>OX388270.1:10002500-10731194 GCA_947579855.1 Anticlea derivata
TAGCCTATTTGTGAGATGTTCAAAGCTGTTTTTATATCGTATTTTAACATAATATTATATGTTACGGTTGTTATTAATGAAAAAATATAGTTGTGGAATAAAGGTTCTCGAAAGACGACCATGAACAGGACAACGCAGTGGTGGAACGCCCCCCATCCTTTTTCGACTGGCCTCATAGCTCAGTTGGTTGGTAGTAACTCTGCCTTCTGCGCTAGAGGTCGCGGGTTCGTTCCCTGCACTGGACAAACATTTGTGTGATAAACACAGATGTTTGTTCTGTGTCTGGGTGTTAAATATTTATCTACAATATATCAGTCTCTGGTACCCATAGTACAGGCTATGCCTAGTTTGGGATCAGTTGACCGTGTGTGATATGTCCGGAATATTTATTTATTCGATGGACTGACGTCGTTGTTAATAACGGGGAGTCGGGGAATAGAAGAGGCTCAAGTTCGTCATGGAAGTCTTTGAGAAAGGCATTATATCCAGCAGTGAACTTCTACAGGCTGATGATGATGATGAGGTATAGATGTGTAAAGTTAAAAAAGTAAGAGCTTTATTTACAGAAAGAAACTTAAAACTAATACAAGTTAATATTTACAAAATATAAATAAAATAAATAAATAAATAAATATTCCGGACATATTCACACGGTCAACTGATCAAGACGCTGTAAAGTTAAGTCAAATAGGTTCAATGAATGTTTTCATTCTTCGCTTCGTTTGTTTAGTTTTGGTGACCCACTTATCCGGTGGGGGAATGTCTACCAAGCTAGGGGAACAAATATGCGAGCCTATTTCTACATTTGAGATAAGGCGGCTCCAACAAGAGTCTCCGTGAATTGCTTACTCGCATGGAAGTCTGGCGGGAATGCAGTGTGCCATATCTGTGCTTACTCAGCGTTTTTAGCAGGAAAATGCTGTTTGGAAACGGGATTGAAACGCTCGCGCTTTTCCAACATTTCATCTTCAGCGTAAATTGCTGAGTAGTGAACTCTTCTATTAATTTATTATCTATATAGTTCTGGCGACGGCAACATTGTGCCTCTCGCCCTCTCTCTCTCTCATAACATGTGTAAGGAAGTGCATTTGCTCCAATAAACAATTTAATGTATTTTGTTGGTTTCCTAACAATGATACTGGACTTCACTTTGAAACCTAAGAAAACATATGAGTAGGATTCATGAATAAATAGAATACCCCTGAATACCTTCTTTGGATATCTAACTGAAATTTATATAGGGCTTTATAAAAAAAGACTAATGAAATGGGGCTTATTCTTAACCCAATTGACGATAAAGTTTGTTCTACGAGTTTCGGACAGTTTTGCATTTTTAAATGAAATGGACAGTATGCATTTTGTGCGTTGGTTGATTGTATTTTTCTGACATACATTTCTGTGGGTGTGCTGCCTGCCAGCTCCCAAGACTCCCAGCGCCATTGCCAAGACCCAATATGGGGATACTGGGTCGTAATACGTATTTACCTCGAATAAATAAACATAAATATGTCCAAAATGTCAAAATGTATTTATGTCCAAATGGTGTACCACGCTTCACGCAAATAAATTATTTCATTTATTTCATTAAATGATTCTTTTACTTCAAGTGGAGAATTCATGGGATTTTTTTGTCAGGTTAATCGAAAAACAATTCAATTACAAGCATTGTTTATTGTCGAAACGAATAAATACATACAAATTGGTGAAACTCTCTTATCTGTCCAGTAAAGCTTCGGTTTCTTAGAAGCATTTATCATCGTATGATGACCATTTCCATGCAAAAATTAGACACCTATTGCCATATCTTTTTAATGCATTGAGCTAGAAACTTGATTTATTTATGGCACTATAAGCTCACAGACTCTAAAAGTTAGTATACATTTCAAGTGATACCTTTAGGTGTCGGTGACCTTAGTTCTTCTACGAATTTCCTCATTTCCTCATCTTATCACGTAGTGAAACTCCAAGCATAGCTCTCTCCATAGCCCGTTGTGCAACTTTGATCTTGTGTATGAGGCCAATAGTTAACGACCAAGTCTCATTGCCATATGTAATCACTGGCAACACGCACTTTTGTAGACTTTCGTCTTGAGGCTCTGCGGTATCTCCGACGAGAAGATATGACGATGTTTCCCAACCGCTGCCCATCCGAGTTGGATTCGTCGGTTGACCTCTTTGTCGAAGTTGGACCTACCAAGGTCACCGACATAGCTCTCAGAATTAGAAAGTTGGAGTGGCAGTGGGCAGGTCATATAGCTTGCAGACGGTTCTGCAAGCCTTCTCCATCCACCGACTTCCCGCAACCTTCACAATGTCGTCGGTCCATCGGGTGGGGGGCCTTCCTCCTTTTTTAACCTTTCCTCCCCAACGGTTATCGGTATAACCGTTGGGGAGGAAAGGTTCTCGAATGGCGACCACGAACCAGGTGACGCAGTGTTGGAAGGCCCCCCACCCGATGGACCGACGACATTGTGAAGGTTGCGGGAAGTCGGTGGATGGAGAAGGCTCAAGACCGTTCGTCGTGGAACTCTTTAGGGGAGGCCTATGTCCAGCAGCAAGCTGATGATGATGATAGCTGTTTTTGAGAAAAAGGGCATTGACAGACAGCCGGACAGACGGAAAATAAAGTGATCCGTTAGTGACCCGGTTTATTCCAAATAAGGAACGTAACCCTAAAAATGATACCAAAAATACTACTAATATAGATTTAAGAAATTTATTTCCTCAATAGACTTACAAAAAATCTCTTGTAGAGAAAATACTAGGTACATGTTATTATTGTAAAATATGCCGTAGGTCGTAGGCGTAGGTCACTTAAACGTATAGTATTATGTTATCTGTGCTTAAACTAATGATATGTGCGGGCTCAGTAGCGATGCCCTACAAAATGACAAAACATGCAAACTGCAATTACTTACCTAACGTTCTATTATAAACGGTTGCTAAGTCTAGTGGAAACCTCAGTTGTGTAAAGCCCACACTGACCTTACACGAGTGCGTATACAAGCCGGGCTGTGCAAACAGTGGGCCATCAAGCCAGTGTCAACACGCGTATTTGCCGGCAAGCCCGTTAGCCACCCAGCTAATGGCTGGACGCATTTGCGGAATTCGCCAATTAGTAATGGAATAACATACATACATAGTGGTTCGCCACAAAAATTTTCAGCGATCGGCTATCCCAAAAAGCGCCTTTATTTTAATTGAAAATAACAGTTGAAAAGTTTTTCACTTTTTAATTTTTAATTTTTTTATACAACTAAGGTAGCAAACAAGCATACGGCCCACCTGTTGGTAAGCGGTTACCGTAGCCTATGAGCGATTGCAATACCAGAGGCATCACGCACGCGT
Organism: Anticlea derivata; assembly: GCA_947579855.1. Lineage (NCBI taxonomy): Eukaryota > Metazoa > Arthropoda > Insecta > Lepidoptera > Geometridae > Anticlea > Anticlea derivata. The sequence continues at coordinate 10,005,849 of OX388270.1, forward strand.
TCCCGACCCCGAACCCCCTTCCCCCTAAAGAGCTCTGGCAGCCTTACTCGCCGCAGGAACAGAACACTATTTGAAACAAATAATGTTATTTGGCTGCGATCTTCTGTAAGGCGAAGGTACCTCCCAGGCGGGACTACACTCACTTAGTGCAAATTGATGATTTTGAAAAGTTTTACAATTAGTATTGATAACAATGGCTTTTGATCAGCTGTGACTAATCAGACTAATCTGATCCGAATACAATGGATTTAACATGTATGATTTCTGTCAGCTTACGAAAACGTGACTGGCATTAACAGAACTCATTTCCGGTTTGTTTTTACTAAATTTTTTTGGAAATCTACTAAGGCTTCACAGAATTGTTACTCCCTTCGTTCCGGGCCAAAGAATCTGTCCAATTTGTCGCCAATATTTTCGATACCTAGGTACTATAATTGAGAGTGACGTCGACGTCATGACGGTGACCACGAATTTTGTCCGAAAAATCATATTTAAGGCGGGGGACATCTGTTTTTAGAGTTTATTTGCTGTGATTGTCAGGGATACCCTGGCACTTATAAAGAGGCATCATTGGAACTTCATCTGTTGTAAAAGCATCATCGTCCAACTAGGTATGAACAAAACGAATAAAATTATACTTTACAAGATAATTCATGCCGGCCGAGCATGAATTATCTTGTAAAGTATAATTTTATAAAGGGGTTTATTTTACATCCAATTGGCGTTAATTCACCAAAATAAAGTTTGTTCTACAACTTTTGGAAATTCAACATTTTTAATTTAAAAAAATCTAAGGTAATCAGCTGTTTTGGGGTCAAAACAGTTCAAACTCATTATTCACCTGTTTTAGGTATTAATCTTAATGTCGTACTTCTCGTACGTTTAATAATTACTTATAAATAAGATAAAAATACCAAAAAAAGCTAATTTGCTAAGCTAATTTGAATAAGTCCGGGAAAAATCTTTCATATTTAAAAATCCCCGATATTCTTTCGTTTTGTTGATAGTTTAAGCCCCTTTCGAGATGGAATACCTACACATTTATGTACATTGTAATTTTTTTAATTTATTTTCTATTGTATTTTTTTTTTAATTTTCATCAAAAGCATGGTGTCCGTATCTTTATCCTTGATCGTTTCATTGGTTTCTGCGACATTTTCATCCGTCTTGAGCATTAATTACTGTTTACGAGTTTCTGTAGACGTAAGTAATTTACAAAATAATTATTTTCTAAATTGAAATTTACCAACTGCTGTTGGTTTGTTTTGGAATGCTGTTTTGCGTCTTTGACGTCTTCTGATACAAAGGTCATTACAGCTTACAACCAATTTAAGTACACCTATGGAATTCACCACTCAACTAAATACATATGCGCATCGCCGCGTCTTGAAATCGTCCGTATACCTCATCATCATCATCATTTCAGCCGTACGATGTCCACTGCTGAACATGGCCTCCACAGACAGATTAAATTCCTTATCATGTGGGGGGATTTGCCCATACTCACCACGCTGGGCATGCGGGTTGGCGAGCGCAGTTAGAGCTATTGTTGTTAAAATGAGGTTCGCTGCTGCCCATCTCCTAGCTTTTTTCCCTTAGTCGCCTCTTACGACATCCGCGGATAGGTAGATATGGAGGGCCCTATTTTTCAGCCGGGCCACCACGGCCATCCATATACCTACCCTGAGAAAAATGAGAAGAAACTGTATTATTTGCCATACATCACCAGCATCGTTCCCTTTCAACAATAGCTTTATCTGCACTCGCCAACCCGCAAGCAAGGCGTGTTGAGAGTATGGGCAAATCTCCCCAAATGATTGTTTGGGTGCAGGCTACAAGGTTGGTCGCGCTGGAAATCTCTGGGGAGGCCTATGTTGAGCAGTGGACGTCTTACGGATGACATGATGATGCTGACATAACTGAAACCGAAAGTAATACTCTAGCCAGAAAAAGATTACCGCTCATGGGTCAAGCAAACATCTCAGACAGGATATAAAACCGGACACTTGGATCGGAAGGGTCGATTTCCTATCCGACATAGGAAATCCGTAGTTCGGGTGGTCAGAAAATTAGTTAAGGAGAAGGGATGAACATGTAAAGTGCGTGCAACAAATATGCGGACCTACGCATAACTAAGAAGCTACGATAGCGCTCATGGCGTAGCTTGCACCAGGCAAGCATAGTTAAGCAAAACACGAGTGGTCTGTCTTGAAGAAGAAAAAAGATTATTATCTGAAATAGCCAATATGCTTTTTCAGATAATAATCTATCTTTGTGCCAAATTTCAACCAAATCCGTTAGGCGTTTAGGCGTGATTGAACCACAAACATCAAAAAATCCTCACGAACTTTCGCACCGTTTTACCACGGTGCCGGTGAAGAGCCCGGCTAAGGTGGCGTCTCGACCTTACAATATTACCATATGTAGGATTGCGGTACTTCTGCGGTTTCGCAGCGGATATGTTTTGAGTAAAAGAGTTTATCGGCAATCTAACCTATTTTAGCTATGGCATGTCTATTTCTTATCGACTCCATTATGGCTCAGCTCGTTGTAACTTACACGCTGTTTGCTGAGTCGATAGATTTCTTCCGAAATAGGTTGTTTACTAGTACAAGTATGGGCGATTACGTAATAGACGAATTGGATGGAAAGATGCCTGTCTAATCAGTCTGCACACACTATTATGAAAGTGGTTTATTGTTTCCCGTTTGCAGGCTGATTCAGCTACTTTCGCGTGATTATTGCGTCTTTATTGCGAAAATGGTTCTTCTGCAGATATCATCATAACGGATTTGATCACGGCTGTCATTGACCAAGGTCATAGACACAGCTCTCAGAATTAGCAAATTAAACGGTCATAATAGCTCGCAGAACCGAAAGCAGTAGTGGAATAAAGGTTCTCAAATGGCTACCACGAATCGGACGACGCTGTGTTGGAAAGCCCCCCCACCCGATGGACTGAGGACATTGTGAAGGTTGCGGGGAGTCGGTGGATGGTGAATGCTCAAGACCGGTCGTTGGACACTCTTTGTGGGAGGCCTTTATACAGCAGTGATACTTCATTAGGGCGATGATGATAATGATTGCAATTTTAATGTTACAGTACCTTCCTACATAGTATTATCACGATGGGAAAAAAATAAAATACGAATGCCACAAGTATCTATCAAACGGTGTTAAGTATGCTATTTCCAAGCAACGTTTTCACATTGCTTTGAACCATTATTAAAATTAAATTGTAAATACCTAACTATTTTATTTTACCTGATAAAATTTTACATATTCATTAAAAGTTTTGTTTTGTCGCCTAAAATGCAAATGCTCCATTCTTCTTTCTCATTATTTTTCTCTGCATCTTGAAACTTCCCTATAGGTTTTGAACAGGTGAAAATGTTAGATAGGTGCTCTTTATTTCACCGCATAATGTGCAGACAGAATGAGCCCGTATTGTACTGTCCGCTACTGTTGCAGATGGGGTCATTTATCATCCGTCTCGAATTCATTCTGACCTGTCATAGCTCCAATATTTTCCTTGAAATAGAATGGTATTTTGTCTAGTACCGACATTAAACCTACTATGGTAAAAATGTGGCATAAATCAGCAAATATTTTTTTGCTGATTTGACTGCGTTTATTTTGATTTTAATTTGTGCTTATGGACAATATTGGTTTTCCACTTATCTACCTATCTATACATTTAATAAAACAGTAAAGCAAAAATCATGTACATACGTTTTTATAAAAAACGTGTATGAAATATTCAATACAAGTTGCAAAAAAAAACAACCTGTCGATGATTTTTTATTTTTCCGGGCTAATCTCAGAAAATATGGGAGGGATCATTATAAAACTTTACAATAATAATAAATAATAAGGGATCTTTGTAAGTTTGTATGAAAATAATATTATTAATGCAAAAATTGATTTGAAACTTTGCATACTTATTTTTCATAACAATAAATGAGATACGGGTGTCAGCGATCTCTAAATATCCACGTTTAAAGAAGAAAAAAATATATAATTGAAGTTTGAGTACGAACAAAATAAAAAGGCTCTTTCTCTCTCTATCCTATAACTCCACGCGAGTAAAGCCACGCGGGTACGGCTAGTTTATGTAATAATTGTGTGTGTTTTAGGAAACAAAACGTTTCTCGTTTTGTATTTATAGCAATTACGTTGATGACAGTGCATTTGCAGCAACAATCCTACTAATTATAAATGCGAAAGTTTGTGAGGTTTTTTAGATGTTTGTTGTTAAATAACGCCGTAAAAGCTCAGCCGAGCAACGAGGTTGAGGTAAGGACCATTTCGTTTTTTTGTTATATGAAATATTGACATATTATGGAGTAGGTAAAAATAAAATATTATGTTTAAATTTATATGTTTAGATTTTAAGTGCATTTATATTCCTTGCTTATAACATCGCTTTGGCTTTGCTGTTATGGTGTTATAATTATAAATAAATAAATAAAATAACTATTGACATGCCATTTGAACACGGCCTAAAAGTTAAGGACCCGCTGTATATAATACTACGAGGTCAGCGGTCGGAGTGGTGGCGAAGCGACTGAATCGCTTAATAATTATTGAAACTCGACTTTATTTAGTTAACTGTCCGTCGGGGAACCGTCCCTTATGTACGGGTGTCAATATGATTTTTCAGCTCTCCAGATTTAGAGAGCTGAAAAATCATATTGGCATTTTTAATATTATGTTTAGAAGAGAAAAGTTATCAGAGATTCAATAAACCCTTTCAGGAAAGGTTGTTTGATCAGATGGCGGAAAGGTAAATGCCTGTTGTGCAAAGAGGACCTACCTATGTATGCACAAGCTCGGAGTTTTGAAAGTTATTATCATGATTTCGTTTTCATAGTCCCACTTGATTTACTGACATTGTCTGAAGTTATTGTTAACTTCTTTTGAGTAACTGAATCTTTTTTGTACGGTCAGATTTTTAAACTGTTAGTCTCTTACGACCATGTTAACTAAAACTCTGGATAATGTACTTACCAGTTCACAGAATAGTGGATCAGAAACGGTCATTCTATCGCGATTATAATTAAAATTAAACAAGTGTCCATTCCAGGAAATAGGTCCCTAAAATATAGGTGAGGCGGAATATACCTTTAGTAGGTATTTAATTGATCGAGCGAGCAAAGATCTCAAGCAACTTGAACAAATCGCGTTGTATGTTTGTACGTATATTTGTTTGAGTATATAACTTTCGAATCGTCAATTCGATCTGCATGGAATACAGTAGGTCAAAAAGTTCTACTATCAAGACTTAGAACTAGTAAGAATGTGAAAAATGCATGAAGTGGGGTGAAAGAGCTTTGTTCATAAATTCCAAAACGATTTAATTTTGATTCTAGGCCATAGGGTTTTTGAGTTAAACCAAACTTGAAACCAATATATTTTATGCATTTATATTCCTTGCTTATAACATCGCTTTGGCTTTGCTGTTATGGTGTTATAATTATAAATAAATAAATAAATAATAATAATATAACGTGAGCTTCCATTTGATAAAATTAAATGACTTCGTAAATCAGTTAAGATTGGAATAAAGAAGCATGGTAAGGATATGATTTATAGATTATTTTTTGTAATTCAAGGATCATCGAAGCACCAACATTTATCATTCATTGCGAGGTCTCAGTTCCGGGCGAACTTCTAGTTAATAATAATGTAGATATCGTATCTAATTTCCATAGCTGGAGTATTCAGCTGAATTTACGTAGATACTGACTACTATTGCATCTGCGGCGAATGGGTGCGTCTGACAGCCAGCATTGTGGTCGGTAACGCGAATTGTGAGAGTTTACGAACGTTTGTGAACGTTAGTGAGCGTTTACGTCGATTGGGCCTGGCAGCCACCGAATGTGCACAATGCCCAAATGCCCATCGACCGCCCCGTTGTTCCGCATTAATACGGAAAGTAATATAATAGGGCCTGTCTATGGTTGGCAAGTAGCATTCATTTGAACATTCCAATTATAAAGACTCTTTAGGAAGTTTTTGAAATGCTAGCGAGTACAAATTAGTTGAACGTTAAGCAAACCTAGCGCTTGTACCGTCCACTTACGAAAGCGGTTACTAAGTTTACCGTCAAACAGATGTGCTTAAGGTTCAAACTCGTGTGAAAGTTTATGATTAGGTACTATGTTTTGGTCTGCCCAAATGATTATAAGAAGACACGGTAGCCACTTGGGCTAAGCTTCTGGAGGTTTTATGTGTAGGTGCCGTGGGCCCTAGTTTCAACTGTTTTTTTACGCTAAAGTTCACCAATAGTTCCTTTTTACTTATTTCTTCTGTGTATCTTTTTTATTATCTGGCGTGACCCTATTAAGACCGTGCCTGAGAACCAAAGCTGTGAAGCATCACTAAGCTGAGGCAGAGCCCGTTTGGCTGCATCCGACAGGTGGATAAGTATCTACCAGGGTGGTTCTTTGTAATATCATTTATTTTTCCTATGTCCGTTCTGTGTTTTATGTGTGTATGTCAAAACGTTTTCTATTCTATTCAATACTTTTCATATTAAGGTATTTAGTAAAGTAAGATAATCTATTGTCAATCACTAATCCGTTTTTATTAAACGCTTATGTTATCAAGCACTTGTCTGCCGGATATCCGTTCTAAACGCGCTTCGCGTACAAAATACTTAGCCGGTTATTAAAAGATTTGTACTTTCAATCTCTTTTTATCTCCTTTGACAATTTCGTTTCGCCAATGTACGTACTTTAATAATTCGATTTTGGGAAGAACATAGACATTCCGGCGTTCAGAAAGAGATTTAAATTAACTAAAGCAATTTCGCGAGGTGTAATTTGGATGTGATAGAAATGTAGGTAAGTTATAAACTGTAGGAATCTACATAATATTTTGAAAACTAGTATTATTATTATTATGCGAAAGGAGCGAAAGTTTGTGGGGATGTTTGTAGTTCAATCACGCTGTAACGGCCCAACTGATTTCTATGAAACTTAACAGATAGAGTTCTATACTACAATAGCACCAAAATAAAAAGTACCTAGTCTATAACTATTTTTTATATTGGTACCACGTGAGTGAAGCCGCGGACGCAAGCCAGTAATCATAAGTAAAAAGAACCAATATTTACAGTTCATGCAAATATTTGTCCCGCAGCGGAATCAAACCGTTGCGTCTGAATTGGCCTCTACGCCGCTGACGATATTCATCCTATTTTTTTATTTTTATTTTATACGCAGGCAAACAGCCTTTCGGCCCTTCTGATAGTAAGTGGTTACCGTCACCTTTAGACATCAGCAACACCTATAGCATTGCTAATGCGACTGTCTTTCGAATGTACTTTGATTCTTTTAGCCTGTGTAAAAAGAATGCCAATTATTCTAGATTTTCCCATCTTACTAGACGTATACCCTTAAATCTTATACCTACAAGTCCCTTTTCTCTCAGTTTTCCAATTAATAAAATCTCCAATTTCAATGAATGTATTAGGAACTCAAACTTCACAACTTTACCAAACAAGCATTATTAGAAAAAAACATTATTTACGCAAAGTTCAAGTAGAATTAAATCTTTTTCCGATTTATACGTGATGTTTGGAAGGCTCTCTCAGTAATAACACAGAATAAATATACACACTCTGAAGAAGGAAGCTACACTTCGTTACGAACTCAGAAAACGGTTAAGTATTTTCCTATGGTTCAAACCCGAGTAAAATAGTGCTAACAGTTCTGTTTTGGTCTGCCCAAATGACTATAACGGGCTAAGTTCCTGGAGGCCGTTCCGTTTCTGTCATTATGACGATTATTAGGCATCCGAGATACATCAACATAGTTTTTTTATGTTCATAGTTCTTTTCCAAACCATTGGTTCTTTTCATGGCCACCTGATGATGTCAATTAATTCACTTTTTCTGCCTAATTCTTCCTATTCTTCAGTCAGCCTATGAAGACAAGAAGTTCCCGCCAAATGATTTTTTCTGAAAATCTATGGAATCTAATCTAATCTATGGGGGAGGGTGTGTTCAGCAGTAGACGCCCAGTTTCAAAAGTTTATTGGAACATTTACAAAGGTACAGTAAAATATTGGGAAAACGATGATGACTGCAGTAGTTGTTAAAACTGTGTCGCAGCCACCAACGCCCACTTCCTTAGACTAAGAACAGTTTGTTCCTAACAGAATACAGGTAGGTACTATAGATAAGACAAAAATGAATGAAATGATGATGCAAACATTTGTCCCGGGAATTGAACCCCTTGTGGTTCAGGCGGGCTTAAGCTATTCTTCTTGAGAGGAGTCAAAGTCACCACGACGTCCGAGCCATATTGAATCGTAAGTCAGTGCAATAATTGTTTAAAATCACATTGAAGTGAAACAGGCCCGCTATAGAAGTTATAGCGGGGAAAGAACAAAACCCACTCTAGGCCGTGGCATAAGGGCTCTCCGCATTCTGTCAAGTGCTCTTGTCAATGTGTGGGAGGAGATTAATTTCAAATCAATTCTTTGTGTTTGGAAAAATTGAGGAAATGTGGCTGGAAATTTTCTAGTGTCGGACTTCATCAAAAGCTCTACTAGCTACTCTGATTAATGAAAAAAATTTAAAACGAAAAAGACGATCTGGTATTAAAATCTCTTCCAAAACGGCTCGACTGATTTTTATGATTTTTTTATGTATATTCGTATATTTCATAACGCTAGATGATTAGGGTTATTCCTTTTTTTTTACTTTGTGTTAAGTTGCAACTAAAAAAATTTCACTGTCTCCGTGTAAAGTAGCTTTATAAGCTCATAATTGACTTGGCTAAAGTTTAAAATTCACCCAGGCTATCATAGCACGGCACCATAATAAAATACTGGCTCATTGCTATGCATCGAAGGCGACGCAATCAATGCGTAATTTACGTTCAGGGAAATGCTTTTAGTTAACATTAAGCGGCTTAAATTGAGCTTTTTACATTTTCAGAGTTTTTTACCTGAACACCTTAGTGCTGACACACGGGTGATAAAAATTGCTTAACATTTAATATCGATACGTGGTGCATTCTTAAAATATTGATCTTGAATGTAGGCATGCAAGTAACTTTGGAAAACTTTGATAAAGTTCTTATATCGTGAGGTATTACTCCACAGGTCCTATCTGAAAACCAGCGCTGCTACGCCTCGGCGGAGCAGCAAAAAGCTGAGATAGGACCTTTTTGACCCATGCCACTGCAGCGTAGACATTTCTCGCCATAAGTAGGTATCACCAGTTGGCACCCACTTTATAGGAGGGTTAGGCGCCTGCTTTTCCATTAATGTGTAGTTTGTTAATGTTTTTTTTTTAAGTTCACTGTTAGCCTACCTACCTACTAAGTGCCAAAGCTGTTTGTTTATTGATAGTGATTGTAACCTACTGTTGTTTCTTCCGATTGTTTTTATCTCTGTCTGTGCTGTATTTGTGTGTGTCGAATAAATGATTTATCTATCTATCATATCGGAACTAACAGTAACGAGAAAATTGTTTTCGAATCTACGAGACTCGTGGCCATAGAAGCCTGATTTGCAGTCGGTTTCCAACAAAACTTTACAAAGCTTCACGTGACAAGGTTCTACCCATTATGATGATTGAAATAGCGTAAGGCAGTTACTGGGAGCATCAGTTATGTCGATAGCGTTAATATGAAAATGATGCGCTACAGAAGACTCTAATAACCGCATTTTAATTCTATCACTACACTAATTCTTTCACTGTTAAAATTTACTTTAATCAGTTGACGTAAGGATCATTTTGAAATAAGTTTCAGCAAAAGTCCCGCTGAAATAGTCTGGCCCCAAACAACGAAACACAATCTGGCATTATTGTAGTAATTATTCGTAACGACCCCGCTAAACCCGCGCTAAAGGTGCATAATGAACGGATTTAAATTTGTTAGATGGAGTACCAAAATAGCGTCGTTAAAATTCTACCCTTAAAGGTGGTTTTGTGTAATAAGCTAAGGGTTTAGCAAAGGAATAACAAACATTACCTTTTATTGCTTTTCTACCCGACTACGGCAAAGTCAAAGGAAGGGTTATGTTTTTAGCAGTCTATGCATGTCTATGTTGAGAACACTGTCGGAGTGGTGGTAGTGGTCCCGCCATCTAATCCACAGATCGTGGGTTCGTATCCCGGTAGTGGACCAATTAATTTATCGTTTGGAAAATTTATTTTCCCTATAAATAGCCCGTTGCGCGACTTTAAGTTAAATAAATCAATTTACTGCCATTTAAATCAATTGAGGTGTTGAGCCGTGTTCAAACAGCGTACGATATTTCATCTTAAAATTTGAAAATGATCCTCACATCTTTTGAATAAAGCAAATTTTGAGTTTGCCGCAAGTTTTTTTAGAGGATTTGCGCGTCCTGAGTATTGGAATTACATAAATGAGTACGTATAATCCCAAAATAATGACTTCCGACGTGATTAATATTATTAATTTATAATCTAGAGCTGCGTTCAAATGACGTTACTAAAATAATTAATACGGTAAATAAATAATATTTACGGTACGTTAACCACCAACTAACCGTGGTGGTCCGGCTGAAGAATAGGCCCCTCCATTAAAAGCCGTGGATGTAGGAAGAGACGACTAAGGGAAAAAAGCAAGGGTATGGGCAGCAGCGTCCCCTATCAACAATAGCTTTAACTGCGCTCGCCAACCCGCATGCCCAGCGTGGCGTGTATGGGCAAATTCCCCAAATGATCGTTTGGGCGCAGGCCGTACAAGGTTGGTCGCGCTGGAAATCTGTGAGGGAGGCCTATGTTCATCAGTGGACGTCCTACGGCTGAAATGATGATGATATTGAACTGCCAAATAGACCTTCATTATTCGCTACCTCATTTGTATAAAAAAACCTCGTGATTTCAAAATATTCTCCTGAAATAAATGAAAATGGCTATGATTTTCACCTTCCCTTACCGTAATTGAATACCGTTCAACGGCACAGACCCAATTACTGTAAGCGCGGGAATATCGGATAAAGCCGCGTTCAAACTGCAAGCTAAAGCTCTTTAAAAAGCTCTAGCTTTCTATCGAGTATTTCTCCTATATAAGGCCAAGCATGAGCCATCATCATCATTTCTACCGTAGGACGTCCACTGCTGGACTTTGGCCTCCCTCATAGATTTCCAGCTCGAACGACCTCGTACGGCCCACACCCAAGCAATAATTTGGGGGAATTTGCCCATATTCACCACGTGGGGCATGCGGGTTGGTGAGCGCAGTTAAAGATATTGCTGATAGGGAACGCAGCTGCCCATTCCCTAGTTATTTTCCCTTAGTCGCCTCTTACGACATCCACGGGTAGTAATGCCTATTCTTTAGCCCGGGCCATCACGGCAAATGTAAATCGCATGACACACGCATGTAAATCGTAAATAACATGCGTTAGTGGGTAAATTATCTGTATGCCTCATAGCTCAGTACAGGCCTCATAGCTCAGTTGGTAGTAACTCTGCCTTCTGCGCTAGAGGTCGCGGGTTCGATTCCCGCACTGGACAAACATTTGTGTGATAAACACAGATGTTTGTTCTGTGTCTGGGTGTTAAATATATATCTATTATGTATATCAGTCTCTGGTACCCATAGTACAGGCTATGCCTAGTTTGGGATCAGTTGACCGTGTGTGATATGTCCGGAATATTTATTTATATAAATGTTAAAAAATATTAACCTGTATTTTAGGTGCGCTATGGTACAGAAATCAGCGCTTGACCATGCGTAAATTGCCAATGCGAGCTAATAATAATGCTCGTCTTTTGAATACAGAGTACAGGGTCCTCGGTAGAAAATATTTCGATATTTTCAGATAGTTTTTCCATGCTAATCAGATCTGGTTCGAACTGACCGCGGTCCTTCCGAGCGGTTGAACGATGCGCGTTAACCTCCCGAAACGTCGTTTATTTTACAATCTCTCTCGAGGTTGATGACCTCGGTAGCGAAGCAGGCGAGTGCTTGTCTGAGACGCAAGGAGTGGTGCGGGTTCGATTCCCGCTGTGGGACGAATGCATGATCTGCAAATTAGTGTTCTTCATTGCTAAATTTTGAAATTGGGAGTAAAATTAAGTACCGAGTTATGAGAAAGACAACTCGCCATTGTTAGCCTAGCAGTTCATAATTAAAAAATGCTTTTTTTTATGAATATTTATACATACATACATAAAATCATGCCTGTTTCCCAGAGGGGTAGGCAGAGACCACGGTTTTTCACTTGCTACGATCCTGACATACCTATTTTGCTTCATTCAGTCTCATCACATTCCTCATACATGCTCGTCGGTTTAGGGTACTCATGACCTGGCCTTTTTCCAAAAGTCACCGATTTGGTCACTAAACGTACGCCTAGGTCTTCCCCTTCCAAAGGTCCCATTCACACTCGCATTTTACACCTGGTTCGTCAATCTTCTTTCGTTCATTCTCTCTACATGACCAAACCAATGAATATTTATAGAATTATAAAAATAAACTACACACAACAAAACAATTATTTTCTTGATTTGGCAAAGCTAAGCAACAACTCAGCCAACAATAACTGACAACCCCAATTCATAACGCCCCTACATAGATACCAACATATTCTTACCTTGTCTCAATCACACTAAAACGTAGAACGTTCCTAAGTAATTTGTTTCATAATTACAATCGCTACTGACTAGTCTACTTTACGACGCGATAAAGAAATACAATTTGGCAAAATTAAATTTTGTCTGCGATAAAATCTAATCCAATTCACATAACCTAGACGGAGACACGTTTCTCTAAAATCGAAATGTACCTACGTATTATAAAAGTTCTATGTTACTAACTGAAAATCAACTCACAGTTTTGGAATCTAGTAGGTAATTAGGAGTTTAATTCATTTTAGTATTTTTCAAACTTTCACGATCAGTATACATAGCTTATTGAAATCCAAACGGGTGTTTAACTCGTAACTTTTTTAAGTACGCATTTTTAGGTAAATACCGCGTCGCCCGGTTCGTGGTTTCCATTCGATAAGCTTTACTCTTTTAATTACGCCAATTTTGGTATACGCCTAGCCCGTAATCTTTATGTTACACGCAATGATCTATAAGTATTTCTTAAAATAGTTCATTATTATTTTTACATACCTACCTGATAATGAATAATCTTATTAAGAAAGCGTACTTTAAACTAAATGATTATATAAATGATAAAACCGCATGGCCTGAAGTCGCTCTGCCCCTCGACAGCTAAAATGCCATTTTGCAGTGTCTTTACAGTTTTTGCTTGCATCATGTTTTAAGTATTATTTAATTTTATATAAGCATTAGGTACATATTTCATCAAGTGTAGCGTGTGCTGCCCTTAGATCATTTGTTGAAGCTCACATCTGTCTTCTTTTTTTTCACATTTTTATAAGCTCTTATTTATTAAGGATTATAATTAGATTACTTTTCTTTTGAGCCTCACCTAGTTCGATCGGCACCAAACTGAAGCTTTAAATTCCATTTATGAAAAAGGATCATCGAAAAAAATGATAGGCACTAAGCCGTGTTTGTTGCCTGATTCTTCTAGGATTGGTCGCGAGGCATAGCTTCACCTTGTTTTTAAGACGTTTCAAAGTGATCCTAGTGATTTTATTGAAATAAATGCCTTTTGACTTTGACTTTGACTTTGAATGCTATATTTACATATGTATGTACGTTTATTGGTGTTCGTCTCGTCATGTCACAAGGTCCAGTCTGAAAACCAGCGCTGCACCGTACTTCCAAGGTTGGTGCAGCTTATGCTGAGACTAAACCTATTATAATGCACAGGTACATGCACCCACCTACTATAATTTACATTCCTACCTACCTACCTAATTTCATCATCATCATCATTTCAGCCGTTCGACGTCCACTGCTGAACATGGCCTCCCCCACAGACAGAACGAATTCCTTATCATGTGGCCCCCCACATGCCATAATCATTTCATTTCATTTCATCATTTGCCCATAATCACCGCGCTGAGCATGCGGTTTGGCGAGAGCAGTTAGAGCTATCGTTGTTAAAATGAGGGACGCTGCTGCCCATCCCCTAGCTTTTTTCCCTTAGTCGCCTCTTACGACATCCGCGGATTGGTAGTTATGGAGGGGCCTATTCTTCAGCCGGGGCCACCACGGCCACCTAATTTGCTACAATAAAAATAAATAAATAAAAATAATAGCATTAGTAGACAAAAATCAGAAAAAGAGATAAGTAGTTACAAGAGATAGGTTGATATACTAATAACCTATCCCTTGGAACTACTTATCTCTTTGTCTGATTTTTGTCTACTAAACTATTATTTTTATTTATTTATTTTAATTTAACAATAAATTTAGTTTGTATGTTGCCTGGGTAGGTGGGTATTAAAATATTACATTCATACTTTTCTGCTAATTGTCTATGCCTGTAAAGTGAACTTGTGCTTATGGGACGAATAAATAGTTTTTCTTTCTTTCTTTCTTCTTTCTTACTCCCCAAAGGCTCTGTGAGCTATATGGCCTGCCTTCAGTCGAGGTGACGTTTCGACTGTAAGACGACTTTAATTCATTTTGTAGTAGAGAGGCGCTTTAGGAAAGGAGATCCCGAAATTCGATACCTAAAGGTAGCAGTGGAAGTTTGCAAGGAAATAACTCGGGCTGAACGAAGTTTCAGTACACACGACGTTAACTTTGGTGGGTGCTACGAATTTCGAAGGAGCTGCATGCCTCGAGGTCGTAGCTCAGTAGATACTTCCACTTAGCTTGTTTTCGTTTGAACCAAGTTTCGTTACCAGTTGTGAATGAAGACTTCGTTTCTTTACTAGATATCATCATCATCATCATCAGCCTGATGAAGTCCACTGCTGAACAGAGGCCTCCCCCAAAGAGCGCCACGACCAACGGTCTTAAGCCTTCTCCATTCACCGACTTCCCGCAACCTTCACAATGTCGTCGGTCCATCGGGTGGGGGGGGCCTTCTTTACTAGTGGTTGCCCCGAACTCAGATCCTGCGATGTCTGCTTTATACAATTGCGTCAGAAGAAAGGGAATGGAGTTCCATAGGATGATTATGAATATATATATGAATATTACTACTAACATAGACTAAGAAAACTTTGTGACTAACATAAATTGTTTTTTTTTTGCTGTATGAAATAAATGAATGTTATTTATTATTTATTTATTATCAACCTTATCCAAATCTGACAGAAAACATAACTGAAAATAAAGATATTTAGGTAGTTTCTTTTTGATATTTAATCTAATTCATCATTATTTCAGCCGTAGAATGTCCACTGCTGAACATGGCCACTCGAGCCACAGATTTCAAGAGCATTAGAAATCTTTATTATTTTTAATAGGATAATTCCTATTTTGTTGTTATAAATAAAATAGAGAAGATTGATCCTGTTATAATGATCCACAAGGTTAAAAACGTCATTACCATTTTGCTTACGCAGTAGATCCGCTGTGCCTAAAGTCACGTAAGGCGTGTAAATTGAATGAAGGTGCAATAAAAGTCTCCGCCGCTTAGGGGGGAAATTGTCGCTAAATGTGCTGTAATAATGTAGTAAAGTCAATTTATGACATCCTTATTATATCTACCCGATGCTGTTATCGTCTACTAAGATATGTTTAATTTTAAATTCACCCTTGCAATTAAAATGTTGGTTGGCCTCATAGCTCAGTTGGTAGTAACTCTGCCTTCAGCTCTAGAGGTCGCGGGTTCGATTCCCGCACTGGACAAACATTTGTGTGATGAATGTTTGTTCTGTTTCTGGGTGTTAAATATATATCTATTATGTATATCAGTCTCTGGTACCCATAGTACAGGCTATGCCTAGTTTGGGATCAGTTGACCGTGTGATATGTCCGGAATATTTAATTATTATTACTATTATAATGAAAATTGTTTCTTGAAAATTTATATAAAATTATACACTGTATTTAATAATATGTATACAATATTATTCTAGAACCAATAGATAAAATCATCATCATCAGCCTGTAGAAGTCCACTGCTGGACATAGGCCTCCCCCAATGAGTTCCACAATGAACGGTCTTGAGCCTTCGCAATTCGCCGACTTCCCGCAAACATCACAATGGTCCATAGTGTCTTCCAATACTGCATCGCCCGGTTCGTGGTCGCCATTCGAGAACCTTCACTCCCCAACGAATGTCGGTGACTTTGGTTCTTCTAAGGATTGCCTCATTCTGGATCGCAGTGAAACTCCGAGCATAGCTCTCTCCATCTGCTTGACTTTGAGATTGTAATAGGTAAAAAATAACGTTTTTATCATTGAAAAACGCTACAAAAATCTGCTGTTGTAGGTCAAATCAGTTTAAAATCATTTATTCAGCTGTTATAAGTAGCAACTACACGGGAAGACCTAGTTCACGGCTATCTTTTATAAAAGTTCATATTAAAATACCACAGATCTATTATAATCTATGTTCTAGGAACAGGCATAGCTAGGCACCTAGTTTCTAAGATGTTTCAAAGTGATCCTAGTTATGTATCCTATTTTGACTTTGACTTTGACTAGGAAAAAATCTAGAAAATAACTTAATATTCCTGCTTGAAACTTTCACGAAACATACTCTACCTAAACGTATTTACAAGAATATTGGACTGAAAGAAGTACCAGGTGGTAATGACGGCCCTCAAAGCAATTGGCCAAAACCACTGATACCTTCAACCACTCTAAGGAGGCAATCGAATGAGGACCACTTGTGGTGCAGCGTTGAAATGGCAGCTGGTTACGTTTATTCAGTAAGCTACCTACCTAAAACAGCTAGTACTTATACTACTATAAAAAAGCTTACGCCGTGTTCATACGGCTTGCGATATGTCGTCTAAATGTATTTCAAAATAATCCTTATCTCTACTGGATAAAATCAATTATGAGTTTGATTTATAAGGGGGCTTGAGGTATCGTACGCCCTCAAATGTCAGATTCAAAATTGACTTTATCCAGTTAAGATAAGGATCATTATTAAATTCATTTTAGATGACATATTGCACGCCGTATGAACACGGCTTATTAGGGAACAGCTCTAGATTTTTTTTTATTTTTTTATTTACTCTATGAGTCAACTGGCCTATTACAGGACGTTCAAAGTTCACCGCAAAGCCCAGCAGCTGTTAAAAACTGAAGGATTTTCTTAAAAGATAAAGATCATTTATTTGCTTAAACATGTGTACAGTGGATGACAAAACATGTAGGTGGTTCAACATGCTTGACCGGCGACGATATGCAAATTGAGAGAGATGGCATGCAAAAAATTATAATAGTTATAACTTAAATTGACTAAGTGAACAGTCAATTAATAAAAAACAAGAAAATATATTTGGGGTGACTTCCTGTAGCTCCATTGGGCAAGCTCTAGAGATGCTCTAGGGAGTTGCAAGTTTGTTGTGGCTCCTACACCTTTAAGCTGTGTTCCCCTAGACGGCTAACTTCAACATGTAGTTAATTTAAGTTGCCGTAAGCAAACATGTTTATTTGGTGCAGGATTTAATTATCCGTCTCCATTCTAGGCGAAGTGAGTTGTTTAGTTTGTTCCGATCTAGAAATTAACTCTAGTATTCTTAGTTGTTTTTTTTTATATATTCAGATTTAACTTTATTTGGCCGTGGTGGCCTCGGCTGAAGAATAGGCCTCTCCATATCTACCTTTCCGCGGATGTCGTAAGAGGCTACTAAGGGAAAAAAGCTAGAGATGGGCAGTAGCGTCCCTCATTTTAACAACGATGGCTCTAACTGCGCTCGCCAACCCGCATGCCCAGCGTGGTGAGATTGATGAGACCACTGTGGTGGGGGAATTTCCCCCCACCACATGATAAGGAATTTGCTCTCTGTCTGTGGGGGAGGCCATGTTCAGCAGTGGACGTCGTACGGCTGAAATGATGATGATGAACTTTATTTATGGAAAGAAAATTAAATCGAACACAAGTAAACATTAACAAAGTACTACACAAGAAGCAGTAATATTTGGTGCTGCTATATACATGTTTTTTGATCGAGCGAGCGAGCGAGCTCTTGGATTGTATGTTTATTTGTTAGAGCATAACTTTCGAACCTTACTTTAGGCCATAAGGTTTTAGAGTTACAACGAAAATAGTAACATTTAATCCCAATATAACGTGAACTCCCATTTGGTAAAATTTCAATGATTTCGTAGTTCAGGTAAGATTTAATATAAGTTAGATGCGATTTTCAATGTTTATTTTATTTGTTTCTCAATGATCACCAAAGCACCAACTTTTCCTGACATCGCGAGATCTTAATTCGGGCTAATTCACTAGTTAGTTAGTTTTAGCAAGAATTATATAATTATTCTTTTTCAAACTCGTTGTACTTTAAAGGTACAAGTTGGAAGCTCGATTTAGACTAAAGGTACCAACCAACTTGTACCATTAGTTAATATCGATCTCAACGGAAACAGATACGGAGCGTATTATTTGGTTCATGGGTGAAATTGGGGCGGACAAGACCCGTCTTGAGGAAACAAACGAAAATTACTGTACTGGAAATGATGCAGGTTGGACTGCTGATAGATATCGAGAACCACAATATTGTTAACGAAAGAACTATTTAGTTGTAATAGTATGGCTCGTATTTTAATCGGCGTGAGTGGAGTAAAGTAAATATTTATTTCAAATAAATGGTACAATTTCTTTCTAACTTAAATATAACGAAAGCAAAAAATAACCTCACCATAATTCTCATATTACTCACAAAATGGACAAACTATAAATAAATAATAAATAAATGTGGGGGGATTTGCCCATACTCACCAGGCTGGGCATTTATTGATTAATTAATTTATAGGGTTACAGGCAGCTAATATACATACCAACTGACTCAAAAACCTTGAAATAATTGTTTAATTGAAGTAAAGGATTTCACCCGTTTGACAAATACATTTTGGGGCTTTGAAACCGGTCATCATGAGACATGGTAAAGTGTCTAACACTATAACTTACAGATATAATTTGGTATACATTATTGTTAATATATGCACATATACACACTCACACACAACTCATACACACACTCACATTTTTGAGCTACTTTCACTGAAACAACACAAATGTTTTAAGTGCTAAGTGCAGTTTAACTAGATTTTTAATATGCATCCTTTGAACGTCTACTTTACTTACTTAATATTGTTCTATTACATAAATGTTTAACTTTAAGCTCTACTTACTTATAAAATTAACTTTAATAAGTTACTGAAATAAGCATTTAATTTTATAATATTTTTTATCTTGGTTCTAGTAAAATACTCTATTTAAGTTCCTACTTACAATTAATATATATTACGAAAAATCTTACAAAGATCAATTATTTTTCTATTTTTTTCAGCGTGTACATATTTGAAATCTTGATCTGAATGCTTGGTTTCAGTTTTCGAGAGTAGTTTGATTACACTCCGTTTGCAAGCTCTTCAATGCGATACTGATCTGCAAAAGATACACTATCCCTACAGCCGTTATATGACGTCACCGGTTCTAAGGAAACTGTAGAGTGGAATGTGGATGGCGGAAACTCCTAATCCAATATTGCATTCTAAAGCAAGAACAAAGACAATTGAAAGTATGACACGAAATTCGGAAATATAATGAAATATTGTGTCATTGTGACGTTTGGAGTAAGTAATAGGAATTTCTTGAGTTAACTATAGGTAAATAACAAAAAATATTTTGGTTTCCTACATTGGCCTTTATTATGAAACGAGGTTTAAGCTTAACCTATAGGTTTAGGCTGAGCTTAAACCTCGTTCAATCTAGACAACATTGCCTTAAACCAAACTAAAAGTTCCCTGCCAAAATAAACGAGGCTATAGCATTTACACTGGACCAGCGTGGTGAGTTTATGGTTCAATCTACCCCCCTTATAATTTTGAAACTAGGTTTTTCCGAAGATTAACTAAACCCTGGTTTTGCGACGTCATTAATTCATTCGCTCATAAACGTCACACTCGTAAAGCAAACTCATCAGATGATACCACGCCGCCGCCATAATGACTTGAGTCAGCCTGGGACCACCACCTGCTGGGTCTACCACCGGCGTGATGGCGGGTCGCGGGGCATGATGCACGGATAGTCACTCGGAGAGCCGCAGGCTTGTTTTC
This sequence comes from Anticlea derivata, assembly GCA_947579855.1. Lineage (NCBI taxonomy): Eukaryota > Metazoa > Arthropoda > Insecta > Lepidoptera > Geometridae > Anticlea > Anticlea derivata. Next base: position 10,025,965 of record OX388270.1, read on the forward strand.
CACGTCCCAACCCGATCCCCACGTCTGACGACCTGCGGGCCGTATAAACATAGCAGTAGTGGTATGAGTGGAGTATTCAGTAAATGAATGTGCGGAAAAACATACATTTGAAGGGTGCTACGACGTAGCTCTCCCTTCGACGAAGCTGTATTTACGCCGTAGCACACTAAAAACTTGTCAAGTTCAGGCTGGTCTTGGTGCATCTTAAAGTTTCTTATAGTTTGTAATATTTCTTCCAAGTATGTGAAAATACCGAAAAAAATTGGATTCATCATCATCATCATTTCAGCCGTACGACGTCCACTGCTGAACATGGCTTCTTCTTCTTCTTTCGTGTCGATGGTTCAGGAGGGCTAAATTTTTTTGACCAATACTCCGCCACAGCTACGGCATTGTCCGTGGCGTGGTAAACGTGGCTTTCACTGTGCAGGTGTGAGGGCACTGCGTGCAAGAAAGTAGGTGCAGCATTGTTTGCGATGCAATTCCGCAGTCGCACTGCGTCTCATTTGAGTATCCCCACTTGCTCAAATTGTGCCTGCAGCGGCCAACCAGGCTCTGCAATCGGTTAAGCAATTTCTAGGTTGACCAAGGTAGAAGTTTGCCCGCTGGGAGATTTTCTGCAGGCGCAATGTATTCGGGAGAAGGGGGATGTTTCTCTTAGCACGGCCTATATCGAGCCTCGCTTGGATGGTCGGTGGTAGAATGGAGGCTTTCATAAAACTGTGCCTACTCTTCAATCTACTTATATTGAAAAGTGGGTGTCGTGGATCGGACTCCTGCTTGAGTTTCTCAACGGAGCAGGCAACTTCACGGCGGACCTCGGGTGGAGCTATACCTGCTTATGGATAGAGCAGGCATCGCAGGTATAGCAGCATCCTGCATGTCTTGTTTAAGGCTACATCTACTTCTTTCGCATGAGCAGAACGATGCCACACTGGACATGCAAATTCGCCAGCTGAAAAGAAGAGTGCCAGGCCTGATGTTCGGAGAACATAGGGGGAAGCGCCCCAGGTGGTGGATGTGAGGCAGCGGTTGTTACGAGTACCTACTTTGAGTTTGGTTTTTATACAGTGATTTTTGTATGTTAGCGTATGCACAGATAACATAATACTATATTAGTGCGTAGGTGAGATTGTCGCTGTGCTTTACCCCCACAGACAGAGCAAATTCCTTAAGAATGCGGGGGAATTTGCCCATACTCACCACGCTGGGCATGCGGGTTGGCGAGCGCAGTTAGAGCTATCTAATGGGATTACTAACATCTATTTTTACTATTTTAGCTTCACATAATAGGAATGCCCAAATGTCTACGACTACGAAGCTACTAGGCATTTCCACTTCTTTTGTTCTCGAGTCGTATCTTTGTATCTGTCCGTTACATGTCAACCTTCTCTGAACATCTTGCTATGAATATAGATACTCTGTTTTTGCTTTAATAAATATACTTTCATTTTACTTTTCTTACAAATCTGCTTCAAAATACTTATTAAATGTAACAAATTGAGCTAAAAGGCATGAAATACCATGGTATTAAATAAATAAATATTCCGGACATATCACACACGGTCAACTGATCCCAAACTAGGCATAGCCTGTACTATGGGTACCAGAGACTGATATACATAATAGATATATATTTAACACCCAGCCACAGAACAAACATCTGTGTTAGTCACAAGTGTTTGTCCAGTGCGGGAATCGAACCCGCGACCTCTAGCGCAGAAGGCAGAGTTACTACCAAGTGAGCTATGAGACCAGTTAAATTCAGTCAGTATTCTTAGTGTTAAATACTTTTCACTCACACTGACATTATCTTTATAGAAATTGCAGGATTATTTTTTGAAATCTTTTTTCCACTCACGATAATGAACGACTAATTTCACAGTATTTTCTATGATTTAAATGTCAGGCTGATATTAATGTGAGCGGAGTGAAAACATATTTAACGTCTACTACGAATACCAGGAATACTTACGTATATTTAATTTCGAAATGTTTCATCGATGTCCGAGCTTTTGTGTTTGACTTCTCGGCAATCCACAAGCTCAGTTGGGTAATTCGTTTATTTATTTACAGACTAAGCTCGTCGACTTTAGTCTATATTTTTTAGCTTAAATGCCACTTCTGCTAGAATATAGTACTTAATTTAGGTAAGTAGGTACTTAACCCGTGAAATGTTTCTTGAGCACCCGTACTTGTATTATTTATTGCAAGGACTTATAAACCACTCAGGGAATGCCTACGTTCTGCCAAACTAACGAAGCTTCCAATACTGCGTCGCCCGGTTCGTGGTCGCCATTCGAGAATCCCCAACGGTTGTCGGTTCTGCGAGCTATATGGCCTGCCCTCTGCCACTTCAACTTGCTAAGTCTGGGAGCTATATCGGTGACCTTAGTTCTACGGATTTCCTCATTTCAGATGTTATAGATAACTCCGAGAACTTTGTATTAAATTATTTTTTTCGTTGAATCCGCTTTAAGCCCTCATTTGCAGCACACCTCTGATGGCATTATACGCGCCACAGAAGCGGCGTTACGTACGAAAATAATTTTATGTGCAATAAAAAGGCTTTTACTCCAGCCCGCGTAAAAAGTGTTCAGCGAGCTTGCAATTACGGCTTTTCGCTCGTTTCTGTTCACAATGTGGGACAATTCATAATTTGGTGGTTTAGAGCTTAAGATGTGTTATACAACCTGTTTTTTTTTATTTACTCTACAACGGATCAAACTGTACAATGAAAGACATTCTCAAAATTCAACCCCTAAGAAGGGGCGCGGGGCTTTCACTAGTTTCAATATATAACTTTGAATTCTACTAACTCACATCACCTGCCATCTTCTAACCCACTTCATAGTGAAAAGCTTGTATTTGTAAAACAAATAGCAGAGTATTTCAACTTCCAGACAGTTACTTTGCACTTTCTGCATTAGAGATAATGCAACAGACAAGGTTAATAACACCCAGCACTTCAAAAGTTAGTGTGGTAACTATCGCATCAGCTGTGGGGAACATGAGTTTTGCATTTTTCGCTTTGCAGTTTTACGTCGTGGTACGAACCGAACGACGAGTATACAAGGTGATCCATAATACAGTATGTATACTCTCGGCCGTAGTGGTCCCGACTGACGAATAGGCCCCTCCATATCTACCTATCCGCGGATGTCGTAAGAGGCGACTAAGGGAAAAAAGCTAGGGGATGGGCAGCGTCCCTCATTTTAACAACGATAACTCTAACTGCACTCGCCAACGAGCATGCCCAGCGTGGTGAGTATGGGCAAATCCCCCCACATGATAAGGAATTCGCTCTGTCTGTGGGGGAGGCCATGATCAGCAGGACGTCGTACGGCTGAAATGATGATGATTAAAAAATAGGAGAAGTTCGTCATCAAGATTGCTAAATATTGAGTTTGACCGATTTGATCCATAACAGCTGATTTTAGCATGTGCTTTTTCAATGAAAAATATCGAATTTCCAAAAGTCGTAGAACAAAATGTATTGCCCTATATCTTAGCAACCCTTTGGACGATTTAAATCACCAACGAATTTCTTTGCAAATCGGACTGACGTTTCGAAAAAAAATTCAGATTGATGAAAAAAAAAAATTTAAACTTAAACTATATGTACTACCTACCTGTTACATATAAAAACTAAAAATTTAACAAATAAAGTACACTATAACAATAAACATTAGCTTGTGTTGCTGAAGGGAGATAAAGGTTCCGGTTACCTATGATACCCACACTAGATAAAAATCTGTATTGTGAGTATCTTATGATTAACAGTGGGATGTACGGCCTCGGTTCGGGTAATTAATTCTATTGGATGGTCTAATATTTCAATTGTGCGTGTATAATGATGAAGATTCCTTTTCTTTTTCACACTCCTCAAAATTCACTGCACGTCTGAGTCTTATTCTTCAGAATGTCACTGTTAATCGAGCCACACAAAGGAATGTCTCAAATTATAAGGACCAGAAAAAGTAGTCACATGCGACTGAGAGTAAGTAATAATGGGCGACGACACTTAGCTACATCGTTCCGTCATGTAACTGCTCTAATCACTCACGCTAGCTACTGGCCTCCATAGACCCTCTTCAGGGAGATACTTACTATGATAAATTGTACGGTTTAGCTCCACCACATCTTAGTTCGATCCCGCACCACGAAGACCAGTCGTTTTTCTATCCGAACATTTTGCGATATAGTCGTTTTGCGATCAAGTCGTTCTGTTAACTGTATAACAGTCTGTCTAACTGTATGTATTTTATGTCACTTTTAAAATAATAAAAGCATGATTTTTTAGACATTATATTACATTAGCTTCCACCCGCGGCTCCACTCGTGTGGAAGGATTCTGTAATTCTGTAATTCTTTATTGCACACAGAAACATGATACATAAATGGTTATTTCAAAAGGCATGTACATAGGCGAGCTTAACCCTAACAAGAGTTTTCTTCCAGCAAACCTTTGGGGCTAGAGAGATTTGATAATATAGGGAGATGCAACGTGTACAACAATTTAAGAGAAAAAAAATTAAAAACAATAATAAATGAAGTGAAAAATACAACTGTAAATTAACTAAAATAAACTACCATAAACAAACGACACAAGAACATACCTACATAAACAATATATGCCTACATAACGAATTTATACTTACTTAAACAATACATACCTACTTATACAATATTAAATATATACCTACAATACCAATATTTACAGAGAGAGATAGTGCTCCTTAACTTTTGCCTTGAAAACTTCAAGTGAAGAGCTATGTGAACTTGGCACCCGACTTCGGAAAATCAAACTTTTTTTTTTTTATTCTCGTTGAGTTTCGTTTGTAGTTGATTGTAGTGAAATTATTTTCGTTTGTAGTAGCTCTGAAAAAAAGTTAGGGGACTTTGAAAAAAAAACTCTTTGTTTTTAAAATATTTCATCCGCGTCTATGGAAAATCAAACTTTTTGTTGTTGATTCCTATAGTACTTCGGTTGTAGTTGATTGTAGTGAAATTATTTTTGTTTGTAGTAGCTCTTAAAAAAAGTTAGGGGACTTTGAAAAAAAAAATCATCCGCGTCTATGGAAAATCAAACTGTTTTTTGTTGATTCCTATAGTACTTCGATTGTAGTTGATTGTAGTGAAATTATTTTCGTTTGTAGTAGCTCTGAAAAAAAGTAAGGGGACTTTGAAAAAAAAACTCTTTGTTTTTAAAATATTTCATCCGCGTCTATGGAAAATCTAACTTTTTGTTGTTGATTCCTATAGTACTTCGGTTGTAGTTGATTGTAGTGAAATTATTTTCGTTTGTAGTAGCTCCAAAAAAAAGTTAGGGGACTTTGAAAAAAAAACTCTTTGTTTTTAAAATATTTCATTTGCGTCTATGGAAAATCAAACTTTTTGTTGTTGATTCCTATAGTACTTCGGTTGTAGTTGATTGTAGTGAAATTATTTTCGTTTGTAGTAGCTCTGAAAAAAAGTAAGGGGACTTTGAAAAAAAAACTCTTTGTTTTTAAAATATTTCATCCGCGTCTATGGAAAATCAAACATTTTGTTGTTGATTCCTATAGTACTTCGGTTGTAATTGATTGTAGTGAAATTATTTTCGTTTGTAGTAGCTCTGAAAAAAAGTAAGGGGACTTTGAAAAAAAAACTCTTTGTTTTTAAAATATTTCATCCGCGTCTATGGAAAATCAAACATTTTGTTGTTGATTCCTATAGTACTTCGGTTGTAGTTGATTGTAGTGAAATTATTTTTGTTTGTAGTAGCTCTTAAAAAAAGTTAGGGGACTTTGAAAAAAAAATTCATCCGCGTCTAAGGAAAATCAAACTGTTTTTTGTTGATTCCTATAGTACTTCGATTGTAGTTGATTGTAGTGAAATTATTTTCTTTTGTAGTAGCTCTGAAAAAAAGTTAGGGGACTTTGAAAAAAAAACTCTTTGATTTTAAAATATTTCATCCGCGTCTATGGAAAATCAAACTTTTTGTTGTTGATTCCTATAGTACTTCGGTTGTAGTTGATTGTAGTGAAATTATTTTTGTTTGTAGTAGCTCTTTAAAAAAGTTAGGGGACTTTGAAAAAAAAATTCATCCGCGTCTATGGAAAATCAAACTTTTTGTTGTTGATTCCTATAGTACTTCGGTTGTAGTTGATTGTAGTGAAATTATTTTCGTTTGTAGTAGCTCTGAAAAAAAGTAAGGGGACTTTGAAAAAAAAACTCTTTGTTTTTAAAATATTTCATCCGCGTCTATGGAAAATCAAACATTTTGTTGTTGATTCCTATAGTACTTCGGTTGTAGTTGATTGTAGTGAAATTATTTTTGTTTGTAGTAGCTCTTAAAAAAAGTTAGGGGACTTTGAAAAAAAAATTCATCCGCGTCTATGGAAAATCAAACTGTTTTTTGTTGATTCCTATAGTACTTCGATTGTAGTTGATTGTAGTGAAATTATTTTCTTTTGTAGTAGCTCTGAAAAAAAGTTAGGGGACTTTGAAAAAAAAACTCTTTGATTTTAAAATATTTCATCCGCGTCTATGGAAAATCAAACTTTTTGTTGTTGATTCCTATAGTACTTTGGTTGTAGTTGATTGTAGTGAAATTATTTTTGTTTGTAGTAGCTCTTAAAAAAAGTTAGGGGACTTTGAAAAAAAAATTCATCCGCGTCTATGGAAAATCAAACTGTTTTTTGTTGATTCCTATAGTACTTCGATTGTAGTTGATTGTAGTGAAATTATTTTCGTTTGTAGTAGCTCTAAAAAAAAGTAAGAAGACTGAAAAAAAAACTAACTTTTTTTAAGAGCTACTACAAACGAAACTAATTTCACTACAATCAACTACAATCGAAATACTATAGGAATCAACAAAAAACAGTTTGATTTTCCATAGACGCGGATGAATTTTTTTTTCAAAGTCCCCTAACTTTTTTTAAGAGCTACTACAAACAAAAATAATTTCACTACAATCAACTACAACCGAAGTACTATAGGAATCAACAACAAAAAGTTTGATTTTCCATAGACGCGGATGAAATATTTTAAAATCAAAGAGTTTTTTTTTTGGGCCGTGGTGGCCCCGGTTCAAGAATAGGCCCCTCCATGACTACCCGTGGATGTCGTAAGAGGCGACTAAGGGAAAAACGCTAGGGGATGGGCAGCAGCGTCCCCAATTTAACAACAATAGCTTTAACTGCGAACTTAGCAAGTATTCCCAAGGAGGGTTAACGTCAGGCAGGCGGCCGGTTGTAAAATACCACAGCCAAATCCTCTACAACATGGTTTTAAGTATGAATAAGTATGGCGACAATACTAGGGCGTACCCCCCAGGCGACGCGCAGACGCAGCACCCGGCGTCTGTGGGAAATGGACTAGGGTTGTTGCATCAGGGACGGGTGCAACGTAAGAAGCGAGTCCGTGAAGTAAGACTGAGGATTGCAAGTTGGAATGTTGGAACGATGACTGGAAGAGGAAGAGAGCTAGCGGACGTTTTAGAACGGAGACGAATAAATGTGGCATGTTTGCAAGAAACGAAGTGGAAGGGTACGAAAGCTAGAGAGATTGGAGTGGGTTATAAATTCTTCTATTGTGGAAGTGATGGCAAGAGAAATGGTGTGGGAGTTGTGTTAGATAGTGAGCTAAAAGAGTGTGTGACGGATGTTAAGAGAATGAATGATAGATTAATAGTAGTGAAGATATTGTTAGGAGATTCTGTTGTAAATATTGTGAGTGTGTATGCACCGCAGACTGGATGTGATGATGTAGTGAAAGATAAATTCTGGGAGGATTTTGATGCGGTGATGATGGATATTCCACAGAATGAGGATATCTATATTGGTGGGGACTTTAATGGACATGTGGGAAGAATGAGTGGTGGTTATGAAAGAGTGCATGGGGGATGGGGCTTTGGAAATAAAAACCGGGAGGGAGAAACCCTGCTTCAAGCGGCGGCTGCTTTTGACCTGGCTATAGCAAACACATTTTTCAAAAAGCGTGACGAACACCTTATAACTTACAAAAGCGGAAATCACACCACACAGATCGATTACATTCTTTTTAGACGAAATAATTTTAGATCAGCCAAAGATTGTAAAGTAGTACCAGGAGAAGCTTTAATCCCCCAACATCGATTGCTCATTTTGGAAATGAAACTCAGAATACAGCCGGCCCAGGGCAAGCCAAAGCCCCCCCCTAGAATCAAATGGCATTTGATAGGGAAGAATGAGTATGCAAAGGAATTTCAGAAGAGAGTGGTAGATAAGATGATTGAAATGAAGGATATGGCAGAAAAATCTGTAAATGAATGCTGGAATGAAATGGCGATCTGTATGAGAAGTGTGGCGAAGGATGTTTTTGGCGAAACGAATGGAAAAGGAAAAATAGATAAGGATACTTGGTGGTGGAATGACGAGGTACAAAGGATTTTGAAAGAGAAGAAGGATGCTTTTAAGGAATGGAAAAGAGTGGAAGGCGAGGATGTCGTTATGAAAGAAAGTAAAAGGCTGGTATATATGGAGTGTAAGAGGAATGCGAAGAGAGCTATTGCTGTGGCACGGGCTAAGGTACAGAACAAACTGTACGAGTCTTTAGATAGCCCCCACGGACAGAAGGATCTATATCGTATAACGAAAGAAAGAGAAAAGAATGCAAGGGATATAATTCACATCAAATGTATAAAAGATGGCGAAGGGAAGGTTTTGACGAAAGATGAAGAGATAAAAGTGCGCTGGAAGAGTTATTTTCAAAAACTGATGAATGAGGAGAATGATTGGAGTGGTTTGCTAGAGAAAGTTCCACTAAGCATGAGTGTGGTCAACGAGGTGAGTATGGATGAAGTTAGAAAAGCTGTACAAGGTATGAAGAATGGAAAAGCTGTGGGACCAGATGGTATACCAGTGGAAGTATGGAAGTTTTTAAAGGCAGATGGATGGAAGTGGCTGACTTTATTCTTCAATAAGTTGTTGCATGATGAGGCGATCCCAGATGAATGGTGCAATAGTTCACTGGTGCCCATTTTCAAAAACAAGGGTGACGTACAGGACTGCAACAACTACCGAGGAATAAAGCTCATATCGCATAGTATGAAGGTTTGGGAGAGAGTGATAGCAAGAAGAATGAGAGAGGAGAGTGAGATATCACAGAACCAATTTGGGTTTATGCCTGGTCGTGGGACAATGGACGCCATATTTTCGCTTCGCCAACTGTGCGAAAAATACAAACATGCGCACAAAAACTTGCACATGGTGTTCATTGACCTAGAAAAGGCGTACGATAGAGTACCCCGAAAGGTTCTGTGGTGGGCTTTGAAAGAGAAAAGAGTGCCTGGGAAATATGTGCGGCTTGTACGTGCCATGTACGCTCGAGCCTGCACGCATGTCCGGCCCGAAGCTGGCGTTACCGACGAGTTCAGTGTGGCTGTAGGCTTGCACCAGGGGTCGGCTTTAAGCCCTTATTTGTTCCTCCTGATTATGGATGCTCTGACATCGGACATACAGGAGGAGGCACCCTGGTGTATGCTGTTCGCCGATGACATTGTGCTTGTCGGAGAAGATGCACTTGAGGTCCAGAGCAGGTTGGAAAAATGGCGGGGTAAACTGGAGAGTGTCGGATTGAAGATCAGCAGAACAAAAACTGAGCACCTGTTCTGCGACTTCGGTGGTCCATCTAGTTTTACCCCTATTGCCTTAGATGGTGTATCCCTTCCAGTCTGCTCCGATTTTCGGTACCTCGGTTCACTCATACAGAACGATGGCGATATTGACCGAGACGTGAAAAATAGAATAAATGTGGGATGGATGAAATGGCGACAGGTCACAGGAACTACGTGTGATCCAAAAATGCCCCTTAAACTTAAGGGGAAAGTTTACAAGACGATCATAAGGCCTGTCGTAATGTATGGATCTGAGTGTTGGGCTACCAAAGGGACGGATGAAAGAAGAGTGCATGCGGCAGAGATGCGAATGTTGAGATGGATGTGTGGAGTGACAAGAATGGACAAAATAAGAAATGAGTACATCAGAGGAAGTTTGAAAGTAGCGGCAGTGACGGAAAAGTTGAGAAGTAATAGGTTAGCATGGTATGGGCATGTCATGAGGAGGGATGAAAGTCATGTAACGAGAAGAGCGTTAGGTATGAATGTGGATGGATATAAGACTAGAGGAAGGCCGAAGAAAAGATGGATGGATTGTATTAAAGATGACATGAGTAAGAAAGATGTGAGTGCGGAGATGACGGCTAACAGAAGAGAGTGGAAGAAGAAAACATGTTGTGCCGACCCCACATAATGTGGGACAAGGGCAGGAAGAAGAAGAAGAAAGAGTTTTTTTTTCAAAGTCCCCTAACTTTTTTTCAGAGCTACTACAAAAGAAAATAATTTCACTACAATCAACTACAATCGAAGTACTATAGGAATCAACAAAAAACAGTTTGATTTTCCATAGACGCGGATGAATTTTTTTTTCAAAGTCCCCTAACTTTTTTTAAGAGCTATTACAAACAAAAATAATTTCACTACAATCAACTACAACCGAAGTACTATAGGAATCAACAACAAAATGTTTGATTTTCCATAGACGCGGATGAAATATTTTAAAAACAAAGAGTTTTTTTTTCAAAGTCCCCTTACTTTTTTTCAGAGCTACTACAAACGAAAATAATTTCACTACAATCAACTACAACCGAAGTACTATAGGAATCAACAACAAAAAGTTTGATTTTCCATAGACGCGGATGAATTTTTTTTTCAAAGTCCCCTAACTTTTTTTCAGAGCTACTACAAACGAAAATAATTTCACTACAATCAACTACAATCGAAGTACTATAGGAATCAACAAAAAACAGTTTGATTTTCCATAGACGCGGATGAATTTTTTTTTCAAAGTCCCCTAACTTTTTTTAAGAGCTACTACAAACAAAAATAATTTCACTACAATCAACTACAACCGAAGTACTATAGGAATCAACAACAAAAAGTTTGATTTTCCATAGACGCGGATGAAATATTTTAAAATCAAAGAGTTTTTTTTTTCAAAGTCCCCTAACTTTTTTTTGGAGCTACTACAAACGAAAATAATTTCACTACAATCAACTACAACCGAAGTACTATAGGAATCAACAACAAAAAGTTTGATTTTCCATAGACGCGGATGAATTTTTTTTTCAAAGTCCCCTAACTTTTTTTCAGAGCTACTACAAACGAAAATAATTTCACTACAATCAACTACAATCGAAGTACTATAGGAATCAACAAAAAACAGTTTGATTTTCCATAGACGCGGATGAATTTTTTTTTCAAAGTCCCCTAACTTTTTTTAAGAGCTACTACAAACAAAAATAATTTCACTACAATCAACTACAACCGAAGTACTATAGGAATCAACAACAAAAAGTTTGATTTTCCATAGACGCGGATGAAATATTTTAAAATCAAAGAGTTTTTTTTTCAAAGTCCCCTAACTTTTTTTCAGAGCTACTACAAAAGAAAATAATTTCACTACAATCAACTACAATCGAAGTACTATAGGAATCAACAAAAAACAGTTTGATTTTCCTTAGACGCGGATGATTTTTTTTTTCAAAGTCCCCTAACTTTTTTGAAGAGCTACTACAAACAAAAATAATTTCACTACAATCAACTACAACCGAAGTACTATAGGAATCAACAACAAAATGTTTGATTTTCCATAGACGCGGATGAAATATTTTAAAAACAAAGAGTTTTTTTTTCAAAGTCCCCTTACTTTTTTTCAGAGCTACTACAAACGAAAATAATTTCACTACAATCAACTACAACCGAAGTACTATAGGAATCAACAACAAAAAGTTTGATTTGCCATAGACGCGGATGATTTTTTTTTTCAAAGTCCCCTAACTTTTTTTCAGAGCTACTACAAACGAAAATAATTTCACTACAATCAACTACAATCGAAGTACTATAGGAATCAACAAAAAACAGTTTGATTTTCCATAGACGCGGATGAATTTTTTTTTCAAAGTCCCCTAACTTTTTTTAAGAGCTACTACAAACAAAAATAATTTCACTACAATCAACTACAACCGAAGTACTATAGGAATCAACAACAAAAAGTTTGATTTTCCATAGACGCGGATGAAATATTTTAAAAACAAAGAGTTTTTTTTTCAAAGTCCCCTAACTTTTTTTCAGAGCTACTACAAACGAAAATAATTTCACTACAATCAACTACAATCGAAGTACTATAGGAATCAACAAAAAACAGTTTGATTTTCCATAGACGCGGATGATTTTTTTTTTCAAAGTCCCCTAACTTTTTTTAAGAGCTACTACAAACAAAAATAATTTCACTACAATCAACTACAACCGAAGTACTATAGGAATCAACAACAAAAAGTTTGATTTTCCATAGACGCGGATGAAATATTTTAAAATCAAAGAGTTTTTTTTTCAAAGTCCCCTAACTTTTTTTCAGAGCTACTACAAACGAAAATAATTTCACTACAATCAACTACAAACGAAACTAAACGAGAATAAAAAAAAAAAAGTTTGATTTTCCGAAGTCGGGTGCCAAGTTCACATAGCTCAAGTGAAGGGCTAGCGCGGATTGCATGGGGAATAGAGTTCCACAGTTTGACTGCGTGCACTGTGAACTACTATATCGGCTAGATGAGTGAGTAGGAGTCTTGAGAAGAAGGGACAGGATTGATCTGCAGGGTTCACCACGAGGGACAAGGAAATCAAATCGCTCAGTGAGGTAAGAAGGAGAGAAGGGATTGTTGAGAATGTTATAAAGGAAAGACACAGCGTGAAGATCATGACGTCGACGAATGGGGAGCCATTGCAGCTGAGATCTGTACTCCGATACGTGGTCGAACTTGCGCAAACCGAAGATAAATGGGATGCACAAGTTTTGGAGTCGCTCAAGCTTGTTCAAATGATCCTCCATGGCGTCTAGGAAACAAACATCAGCATAGTCAAGGAGAGGTAATAACAGTGCCTGAGCAAGAGTAATTTTAGTATCCAATGGTAAAAATTTTTGAAGGCGCTTGAGAGACTGGAAACTAAAATTTACCCTTTTACTGACTTCGTTAACATGGCAGGACCAGGACAATCAGCTGTCAAAAATTACTCCTAGGTTAAGGTAAGGGATCGAGATACCATCATATAACACAGGAGGTGGTGTAGACTGAGCAACCGTGTTTAGCATGTACCGACTGCCCACAATCATTGCTTGAGATTTAGATGGGTTGACCAGGAGACCGTAAGCTTTCGCCCAGGTGTAGATGTTAGACAGGTCAGAGTTAATTCGGTCGATTCCTTCAGAGATCTCATCAGCTTTGAAGTGACAATAAATTTGCAAGTCGTCGGCATAAAGATGATAGTGAGAAGAAATAACATGAGTAATGGTGTTGATAAATACCGAGAAAAGTAAGGGCGAAAGAACACCACCTTGAGGTACGCCCGCCGTTAAGTTACACCAATCGGATGAAGACTCATCTGAGCGAACACACTGCGAGCGACCGGAAAGATAAGAACTAAACCAGGATATTGCTGAGGATGATATGTTAAGGGAGGATAAGATTGATAAAAGGATATCATAATCAACAGAGTTAAATGCACTACTGAAATCAAGCAAAATAATAACTGTAAGAAGTTTATTGTCCATGGCCCAGCGTAAGTCATCAGAAACTTTAGTTAAAGCACTGACAGTGCTGTGGCCAGGACGAAAGCCAGATTGGAATGGACTCAACAAATTGTTATGGGACAGGAAAAAGGATAGTTGTTTATGGACCACATTCTCCAATACTTTAGAGAGGACAGGTAAAATCGAGATTGGTCGAAACTGGGATACAGAGGTAGGATTTGCGATTTTAGGAAGAGGTGTGACAAAAGCGGTTTTCCAAGCAGAAGGGAAAGAGTTCGACTCGAGAGAGAAGTTTACTATGTGGGTGATGGCTGGAGCAAGTTCAGAAGAAAGGAGCAGTAGCATCTGGATGTTGATATCATCTGTGCCTACGGCTTTCGTAGAGATAGAATATAGTATTTTTTTAAGGATAAAAAGTAACCTCTGTGCTATTCCAGACTATTATCTATCTCTGTGCCAAATTTCATCCAGGCTTGCTGGCGTGAGTAACAAACATCCATCCATTCTTTCATCCACAAAGTAGTAAGAAAAAAATTACCAAATACACACTCGATACACCATCTAAAATCATTTTATAGGCTTAACTATTGAAACATGGGTTTCGAAAATTACCAGGAAAACCAACTTACAGTAATCAGATCAAACTGTTAGATACGGCCTCGAACGTATTGGACATCATTAATCATTCACGTGGTGGAAGTTTATAATGATTGATGACTAACTACATCGTTCGTTATTTTGGTGTAAATAATTATAGTCAAACTATAACTCTTGTTGACTAATTGAATTTTCTATACATTTTACTGAAGAAGCCCCAGTGGGAGGTACCCCAACTTTCGATCCGAAGGTTGTGGGTTCAATCCCGGTCGTGCATCGAAAACAGTAAGTATTTTTAAAGCAGCGATAGACTTGCAACCTGTCACGTAAAGAATACTCAATAATAATTTCTCCCAAAATAAGATGTGTTCAACCAAATGATTTAAACATTACTAACTAACCCTTATCAATCCGTAGGTAGATAGTCATTTCGGCGACGCTTTTGGCCTAATCTGATGGCAATTTTTGTGATCAGGCATCCGTGGTGTATTCATCATGTTGGCTCTTTTTAACCGACTTCCAACGTTACTCCGACGTTCCAACTATATATAACAGCAGATACAGATTGGTTGACAAAAAAATACAACTAAATCGTCTATTCAAAACAATGGATTCGGTACACTCCCGTACCTAACTCAATTCAGCGAACACAATCAAACTCGAAACTTGCAATTGCCATTCGTGCAATAAATCGAATACAATTTGTGCTTCAGGTTTGTTGGTTTTGTATTTTGGAGTTGGGTATAACTTTTGAGTAATGAACATCGTTGTTACTAAAATCAATCAACACCGTCATCATCATTTCAGCCGGATGACGTCCACTGCTGAACTTAGCTGCCCATAATTTTGCAGTGACGTTCCAAGATCGTGTGTGGCCTGCACACTAGACCTTTTTAGTCAGGGCGTAGAGTCAAACCGTGTTCCAACGGCTTGCTATGTGTCATTTAAAATTTGTTACAAAATGATCCTGATGTCTACTCAATAAAGAATATTTTTAATTTGACTTTTAGGCGCTAGCTATATCGTTGAGCTAAAGCTATATTTTGAGTTTAAAGTTTGCCTCAAAATTGACTTTAGACATATAGCAGACCTTAGAACACGGCATTAGACCTGTGTAAATCTTCAATGGATCACGTTCATGCCTCCGCAGATATTAACCTATGTGTTCTGAGAATATTCTCACTATATTTTAACTTACCTTATATCGCCAGGCAGGGAAAAACTATCGATAGCATATTTGAAAGAAATCACAATTTCCTTTCATTTAATATCAACAAGTCTTGAAATCAGATAAGGTCTGTTATAATCAAAGCACAACACGTGCTCAAAACGTTGAAGGAAAACATCGTGAGGAAACCGGCGGCTCAATCGTTCCGCACGTGTCTTCACTGTGAATAAGGTGCTTGGCAAGCCTACGCCATAAATATATCCGCGGCACGAAGTGCGCATACATAACAGATTTATGTAACCAGTTGCCTAGGAAGATTTTTACCTGTTTTGAAAATGGGTAACAGAGCAAGGAAATCCACTTGTCTACTAAAATAGTTGTGAGCCTTAGATAAGAAAATAATACAACATCATCATTTTAGCCGTAGGACGTCCGCTGCCTCCCCATAGATTCCCAGCGCGACCGACCTTACTGTAGTAAAGTGATCAAAATACAAGCTTGCGCTTAGTTTGAGTGCTATCATCATCAACCTGTAGAAGTCCACTGCTGGACATAGGCCTCCCCCAAAGAGTTCCATGACGAACGGTCTTGAGCCTTCTCCATCCACAAATTTCCCGCAACCTTCACAATGTCGTCGGTCCATCGGGTGGGGGGCCTTCCAACACTGCGTCGCCCGGTTCGTGGTCGCCATTCGAGAACCTTTACTCCCCAATGGTTGTCGGTTCTGCGAGCTGCCCTGCCACTTCAACTTGCTAATTCGGAGAGCTATGTCGGTGACCTTGGTTCTTTTACGGATTTCCTCATTTCGGATCTTATCACGTAGTGAAACTCCGAGCATAGTTCTCTCCATAGCCCTCTCGTTTGAGTGCTAAGAGCTCATAATTTGAATGTGTACTCCTGACATAATTCATTTTATATTTGTACGGCCTGCACCCAAATCAATAGGGGGATTTGCCCATATCTACTCGCCACGCTGGGCATGCGGGTTGGAAATTAAGTCGGCAAGAATAAATAAAATAATAAAAAATACAAACAATCAACTCTCATTTACTCTCCAATAAAATTTAACACTTCAATGGACTAAACACTATTATAAACCACATGCGATTCTGAACACTACAGAAAGCAAACTATTTCAATGCAATTGATCTCTTTTATTTACATTAAAATAAACCTTAAATTACGTTATCTTACGACACCAATTTTATAGTACCTACCTATTTAGTTCTAACCTAACATTGTTCTTTTGAAAATTTAGGTTTCCCGAGAAAAAACTTATTTCAAACAACGACGCAAAGATTAATTTCGAAAAAATAAACAAACATTAAAATAAAGGCTATAGAGTTGTCGTGTTTGAAATAAGGGCTCATATTTTTTCGAGAAACGAAAATCAAGTATATTTATAAATGTAGCCTACCTACATATTGTTACTTACCTACAAAATATTTCAGAATTTACAATGATGAAAGTTTAAGGTAATTATCTGTTTTTTTATTTACAAAATGGTAGGCCATTTGGATACTAGCAAAACGACGAACTTCCTAAAATTTTGGAACATAAACTAACACAAGGGTTTTTACAAATTGTAAGTAGAAATACTTATCTTTAGCTTTAGCTATCATCATTATTCATAAACATTTTCCACTTATCATAATCACAGCAAGCAAAGTAAAAAACCTATAGGTATGACAAGACAAAATTATTATTAATTACAAGAAAATTACATTTTCTTTGTTAAATAAATACACGATGTCATCCACGATCAGTGCCCATAGAATGAAATTCTGGAAATAAGAAAAATACAACTATTAGCATACTTATTAGAATCTTTTATTGATGAGGAAGCTATAAGTAGTTACTTATATTATGCAGTTAACTTTACTGGAGCTCTTGATTTATTTGTTTCATCGATAGTAGTGAAATACATTATTCACAAACTTTTAGAAGAACTCTGATGGTATTGTTTAGCTGTGTACCTGTTACTTTTTTTTTTTTTTAATTCTGTTTAATGGAAATCGTATTTTTTCTAGACCTAGTGCGGGGGAGCTCTTGTTTTGCATTCTTGCTAGGTAAAATTTAGTTGTACATATTGTATTTATAAGACTAGAAAAAAGAATAAAGGACCAACAGTTTTATAATCGTCTTTTTTTCTCGATCTGTTAAGTCCCTAAGAATTCGTTGTTGAAGAAAGACCTATTGGCCAGCACATCTTCGTATCTTGAGGAGGGTCGCGGGTTGGATTATTGCTCGAGTAATTTTTTGACATTATAAAAATCTTAGTATTTCTGTTAGTATGGTCTAAGAAGACAAATACCACTATAGAACAAATAAACAATTTCATAGTTACATGAAAAATTGTCGCCTTATTATTTGTACCATCTATCGATACAATTTTCATAACTTTCCGGCAAATTGATTTTTATTGAAACCTACTCAGATGCGTTTGGAAAAATCCCACTGCAAGACTTGGCACGCGCTCACGGTTGCGGTTGCCCTCAAGTTACTTGTACCTATCTGTTTGTGGACACAAATAATTGGGGCAAGTCCAATCAATTTCGGATGTTATCAAGTCATGTTTGTGTTAGCTATCCGAAGTCAATTTGAATTTCGGACAGATTCCGAATACAGTGATGACAAGGGATGATTAATTTGACGATCGAGGGAAGATACGAGTTCATGATATCGCTTAACTGAATATTTTTAACAAAATATAGATCACATTCTACTTAAAAATCTCAGTTAATGGTTAAAGTGTTAAAATTTCAAATTAAACTACGAAGTAAAATTTTAACTTTACTAGTTAATTTTGATAGCATATCTTATGTGAATTAGCGCACGCTGTGTACATCTATAATTGAAATTGCATGTAACCTAGAAAATACCAAACCTAACATTTAAGCTCTTAATCAATGTAAATTTTGTTGATGTGCCTAATAAATAATTAATAAATAAATAGTTCTTTTAGTTAGAAAAAAAATTGTTCTATTAAATAATAGAGCAGGTATGTGGCCAAGTGAATCGACCGCTGCCTGGTAAGCTTAGCACTGATTTATAGAACGATGCAATGCAATTGAGGTGGTGGGTGCAGCCATGCACACAAACATAACAATTCTAGTCTGGTTGTAACTGTGTTACCTATGTCTAAAAATGGTTATCCCATCTGAGATAGTAAGCACTTTTGCAGTCTGCTCTCGCATTTTAGTCGTTTTATATCACATTCTAACTTTAAAGTACAAGCAAAAGGAAGCTAGTTCTGTAATTGGCTTTATTCGGACCTCAGGAAGGTGTTTGCAAAGAAACTTTGATCGTTAAGCAAATAGAAAGGGAGGCGAAAATAAAAATCCTTTGTCAACAGCGAACTTAAACTTCGGAAGATAATGCTATTGGGTAACTTGAATACTATAGAATTGCTTGGATGGATTTATGAATGATGGACGAGGAAAAAGTAAGAATATTTTTATCATTAGGGCAGGAGGGTTCCTTATGCAGTGTCCGTCTAGATGTACTGCCCGCTTGTTTAATTATACTGTCCCCAAGCAGTATCTTGGTTTGAAGGGTGAAGTAGCCGTTGAAATTACAGGTACGGGCTAGTAAGTAACCTAGTAAGGCTACGGTAATCATCATCATCATCAGCCTGGTGAAGCCACTGCTGGACAAAGGCCTCCCCTAAAGACTGCCAGCCGAACGGTCTTGAGCCTTCTCAAAAACAATTTAATTTAAGCAATAACCAAAACTTTTAAGAAATTACCGTACCAGTATACATCAACCTATATACATGTATGTATACTGGTACTAAGAAAGAATCAGTGACACGAGCAAAGCAAGCAAGCAAGGGGCACCTACTTACATTTACATGGATGTCTTCTCCTTGGGCTCGCTAAAATGCGACTCCTCGTCTATCAAGTGCAAATTCACGTTTTCACTCTTCGTGTGAAAGGTCGCTGAGATCGTTTTTTCCTCCAAGAGTATGCTTTCAACCTCCACTCCGTTGTCCTTCTTCGCACTTCCTTCTAATATCCTATGTTTAATCGACGGCCCTCTGTTAAAAGAGGACCCCACAAGGGTTTCCTGTATCGTTTCATTGCCGTTGCACACGTTTTTATCAGCTTTGTGCGTTGGCATTCTGCCAGAGTGATATGAATTCCTCACACCTCCTGTTGATTCGAAGAAAGGAAGCACTTGCTTGAATTCTTTCCTGAAGTTTTCGTTTAACCATGCGTATAGAAATGGATTATAGCAGGTGGATGCCATTGCCATTGAATGGGCCAGGAAGAATGAGACAAAGTAGTAGTTCCACTCAGTCATTTGGGCGTAGAAGTCATTGAAGATGTTTATGAGGTTCAGTGGCAGCCAGGATATACCGAATATAGCGACCATGGATATAAGCATTCTATTCGTTCGCTTCTTTCTATCCCTATCTGCCTCTTCTCTTCTAGTATTCTTGGCACCTGGTTTTGAACGCGCTCGGTCATTCAACCTTATACTAACGCAAGTGTAACACAGAGCTATGACTAAAAAAGGTATTAAGAATTGGAGAACAGTAGTGCATACCCCGAAGATCTTTCTAGACCTATCTGAGGGCCAACTCTCCTCGCAGTAGTAAGTCCTGTTGTTGGTGATCTGAATCCCCATAAAAAGGCCGTATGGACAGGTAACTACTAATGAGAACATCCATATAAAGACTATGATGAATATGCAAGTGTTTAGCTTCATCCTTGGATGGAATGGGTAAATTATAACGAAGAATCTGTCTATGGCTATTGAGGTAAGGGTGAGAGTGGAAATATAAACGCTCGTGCCTTGAGCATACGGCATAAGATGGCATAGTAATCTTCCAAAGACCCATCGCCCTAGGAATGTGTACATGGGAGTCAAAGGCACTGCGAATATGCATAGTAATATATCCGATAGAGCCAAGTTTGTTATGAAAAGGTTAGTGACTGTTTGCATTGCTCGGTTTCTGAAGACCACATAGCAGACCAGGACATTGCCAAAGACTCCGAGAACGAAGATAAGTGTGTAGAGAATGCAGAATGCGACTTGTACTACTTTTACGTCAATGATATCGGTGGTTTTGTTTGATTTGGGGTCGTCTATAACTTCCACCGATTCTCCTGTGAGTGTTTTGGTGAGGATCCATACGCCCCCGCCGATGTAAGATGAGCCATTGGATGTCATAGCCGCTGGATCATATCGTTCTATTTAACGGAGACGCCACATCGCTCCTTGCGTTGTACACTGATAACATGTTATCTCCGCCACGTTGGGATGTTATGCCAATCCATCTGAGGACAAAAACAAAAATACTATTAAAAAATAATAAATTACACAGTTAGCATGGTTGCACTCTCACCCTGGCATTATTTAATATACATATTTTTTTTCACGCCACTCACACTGACTTCTCACTGACACAACGCTTCTTTTTTTTATTTCCCCTCAACCTTCTACTCACGTCGATTAAATTACGAGCGTCAGAGAGGACACATATTTAAAATAACTTTTATAATAGATTGAATATCATCATCATCATCATAGATAGCTACATAGATAGGTTAGACTTATGGTTACTTATCACTAGGATTACTTTGAAACGTCTTAGAAACAAGGTGAAACCACGCCTGTTCCTCGCGACCGAGCCTAGAAGAATCAGGCAACAAACATTCGTTTTACATTCGTTCATACTAATGCGCGATAGCTGGCGTAACCCCCTTACGATTCTTGCGCCGGTTGCCATGGCAGTGGAAACGATCGACATTAAACCAAACAATAATGTAGATGGCAGTTACGTCAGTCGGCAACATATGGGTTGATAGCTACATTTTACGAGATTTCTCGGGAGATTTTCACATACGAATGAGAGACGAATGTGTGAATTTTCGAAGATGTACAATCCAAAAGATGGCATGTAGGCATCCGGCAGTAGGTATTTATGTAAATGAATTTAGCTGTTTCAAACGGTATGCGATATGTCCTTGATAAGTCTAGTCTGGAATCAGTTGACCTTGTGTGATATGTCCGGAATATTTATTTATTTATTTAAGTGATATAAAATTTCGCTTCAAAATGATCCTTACTTTAAAGGAACAAAGTAAATTTTAAGTTTGTCATATGCGATATAGCTAAACCATATCGCAAGCTCTTATAAGCCAAACTCACTTAAAGTTAAAAAACATTTCAAAAAATCATTAAAAAAACGAAGTATTCAAATTATAGAATTATAATGAATTGCGGGAATTCCTTAGAAATAAAGTTTATTTTAAAGATAACTCTGATTTGACTTCAGGCTAAGTTGATTTTCCATCGAAAGACTAATTTCCATCAACAACTCGAGTTTCTCTTATTGCTTTCACGATGAATTCGTATAACAATTCTGTGTAAACTCATCAAATCTTTTCGTTCAAGAATCGTTCAAGATAAAGTAAAAAAAAAAAGAGGAGTGAAAAAAAAAAAAAAAAGCAGAGGTAAAGCTCGGAAGTCCAAAATCTTAGATTTTTCAAGTCTAAATAGCCAGCAAATAAACAACAAAGAATTTCTATTTTTAAATTATCGCGTAATGTGTCATTATTTTCAAAGGCAAACACTTTTCAAGTTTTTCGCAAAGCATTCCCCACTTGCCCAGCATTGAACAGGCACTTAAACGGTAATCGCGATACGAGAACATTTTGAAGTCGTTAAAGCAGCATTAGCGTCGTCGTTACAAATTAGCGTGAGCCTCGGGTTCCTGCGAATGAATAAAGTTATTTTTTTCGTGCTCAAGGACTTTTTTGTATTGTAAGTACAAACGTAGCTAAAGATAATCAGTTACTTCAACAGTTATCTTTATATCATTTGAACTTGAACTCGCCAGCATTAAGTTAGACCTATGAACACCAAAACAGCCAGAGGAAATGGCAGTGAATAATAGTTTGTAACAAGATATTCAAGAAGGGTAGGCCTATGGTGTGGGACGCTACTTGTGTTGATACACTAGCGCGCTCACATCTTCCGGGGACATCAGTTAGGGCGGGTGCGGCGGCAGATTCGGCCGAGGATCTCAAATACGTTAGTCTTGAGAGTCTTACGTCTTTAAGCCTTTTGGGGTTGAGACCCTGGGTCCGTGGGGAAACGGGGCCCTCCGGGTTTTCAAAAAGATATCAGGGCGTCTGATCGAAGCGACGCGTGACCCGAGAGCTGGCTCTTATTTGGCCCAGCGAATTAGCATTGCCATCCAGCGTGGCAATTCCGCCAGCGTCTTGGGGACGCTTCCGACTGGTAGTGATCTGGATCAGTTGAGCTATCTATAGATCGTTTGTAACGGTCTTTAGATGGCTCAACTGTTTCTTGTGTATTTGATAAATATTAACTTGTATTGGTTTAAAGTTTCTTTCTGTAAATAAAGTACTTATTATTTAGATATTAAATCATATCGCTCAAATAAAATAGATTGATTTTTCAATGAGATATTATTTTTTTATCTCTGTGCATATCTGAGCTGTGCTAAACCATTGTTGGTTTTATATTTACGGTTATGAGATTTTTAGCTAAATTCCGCAATAAAGAGTGTGTAACGACGTAGAACCTTTTTAATCTCGGTTCCGACGTGATCATTTGGATTTAAGGTTCTCACATTAGGGAAATCTTATTGCACTGGAGATCTTTAAGATCCTGACTTAAAATTGAGGAAATTTTTGGGCTAAGCGTTATTTTATTCAAAGACTACGCTTTAATCAAAATAACGCGAGCCATTTTTGTAGAGTCAAGCAAATTGAGACTCAACCTCCAACATTTTTTTTTTCGATATGGGCCTGAGAAATTGCCCCTTAGATTTATGATTTTTCTATTTTTTTTATTAGATGATAGTTTGGATGTAAACCTCAAAAAGTTTATCGTTCTGGGTTGTCTTTTTTTCGAATCGGGTAGAAAATAGCTTGTAGCTGTTTTCTAAGGAAATATTTTGGCTTCTGTTTTATTTTTGTGGCACAATAAAAGGTATATTTTCATGTAATAAAGCTAGTTTCTAATATACTTTACTACCATTATAAATGCGAAAGTGTGGGTGGATGGATGATGAATCGACGGCTGAACCGATTTCGAAAAATCCGAAAATTTGGACTATAGTTCTATGAGGAATCGAATATAGTCTACATTTTATCTAGGTGCCGCTCGAGCAATACCACCGGCGCAAGCTATTAGTATGTAGTTTGAATTCAATTCTAAAATAAAATTGTGTCCAATGTTTTCCCCCACTTGCCCAGCATGGCACAAACAATTAAATATGAGCTAACTGAACCTTGAACTTCACAATACAAGCGTCAATATTGTAGCTAATCACTTCAGCTACTAATAAAAGGTAATACAAAGGTGTTTCAGTTAGGTAATGGCATTTGGACATAATTGCGTAGTAAATCTTAAGGTTTACGAGTTCAATATCATTCATTATGAAGCGCCACAAATTATGGACTTAGTTTATGGACTTCATCAAGGACAAGATATCGTTAGAAGCAACCCATAGGCTTGGCTCGTATTTTTATTCGTCAAAATACCAATTTTGTAGGGGAAATTACAAAATAAATACGATTTAACAGCCATTCCAGTTATACGCCTGTGTCAGGTAAGAAATAAATTATCCCGACTAAAAATAAGCGGGGAATAGCTACATAGACACTAAAGGCTAAGAGAAATGTGTATATTAGTATCTTTCCGTAATATTGCAAAATAACATTCCAGACTCAAGCCGTGTTCAAACGGCGTGCTATATGCCAAATAAAATTTATTTCAAAATGATCCATAAACGTCTACTGCATAAAATCAATTTGAGCTTGACTTTTAGAGGCTTGCGATATCTTTGAGCTATGTGCGATATAAATCCTCCCTCAAAATCCTCAAATATCAAACTCAAAATGGATTTAAATAAGTATACGTAAGGATCATTTTCAAACAAATTTTAGGCCACAATTCGCGCGCGGCGTTTCGACACGGCTTCACTTCATGATCAAGAAGAACGAATAGTCAAGATCAGCCGGGGTATATTTGAGAACTTATTCAAAGTGATACACTTTAGTAATACTGTTTATACTTCTATGTTCAGAGTAAATTCTCTAATCAATCTACTGGTAGCTTGATATCCAACTCTTGAGTTCCATTGGCACCTTTCATTCAGCTGTTGCCATACTAACAACGCCAAGGGCATTCCTTCGCATCTTATAAAGATCTCTACACAAGCGCCTCTACCCAAAACTTTGCCAATTCGTCATGTTCAAGTTTAAAAAGCTTTTTCTTTACTTGTGTGTTAGTTTCGTCAGCAGAAACACTGCACAGGAATTTATAAAGGGCTGGGTCTGGTCGGAACTGTATTATATGGCTTATCATCATCTTCATCAGCTTGTAGAAGTCCACTGCTGGACAAAGGCCTCCCGTATAGGCCTCTATGTCGAACGGTAGTGAGCATTTTCCATCCACGGACGTCCCGCAACTTTAACAATGTCACCGGTCCGTCTGGGGCTTGGGGGGCCTTTTAACACTGCGTCGCCCGGTTCGTGGTCGCCATTCCATAACCTTTATTCCCCAATGGTTGTCGGTTCTGCGAGCTACATGGCCTGCCCACTGCAAATTCTGATAGTTATACTGTAAGTAATAATATTATACTATTTTATATATATATATATATATATAAGTAATATTTTTCTATTCTAAGTGACCTTGGTTCTTCGACGGATTTCCTAATTTCGGGTTTTTATAACGCAGTGAAACTCCGAGCATAGCTCTCTCGATAGCCCATAGCACGACTTTGAAATTGTGTAAGCAACCAAGTCTCAGTTTCATAATATGTCATCACTGGCAACGTCCTCTCATTAAAGACTTCGTCTTGAGACTGTAGTATCTGCGAAGAGAAGATACGACGAAGTTTCCCAATCACTGCCCATCCGAGTTCGATTCGTCAGTTGAACTTTTTGTCGAAGTTGGACCTAGGTACCTAGTTGAATCGTCTGACCCAAATAGACATAATAATTATGGCCTATTAGTCCGAGTAAATTAAACCATTCAGAATGGGTCTTAACTAAAGAGATGTCTCTTCTAAATCACTTTTGTATCCCACTAATATTATGACCGCGAAAGTTTGTAATGTAAGTAGGTATGAAGAAGTTTGTTAGACTTCTTTTTATTCGGGGACAACGCCAACGAAGCCGAGGGTGGAAGCTAGCGGAATATCATTATAATATGAAAGTCGGATCCAATGAGCTAAAGATGATTAAGAGCATCCCAGAAGTTAGCAAGTGCTACGAATAATCCAAATTAACTAGCAACCAAGGCACCGGTTTCCACTTGCTCAGATATTTGGCTTAGCGGTAAGACCGATAATTCGCAAGGGTATTAGCAAAACCTAAAGCTGGTTGGGGTCTTAACAAGCTGCAGGCGTCATATGACGGCCATTTAAAACGGGATAGTATAAACTGACATTCATGACATGATTGTTATGACCTACTCATTTAATTAAGCTTTAATTTTAAGTTACAATTTAATATCTTAATAAAAAGAGAGTATTTTAGTTTATATTTATTTTCATGTTTATTTTACGAGTTCTTATTATATCAGATCCTGTTTTTGTGATAGTATTTTATATATTTAACACTTAATATACTTTTATAAAATAAATATTGGCCGTGGTGGCCCCGGCTAAAGAATAGGCACCTCCATATCTCTATCCGCGGATGTCGTAAGAGGCGCCTAAGGGAAAAAAGCTAGGGGATGGGCAGCAGCGTCCCTCATTTTAACAACGATAGCTCTAACTGCGCTCGCCAACCCGCATGCACAGCGTGGTGAGTATGGGCAAAACCCCCCCATATGATAGGGAATATGCTCTGTCTGTGGGGGAGGCCATGTTCAGCAGTGAACGTCGTACGGCTGAAATGATGAAAATAAATATAATAACTCAATATTTAACCAAGCATCATAATAAATGTGATGAATGATGAAGATTAATTGTTTGACATTCCAAAGTTATTCAATGTACGTACTAAAATGGTTAAATAATCTGAATGCTCAAAATGTGTCCGGACAATAATTGCTTAAACATCTGCTCGCATGAGTACTTTTATTACGGCCGTAGCCACTAATACAAGGTGATTCATAACGTGTATACCATCCCGAAAGTGGCTTATTCTACTAACAAAAAGTAAGAATATTTTATCATTGTAATTTGTGGCGCATTTGCCAATGTGGACGCGCCTTAACAAGGTACCTAGTTTCGCCATGTCCATCTTTCCGTCCGCAGTAGGAACCCATTTACTCGCAGACTATTAGTAGGTACTACTATTAAAACAACGATACCTCTAAATGCGCTCGCCAACCCGCGTGGTGAGTATGGGCAAGTTCCTCCTATGATATGAAGTCGCTGTGGAAATCTGAGGGGTGATGTTTAGCAGTAGATATGGCTGAAATGATGATTTGAGACGATCGCAAATATCTAAAGACTGTCAATATTCAAGTGAGGACTCTAGGACTTGCACCTCATTATCTATGCATTTTCTTTGTTGTTTATTTTCAATAGGTTGTAATGTAGTATCTACCGTAATGGCTTGGATGGCTTGTAAGAACCATGGTTGAAATTTTACTTAACGCCTAACGAGGAGTAATGAATGAGTGAACCTGAAACTTCCCTACGCCGCAAATGAGTCGGTTCAGTTATTAGAAACTAGCTTTCGGGCTCATTCACAAAGAAGCCAGGTTGCAACCGAATATTCATCATCATCATCATTTCAGCCGTACGACGTCCACTGCTGAACATGGCCTCCCCCACAGACAGTAAATTCCTTATCATGTGGGGGGATTTGCCCATACTCACCACGCTGGGCATGCGGGTTGGCGAGCGCAGTTAGAGCTATCGTTGTTAAAATGAGGGATGCTGCTGCCCATCCCCTAGTTTTTCCCTTAGTCTCCTCTAACGACATCAACGGATAGGTAGATACGGAGGGGCCTATTCTTCAGCAGGGGCCACCACGGCCCGACCGAATATTATAAAGCACTTATTCGTCATCATCATTTCAGCCGTAGGATGACCACTGCTACAATATAGCCCTGCTCCACAGATTTCCAGAGCGACTTCCTATCATGGGAGACCCTCCCGCCGCCGCCCTGGCGTAGTAACTATTCTTACATCAGTGGCTAGTTCCGACTTTTTTCGATACCCTTATTCGTAATTCGCAGCCTGTTTTATACGTAAATGTGCCAGACCCGCCCAACCTCGAACTTACTTAAATAACGGGTCATAATTACGTTGTCCCTCTGGAAAATAACTAAAACGTAAAATTACTTCCCTTTTATGACATTGTTGCGTATAATAGGCGTTTATATAAGAGTTATCTTTCGAAAGAGAGTTTTACATGCGCTATTTTTGCGGAGTAAATTTTATGTAAGTTACCTAATTTTATGTGTCTATTATTTTGGTGAGATAAAACTCACCAAAATAATTTTATTGTATTCTAGCTTGTGACCGCGGCTTTACTCGATTGGTACGTAGATAAAAAGTAGCCTATATGCTATTCTAGGTGACGAACTCTTCAAATCAGTTGAGCCGTTACGGCGTGATTGAACTACAAACATCTATCTATACATCCAGACATCTTCACAAACGTTCACATTTATAATATACATAAGTAGGATAAATTACACCCATTAGTTACTTAAAATATATTATATAAATAATAGTCACAGTGATAGGTTAGCGTGGTATGGGCATGTCATGAGAAGGGACGAATATCATGTGAAATATCATGTGTGTGAATATCCATGTGTTTAGTATTAGATATGTTTGTGGATGGATGTAGGAGTAGAGTTATGACAGAGAAAAGATGGATGGAGTGAAAATGGATATGGGTAAGCAAGGAGGAAGTGCTGAAATTACTGCCGATAGAGGGAAATGGAAGAAGAATACATGTTGTATTGAATCCACATAATGCGGGATATGGGCAGATGATGATGATGATTATCAGACACACTTTATTATATTGACATACCGACGCAGTATGTTGAAGCTTTCCGAGATAAAAGCATCTTAACTTGGTTTATAGCTGGCCTCATGCTGGCACGTTTAATTAAGCAGCCAACTGAGCCTCTATAGGCAGAGGCCTATAGGATTAGGAGAGCCTAATAGGCCAAGATTCCTCAACAAGATTCGGGAAATGGATGTGTAACAGTTTTGTACCTGATTATTTGAAATAAAAGCTCGTATTCCAATTGAGGGGAACTTTTAGGAAACGAAGAATTGTTTCGTTTTTATAACGAAATTATTATATTTTTGCCAGTCACACTGGCTTCAGACTGATATTATTTCATTTAGGTACCCTAACGTCAAACTAGAGTGTGGGGCTAGGGATTGAAAGCGGTAGAGGTTATAGGCACTGGTACCGTTAAAACATTTCGGTACCATTATTCTATACCGGTAGGGCATTACGGTACCGTTATTTCATATCGGTAGATTTCGGTACCAAAATTTTGAGCCGCGGCTAGTTCGCTAGGACAGACGCGCCGCGGTCGCGGGGTGGCGGCTCTTCATTACAGAAAACCTTTAAAAACCTTTATTTATTTCGGTTACAGGTACCGGTAGCGAAATAAACCGAAATGAACTGCGAAGCCAGATTTTCCGGTACCGTTATATTTATCGGTAGAGAAATATTCGGGTAACCGGAATTTATCGGTATGACGTCATATCGTCATTTAACGGTGACTTTATATTCCGGTTATTCAGTCGCTGGGGTTAGGCAAAGCTAATGTAATGAAAGTTATGTGTTTTTATTAATATTTTTTTGTTGTCATTGTGTTAGTCTGACATGTTTTTAAGTGAAGAACTACAAATCCTACCTGCAACGCCAGCGGCATTGCTGATACCCTGAGTTTTGAACTGTTTTTGTGTGAGTCGGTAACTTCACCGTCTAGCATTCGGTATGGTACGATGGAAACGGTACGATAGAAATATATATGCTAACAGTACTCTCTCGTAAAGAGCTTTTAATTATACCCAGGATCTAAGATGCCAGTTGCATTACATACACTAGTCAGAATATCGGTGTAGTCGTAGTCGTAATTTCAAAGACCTCGGTGGCGTAGTGGGAGAGTGAGACGCAAGGGGTGGGGGTTAGATGTTACAACAGGTCAGGTTGGGACAAATGTATGCATGATCTGCAAATATTTGGTCCGGGTCCGAGTGATATGGTAACATGTTGTTATTGATATGTACTTGTTGTTTCTGATACCTACGACAGGGAATCCTAGTGTGGGATCAGGACTATCTGGTATTTGGTGTTATTATTTATTGAATACCGAGCTTAGCAGTTAACACAAACGTACTGCAACTTAAACGGAATTCTCAAGTACTTTCGTTCGATAAACGATGAACAGGTACGAGTGAATTGCTAACCAATTCGATTTCATGAACTAATCACAATAGACGTGAGCTGCACACTCAATTTATTCCTTCAATTTCATCGAACTCGTTAGCCCTTTACAGGTTTTTTACTCGTACGTTGAAATAATTTTAAAATGGCAGCAAAAAGGTCGCGCGGTTGCTCATGTCGTCCGGCTGAAATAATGTTTGCTCGAATCAAACACAATAAAACAAGAATTACTATCTGTGTTACCTGCCATCTGGAATATAATCTAACACGTGAGTTACTAATACAATGTGATTTATAATATGTATACTATCCCAAAAGGGACTTCTATCAACAACAAGAAAGAAAATTACCGAAAAAAAAACTTGAGAGGTGTCAAGGGACAAGTAATAAAATTTTATTGAATACATACGCATTGATATTGTAATATTATAAGATATTTTTTACAAAAACTGAAAATCGTCTTCAAATTCCTGAATTTTTACAAGATTACTTACCAACTTCATTTTTTTGTTATCAACCTCTTTGCGTTTTGCTTACCTACTGAGGATGACACTGGCCACCAACACTTTCGAACAAAAAACCAAAGTAAGTATGACATTCAAAAAGTGTCGTTACATCTTTTGGTCTTAATTTTTTCCGTCTAGCCCCCTTTCGCAAGGCGCTATAAGGAACTTCGTTCCAAAATACAGATTTTGAGATTTCTTCCTGAAATTAAGGAAAAGTACGAGAGGTTCGACATCAAGAATGCTGCTAAAACAGCTGAATAATTGAGTTTGAACTGATATACCTCAAAACTGAGCTGATTTATGTAGTGTTTTTTCGATGAAAACTGACCAATTTCCAAAAGTCGTTGGGCTAAATTTATTATATTTAGGTATAGAATAAGCCCATTTCGAGATAATATACATATAAGTTTTTATAGATGTGAAGATGTTTATTACTCATTTACGCCTTAATTAGTGAAGGTATTGGACTGTGGGGTATTTAACTAGTAAACAGCTTGGCATAACATATTTATAGGCTGTTTTATTGCGAGCACCACGCGAGTGCAAGCTTGCGTGGAAGCTCGTTGCCTAATATAGGACGTGACCCGTAGTATTGTGCTCGTCACCCTGGATAACCCTGGCTGGGAGGCAAGTTGGCAACACCCATGCATTCGTAATTTCACTGGCTCTCAGTAAATCGAAAGTTGTAATATTCCCGATCAAACATTTTTTTCCGATACTCTGTTTACAAAATTGACTTATATGAGTAGACGTCATTTAAAACATATTTTAGGTGATATATCGCACTCCGTTTGAAGCTTGCTCTATATTTTTATCGGTACATTGGTAAATGAGAACCTCCGCCTTTTTATGAAGTGTGATAAAAAGGCATTTATTTTAAAAGGGTTACCCACAAAAAATAGGACCGGTGAAATTTGAGAGTTGCGAGTATTTTTTTTCTCCAAAGTATAAATACATCAAAGGCTTTAATTAAACCTACAGGATATGAATACCTAGGTAACTGCTAGTTAAGGAGCCGGAAATTAATGAACTGCCGCCCTTATTTCGGGATGTCTTTCATCACATCAAGGTCCTAAA
The DNA here is from genome assembly GCA_947579855.1 of Anticlea derivata. Taxonomy (NCBI): domain Eukaryota; kingdom Metazoa; phylum Arthropoda; class Insecta; order Lepidoptera; family Geometridae; genus Anticlea; species Anticlea derivata. The sequence continues at coordinate 10,057,295 of OX388270.1, forward strand.
ATTGGATCATGATAAGACGGGTGCTTAAGGCGGTTGCTTGAGAGCAGTAGATAATTTCTAAAGGAAATCTGGTGGAAATTTGAGTATGAAGTTAAACTAGTAGTTCTTCTCAAATTGAGATCTCGCGATGTCCGGTTAAAGTTGGTGCTTCGATGATCATTAAGCCACAATAGGGATGAACTTTGAAAATAATAATGTTGTAGCTAAGTCAAAACTTACTCATTGAAACTTTACCAAGCTTACGTTATATTGGATTCCAAATGATACTATATTAGTTGTATCTCAAAAAATATCATCATCATCATCAGCCTGTAGAAGTCCACTGCTGGACATAGGCCTCCCCCAAAGAGTTCCATGACGAACGGTCTTGAGCCTTCTCCATCCACCGACTTCCCGCAACCTTCACAATGTCGTCGGTCCACTCGGTCGGGGGGCCTTCCAATACTGCGTCGCCCGCCCAAAAAAATAAAGTTAAGAATATATATATTTTTTTAAATTTATAAAGTACGCTCTTTCATATGACAGCCCACACATCATACGTATAATTGTTTCACTTTGTTTGAAATACCCCCTATATCTTAGTAACCCCTTGACCAATTTAACTCATATTCTTACCATCTGATTTTGATAGTACAATCTGTTGACCTACTAAATTCCATGCAAATCGGATTGACAGTCCAAAAGTTATGCTATATACATACAGCAAACATCTTCAATTCGTGAAAGTTGTTTGAAGGGATCATAAACATTCTTCCACACATTAAAAACACATGATACGCATGATAGAGTGAAGGGTATTTATTTAGAAGCGCCTGTATGGAAAAGCGTCTTCGAAGCACAGATTTTTAAAGAATAGTTGACCGTCATTGACGTCTGCAATATAGCGGAGTCGAAGAATAGTTCTTACGTAAGGTTGTTTGTGGTCTATACAGAATGCGGCCACGCTGCTTCTTAGCTAAGCAAAGCATAATCTAAACTGAGACTTTCCTAAACATGTTTTTCCACAGAATGTTGGGTTTTAGATAAATATTGTTTCTTGGTCGGAGTTTAATATACCTATTCAGATAATAATACTCTATAAGGAAGGAAGCTCGTGGGCGCGTCGTCTTGAATCGAAAGATTAACAGAATAGACGAAAAATATATTCAGCTCACGTAACCACGTGTCATTCAGTACTTAACTGTGATTTAGTAGGTGTTTAGCTTACTACCCACTCATAAGAAAAGGTTTTTCCGCACTGGTCCTTTACGCAAATAGACTTTAATTTCGACTCACTATAGTCTCATGTCAAAGACGTCATAGTACTACTAATATTATAAATGCGAAAGTTTGTGAGGGTGTTTGGATGTTTGTTTTTCAATCACACCGTAACGGCTAGACCGATTTCGATGAAATTAGAATAGCATATAGGCAACTTTTTATCACCATGTACCTACCATGCATGGTGACACGACAAGTAAGCAAGCAAACCATACCGGGATTCGAGCACAAGACCAGTGGATCGGAATCCTGGGTCACTACCAGTTTCACTACCCTAGAATTGCAAAAAAAGCATCCTTTTGGGAAAGCACATCCTCAGCCAAATGGAGCTAAAGCAACTCACCTTAAAGAAAATCCTTCTGTTTTTAACAGCTGCTGGGCTTTAACAGCTTTGTGGTGAACTTTAAAGGCCCTGTAAAGGGGCTCCACAAATAAAGTGGCGATCACAATATGCCAGTTGTGGCCGCAGTTACACAATAGCCGCAAAAAGTAAATAAAAAAATAAATAAAAAAAATACCCTAGAATTAGAATTAGAATTATTTATTTCAGTTAAAACAGCAAGCTTACAGTATATACCAAAGTGCTTACTGTCTAAAATTTAAACTAAAATATACTCTTAGCGAATTAAATATTTTACAAATGTTATCATTAAAGATGTCGACATGTTGGACCTCGTGTACATAGGCATTTAGAAGAGTGAGAGCTCTTAGCGTTGGCGCATTATGAGCGTACCCTAGACAGTTTTCCAATGCTCTCTGTTGTTCAACGGCACTCTCTACCCCGAACCTGGCTGCTCATACATTCTGCGGCTGAAATTTATGAAACAAATCTCCACTCCGCTGGAGTTTTGATGACGTGAACTTTAGTATAAGTAATTCTATTGGTTAATATTTTCCTAACTCCACTCTGCTTGGCATTACACCGCCGCTCCAGCGAACAGGCTGCCCTAGACATCTTTAAGGATTTGAGTGACAGGGGATCTGCCTATAATGCTTGGGGATAGCCAGTCATGTTCCTATTTTTATTTCCACGCTAGTTCACATCAATTCATAATAATACCCACATTATAAGTAAAACCTATAGGCTTTAATAGTATCATGGTAGGTAGTCATGTGTTTAAGTTTTATGTAGTTTGTTCCTAACATTTTCTTTTATATAAACTCAAAAGTAGAAACCTTTTATTAGCCTTTCTATCTAGCTATAGCGTTTAATCTTACGTTTGTTACGCCGTTGGTTTATCTAATAAATAAATAAAATAAAAAAAAGACATATTCTATATGGTTTATACAGCGTCAGATGAAACTTTTTTTTTTACTTATTTTCAGGACACTGGGACGCTGACGCTTTTTGCCGCTAATCTTCTTTCTTTTTGTTGATAGAATAAGCCCCTTACAGTACGGTATAACTGGCCTCATAGCTCAGTTGGTAGTAACTCTGCCTTCTGCGCTAAAGGTCGCGGGTTCGATTCCCGCACTGGACAAACATTTGTGTGATGAACACAGATGTTTGTTCTGTGTCTGGGTGTTAAATATATATATATTATGTATATCAGTCTCTGGTACCCATAGTACAGGCTATGCCTAGTTTGGGATCAGTTGACCGTGTGTGATATGTCCGGAATATTTATTTATTTATATTTATTTATAAGTATTATGAATCACCTAGTATATGCCTCAAAACATTATCGTTACCTACTTATAAGAACAAACGTACTTATTTCAATCCCACAACCCCCAACCCACTAGTGATAAGATACGAGATAACTATGACGTTGTTCATGTAAATCATTATCATTAAAGTCGATTTGTTATGTAATATTACCTCATAGCGATGTAAATGAGATACATTTCTCAGCAATGGTTGAATGAACGTTGATAATAGTCGCTTTGTCTTCGTAGTAAACAACTTTGCGTCGTAGCCGTATCAGGGCCTACTCTAAATGGGCTTATGAATGCATCGGAACAAAACCATTTTCACAAATCACAGAGGCCCGAGTCCGTAATGATCGTGAGTTACTCATTTGTCACCGGTGAGTGGTGAAAATTGAATAGCTTAACGTTCTTGTTTGTGTTACGTGAAGCGCCCCTACAAATATGACATTTACGTATCATCATCATCATTTCCGCCGTTCGACGTCCACTGCTGAACATGGCCTCCCCCACAGACAGAGCAAACTCCTAATCATGTGGGGGGATTTGCCTATACTCACCACGCTGGGCATGCGGGTTGGTGAGCGCAGTTAGAGCTATCGTTGTTAAAATGAGGGACGCTGCTGCCCATCCCCTAGCTTTTTCCCCTCTTACGACATCCGCGGATAGGTAGATATGGAGGGGCCTATTCCGGCCTTCAGCCGGGGCCATCACCATTTACGTATATCAAGCAATAAATTATACTTTTACTTTGACTTTGAAAAACCGGCAAGCACTTTTCACGGTCCAGTGGTAATAATTCACGATAACGATAGCAACGGTTAAATATTATCCAATCATAATTAAAAGATTCCAAGCATCGCCAATATCATTGGCTAATATGTGACACTTTCGTTTCGTAATCGTATCGCTATGGTGAAGCATTCGTGTTTGAGGCACTATCTTGTATAGACTGTTGCCTTTTGTGTAGTCTCAGGTCAGATGGGTCTTTAAGCCGAGTTCCGTACCTAAGTGGTGCCTTTGAACTTTTTGCCCCACCTTAATTTTTCCGACGCAGCGCCCTCTGCGCTCGTCATAGACCGGTTTCGCTGCATAGGACTTAAGGAACCAAACGCTTAAAAAGTCTCACTAGAAAGAGACTGGCTATTGCATCGCTACGTACTTGTCTAATATTCGTCGCATTTTAGTTTATTGGAACGCAATTAAGGAGGTTATTTGTGGGAAACAAATTAATTTTCATTTATTCGTACGAAATCCTAATTGTATTTATGTTAATCCACTCTGACTGACAACAATTTGGTAGGCACATCCAGTAAGCAATTTTCTCTAACAATGCAAAGCAGACGGGCGGCACTAGCGAAATGAAAATCATTTATTCAGCCTAAGCTCTAGGAAGGCACTTATGAACGCCAAAACCACTGAATCGGAAAATTGCCTCTAGAAAACAGACATGAGAAATTCGTCATGCTTGTTTTCCAACCTTCGTCACAGTCGATGGCTATACATTTTGAACACCTTTGCGCGTGTTGGCACTTTTAAATACCTACTCAATACTTGAAGAAAAGAAATGAGCAACTATGTTATTCGATGCATAACATCACTAGCTTTAGATGTGTATGTGTGAAAACGGTGTATGTTCTCTCTCTTTCTGTCCACCTCTATAGTTTTTATGTTTGTGTGTGTCATACTTTTGTTCTTGTTGTTGTGTACAGTTTGTGTGAATAAATGATTTCTACTTCTCTACTCTACTAAAACTAACGGCCTGAAGAAATTACTTGAAAACGACACCTATTTCGAATTTTTCGCTTCATTTTTGTATGGAGATATATATAGACTATAGCTTCTATCCGCGGCTTCATGCGCGTGGTACTACGAGTATAAAATGTGCAATTCCAAAATAATCTATCTCTGTGCCAAATTTCATCCAGATCCGTTCAGCCACTCTGGCGTGATTGAGTAACAAACATCCATCTATAAATCTAAACTTTCGCATTTATAGTAATAGTAGTGTAGTAAGATACACATAGTAGGTAATCTTACTACTAGTAATAGTAGTAAGATTACCTAGTATGTGCTTACGTCGCGGGTCGTTATTGTCTCTTTTCAGGGCTGTTGGGTGTTATGTTTATTTAAACTTTATGTACCTAAAACTTGTTTACTTTCAAGTTTTACGCATGCTTTTTTGTTTGAACTTTATATTTAACTGCAAAAAGTGACATAAATCTATTATTAATACTGAAAAACAAATATTCATTAACTTGATTATCGGTAAAGGCACTGACTACTTTCAAATTCAATTTCAATGGACTTAATTAGGATTCTTCCTCTCGTTTTGCAACACGAACCGTTCAGTAAATTGGGGCCCTGTGTCGGTTTCAAGTATTTTTATAAGTAGGTACCTCAATTTTCCACCATTCTATTTTATTTCCTTAATAGAGCAACCTGAGCAAGCCGCGGATATTTTGCTCAGTTAATATCGCGGGACTACCATATAAATACGAGTAGGTATGTTATTTTTAGTCTTATAATGATATAATGGTTTTCTTTGCTTGTCATATTACTGGTTCATTCTTGGTCATCCTGCGTTACACTGACCTTAACGCGAAATAGTGACCCTAAAAAAGGCCTATGATCGGTGTATGGATCAGTGTAGTAAAAGGATTAAAGTGCACCTCTTACAGGCTCGTTTCGTGCACATGTCTTCGAGTTTTTAGGTTCCTTTTTTTTTTTTTTTTATACACAACAGATGTGGCAAACAAGCTTGAGGCCCACCTGATGGTAAGCGGTTACCGTAGCCTATGAGCGCTTGCAATACCAGAGGCATCACGCACGCGTTGCCGACCCCGAACCCCCTTCCCCCCTAAAGAGCTCTGGCAACCTTACTCATCGCAGGAACACAACACTATTTGAAACAAATAATGTTATTTGGCTGCGATCTTCTGTAAGGCGGAGGTACCTCCCCAGGCGGGCTGCTCCAATTCAGGACGAGAAAATCTCGCTGTGCCCTACCTCCTCTTAAAAGGTCTAGGTCGCTTCTAGGACATGCCGGTTTCCTTACGATGTTTTCCGACGATTTTACTCGCAGAATATTTGCAATATCATGCTGAAATTTTGCACGGTAATACATAACATGGCAACACCTACAAAGCATTGAAATAAAAAATTGAGAATTTGTTTTTCTGGGTTCCTCCCCTATGTCAACATCATGGTATGTCGTTCGATAGATATTTTAAAAATACTCCGAGGTTGCATGACATTTTTTCAATACAGAGATCCGTATGAATATAAATGTTTGTAGTGGTCATCACGAGTTTTAATTCACCGTTTGTGAGCTCTAGCTTAGCGCACATAAATTTTCCGAATGAAAAATCCATTGGAGGACGACAGGTTTCGAACCCACGACCTGTAGATCGGAAAGCTGGGCCAAGACATGACGAAAGGAGCCTCTAAGAGGCGCACTTTAATCCTTTCACTACACTGATTCTTTCATCTACGGTCATAGGCCCTTTTCAGGGCCACTATACCTCAACCTGGACACTGACCTAAGGATGACCAAGAAAGAATCAGTGACACGATAAGAAGAAGACCAGTGCTCTCACTACATGTTTTACCATTATTACCGATATCAGACAAGTACCCGGACAAGCTTAGAAGGGTTCTAGGATCTATTACATGACACAATTCGACGGGGGTTGGGCAAACAGGCTCGTTTACAAATCGAGCGGCTTATTTAAACAGTCATTGAGTTTGCCGTTGTTCCATTGAGTTCTAATGGTATTTTTTGTTGTTTTGCGTCATGGCTGTTAGCGGAAGACTGTGTGTATAAATACCACAAGAAGCTATTTATGAGTCTCATTCAAACAGACAAAGCTGAGTTTTGTGGTATTGTGTTTGGAATTTTTCATGTGTGGATCATAAATTGTATGAAAATTGAAAGTCAGTTTGATAATCATTGTATGCATTAGTTTTCATGTTTTCAGCAGCATACTTTCTATATTACTTCCACTAAACAGTGAGCGTCAAAACCACATCATTGTGTTCGCTTCATTTGTATTTTGGATGCATTAAACAACGTAGATTTTACTATTGCGGCTTATTGGAACATAATCATTTGCATCCATCCATTTTCATCCGGTTGAACCCACAATTTTTAGGGCTCCGGAGTCTGACTAAGGAACTATAGATTTGCCATGTCCGTATGTACGACGATGCTTTTTTTTTTTTTTTTTTTATACCACTTAGGTGGCAAACAAGCATACAGCCCACCTGTTGGTAAGCGGTTACCGTAGCCTATGAGCGCTTGCAATACCAGCGGCATCACGCACGCGTTGCCGACCCCGAACCCCCTCCCCCCTAAAGAGCTCTGGTAACCTTACTCATCGCAGGAACGCAACACTATTTGAAACAAATAATGTTATTTGGCTGCGATCTTCTGTAAGGCGGAGGTACCTCCCCAGGCGGGCTGCTCCAATTCAGAACGAGTAAATCTCGCTGTGCCCTACCTCCTCCTATGCTTGCTTGCTTGTCGTGTCACTGATTCTTTCTTGGTCAGTGTCCAGGTTTAGGTATGGTGGCCCTGAAAAGGAACCGTCTTCGTTCTTAACCGTCAGTGAAAGAATCCGTGCAGTGAAAGGATTAAAGTGCGCCTCTTAGAGGCAGACTTTAATCTTACACAGACTTAGAGGAATCGCGCGACTGAAGCTAAAGGCAGCCGCTATTTCAACATAAATAGCTCAAACAAAACATAAAAAGTCCATTCGGAATTTATGTAGGTCATAAAATTTAAACAAAATTGTTTTATGCTTTGTTTAGGTTATTGGATGCCAAAAAAAAATTGTTTATATTTCAACAGTCATATAAATAATACTGCCCTCACACGTATGATTATATATGTATTAGATAATAGATCGCAAAGCTGATGGTGCGGGGCCATGTCAGTGTGGTACGCTCGACTTAATACGGAGGTAAGTCAATATCTGTTTTTAGCAAGCAAGCCGGGAAAAGGAGCAATGCTATTTTTATCTATATAGCCATGTATATGAAACGGATGAAAAGATTGCCTTGCCGTAGGCCCGAACAAACAGGGAGAAATCCGGACAAAGGATAAAGCAGTAAGGCACACCTAGCAACGGCCTAAAACTTTTGTAGCGTAGGTATTATTATATCAGTTTAGTATTAGAGAATTAATGATAATGAGATTGGCTGTATAACTTTTTTAAACCCCTTTTGGACTCCCTATTTTTGAAAACCCCTTGGCCGATTTTAATCAAATTCTTACTAGCAAATCTAGATAGTACTACTTGTTGAAGCACAGATTGGACTGACTGTTCGAAGGTTATGCTCTAACTAATAAACATAGAAACATACAACGCCGATACGTATTGTTCGAGAGATCTACAATAATTTAAAAACACGTCTCTGTTTTATTTACCTAATTGGGTAGATAATAATTGTGCTAACAGGCAAATCTTTTCATGTACCTATATAATAAGATATTTTTTACAAAAACTGAAAAACGACTTCAAATTCCTGAACATTTACAAGACTAATACCAACCTCTTTTTTTGTTATCAACCTCTTTGCGTTTTGCTTACCTACTGAGGATGACACTGGCCACCAACACTTTCTAAAAAAAAACCAAAGTACCTAAGTATGACATTCATTCATCATAAATAATAACTCATATGGTACTGACTGACTGACAGACAATAAAACGTGGTGGTTTTATTGTCTGTCAGTACGCAGAGCCTAACCAAAAGTCCTAAGAGTAGGTATGAATTTTGCAGGGTAGCTTCCTGTAGTAACGTATGGGTGCACAGAAAGAAATTCCCGACACACAACCCCTAAGGTTATAGTTTATGTAAAAATCGCAGCAACCGAACGAAGTCACGGGGATAACCATACCATACCACAGTCGACAAAATTTTTTTTCGGCAAGTTGTGATTTCAAGATATGATGACGTTTTTTTAAGTTTTACGAGACAAGTAGCAATCCCTCCGGAATTAAATTAATATGGGACCACCCCGGGATCATACTCTATACACTTGAGAACCTCCTCCTTTTTGAAAAATATTTTAAAAATATTGAGAAAATTTAAAGCTAAACCATGTTAGAAAATGCTGGGACGTGTTAACATTTCAGAAATTGTAATTTGATATAGGTACTCAAAACCTCCAGGCTTGGAAACTTCGGCCGGCAGAACCTCATCATCATCATCATTCCAGCCGTTTAAAGTCCACTGCTGAACATCGGCCTCTCTAACTGATTTCCGGAGTAACTTCCTATCATGTGGTGGGAATTTGCCCATACTCACCACGCTGGGCACGCGGGTTGCCGAGCGCAGTTAAAGCTATCTTTGTGAAAATAATGGACGCTGCTGCCCATCCCAAAGCTTTTTTCCCTTAATCGCTTCCTACGACATCCATGGGTAGGAGATATGGAGGGGCGTATTCTTTAGCCGGGGCAACCACGGCCAGAACCTCAGTTCCTGTTAAAAATGCCGACTGCAAGATCTTGGAATTCTGTTGCATGGCATGTCGAATCCTACACCTACCAATCTTTTTCTCTAACATCATCATCATAATCATCATCATCAGCCTGATGAATTTAACTATTGAATATCATCATCATTGAAATAAACACCTTTAGAAATTATGAGTAAAAAATACTATGTTTTAAATTTAAACTAGGAAACCTAAAACAAAGTACCTACTTACCCTAAATCCATGCCTGTTCGCACAAGCGGAGAAATCGTACGGATGTTTGCGGGCGGTCGGATTTCCTGAATCGCATACTATTAGATGATAGTGACTACCGTAATTAATTTATTGTTATGGGGTTCGAACTTCTATGGCCAGCATCGGAGTAAATTGACTTGGCAAATATTTTAGTGACATTTATTCAAGTTAGTATCATAGAGCTGACTCAAAGCGTTTCACCTCGACATACAGTAGGATGCCTATTGTAATTTGAGGTATTAGTATGTAGGTAGATTAGGTAGCGTTTGTAATGTAATCAGTATTTTCACTAATATAGGTAAGTATCTTACAAACTCCTAAAGGGCGCGCATTTATCACTATCATCAAATACTTTAGATTAGCATAAACGGTTTACTCATGATTTCCTGGACCCTGTAGGCTTTTGGACATATTAATGGACTACGTAGTGGGTAGCTCAACACATGTGCTGGAACTTTTGTACCTACACATTTCGATGGAAACTTGTGTTGGCTTGTGGTTACACCATGCATAAAATAAGTGTCCTATCCGAGACTAGGACTTAAATTCATTCTATAAATTTCATTGGCATTGAATGTCAGCCTTCCTATGCAGCTCTTTGCTCTTACCTGTGTTCATTTGCCCTTTTATTAAATTACGATACCTAATCTAATCACCACTAATAGGTATCTCCTTTCGTTTTATACATCCGCGAATCAGTTAATCCTCTTACGAAGACCAATTAAATAGATAATGTTCACATAAAACTGCTGTTATAAGCCAGACACTTAGACGGATGGTTCTCTATTTGTCCTAGTTTATCTCGTAATAAATGCTTTATAGCAGATTATTATATCGTTAGTGAAATGATACTGTTAGAATTATTATAGCCACATGATAATGTTTACGTTCTGATTTATTTCTAACGATTGTTAGATCCTTTAGGACGGTCGGCCAAAAAATGTATTTACCACCCTAAGGTTACTATATAAATAAATTAATCATCATCATCATTTCAGCCGTTCGACGTCCACTGCTGAACATGGCCTCTCCCACAGACAGAGCAAATTCCTTATCATGTGGAGGGATTTGCCCACGCCATTTTTTTACTCATCACGCTGGGCATGCGGGTTGGCGAGCGCAGTTAGAGCTATCGTTGTTAAAATGAGGGGCGCTGCTGCCCATCCTCTAGCTTTTTTCCCTTAGTCGCCTCTTACGACATTCGCGGATAGGTAGATATGGAGGGGCCTATTCTTCAGCCGGGGCAACCACGGCCAAATAAATAAAATAAATAAATACTCATCTGACATAATATTACTTACTACCGCAATAGATTTGTGGTACTAGTAAATATTCTTAGTTTTGCTTAAAGGAAACACAGAATGAATCAAAATAAATGAATAACTAAAATTAATTAATTTCATTTACTAAAATCAATATTTACCTTAAAAACCTTTTAATCATTGAATGAATGATTGCTAAAAGATGCAAGCTAAAACTCGAGAATCTTTGTAAAATACCATGGAAAATTATTTATCAAAACGCCAATAGTCAGTTTTCTATTTAAAAAAACCGTTCCTCATGGCACTCTTTGGAAGAGGCCTATGTCCAGCAGGGGACTTCTACAGGCTGATATTTCTATATCTAATACGAAATTCATTACTGGACTCTTCTGAAGGAACATTGTAATATTACACAGACGTGGGCCTGAGCTCAAATAAGACATTGTTTATTCAAATAAAATCAGAAAGGTTAACCTGATTTTGCCGACGTTGTACCTATAAAGGGGTTTTTTGCATGGGATGGGATACGGCATAATATTACAAACGCGCAATAATGTAGATTAATTTTCAAATACTTGGATCAACATTTTATCAGGGCCCTCTACTGAATACAGGCCATAGATTTCGGTGATTTTGCAGTGATTTGCGCTGATTGGCGGTGTTTTTTTCGCGCTACTACCTCTTATTGCTTGATAACTAGCTACGTGTGACCAACTTTTAATTCAGATGTTTCATCAACATCAGCCTGAAGAAGTCTACTGCTGGACATAGGCCTCCCCCAAAGAGTTACGACGAACGCTTTTTCCATCCACCGAATTCCCGCAACCTTCACAATGTTGTCGGTCCATCGGGCCTTCCAACACTACGTCGTCTTCCGGTTCGTGGTCACCATTCGAGAACTCAAATCTCCAACGATTGTCGGTTTTGCGATCTATATGGCCTGCCCATTGCCACTTCAACTTGCTATTTCTGAGAGCTATATCGAGGTATTTCAAGCAAATGCCAATTACAAAGCGTTGTATTTGCAATTTGAAAACTGACTGAGACAGATACCCCATTTCCCGCTACGCAGTAGAGCTACGCCAAATGTTAATTCTGCATGACTTGACTTCAACCCATTTGATATTTGATTTCAGCTTCCTTTATCTAATCATTTTCATCTGATTGAGCGTTAACCCTTTTGAATATATTCGATTAACGCAACAAAGATTCACGGTCCATATAGCATTGGCTGTATGGTACTGGCTGTAGGAATAATGGCCCCGAAAGTGCTGGACTGATGGTAAGCTTGTATAATAAGTGCTAAAGAACATGCGCTTCAGAGTCTGTCCAAATATACCGTACCAATTACCCGGGTGACCGCAGACCTTAAAATATGACGTCATCAGTTTAATGGATAATTGTAAATATTTTAATCAACTTAGGACTGGTATTTTTTGTATCTTAAACACACTGAAACAAAGAATGATACATAATAAATTAATTGTAGTCCGTTCATTCATTGATAAATAAAAAAATGCATTGGGATCTGCAGGTGTCAAGAGCCGTCAAGCGAGTCAAGTGATAATCAGCGCGGAGGTACTGTAGCCTTCCGTACGTTTATATTGATACCTACAGCTAAGCTCGACCGACGATGATGGTCAGAGCCCACCATCGTGATGGTCAGGCACTGTTTGTTATCCATTATCAAAATAGTTTTCATCTGACCGGGTGTTAACCCTCTCGGATGTGTGGGATTTATCGCGGGTCGACCCGTTGTACGGATGACCCAAAAGGGTGCGGATGCAATATATTTCTGGAACCGTTTGCTCTAATTGGAGCCATGGCAATGTGCCATGGTCTTTTGAACCTTATTATTATTATGAATGAAAGAAAGAAAAATAGAAAAATAAATAGGCGTCATAATATTTGGTACATGCTCACATTTTGCAGTAGTGAGTATCCCATACTAGACAGGTTGCAAGCCCATAGCCGCTTTTAGATTGCTTACTATTATGTTAGGTTGTTGTACTATGTTGTGTTGTTAGGTATTATAAAAAGTGACGCGAGCTAACTAAGAATACCAAAATTCTGACAAACTAACCGAATTGGTAGGGCAAATTTATTAAGCCTTCGTGCCAAAAAGAGCCAGCATTCCACCGTAATCTATTGAAGTCTCCAAAATTGTGTTAACCGAGAAAATATATCCGGCGGGGAAGCCGCGGCGCTCGCGGTAATAAAATAAATAAAACTCAATTTGTGTTATTCATGTATTTTTCGTGGTAGCTCATGAAGAGTTGATTTGACAGGGAAAATTATAAATTTGGATCGTTTTTAACGTTTTATACGCAATAAGAGTTCCCTTTTTACTTTTTCGACCGTCTGTGTGTCTCTGTGACTACAAGAAATATTAAGGCGTGGGCTTGTAGTTTTTAACAAAATAAAACTTCAAAACTCATTCAAATCATAATGTCTTATTTTTGTATGGAAATGGTAAAAATTGTAAGCCTCTAAGGTTACTAAGGTTACTTCCACAATTAGTGACCACACAACATTTCTAAATTGAGAATGATATAAATATAAACGCCAAAGTCTAAAATTGGGAAATTTAGACGTAATTACCCCAAAAATGAGATGGTGAAGATTGTAGCAACGGGCTCCAAATAGATTGCTGTCCTCTCACTTGAACGTGTGTATTAACCTTTTATTCTTCTATATAAAGGAAGACTTTGACAGCTCATAATTTAAGTAGACGCGAGGGCAATTTCGAGGCGTCGAATTGAACCTCAATGTAATGAAAAGAATGTCAGCAGCAGTGTTCAAACGACGTTATATGCTATATATATACCTATGCCTTCTTAAATTCGATTCAAAATGATCCTTTGGTATACTTAATCTTCCTGCATTTTTTGTATTGATACCCGTTGTTGATAGATTTCGTCACTATCGGGATTGTACACTAGTTACGGAACACGTTGTTTATCTCCAAAGTAAATATTTTTTGTTTGTTGCTCTTGAAGCGCCATGTTTACATGTTTACATATTTTTAGAGGAGGAAGGGCACAGCGAGATTTTCTCGTTCTGAATTGGAGCAGCCCGCCTGGGGAGGTACCTCCGCCTTACAGAAGATCGCAGCCAAATAACATTATTTGTTTTCAAATAGTGTTGTGTTCCTGCGATGAGTAAGGTTGCAAGAGCTCTTTAGGGGGAGGGGGGTTCAGGGTCGGCAACGCGTGCGTGATGCCTCTGGTATTGCAAGCGCTCATAGGCTACGGTAACCGCTTACCAACAGGTGGGCCGTATGCCTGTTTGCCACCTCAGTAGTATAAAAAAAAAAAAAAAATATTTGGGAAGATAAACAGTCTTACATTACACTACAGGTAAACAGTAGGAAGCATAAGGAATGAGTTAATGTTTGACCCACAACATCATCCACAGATTAGTAGAAACAAATGTGCGTGCAAATGTTTGTTACGGTTACAAGTTATATTACCTTGACACTAATTTTTAGTTCTAGCAACATTACGCTAAGCTTCAACAATTTGCGCCACATTTGGCGAGCAACAAGACTCAAGGAAAAAATTTTCAAATGTGTGTGCAAAAATGCTTGGGGGAGAATATGTCCCTTAGGTCATTCAAGCTGCTGGTTTGACAGTGAGAAATGATATCATCCTTATATTACTCCGTAGAGTAAAATAAAGTTAAAATTGGAAGACGAAGGAAAACGTAATTTCGTAGGCTCTTAATTTTAAAATTGGTGGCTATTTTAATATTTGTCCATTCCATCGTCGTTTGCAGTTATTGTTTATTGCCAAATAAAGAATATATCTTATTTTACACGGTAACATATAATCTTTATTTGTGATATGTATAGTTTAGTATGTCATTCAATGATGTCTAAGTAGTTTTACTATTAGTTATTCAAATTTTATTTTTGGCTTAGTATAATTTGATGCAATTCAAATTAGAAAATCTGCGTTGTAGGTATGTAAATGTTTGCAAATCCACATTACTACGATGTATTAACCAATAATTCGATGCTAAATACCACAAAACTATGCATCCGAATTACTCGTATCAGAGCATAGAATTATTTAAACGTCATAAATCGTACTCAAACGTTATTTAGAGGTATAGTTAGGTTTATCAGTGACCCTAGTCCGTAGAAAAATAATAATCAATATAGTTACATAAACTGACTGTTAAGTTGACTGACCTTATAGCTCAGTTGGTAGTAACTCTGCCTTCTGCGCTAGAGGTCGCGGGTTCGATTCCCGCACTGGACAAACATTTGTGACTAACACAGATGTTTGTTCTGTGTCTGGGTGTTAAATATATATCTATTATGTATGTCAGTCTCTGGTACCCATAGTACAGGCTATGCCTAGTTTGGGATCAGTTGACCGTGTGTGATGTGTACAAAAAAAAAAAACATTATCCCCTCATTCGTCCTTTCTTTTGATAACTAAGAAAGAGGTCATCATTTTATCGAGCCGGTAAAGTGAGTGAGTGATTATGATTTATACTTCACCGTGCGTTTAGTAGCCGTGTTGGCCTAGTGGGACTCAACTTTAGACCCGAAGGTCGTGATTTCGAAACCCCAGTCGTACATTAATGTATTTTTCTAGTCCGTAGTCCGTAGTGTTCGTGAGTTACTCACTTGTCACTGGTGAGAGGTGGAAAGTAAATAGCTTAGCGTTTTTGTATTGTGTCACGTAAAGCGCCCCTACAAAAACCGGCAAGCTATTCACTTTGCATCACTCACCGGTGACAAGTGAGTGACTCACGAATATTGCGGACTCGGGCCTCTGTTAAGCCTCGAGCCTAATATTTGATATCGCCGCTCCTCTCGTCACTGTGATGATATTATGAAATTGACAATTTTATGTCGTCTGTCAAACTAGTTATACGCGGATTAGATAACGGAGCTAATGGTCCTTCGAGCAGTAATCGTATGGTAGGTATAAGATTTATTTGGTTTACTGTACCATTACGATAATATCTAACTATACCTACCAAATCCTACTCCTGGTAGAGTTCATTATCAAAAATACCATATAGACTACTTTTTATCTAAGTAAAACTTGAGCGAAGCCGGGAGCGCAAGCTAGTAGAAAACAAAACATGAACGAACGTGATTTAAAATAGGACAAGATGATTTTGAAATATGCGTTTATATTCTTACGTCAATAACGAGGAATGTTTGTGATCACTTTAGAACAAATAGAATGGAACGAATAATAAAATGTAAAGAAAATAGTGATTTGGCTCCGAACCAAAAGTGTTGTTGTTATTATTGTCTTATATTCAATAAAAAGGTCTTTTGAACACTCTGTACACTATCAGTACTAATAAGAATAAGGCCCGTGATTCATTACAAGGTTCTCAGAGATGTCGGTGCTTAAACTTTATGTGAGGTAGGGCACAGATTCATGAGATGAGATTCATCTTATCTGGTGCTCGCTCTAAATTGGAGCAGCCCGCCTAAGAGGCACCTCCACCTTATGGAAGATCGCAGCCAAATAGAGCATTATATGTTTTAAATAGTGTTGTGCTCCTGCGTGCGGTGAGTAAGGTTGCCAGAGCTCTTTAAGGGGAAGCGGGATTCGGGGTCGGCAACGCTTACGTGATGCCTCTGATATTGCAAGCGTGCATATATTACGGTAACTACTTACCAAAAAAGTACTACGTACCAGTTTCTAATCAACTGTATTCCAAAAATTAATAATTTTTCAAAAAATAATAATTTAGTACGAAGGCAAAAGGGCTTACGGCCCACCCGATGGAAAGCGGTTACCGTCGCCTATTGACATCTGAAACACCTGGAGCATTGCTAATGCGTTGCCTGCCCTGGAGAAATATTTTAGTAATTTTCTTGAAGCCCTTCATGTTGTAGGTAAAAACATTTTATAATGATCTTAACAGGTCGGATAAAGTCATATGTAAAAATCTGTATGAATCGCGGCCTTGCACTTGAGATAGTATCATTTTGTTGCAATTGATCTGATTATCTCAGTTACAGCCGCGTGGTCGGTCAAAGAAAACTGCTCTAAAAAGATAATGATATTGTGTTCATTTTCACAATTCTTGTCCGAACGTAACACGCCATGACAGAATGTTTGCGATCTGCCACCAAATATCTTTAAAGCCCAAACAAGTTGATAAGGTATCTCAGATCACGGTATTATGGGATTATTGTGTTATCAGCGTATGTATGTGAAATTAAAGGTTTATAAGACTTAGCGAGTGATATGTACAAAATGTTGAACGAGAATTTCGAAAATTTATAGACACAAAAATCTCTACACGAGTGCTTCTGTGGTCCTGCTTTTGGCGTTTGCTTTTGCTACAAGCCATGTTCAATAGGCATACATGTCTATGAAAATATGTTTAAAATGTATGTCAAAATAATCCTTACGTCTACTAATTAAAGTCAATTTTGAGTTTGACATTTGATGGCATACGATATAGCTCAACAATATCGCAATTCCCTAGGCCCTGACTATTATATTAGATGATATATCGCACGGAGTTTGAACACGGCTTTAGATTGAGACAGTGACTGGTCATAGTAGGTATACAGCGCTGCCGCAGTAGCGACGCTTTCGACAGTCAGGTAGGATTGGTTAACAGGCCCCGCGTAAATATATTTTCGTGTCAGTCCAGTGCTGGCAGACAGCGCTGCTCTGAGCTCTGCCCACCCACCGACTCGACGGCACTTGCTAGCAGCAACGGCTGTCCCTTCGACAGCCACTATTTCAATATAACCGCCAGTTAGCTTCGACTCGACACCACTCGCTTGCAACGGTGACTCGAAAACATGTGACATGTAGACGAAAGGGCCTCTATGTGGCGCACTTTAATCCTTTCACTACACTGATTCTTTTACCAATGGTCATAAGCCTTTTTAAGGGCCACCATACCTCAACCTAGTCACTGACCTAATACTGGATTACCAAGAAAGAATCAGTGACACGACAAGCAAGTAACCGCCTAAACAAAATCGAAAAGTTGATGGATGGTACGTGTCACTGTCTCAATATAACCCCGATGTTACTCAACCGGTTCGTGATTGCAGACATCAAATATCTATTGGCTAATGGACATATCCATGGATGAAACATCGGTAGCTCTCTGAGTAATAATAGTTCAAAGCGATATACATACACTATAGCAATAACGCCAGACTAAAATCTAATCTAATGTTACAAAGAGATAAAATTGGTTTATTTGTTTGTTCGTAGGGGGGTAGGTAATCTCTGAAACTACTTAACTGATTCTAAAAACTTCAGTCAAAAATCTCATTATTTGTTAATCAAGTCATATGAAAAGCGACGCTTGGATGCTTCTATGCACCGATTTTATTGCAATGCATATACAAATTATTTCTTTTAGATTTTTCGTAAGCAAAATAAATTATGTTGGAAGTAGCTCGACGTTTTCATCAGGGATTCATTAAATAATTTGACCCATGAGGCCGTATTTAGTGCTCGACCGACCGCGTCATCGGCGTCGCCGTCGGTGCGTACGTCGGTCGCGCTTGTCATTTGTATGAAAATTCACTCAGTATTGCACAGTAGCCGTTCATACAGCTACGTTCGACCGATTTCAGCGCTGACCGTCGGTCGAGCACTAAATACGGCCTAAAAAGGCATCTAGAAACTAAAAAAAAATCTAAGAAGTATACCTAATAGTAAAATATATTTCTACTAAAGAGTAGACACATTCTGGATCGATTCGACAGCCGTCGCTGCCATGCCTCTGCCCTTTCAATAATTTGTCAAACGAACGCCCATCCATTCCACAACAATAGAAAAACTCTTTACAGTTTTGGTAATCCCATTTATCGATGTACAGGAATGCTCCATGTTTTATTTTGTGTTGACAGTCACTATCTAAACATCATGGCAGATTGTAGAGATATGGAATGGAATGTTTAGTCAATATTTTTGGTTGGTTGAAATGGCTATGTCTGTATTGCCCACATTATGTATCTTATTTATTATTATGGGTTTCTGATTTATTTTATTGGCCTAAAGCTATGTTCACGAACAATGCAAACAGAAATATTTCACATACAAAACTATAGTGGGTTGTACTATTAAACATTTTGAAAAACGGGTTTTAGGCTCGTATTCAGGAACACGACTAAAGCATAGATTTAATCACAGATCAACTGAACTCTACATCGTATGTATTGAATCTCTTCTCAAGCCTAGCTTTTATTCAAGAGTGGTACCTAAACTACTCTCAGCTGAATCGAGTCTCAAATCTATGCTCAGATGTTTCAGCCTGTTCTCGTTTACATGTTGATTTATTTATAATTTTCGATCCGTTTTACGCAGAAATTCCAATAGCCAGGGTGGAAATATGATAGAGCAACTTCATAGTGAAGTTTAGATACGCATCAAATTACGTGTAACGGAACGCTGCTTAAAGAAAATCAAATCTAGACTCAAGCACCGATTTCGTCTGATTGACGTTTCTGAATAAGCATTTACTCAGCTGATCTGTGATCATTCTATCTCATTTAGATCATTGAATCTATACATAAGCACTGTTCAAGAATGAATACCTCGACTCAAATTGAGTTTTAAGTACAGATCAACGCTTGAGTGGTGTCTCTTTATACGAGCCTTACTCACGTCTTAATAATGTCGGTCTTCATCAGAACGACTAGCGCGCGGTAGATCATTCTCGCCCTGATGAAGTGTCTTCAGACGAATTATCTACCCTCTCGTGTTGGCGTCTTACAGCAGCGGTGTGAGACGCAAACATGAGAGAGTTGGAGCGCGCGGTAGAACATACGGTAGAAAAAAACTACCGGAGTATAATGACCGTCTCAACCACTTCAAATTTGACAGCCTATCACATAGAAGGGAGATTAGAGATCTTTATTTGCTCCATAGAGTAGCTAATGGTGATTTTAGTGCTGATATTTTATTGACATTGAAAATTAACACCTCCAAGCGCGGTCAGCGTAATCCTCGTCTGTTGGTTATTCCTCAATCCAATAATAATGTCTCGCAAAATAACCCAATTTATCGTATGTGTCAACAAATCTTCCAATGAGCTTGATATTTTTCATCAAAATATTAGGAGTTTCAAAGCAAGTTTGTTAAAACCTAAATTAGAATTAGATTAAACCTTTTGTTTATACTTTTAAAAATTAGATCATGTGTATTTTTTACGTTATTTGCAACAAAAATTTTGTTTCGAATATCGTGTACAATTTTAGGGTTAATAGATTTAATTTAACTTTTATTAATAAGTTTGTTTTTGGCCATGTATTAGTTTATTAACTGTTTTTGTACCTTAAATAAATAAATAAATACTCGCCCTTATGAAGATTCTCTAGACGGATCTAAACATTGTCGTTGCTCTTATCGACATTATTTAGACTTGAGTAAACCCACTTTTCAACATTTCTATCAGAAATATTGACTGTATGTATATACAGGCTATGGCTAACTCGTAAAACCGAAGGGATTA
Source organism: Anticlea derivata (assembly GCA_947579855.1). Lineage (NCBI taxonomy): Eukaryota > Metazoa > Arthropoda > Insecta > Lepidoptera > Geometridae > Anticlea > Anticlea derivata. The sequence goes on from OX388270.1 coordinate 10,077,676, forward strand.
TAACAGCATAGTTTGATGATACCGTAGTTTGGCAATCAGTTGGGATACAATTTATTATCCATATAAGTCTAGGCGTACAAAGATAATTACTATGTACGAAATGATACGACACAAACACCTTATCATTACTATCAAATGACGATATGAATACTGATGAGGAAGGGCGGGGTGGGTTAATGTTCATTCATTGCTAGTTCATTAATATGGTATGAAAGACTACTGCGACTACTTCCCTTCACCACTCAAGTTCGTAAAAAGAGCTTTTTTTAAATTCTATCCATATTACTTTTAATCATAGCCAAAATGCGGAATACATATAAAATTTTATGTTTTTAAATTCAATCTTGATGTTTGTCAATCGTATTTTTATTAATTTTATTGAAGCTTTTAGTTTAATTCTATTCCGACTGCCGAGTATCCTATTATGTGACGTTCTTGCAAGTGCTGTGCTAATTTTGATATTGATTTAGTACAATATTGAAAGAGACTGCTCCACTCCATCCAGACCCCAGAATCCATGTGCTGAGCCGGTCCACGTCTCGGAACGGCGTGTGGAAGCTAAATGGTGGGTCATACTTAGTTCATCTGTCTACTTTCAAAGAGCAGAGATCTTTCTTCTATTTCACTTGCTAGTGTATGAATAATTTACTTATTATTATCGGTATCTTACTTCTTTGGTTCTAAAGAATTTCAATATCAGCCCTATATCATCCCCCACAAAAGTTAATTTTAAGTTAGACATTTGAAGGCATGTGATATAGCTCAACGATATTGCAAGCTCCTAAAAGTCAAACTCAAAATTGACTTTATTCGGTAGATGTAATGTCGGTGATGAAATAATAATGAGTTTTGAAATAAAGTTTATATGAGGTACATAAAGCACGCATTTCGTTCACTTGGCACTGGCACTTGGATTAAATAAACATACAGTTTTTATATAGATAAACTCTTTATTGTACACAAAGAAAAATAACATAGGGAGAAACAACAAATACTAAGTACAATGGGCGGCCTTATCGCTAAAAGCGATCTCTTGCAGACATCCTTTGGATGTACAGGATACACAAATAAAATAATAGGGTGGTGTACAAAAGTATAACACTGCAAAAACTACTTTAAAAATTATGATAGCTAAGAACCTACACTGTATAAAACTAAAAATAATTGAGGCTAAATAAATAAAGTAAATATAAGTAGGTGTTTTATCTTGAAAGTTATAAAAAATATGTTTTTATTATAATTTTATGAGTGGACATAAACGAGCACATAAATGCTAGCTAACATTTCACAGTAGGATATTAACTGACCCAGATTTTTCAATGAACCTGTCGATAACAAAAATGTTGTGCTTGACTGAATGTAGGCGAGTTATCGAGACTTATCTAGGCGTTACCACTTTTACTTACAAATGAGAATGGGAGATGAAGATATATTATTTACTACTAGCTTGCGGTTTGTAAATATATAAAGTAGATTAAAACTATTCTAGGTAAATAATTCTATCTATTTCAAGTTTCATCGAAATCAGTTGAGCTGTTACGGCGTGATTGAAAGGCACACATCCAAACATCCTCACAAACTTTCCCATTTATAATATTAGTAGGATATGCGTTTAATAGCGGTGGGGGGCGTGGGATGTGAGTACAGATTTCCAATTATATTTTCTTCCTAACCGTGTTGGCAGTTGAAGAATAGGCCCCTCCATTTCTACCTACCCGTGGTTATCGTAAGAGGCGTCTAAGAAAAAAGCTAGGGGATGGGCAGCAGCGTCCCCTATTTTAATTAAGATACTGCGACTGAATTAAGAGACTGCGCTCGGCAAACCGCGTACTCAGCGTGGTGAGTATGGGCAATTTCCTCCCACATGGTAGCAAGACGTTCTGGAAAATCTGGGGGGGAGGCAGGCCTATGTTCAACAGCGGACATCCTGCGGCTGAAATGATGATGATTTAAACATATCCGTTTATATTCAACGCGTGACCCGAGAGCTGGCTCCTATTTAGCCCAACGGATTAGTATTGCCATCCAGCGTGGCAATTCCGCCAGCGTCTTGGGGACGCTTCCGGCTGGTAGTGATCTGGATCAATTGAGCTATCTATAGATCGTTTGTAACGGTCTTTAGATAGCTCAACTGTTTCTTGTGTATTTTGTAAATATTAACTTGTATTAGTTCTAATTTTCTTTCTGAAAATAAATAAATTAAAAAAAAAAACATATCCCAGTTTAGAATAATACTTACCTATTCACAGCATACATTTCGAAATCCCGTATAATCGTACCTATCAGCGGTCAACTATCAAAACAACTTAGCTGACGAATTCTTTGAAAGTTCAAGATTTTTTTTGTGATCACAAATCACAATATTCACTTCACAAAGCATTTTAAATCACAACAACTACAGAAACCATTTTGTAAGTAGGTTTAGTAAGTAGGTACCTACCTAAGTATTAAGCATGTATTAAATTTAAGTAGGTAAATTCCTGTAAATCCTAATTGTTAAAATACAAACTTAAGTTTACAACTTACTGTCATGAAGATCAGCTGTCGAAATACTGATGCACGTTGATTATTCGCCTTATCAATTAAATTAGTCCACAACTTTACGTATGTACTTGGTTTCTTCTTAAATTTTAATGTATTTGTCTTCATAAAGTACCTTATGATGGAAATCACAGAAAAAAATGACACACTTTTAGATAAAGTTTTTAAAAGTTTACAAATGGAACGTCAAACGTTCCGAACAAAAAAAAAGTTAATTTGCTTTTTTCTTAACGCATCCAGTTTGTAATGGATTCAGTTGACCAAGAAGGTTTAATGTGATAAGTTTTCGTATGTTTCGTGTAGGAGAGAGCGTCGTTCGTACGCGTCGGTCGCGAGCTGAATTCGTACTGAACTTTCTTCAGCGGCATGAAGCATACTGTGTTGTTTTTCAAAACGCGCTATAACTTTGAGTGTAGAAGAGAGTCAATGACTCGCCAGGTGGTTTTAATAAGGCTTTGTGAAGATATTTTTTGATGTTAAGGTACGATGATTTCTATAGACTGGGAGTTATTGGATCGTGCTGTCTCCAACGTTAATAACGTGCAATTTAAAGTAGAATGAGCTTTTTTACGAAGCTTATTGAACTTATCTCTGAGTCGAGGGGTTTTAAAAACCATTGAAGTAATTACAAGTACCAAAATTATAGGCCTCTTTGTCACCAAAATTTAGGTCTAAATGATGACCTAAATAAATTTGTATGAAATTTTTTAATTTCTAAGTTTTGTATTCCCGTAAAAGGCCCCCGATGGGCTGACCACATTGTAAAGGTTGCGGGAAGTCGTTCGTCGTGGAACTCTTTGGGGGAGGCGCAGACAAATCTATTGTTGATTGGGAACGCTAGATAGATAGAAAATGCTTTATTGCACACCATAAAAGTACAAACATTAAAAACTAAATACAAAAAACAATAAAAACTAAACTATCTGATGACCAATGGGCGGCCTTATTGCTGAAGTAGCGATCTCTACCAGACAACCTTTGGATGGAGTGGACTGAATATGACTAAATAATAACGCTACTAGTTACTACTACTAATAAGCTAGGGTATGGGCCCCTAACTTTATTTCCCATAGTCTTGACTGACTGGCCTCATAGCTCAGTTAGTAGTAACTCTGCCTTCTGCGCTAGAGGTCGCGGGTTCGATTCCCGCACAGGAGAAACATTTGTGTGATGAATACAGATGTTTGTTCTGTGTTTGGGTGTTAAATATATATCTATTATGTATATAAGTCTCTGGTACCCATAGTACAGGCTATGCCTAGTTTGGGATCAGTTGACCGTGTGTGATATGTCCGGAATATTTATATTTATTTATTATTAGTTGCCTCTTACGACATCCACTGGTAGTAATGAAGAAGCGTATTCTTCAGCCGAAGCCACCACGGCAATGGCTATTATAGGATCCTAGAATCTTTCAAGACTATAGCTACCTAGCTATAAGGACCTACCTGTGCCTCTAAGGACAATAATAGGTACGTACCTATTATAGTCCTTAGATGCATTATTAAGGAAGTTTATTGTTATCCGTTCTATAGAGGCTTAATCTTATAAAATTAAATGACGAGTTTGTTGAACGGCTGTCTAAATTCAATTTAAATAATATAATTAAAAGGTGTAGAGTTTCGGGACGCCATGCGCCATTATGAAGTGGGGTAGTGATCAAAGCTCTTTAAAACGATTAAATTGCTAGATTGTCGTGTTCTCTACTCAACTAGTTATTTTTACACAAATTATGCAACTCACTTTATGTTGAATGAACTTGGGATGGCCACCTATACGCTTTCAAATAAAAAGTATAATGCTTGCTTGTTGTGTCACTGATACTTTCTTGGTCACAGGTATTAGGTCAGTGACCAGGCCCCCAATTCTCCTAATTCAATGACTTGAAAATGATAAACGAATGATATTGCTGGGTGTTAAATATATAACTATTATAAACATCAGTCTCTGGTACCCATAGTACAGGCTATGCCTAGTTTGGGATCAGTTGACCGTGTGAATATGTCCGGAATATTTATTTATTTATATTTATCTAATGGTCGCACCATGGTCATTCAGTTACGATTGTCGCCACCTTCGTTTCTTTGATTTCATTGCTCAATTGGTTCCACAATGACTGCCATTGAAATACGACTGTGATAGCAGAATACCAAAAGTGTCAATAGTGGTCATTTTGCCATTGAACTATTGTCATTTTAAATCCATTGAATTAGTAGAATTGGGGGCCAGGTAGAGTTATGATAGCCCTGAAAAGGGCCTATGACAGTCGGTGAAGAAATCAAAGTAGTGAAAGGAATAAAATGCGCCTCTTGTAGGCTCCTTTCGTGCACATGTTAGGTACATGTCTTCGAATTTTTAGGTTCTAGGACGTGCCGGTTTTTTAGGACGTTTTTTTACCGTTTAAGAGCACTCGTATAGCGTAGCGATCGGAAGGTGAATCCAATACCACGACTTTAAGAGATGATATGACGTTTTGAAGTTTTATGCGAGAAGTAATAGTTTTTCAGGAATAAAATTTATATGGGGATAATTTTCTATGGATACCTAGACCAGCGAAAGAATCATTAATTGGTAAACAATTAAAATAAATAAATATTCCGGACATGTCACACACGGTCAACTGATCCCAAACTAGGCATAGATAGATAGATAGATAGATAACTCTTTATTGTAAGCCACATAAAAATTTAACACATCACAATTAATTCGACAAAATATAAGTAATAATAGTGGAATACAATGGGCATAGCCTGTACTATGGGTACCAGAGACTGATATACATAATAGATATATATTTAACACCCAGACACAGAACAAACATCTGTGTTAGTCACAAATCTTTGTCCAGTGCGGGAATCGAACCCACGACCTCTAGAGCAGAAGGCAGAGTTTCTACCAACTGAGCTATGAGGCCAGTCGTCAATTATTTTATTTTATTTATTAGAGAAACCAACGGCGTAACAAACGTGAGATTAAACGCTATAGCTAGATAGAAAGGCTAATAATAGGTTTCTACTTTTGAGTTTATATAAAAGAAAATGTTAGGAACAAACTACATTACCGGAGATATAGATTTAAAAAACATACGCATTGAGAACCACCTCCTTATTTTGATTCGGTTAAAAACGAAAGGATTATGATGTTCGAATTTTCAGTACAAGACCAATTCCGCTCGAAATTTGCGCCTCAAGGCCGTTCCACAATTCATGGAGGAAAACAAGTTACACCTCATTTGTAAGTTACATCTCATTACCAGCACTTGTATTCTTGGGGGTGTGTAATGCGCCATCTGTATACAAATTGTGTTGTTTGACGCATAAAGTATGTAGGTAAGTACAGTATTCGTAATCGCGTATCTCAGGAAAACATGTTGCCTACTTGCCTAGTAAGAAAATTTGTTTACCTACTATGATTTAAGAGCTTAACTCTTGTCGATGTAATGATGCAATTTCCTTCATTCTGATATTTCCAATGCGAGCTCCTTTACTCCCTTAAACGACACGACGGCAATCTTCTCTTTTATCTGACACATGTAACGAATGATTGGTCTTCCTCTTACTCGTTTTCCTTCTACCTTTCCTTCAATGATAAGATAAAGATAAAGATAATTTATTTCCACCCCTAAAAACCCGAACATCCGTGCTAGTTAAAAAAACTGTGTTACGGCAAGTTAGTGCTTCCTCCCCACGAGTACACTTGACCATATTGAGGTACTTATTTTAAACAATGTAATTGCCTTTTATTTAGCATTTGGTTAGTACTTAAATTCGAGGAATACAAAAGTGTAGCGCAAAAAAAAAAACAATTAGTTTTTGTACAATTTCCCAATGATGTTCTTTAAGAAGCTGTCATGTCGTATAATATGTCAAATCATTTTTGTATAAAGTCATCAATCATTAAATATAATATATAATTCTGTTTTGTATAAAGTCTTAATCAAAACCCTTTTCTCTTCTACTCGTTTTAGCACTTCTTCATTCGTAACTTGCTCTTTAAGAAAATTAGTAGACAATTAATATTTTGTTGATGATGTTTCAATACGGTCGCGAACTTCGTCGTCGTGAAAGTCAGAGGTGATGACATCGCGCTAAACGGCAATAATATGTCCAAAACTGATGGAAATTGCGAAAATGATTCATCTTACTAATCGACTCGCGATTTCAACACATTTCTGGCACGGCTTCTCCTTGTGAATACGAATCGATAGCTTGTTCACAACAATTGTTTCACCTTTTATTGAACATAAAAAGCACGTAAAGAACTCTTAGAAATGAAGCGATTAATATTTTGAAACTTTGAACGTGGAGGGTTTCTGTTTTTAGTAAATTGTTTACTTATTTACCTATAGGTATTGTTCCAAAAGGGAAAATGCATTTGCTATAAAAAATGTCATGAAAGTTCTCCTAAAGTTTTCCGTGTAAGATGATTCATAATATATTTAACCCAAAAAGGGCTTATTCTAAACCCGATAGACAATAAATCGTCTACTACTTCTAATTCGACATTTTTCGTTGAATAAACATTAGCGAAAATCAGCTGTTTGGGGCTACGAATTAGTTCAAACTCAATTATTCAGCTGTTTAATCTGGATGTCGAACTTCTCATACGTTTAATTATTATCTATGAAAAAGACCAAAAACAGCTAATTTGAAAAGGATCGAGGAAAAAAATAATGAATTTTGATGTTTTTCGTTAAAATTCTTTCTTTTTAGGGTTCCGTACTCGTAATAATTTGGCAAAACGGAACCTTATAGGATCACTTTGTTGTCCGTCTGTCTCTCTGTCTGGCTGTCTGTCTGTCTGTGTCCGTCTGTCAGTCTGTCAAGACCCTTTTTCTCAGAAACGGCTAAATGTATAAACTTGAAATTTATACCACTTATTACGGTCTGTGGGCTTATGGTGCCGTATAAATATCAAAGCTCTAGCTTAATGCATCAAAAATATATGGTAATGAATGTATAATATTTGTATGGAAATGGCTAAAGTGAAAAACCTCTAGGGTACTTCTAGTTACCTCACAATTCTGAAATTTGGAATGCTAGGAGCTTTTGTAACACAATTAATGGGAAAAGTCTGAAATTGAGAAATTTCAAAGTTTTTTAGGAAACAAAGTTATATTTGCGGTCAATGTCATACAATGACTACGTGAGCGACCGCAAATACAAGTTTGTCAATTCCTACACATAGAATTTTTATTTTCTGACCATGACCACTGGTTCACGACCGGGATTCGAACCCACGACCAATAGAACGGAACCATCAGGGTGCGAGTTCTCGCACTTGACTGTCTTTATTGTTTATAAATTAAGCCCCTTTCGGCATGATATAGATACCTGTTAGCAGTTACACTGTATGAAGTAATTATTTGATGATTTATTGTATTTATACGATTTTAATTAGACAATTTGATTTAGATGATCGGTTAATTGAGTATTCCTTATTGAACTTATGAAGACTTTTCTCATTATTTCGGTGGTAATTGTTATTCGTAAAATATTTATCATTTTGTCAATTCCGACGGTAGGACGGCCATTCGAACGGGGAATACTGTCGAGAGTGGTCAGGGAGTCGTAGTTTTTCTGTAAACTGTTTTGTAAATCGTGTACTTGAGATATATATTAAATCAAAATTGGCATCAGTAGACCATCTTTTATTAAATAGGTTGAAAAAGCTTATATTCCCCTGCCGGATAATTTCTCGATATTTTTCTCTCGATACCAAGTAGTTCGAATAATTTTTGCGATACCTATTACGCATCCGATAAATAAATATTGTATCGATAAAACATATCAATAAAATATTCCTGAACGGCCGGGCTGCCTCGCACTACTCATATGAGTAGTATCGAATAATGATTTTAGCACTACTCATATAAATAGTAACGATACTTTGGTGGTAGAAACATCCCTTGCCAGTGACAAGAAGGACTGCGAATTGCCATCTTAATAAAATCCGAAGGAAGATTCTTAGAAAATATTAAAGATATGGAACTTTTATAAACAATTAAGTCTTTCCTCATACCAGTTTACGAGCGTCAACTAATGCGGCTAAAGCCTTGTAATTAAATCTTGTGGTGTAAGCAGCCTCCCACGGACTTTATATGGCCCGAGTGAGCCCTTATATAGAATTAGGCCAATATACGGCGACACTTTCGCGAGATTTTTGTTTTATGTTGATTGACACGGCGAAAAGTAGGCATTGACGCATCCATTTTTTTACTAAGCCCTAAGGGGATATAATTCACGATGGGTCAATGTGTCCGAAGTGAGAAGGCCCGAGGGGTTAATCTTCCGATATTGGTAACCTCGTCTAACAGACACATACTCCGAGAATGTGTCTGTTAGCCGAGGTCATTCTCCGAGAATGTGTTTGTTAGACGAAGTTACCAATAACTGGTTTCAAGGAATAAACATATATTTATAGGAACTTGGTATAAACTTTATCATGCATTTGCCACTTATAAATGATCATATCCGACATTTAACTTCTTCTTAATCGTTCACTCCACTAACATCGACCACAGATTCGATTAAAACGATAACTACAAAGGTGCGCCTCTTGGAGACTATTTTCATGCACATGTAACATGTCCTCGGATTTTTAGGTTCTAGGACATGCCGGTTTCCTCACGATGTTTCCTTAATCATTTGAGAGCACTAATATAGCGCACATACATTTTCCGAATGGGAAATCCATTGGTACACGTCCGAGATTCGAACCCACGACCTGCGGATCGGAAGGCCACTACCATCTCTCCACCATTGCTCTCGTAAAGTGAGGTGGGTAGTGGGTACCTAAACACCAAAGCTGGACTAAGGTACTTAAACTGCCCCCAGCTCCTTTATCACAGTTTAACGTGAAGTTTATTACTATTCTCATCACAGTGCAGTAAAAACTTATGGACTGTAATATCTAATGGTTACAGTATTCAGTTTTCTTGATATTTTCCTTTATACTGTTTTGTTCCGCTAGATTAAGCTGTGAAAAACTATCGGTTTAACTTTTATTGTGTCCTCCAGAATTATTTCTGAACGAATGCCTTAGGACGCATAATAATCTACTCTACAAGGCCAAAAATATTGTTTTTGTTATACATTAACGGACTGACAGATTGCCCACTTGATGGTGAGCAGCAACCATTACTGAATTCAGCTGCAAAACCTACTTACGATACAACCCACGTGGTATTAAATTGTGCTATCACCCTGAGACATGCGTTTGGTAAGTCTCAGACACCGCCGCATACAGGGATACTGAGGGAATGTTACCAACGACCCAAAGTCCTGCTTCGCTATTTTAAGGAGCTGGGCTGACTGGGATAGGGTTAGCATAGAGGGACAATGCACAAAACACCCTACAGCAGAAGTCAGTGCAGGTCTAAACACCCCCGATTAGAATTAGAAGTCTCTTGTGCGTGCAATTTCATCGGCTAACCTTCTGACCGGAACACACCATTTCCAAGTATGCTTGCCCCGACACAAAGATTTATCTTGCGTCATAAAGGATTTAGCCTCTATATCTAAATTAAAATGCTAAGTACTTCTAAGCCTCTACGACAGCGTAGGAGCTACACATAAGCTACGCCGTAGAGGTATATTAGTCTACATTCATCATTTCAGCCGTACGACGTTCACTGCTGAACATGGCCTCCCCCACAGACGGAGTAAATTCCTTATCATGTGGGGGGATTTGCCCATACTCACCAAGCTGGGCATGCGGGTTGGCGAGCGCAGTTAGAGCTATCGTTGTTAAAATGAGAGACGCTGCTGCCCATCCCCTAGCTTTTTTCCCTTAGTCGCCTCTTACGACATCCGCCACATAGTCTACATTAAATTAAATTAAATTAAAAATTATTTATTAATCAAAAATATAGAACACGAAATAAAGTAGGTAAGTACACAGGTACATACATTAATTCATCATCATCATCATCATCATCAGCCTGTAGAAGTCCACTGCTGGACATAGGCCTCCCCCAAAGAGTTCCATGACGAACGGTCTTGAGCCTTCTCCATCCACCGACTTCCCGCAACCTTCACAATGTCGTCGGTTCATCGGGTGGCCTTCCAACACTGCGTCGCCCGGTTCGTGGTCGCCATTCGAGAACCTTTACTCCCTAATACATTAATTACAAGTTTTAATAAGTTTGGTACTCAATGAGCCTACACAATCCCTAACACCTAAACTAGGCCTAGCCTGTATTAAAGGTTTCTTCCATGGTGTTCACATTTACCCGGTGGACTTTTAGTAAAAGTGCACATACACTCATTAGGGTCTCATACAAAGGTAACGACTTTCATTAAATAAATGACTCAAAGCTTCACAAGCTCTAACCGAGTTTTAAAACGGCTTTGAGTTAAAATGCTCTGAATTTACTGAGAAGTAACTTAAAAGCATCCGATGGTGGACCACTTTTGTTTTTGTTTTGCGCAGGGTATTGAGTACTTTATTTACTTAAAACCAATTTTCTACTAACAAATAATCAAAACCAATAAACAGTTTGTTCAAATTGAAGAGGGGTTTTACAAGAATAATAATTCCTACTGATATTCACAACATTTTTGGTTCATGATTTTATAAGCGAGAGACATGACATCACACAGCCTGAGAGGAGATATCTAGGCTAACGGGATAGTATACATACTATGGAATCACCTTGTATTATCTGGATTATTTTTATGTTTGTTATTCTAGTGCTCTCAAACGTTGAAGAGAGATGTAGAACTTAAAAATTCGAAGATATGTGACATGTGCACGAAAGGAGCCTCTTAGAGGCGCACTTTATTCCTTTCACTACACTGATTATGTCACCAACGGTCATAGGCTCGGTATGGGCATGTCATGAGGAGGGAAGAATGTCATGTCACAAGAAGAGTGTTAGATATGAATGTAGATGGATGTAGGAGTAGAGGTAGGCCAAAGAAAAGATGGATGGACTGTGTGAAAGTGGATATGGTGAAGAAAGGAGTGAGTGCTGAGATGACGACTGATCGAGGGAAATGGAAGAAGAATACATGTTGTGCCGACCCCACATGATGTGGGATAAGGGCAGGAAGATGATGATGGTCATAGGCTCTTTTCATGGTAACCATACCTAAACCTGTTCACTGACCTAATACATGATGATCAAGAAAGAATCAGTGACACAACAAGCAAGCATTATTATTATGCTATGTACTCTCTAACATAATATATATTTACACAGTTCATATACAAGCTCAAAGAATACCCGGGTTGTTTGTCAACTATCCCTAGGGCAAGGGATGACATTAGGCCCGTGATGAGTCCTTGGCCTGGGTTTATTCGTGGCCACCCCCATGGGCATACCCTGACATGTCCAGCTACAGACACGTACTGGATAAAACTACAGATAAAACACAAGAAATGTTGCATGATACATGTATTAACATGTATTTTAAAGACAAAAAACAGATGATTTGAAAAAGTTCGGTAAAAAACGGAAAAAAACGTTTTTTTTTCTCTCTCTGAAATTTCACCTCCCAATTCTCTTTACGAAGAGAGAAGAATTTGTCATCTCAGTTCATTGTATTGTACCTATACGCCAAAACTTGTCCATAAATTTTCGCTAGGCATTGAAATTGAAAATTCTGAAAGAGTTGGAAGTAGTAAGTAAGGATACCTGTACAATTTTCCTCACAAACTGAACAAACCTAACATCTAACTCTTTTATCTGCCGTTTTTCTTATTACTGTGAAGCAAATACATTACACTTAGTATATTCAAGTCACGTTTTTGTATCTTACGAGTCGCTTGTAAATCAATATAGTAAATCCTTTGGTGAGTGATATTTTTCATCATCTGTGTTGTTTATACTATCTTATTTGCTTACCTTATTTGATAAGCTACGTTTTTTATTTGTATATTCAAGAATCGTGGTATTCGTATGGCCGTGGTGGTCCCGGCTGTAGAATAGGCCCCTCCATATCTACCTATCCACGGATGTCTTAAGAGGCGACTAAGGGAAAAAAGCTAGGGGATGGGCAGCAGCGTCCCTCATTTTAACAACGATAGCTCTAACTGCGCTCGCCAACCCGCATGCCCAGCGTGGTGAGTATGGGCCAATCCCCCCACATGATAAGGAATTTGCTCTGTGGGGGAGGCCATATCCAGCAGTGGACGTCGAACAGCTGAAATGATGATGATGTTTCAAGATTCAAGATTCAAACAGCCTTTATAAACAATCTTAGTACTAAATTACAATAAAATAATTTTAAATATCGGCATCTATCAGATGGTTTTGCTTTTCAGCATAGGCCTCCCCCAGAGTTTTCCATAGCTCACGATCTTGAGCTGTCCTCTTCCACGTCACGCCTGCTGTAGCTTTGATGTTGTCGTCCCATCTTCGAAATGGTCCTGCTCTTTTCCTCTTCCCTTCCCTAGGATACTATTCCGTTAACTCTCTGTCCCATTCCTCCTTTTTACTTCTGATAATATTTATTTGTATATAATCATATTTAATTTTAATAAAAAGTAGCGGCGTCACCGACAGAAATGACGCACATGTGTGGAGTAATTACCTCCTATTTCGTTTTACTTTTGTCCAATTTAGCGGCTGTACTCAGGCATGTAATGCGGGCCATTTATACAGGATTATTGTAAATTAAGCAGAACCTGAAAACAATTGGTTGAAAATCAAAATAAGAATTTATGGAATAAAAAATAAGAAATAAGTTCAAGCTGTCATCATCATCATCAACACATTCGAATTTACAGTCGTAGAACAAACTTAATTTACAATTAGGTATAGAATAAGCCGTTTTTAGTATAGTAGGTGTGCCTTACCTAAGTGCGAATTATGTTTCACCTTGCAGATTAAGATGTCATGACACTATCGGAGCTGCCGACATTCATTGCTTGTGAGTTTGTAGATTTAGCATTTCCCGCTACTACTAGCTCCTCTATACACTACTTCAGAGTAAGGTAAACAAAACTCTTTAGGGCCCCCCCTTAAGAGCTCGGAAGGGGTTCGGCAGGCAACGCATTAGCAATGCTCCAGGTGTTGCTGATGTCAATAAGCGACGGTAACCACTTACCATCAGGAAGGCCGTAAGCCTGTTTGCCTCCGTATAACATTTAAAAAAAAATTCAACTAACTAAAAAAAAACTTACATTTTCACAATCATTTTTTAGGGTTCCGTACCTCAATTGGAAAAAAGGAACCCTTTTATGATCACTCTGTTGTCCGTCTGTCTGTATGTCTGTCTGTCTATCTCTCTGTCAATACCATTTATCTCAGAAGCGGCTAAAGGTGTCAATTTGAAATTTATTGATCGAGCGAGCGAAGCGAGCCAAAATCTCTCAAACAGCTTGGGCGATTTGGCGTTGCATGTTTATTTGTTCGAGCATAACTGTCGAACCGTTAATCCGATCTGCTTGAAATTTTAAGGTTGTACCCCTCTCTACTACTCCTGAGTACAACCCTCTCTACATTGCGACCATTTTAACACATTGGCAGTGACGGCACTCATTATGCACGGGTGGACACAGGGGTTTTATCTGAGGGCACGGTATTGCACCTGCCAAGTCGATTCAAAACAAACAAACAGGGCACTACCATATCTTTTCTCGAAGGCTTCGGTTCGAAGCGGGCCGGCTTATTTTTGAACCCTTATAACTATACTATACAAGGTCGGCAGCAAGGTCAAAGACGATAGGCATTGCGGGAGGAAGACGAAGACAAGATACGTTAGTTTGCGTCAAAGTGACTAATTTTTACAACTTTTCAACTCAAATTAAATGACATTTTAGTTAAAAAATCATATTATAGCATAAACGAATTTTTATATGACAAAATTAATTTAATTTAATATTATATAAGATTGACATTAATGATATTTTTTTTTGAATTTGTAATTTATTAGTTATTATGTAATTTGTAATCTAATTATTATTGGTTTAAATCTTTTTATTTATAATGTTTGTATGACCGATGTCAGAATCTAGTGATCTGTACTCTAACCTCACCATCTATCAATGTACCTAGGTTCACGAACAATAAATGAATTATGAATTACATTCTACGTACTTACTATGTACCATGTTTTTTTATTTTTATGTACTCTTCCAATTGTAATATTGATATTTTTTGTATTCTTTACGTAGCCCTTAGATAATAGACGTAGCCCTAAGTCACGCATTATGTAATGTTATTAATATTATTGTACTTTTTGTTTTTTTACTTTACGCCTTTTATGTACTTTATCGTAGCATTCATCATCATCAGCCTGTAGAAGTCCACTGCTGGACAAAGGCCTCCACTAAAGAGTTCCACGACGAACGGTCTTGAGCCTTCTCCATCCACCGACTTCCCGCAACCTTCACAATGTCGTCGGTCCATCGGGGGGTCTTCCAACACTGCGTCGCCCGGTTCGTGGTCGCCATTCGAGAGCCTTTACTCCCCAACGGTTATCGGTTCTGCGAGCTATATGGCCTGCCCACTGCCACTACAACTTGCTAATTCTGAAAGCTATGTCGGTGACCTTGGTCTTCTACGAATTTCCTCATTTCGGATATTATCACGTAGTGAAACTCCTAGCATAGCTCTCTCCATAGCCCGTTGTGCAACTTTGAGCTTGTGTATGAGGCCAATAGTTAACGACCAAGTCTCAGTGCAGTCTTTATCGGAGCATTAGCCCAATCTATTGTATTATATCAATTACTGTAAACGGGACGCGGGCGCTGGAAACATGCAGTTTACCAACGTGTTCCTATTGTTTCTAAATTGTAAAATTTGTTTTTTGTTCCAAATAAAATTATTTTGATTTGATTTGATTAGGTGTATATTTGGGAGTGTAGGGCAAATCTAAACCGCCCACCAACTCTTTCAAACTTGTTAACATGCATACTAGTATTTATGTTCTTACCTTCTTATAATAACTTACCAGCCTCAGGCTGATGATGATGATTCCCGGTCTAATAGTAGGTACCTACAACTATCATAAGTAAGTACATTAAAGTATGGGTTCCGTGAGTGGGCTTAGTATTGAAACAATTCCTCATAACTTCACTAATAGCACTAATAGGCAATTAGCACAACCGCTAAGGCCTGCAAATTATACACAATCATCTACAAGTTTCCTCAGAAATGAAACCACATAACTACGCCTTGAAACTTAATGCTTATATATGATAGGTAATTTGCAGTTTGTAGGTCATCATCATCATCATTTCAGCGAAGACATCCACTGCTGAACATGGCCTCTCCCACAGACTGAGCAAATTCCTTATCCTGGTGGGATTTGCCCATACTCACCACGCTGGGCATGCGGGTTGGCGAGCGCAGTTAGAGCTATCGTTGGTAAAATGAGGGACGCTGCTGCCCATCCCCTACCTTTCTTCCCTTAGTCGCCTCTTACGACATCCGCGGATAGGTAGATATGGAGGGGCCTATTCTTCAGCCGGGGCCACCACGGCCAGTTTGTAGGTACCTACGTATAAATAGAAGGTTGTGTTTTATAACAAAAGTTTAGCGAAAGCAAATATAAAAACTAGCTTCCGTCCACGGCTTCGCTCGCGTGGTACCTACATAAAAAGTAGCCTATAATGCTATTCTAGTAAAGAACTTTATCTATTCCAAGTTTCAACGAAATCGGTTGAGCCGTTACGGCGTGATTGAACAACAAACATCCAAACATCCTCACAAACTTTAGCAATTATAATATTAGTAGGATAGGATAAAAAATCCTAAATGTATAAAACCAACGTTCCTGACTGACTTACATTCAACGCACGGACTGAAGCTGAAGTACTTATCATCATCATCATCATCAGCCTGTAGAAGTCCCCTGTCCCATAGGTCTCCCCAAAGAGTTCCATGACTTTCCGCAACTTTGGGAGGATCACTTTATACCATGCTGAGGGGTTCACGTCCCTCAGCATGAAGGAAAACGACTCTGGGAGAATCTTTAAAATAAAAGTTGGTTTCAGTGGGATAATAAAGTGTTCACATAAACAATGATATGGGTGCCGGTAGGGCCTGTAGGGTCCAAGAAGGTACACTTACACCTGGCATTAGTTTAAGTTTAAAGTTGAAAGTGTATTTAAGTGTAACCAATGTAAATGAATTATTCTCTAGTTAATTGAAACTTACTAATTGAAAAAATACAAAGAAAATATTTTAATAGGTAGGTACGTATATTTTTTATTATCATAGTCACTGTTTGAATCAATAGATTCCAATTGATTCTTTATAGATTCAGATTGCGACCCCCTGAAAAAATCTTGCCATGATGATGATGATGATGATAACCGTTTATCCGGCCATAAAACTGGCCTGAAAAACATTGAGATTAGCGCCATCTCTGTTCTTTCCGCTATACTATCAAGCCAAATGCACTGTACCTCTTCAAACCTCCTGAAACTCTGAAAAGTGGGTGCCAGCTTTGGCTATATTACACAAACTGAAGAGGTCGCTAAACAGCTTAATAAAACTAGATACAAGCTTTACATTTCACTGTTAGTAACAAATTGTTACTAAATTAAAGAGGCCAGTTTAGAGTGTTTTCAGTCTACAGTAAGTAGGTAAACAAAGAACTTCGTAAAATAAGTGAATAACAGCTTCTAAAACAACGCAAAACTTTCATTGTTTTCTTATTAGGTTAAACAAAACAACATCAAAATTCTAGGACTTTGCGAAAATTGCCTTTTTGTTGTTTTTTTTTATACAATTGAGGTGGCAAACTAGCATACGGCCCACCTGTTGGTAAGCGGTTACCGTAGCCTATGAGCGCTAGCAATACCAGAAGCATCACGCACGCGTTGCCGACCCCGAACCCCCTCCCCCTAAAGAGCTCTGACAACCTTACTCACCGCAGGAACCCAACACTATTTGAAACAAATAATGTTAATTGGCTGCGATCTTCTGTAAGGCGGAGGTACCTCCCAGGCGGGCTGCTCCAATTTAGAACGAGAAAATCTCGCTATGCCCTACCTCCTCCAATTAAATATATATTGCCTATTTGATACCTAAATGCTTATAGGTATAGTAAAACACAAGCTTGTTTCTAAGTTAGGTAAAAATTACCGTGTATACAACCTTTAGGTACGTAGGTAGGTAGGTAACATCATATATACGTATGAGACTATTTTTAATCGACGTGAGTAGAGTATGCAAATTATTAATTGTAATAATTATAAAATAAAAATAAAATAAATAAAATTATTTTTGTTTCAAAGGCAGCATTTCCGAAGAAAATAATTACCGAAGTAAGTCTGATGTCACCTAATCACCAAAGTAAGTAGTCAAGCAGTTGATGCCTCAGGAGCGTTCCGTCTTGGGGCAGGTCTGAGTCCAGCAGCCTGATGATGATGGCGTGGTGAGTGTGACGGAATAAAACTCTGCTTCCATCACATTGTTGATTTATTATAATACAGATTCTTTACGCCTAGTTATTGTATTACATTTTTGGTGACATCTTGCTTTGCCTGCAGTTTTGAAAAAAGAGAAGTGTTGCCGTCTCTAGTATTAAAATTAGCCCAATAAAGTATCCGCGACAGTGAGTTCGTCAGCCTGATGACGGCATAGTTCATACAAGCACAGATAACTGTAATCATATCGGGGCAATATTTCAAAAGTGCACTGTACGAGAGCTGTTAACAACTATCGAAAACAAGATAAGATAGCTGGATTTCGTTGATCCACCGGATAGGATCGGCTCATCAGCTGTTTTAGGAACTATTTACTCACTAGCTACCGCCCCCGAATACGGTCAATACAATCAAAAACCACTCTCCGGCTCTCCATGCAAAAATCACGTAGCTCCATTGCTGTGTGTAAGAATGACAAACCAACAAACAAACACACTTTTGCATTTTTTATATTAATCATCATCATCAGGCTTTAGAAGTCTACGGTTGAACATAAGCCTTTCCCAAAAGGGCCACGAAATCTCGCAACCTTCACAAGAAAACAATGTTAGTAATAATAAATGTTCTTGTAACTAATAATATGAAGTGATTCTATGATATATTATGTATACTATTAAGAAAGGGTCTTATTTTATCAACAAAAAAAAGGAGTTTAAGTGAAAAACGTCTTTTCTTTTCAGTTTTTATGGTTCCTCACCTCATTTGGAAAATAATGTAACCCTTCTAGTTCAATGCATTAAAAAGATATGACACTATACGTCTAATTTTTGTATGGAAATGCCAAAAATGAAAAACCTCTAGGGTACTTCCAGTTACCTCACAATTCTGAAATTTGGAATGCTTGGAGCTTTTGTGACATAAATAAAGGAAAAAGTCTCAAATTGAGGAATTAATTTGACGTTTTTACTACTAAAATTTGATTATTACGAGCAAAGTTATATTTGCCCTTTTTGGAAATGTATGTATATGTACTTATTATGAATCACCATCATACTTATTATGTATAACGGGAAACGATTCTCGACCCTATTCGGTTCGCTAGGTTTGTCTACCACTTTTGCGGCACGTTATTGTCATGTGTGTGTGGTTACTGATAGACAAAGTGTGAAAACGAGAATTTATTGTCTCTTGGGGAAATATAAGTAATGCTGGGGTCACATCACATTATCGGTATTTAGCGAGCTAGCGAACACTACGACGACTTCTGTGGTGCAGCGAGTGAGTGCCCGACTGAGACGCAAGGGGTGCCGGTTCGATTCCCGCCGCGGGATAAATGTTTGCATGATCTGCAAATATTTGTTCTGGGTCTGGGTGTTGTGGTACCATGGTACTCGTAGTTTCTGATAAATGACGAAATGACGTCATACCGATAAATTCCTGTTACCCGAATATTTCTCTACCGATAAATATAACGGTACCGGAAAATGTGGCTTCGCAGTTCATTTCGGTTTATTTCGCTATCGGTACCTATAACCGAAATAAATAAAGGTTTATACAGGTTTTCTTTGATGAAACGCCGCCACCCCGCCACCGCGGCGCGACTGTCCTAGCGAACTAGCCGCGGCTCAAAATTTCGGTACCGAAATCTACCGGTATGAAATAACGGTACCGTAATGCCCTACCGGTATAGCATAATGGTCCGAAATATTTTAACGGTACCAGTACCGTATATGTATAACCTCTATCGCTTTCAGTCCCTGCTATGTATGTGACTGTTGGGTGTTATGTATTTTATTTATTTACGGGACAAGTGTTACCATACCTAGCATAGGTATGTCACGCAATAGACAGAGGTGCGCAAGGTGAACTTTTGTCGAATCGCGATATAGTGTGGCATAAGCCAATCGGGCAGTTTGATAATTGATTGCTGTATCAATCTGTAGAGCACGATTTTCCTAGCCTAATTAAACAATCGACAATAGAACGGTACTAGGGTAGGTATGTCCTAAATACTTTAAGTTTAAAACGTGCTTTACAAATAACATTACAACATTAATAGATATAATTTTCATGCAGCAGGCACCTAACACCAGGCCGCGTGTACATTTATTCCATTGAAAAGCACACGAAATAATTCAAGTTAAGCTATTGATTATTAGTGCTAAAAATGAATTTCCATGCGAACAAAGTCGTGTCGTAACAGCTTGTAAGAATATTATTCCACGCGACTGAAGTCTCAGGATTTATACTAGTGCAATATAAAACGATACCATAAAGACAGAGCTATAAATCTAAGCTCGAGCACTTTAACCCATCTTCAATGTAGAGCAAGAGATGGCGAGCAGATCTCTAAAGGTACGCGTTTGTTGCTGCGTATACGCACGCAACGTCAAAACGCACACTGAAATTTAGTCGCTACGCAGTACTTTTGTGTACATTAAGTTAACACAGCACCACAGATTTCAATGTATTTGCGTTTGTACGAGTAGATTTGCGTGTTTGCGCTTCATACGCAGCAACAAACGCATATCTTAAACTTTTAAATGAAATCTGGAAATAATTGTTCAGCCCTTTGGGTTTTATCGCAAATATTTAATCTATTTTATATCGCAAAGAGAGTAAAGCTGAATTCAAACGGCGTGTGATATAGTATCTGAAATTCGTTTCGAATGATCCTTACGTCAACTGAATAAAATTAACTTTGAGTTCGACTTTAAGGGCTTCCTTATCTTTGAGCTATATCGCAAGCCCTCGAATGTCAAACTCAAATTTGACTTTAATCGACGATTAGACGTAAGGATCACATTAAAAAAAACTTAAAATGAATCTATTTTTGGATGACATATTTTGATTTGCATGCCGTTTGAACATGGCTTGAGCAATAATTCTGTCATCCTTTTAAATCTGTTGGGAAAATAGCGTCATTATGTTATAATTTACCAATAAATAAATTTCACTGACTACAGAAAATAAGTTTGTAAAAGCTCTTGTTCTATACAGACATTTAACCGCATATAAATAAACAGTGAAATGTTTAATAACATTTCATAAGTGTGTGTTTACATAAACCGGTGATTTTTAATGACGCGTAAAGTCAATAAGAATTCATTTCAGTCAGCAACTATCATTTGTAAACAAACTATTAGGAGAAACTTCTTTCAGAGTTCCGTTTTTGAAGCCACGAGCCGAAAACAAAACCTTTGTAGTTTCTTAATTGATTATATTTTGTTCTTTGAAGTATTAAAACACAAGAACAAATCATGAATATTATAACAAATAATAACCGAAAATATTAACGGTAAAACGTGAAGATTCGGTAACATTCGCAAACATTATTAGTAAATATTTTCTAGGAACTAAAAGTGCCTCTTCTGATTTTATTTATTATATTTTATGTGTACAGTTATACATGTCAGAAACGTTAACGGCCTGATTGAAAAACCTAGTTTAACCCCAGACTATAAACTCAGGTTTAGACAGACTTATTCATAATCACTCACTAACTTTATCGGCTTTATAAAAGTATGTCCTCAGAGACCACTTCTTTATTTGTTTACTGTTGCAAAGAACAGGGTGAAAGTTATCGAACTGATAAAGTTAGAAATAGGAATAAGAAGCATTTTCTTGAAAAAATTGTTTGGCGCTGGTCTAAATTAAAAATGTCAACTCAAGTAAGAATATGGCGGTATTGTGCCGTTTCGTAGTGTTAATTATTCCGGACATATCACACAAAACTGATCCCAAACTAGGCATAGCCTGTACTATGGGTACCAGACATAATAGATATATATTTAACACCCAGACACAGAACAAACATCTGTGTTAGTCACAAATGTTTGTCCAGTGCGGGAATCGAACCCGCGACCTCTAGCGCAGGCAGAGTTACTACCAACTGAGCTATGAGGCCAGCAATTTGACGTGAATTTGCTTTGTAAGCTTGACTTTTATCAGCAAATGAATGAATGATGTCACAAAACCAGAGGTTGAGTTAATCGTCGGAAAAACCAGTGACAGCAAGACCAGTGATACCCAGGTTTAGCTCAAACCTCGTTTCATAACTAAGCCTAAGTAATTGTTTTTTATAATTTCAACAACAGCTATATAAGACTACGGGACCATAAGCGACGGGACAGTATGCGTGACACATCTTGGCAATGTTTTATTTTAGTTAGCAATTTACAAATTGGCAAGCTTGTCACACAAAAAACTTATTTGACAAATTGTTATGACTTGTTATGATTACAGTGAGCACTTTAACCTAACTACCACTATTATTTATGGAAGAGATAAGATAGAGATAGTCTCTTTATCTCACTCAATGAATACTAAGAGGTGAATTCTGATATAAAGTTGAAAAGAACCTACATATTTTGTTGAAAATATAACTCCCGTTATATTACTAGCTCTCATCGCTTTAGGCTATGCGTTGTGTATGGTCAAGTAGTCAGGACATTGATACTTACTTAAACATTTCAGCCGTGTCTTCCACTGCTGAACATAATATGCCTCTTTCATAAATTTGCAGCGCGACCGACCTTGAATAGCTTGCACCCAAACAATCATTTGCCCATACTCACTACGCTGGGCATGCGGGTTGGTGAGCGCAAATAAAGCAATTATTGTTATAGAACGCTGCTGCCGATCCCCTATCTTTTTGTCCCTTAGTCGCCTTTGACGACATCCACGGGGAGTACTGGAGGGGCCTATTCTTCATCACGGCGATTAAAACGATTACTTCATTAGAACTTTGGAAAGTAGTAAGCCTAGGCAGATACATACATAAAGGAGGAAACCTAGTTATATTGTTAACAAGCCTAACAATAGGTGTAGAATAGAAATACAAAGGTCATTGTCGAACAATGAATAAATTTAGAGTACTTTTACGAGTAAAACCCTAAATAAACGAACAATGAGTTCTCAAAATAACTAAAACCAGCTTTGATCAATCGTGGGTTCAAATTAAACGATCCAAAGTAATAAATGCTTTAGAACCCCCCGTGGCCTTTGGTGGCAACTTAATTCCACATCGCTATACTATAATATCATCTATTTTTAACATTAATACAGCTAAAGACCAAACTAAGGAGTACAATTTATTTTAGGATATTAAAAGTTGACGGGCCTGCTAGCTGTGTAACTGAATTGGTTATTGGAATTAGCTTTATCTATCAAATTATCAGTGTGTTATAATTTTTTATTGGTCTTGGACTCCTGTGAACTTTATTTCCCGATCAAATATTCAACTGCTCAAAAGACAACTCACCATCAGCACGCTGCTGTAGTAACTTGGACATTATTTAGATGGAGGCTTGCCCAGCACTTATACCATCCTCTCAGCCTAGTCAACCTTATTTACAGGAAAGCCATGGTCAATACGTGAGGAGCTGAATAAGACGCGGTTTTCCTCGCAATGTTTTATTTCACCTTGACGCACGTACGTGAATTGAACCTACGACCTACGGATCGAAAGGCGAGGTTACTTCACTCAGCGAACGCACAGTTCTACACAAAGCCCACTTAAAATTCTACAAATTTCTAAACAAGGCCCACTCAAACCAGTGTCTGTCTTTTTTAATTTGTTGGCGAGTCTTTTACTAATGTCAATTATCCCACGACTTCAGTAATTATGTGGACCTTTTCTAATTGACTCTATCTATTTGTTTGACTGAATTGTTCAAATAAAGACTGGCTACGATCTCGCTTTAAATATTTCAGAAACTGGTGCCTATACTCTATGTAAATGTAGACTAAATAAATGACAAGAAATTTGACAGATGTAGCTTCAACAAGATAGCCGCTATCAACTGTCAAAGTTCGGAAGTCCTTACTGGAAGACCCTTTTTATATGCGTGCGACATGTAATTTAAAACATATTTTAAAATGATCCCTAGGGTTTTTAAATAAAGTAAATTTTGAGTTTGACGATTAGGCGTCAAACTCAAAAGGCTATATCGTTAATCTATATCGTAAGTCCTCCAATTTTAATGTCAAACTCAAAATTGACTTTAATCAGAATACAAAAGAATGATTTTGAATGAATTAAAACTTATTTAAGATGACATATTCTCACAAGCCATTTGAACACGGCTTTATTTTTAAAACGTGCAAACCATTAGAACATTTTTTTCGAATCGAAAGTAGGTTTTGTTTTTGCCGAACTGTAAAAAATACATGGTGGCCGTGGTGGCCCCGGCTGAAGAATAGGCCTCTACATATTTACCTATCCGCGGATGTCGTAAGAGGCGACTAAGGGAAAAAAGCTAGGGAATGGGCAGCAGCGTCCCTCATTTTAACAACGATAGCTCTAACTGCGCTCGCCAACCCGCATGCCCAGCGTGGTGAGTATGGGCAAATCCCCCCACATGATAAGGAATTCGCTCTGTCTGTAAGGGAGGCCATGTTCAGCAGTGGATATCGTACGGCTGAAATGGTGGTGATGGTGGTGGTAAAAAATACGATAGGTAGGTAAATTAACTTCTGATTTTTTTTATCAAAAAAGTCAAATATATGCGACGGAAACGATTGCATCATAATTTTGGTGTAAACGAATCATTTTTACCTCAGTTGCAGCTGAAATTGACACTATAATATCCCTTAAGTACATTTTTTTGTTCATTTATTTGTAATTTACTGCAGTTGGGATGTTGAAATTTTGCGCATCTCACAAATAACCCTGAATAAATATTTTTTATCTAACAGATGCTTTTGTACAGACAGATTTAAATATCGCATCCATAAAAAAAGCATCAACGCAAAACAATGCATTTTATTACTTTGTTTTCCAAAGTCCTACGTTGTTCGCTCTCAGAGCCCATTAAGCGATAACCTCGATATACCGTAAAAGTTGCGAATTTTTTCGCTGGGCCTTAAGGCGACGTCATGTCAGATTCGTCAGGCCCTATCGTGGTGTCAGCACCCCAGTCAGACTCCGAGCATTCGAGGGCGCACACGGCCGAGACGCGGAACGCACCAAACTTTATAGAAATTCCGAACGAGTGTATGGACTTTTGGTGCTTCGAGTTTTTTATTGGCTGTTGGAATTTGAATTATTGCGGAAAGTTTTTATTCGCGGTTTTTACGGATCAAAGTTTTCTGGTGAGTATTTAATTGGTTTCGTTTCTGTATGAATGGCAAAGATTATCATAACCGCCCATCAGAAAAGTATTTCTTAGTAAGTAGATTGGTGCTTACACCTAATTATTAAAAAACTTACTAGATAAAATACATTTATTATAGACACTTGTTTAGACTAATGTTTAACGTTCACGAGTGGAATCTAAACGGATAATTTCAAAACGGAGCTAATACTCTTTATTTTTGTTGATAGAATAAATTTCAGGATGGTATACCTGTTATGAATCACCTTGCATATATAAAGATATTTCAGTTGTTCGCTCTCAGAGCCCATTAAGCGATAACCTCGATACACGAATTAAAACGCTATTATATACTAGATTGTAAAACACTATAAAAAAAAAAAAATTCTACACGGGCTATAGAGTTGCTATAGATATAAGAAAGATCTTTATGCATTATTGTTATGGCTACGCTACGCTACCATAAAACTAACAGAGCCTTATTAATTGGTTAATCAACTGATTAACGAGCTAAGACTAACAAGGCGTAGCAACAGGTCTAGAGCCTATTAGTTCATGGTTTATTCTTGATCTATGATAATCTGGTCGATGTGATTATTTATGATGGAAGTTTTTTGGTAATCCTGAAAACATTACGTCACCTTTTTTCAGGTTGAATACAAAAACAGCATTAGGTATAGCAAAATGAACTTTTGAGCGTTTTGACTACCTAGTACTTGACACTGTGATCGTTAACTATTAGTGCCATACGCAATCTTAAAGCGCAACGGGCTATGGAGAGAGCTATGCTCAGAGTTTCAATACCTATGAGATAAGATCTGAAATGAGGAAATCCGTAGAGGAACCAAGATCACCGACCTAGCTCTCAGAATTAGCGAGTTGAAGTGGCAGTGGGCAGGCCATATAGCTCGCAGAACCGACAACCATTGCGGTGTAAAGATTCTCGAATGGCGACCACGAACTGGGCGACGCAGTGTTGGACGGCCCCCCCAACCGATGTACCGAAAATATTGTAAAATTTGCGGGAAGTCGGTGGGTGGGAACGGCTCAAGACCGTTCGTCATGGAACTTTGTATGCAGGGATATGCCCAGCAGTGGAGTTCTACAGGCTGATGATGGTGACTTAGTATTTGGAGAAATAACAATACCTTGCGACGTTACAGCTTGGACGTTTTTTCATTGTCACTTCGGGATATCGTAATCAGAAACTTCAAGTAGATTCGCGAAAATATTCTGGTTTAATTAAGCAACTACACATGCATCATTCCACTACGTGTTTGGATAACTGGTACTTAGAAGTAATAAAATAACAAGTCTTACCTATATCAACCGGTGAATTGCCGTCGTTGCAGCAGTAGGTAAATGAAGCAGCGATTTCTTATACCGTTCATTCGTCATACCCCAATAAACCGTATGATTATCATGAGATAAACTGATAAGCTACAGTTTGCCTTCATCTTTATCTAAGTCAATAAACCAAGATGATTGCAAAGCGTCTATCTGAAACAATAATTGATCGAGCGGGCGAAGCGAGCGAAGATCTCTCAAATAATTTACGTGAATCGGCGTTGTATGTTTGTATTTTTATTTGTTGGAACATAACATTCTAACCATCTATTAGATCTGCATGGAATTTAGTATATCAATAGGTTGTACTATAAAGGTTAATTGCTAAGAATATGATTTAAATTGGCCTAGAAGTTGTTAAGATATAGGGTTCCAAAGGGGTTTTTTTTTGTAAATATACAAATCCATTAAGTGGGGTGTCATAAGAGCTTTATTTATACATTCCATGAAGAATATTATTTTTATTCTAGGCCATATGGTTTTTGGGATACCTACAACGAAAATAGTTACAAAGAAACGAAAATAGTTAATATTTGAAAACCAATACCTATTATTCCCAGTTGGTATCTAAAGTTTCAATGACTTCAGGTAAGATTAGATATTTGTTAAAACATGCTGAAGATGGAATTTTAAGGAGTTTATTTCAGTCGTACCTCAACGATCATCAAAACATGCATGACTTCGCCTAATTTATTAAACGGTTCTAAAAATGATTTCGTTGAAAAAAAACACGAGGTGCTGACTGATACCTAACTATAAGGAAGCCTAGGTTCTATAGGTAAGTCCTTTGATCGTATCTTGTATCATCACCATCTGTACCACTAGTTCATGTCTATCGTCAAAGGAGTCACTCATTCAGCAGCGCGTCTGTATATCCAATTATTTCGTTATAAATTTCGCGATTAGCATTCGTCTGTTTTATTGGCATCAATTTATTTATCATCATCATTATCACTAGCCTAAAGAAGTTAACTTCTGGACATAAGCCTCCGACAACCGACTTAACGCAACTTTTACAATGTCGTCAGTCCAACAGGTAGGGGCACGCAATTTCATCGTACGCCATTTCTGGTTTGTTCTGTATTCTGAGGGTTCTACCGGGTCACTGACCTAATACGGGATAACCAAGAAAGAATCAGTGACATCACAAGCAAGCAAGCAACTACCTTACTATTTCATAGGTAGGTACTCCCGTGTTGCTAAATAGCTAGCAGCTGTTCTTAACGTTCAAGATGACAGTTGAGATAAGAGCCCTTCAAATGTGAGTGTCCTTTCGACATATTTATATAATCTACCCACTCTTTGTGATCATAATAATAGAATTGTGAATAATTTGATTTGGGCTCGTATCTTAGAGCTCTGAGAGGATGTCTCACGTGCCTGGGGATTGATAGTCGAGTTTTTATTTCTATTTCTTACCAGCTAGTTCTAGCCCGCAACTTCACTCGCGTGGTACTTATATAAAAAGTAGCCTCTAAGAACTCTAGGTATTCCAAGTTTTATCGAAATCGGTTTTGCCGTTACGATGTGACTGAACCACAAACATCCAAACATCGTCACAAACTTTTTAACTTATAATATAAAGTAAGATAAGGTCGCCATGAGGGGACAAAAAAAAAGATTTTAATATATAGTAGGAAATTAATACAAAATCTCTAACATAATTAATATTTGCAGATCATGCAAACATTTGTCCCGCAGCGGGAACTGCCAACGCCCAGGTAGATAAAATAATGAATGCGGATCGTATTTTTTATATAAAAACATCAGTGTCTGTCTGTACCAATCACAAAGGTACAAGGACACACAAGTTCCAAGCACGTGCGTTTCTTAAAGGGTCTTTAATGACAGTTTGAAAAACGGATTTAACGACCCTTCCCCGTCAAGGACTGGTATTCGAAAATGAATGAATGAGTGAGCGTGACCTGTTCAGTCATTCATTAATTTTTAACGGTTCTCAAGTTGGCTGTATTTTTTTTTTGTTTGTATGTTACTCGATTTCTCCGCCAATTTTAAACCGATTTTGATAATTTTTTCGCTGGTATATAGAGTATGATCCCGGGTGGTCCCATATTAATTTAATTCCTGAGGGATTGCTACTTGTCCCGTAAAACTTAAACAAACGTCATCATCTCTTGAAATCACGACTTGCCGATTTTTTTTTTGTCGACTGTATTATGGTATGGTTATCCCCGCGACTTCGTTCGGTTGCTGCTATTTTTACATTAACTTTAACCTTAGGGGTTGTGTGTCGGTAATTCCTTTCTGCGCACCCATACGTTACAACAGAAATTTCATCTCTTAGGACTTTTGGTTATGCTCTGCGTTTATTGTCAAAGAGAATAAAACCGCCACGTTTTATTGTCTGTCGGTCAGTCAGTACCATATGAGTTATTATTTATGATGAATGAATGTCATACTTACTTTGGTTTTTTGTTCGAAAGTGTTGGTGGCAGGTGTCATCCTCAGTAGGTAAGCAAAACGCAAAGAGGTTGATAACAAAAAAAAGAGGTTGGTATTAATCTTGTAAATATTCAGGAACGGTTTTCAGTTTTTGTAAATAATATCTTATTACATAAATGGAAATTCCGCAGCAATTATTCGCGTTTTGATTGTTATGAAAATACGTGACGAAAATATCATATCAAATACATCACATTGTTGAAAATAATTTCACAATAGTGACGTGATTGGGCGGTGCAGACACATTTTTATCATTATCTTAGTACTAAGTGTCCAAATGTTTACGAATGAGTGGGCGCTTATGAACAGTTGACGTAACTACTTATAGCATCCACTTAAAACCATTTTGTACACAATATAATATTTTACTCCAAACGTTTTATTTTCTTTATGACGTGAACATGCTAAATTCAGAAACAAATAATGAACTAGCCCGAAGCCTTACTTGAGTACACGAACGTTTAACGTCGTGAGTCGTAAGACAGTCGCAGAAAAGAGATTGTTTCTTGCAAACAAATAACGCAATAAAGCCGTTTTCAAACGGAGTGCGATACGGCATCTAAAATTTATTTGGAAATTATCTTTACGATTTTTGAATAAAGTTAATTTTGAGTTTGACTTTTTGGAGCTTGCGATAACGTTGAGCCCGCACACCCTCGAATGTCAAACTCTAAATTTTCTTTATTCAGTAGAGGTAAGACTCTTTTTGAATCGTATTGTAAATGACATATCTAGGACATAATGTTGAACACGGCTATTATGAACACATATCCAAAGAAAGGGCTTAAGCGAGCATTCTTAAAATACACACATTTTTTAAACTTTTAATCTTGTTTAGCAGATATAAAACGCTGTGTCTAACCGACGGATTAGCCTATAGTCAGTCATAATATCATTTTCTATTACAACATTAGATACTTACCTACATTAGTATCTAATGTACACCGACCGTTATGCGAAACCAGTTATATTTGCTGATCCATTACTGTGCGCCCGCATTCGCGACAATTCGGCGTCCGTAATAACCCCGCATTGCAATCGATTGGGTGATTGGAGCGTTTAGTGATCGTTTCGAATCGTGTTCAGGAAACACTTTACAGAGTACGTCACAACGCATATCATCAAAATAAAGATTTGTGGGACAGGAAGAGTTCGAATATAATTTACTAAACATTTTCTGATCATTGTATGTTTTTCTCGAGTCATGGATGTTTTCACATGGACTCACGATTTTGGCAAAGTTTCTAAATAACCTTTACTACTGATGATAGTCAATTTTGAGTTTGACATTTGAGGGCAGGTACGATATATCTCAACAATACCGCAAGACCTCAAACTCTAAATTGATTTTATTCACTAGAGATAAGGATCATTTTTAAATCAATTTCAGGTGACATATCGCCGTTTGAACACGCCTTATACTGCACAAGCAAACAGCATTATATCCATAGATAATAGTTTTTTTTTTATAGACTGTTCCTAAAGTTATTTCCCCGTAACTTTTGTGATTTAGTTAAATATATTCATAGTTTAAGTTCTCTGATCAAAGAAGCCTTCTTGCCCACTATTTTTAAAAGGAGGATTTGCATTGGCTTAGTAGTTAAACTATAAACGGGATCGAGCTACGAAGTACTAGCACTTATCGCAAATTAATTGCTACAGGCTTGCAATATAGAGCGCCATGAAAATTTCGCATTTCTTACCGCCAGTTATAATTTCACCTTTTGAATTCCACATCATCGTCATTATTTCAGCCGTAGCATGTCCACTGCTGAACATCAGCCAACCCCGCAGATTTCCAGAGCGACTTCCTATCATGTGAGTGGAATAGTTGCATACTCACCACCCTGGGCACGCGGGTCAGTGAGCTCGATTAAAGCTCTCGTTGTTAAAATAAGGGACGCTGCTGCCCATCTCCTAGTGTCTTTACTCTTACGACATCCACGGGTAGGTAGATATGGAGGGGCCTATTCTTCAGCCGGCCTCTTCAATAACGGATAATTTCATAAAATGCACTAATTTCGTAGTAAATCATTATCTCTCATTGTATACCTGCTTTTTACATGGAGAGAGTTTCTTAAACGCTTTGTGAAGAGATTATCGCAAGCGAGAACTTCTCAATAAGCAATGATCATACGATTTACACGATTAAAATTTGAAATCTCCTTTCAAGAATCGCAACTACGCAAGAATCTCTCTCCATCTTAATGAGCCGGTAGCGCCTTTAGCTACGTTAATCACAATAATTTCTTCGGCTATTATGCTCAAGAACAATAACTTGCTTCATTCTTCGTTCTAGAAAGCCTTCGCAACTTACGAAACTACTTTGTAAGTCTCGCTGTACAAGGTGTAAAAAATCAACCGACACGGAAGGCCCGTTGTTCCCGGTGTGAAAATACACATAAAAAAGTTTTCGCAGTTATAGCAGAATATTTTTTCGGGTATTGCTTCAATTCCATCATCATTTCAGCCGTAGGTAGCCGTAGATTTTCTCGCTCTAAATTTGAGCAACCCGGCTAGAAGGTACCTCCGCCTTACAGAAGATCGCAGCCAAATGACATTATTTGTTTCAAATAGTGTTGTGTTCCTGCTGTGAGTAAGCCAGAGCTCTGTTCGATGCCTCTGGTATTGCAAGCGTTACCACTTACTAACAGGTGTGCCGCATGCTGGATTGCCACATTAGTTACATATAAAAACTGCCGTTTATTTCAAGAGCGACTGTTCTTGAGCGGTCGGCACCCAACCAACATCCCACTCAGTCAATGCACTTAAAAGTAAAGGGGGTTCTATCTATAAAAACACAAATAAACTAAAATTATTTTAAGAAGAATATGAAATTTCATTAATAAAATTTTCCAGACGGAGAGTAAAAAATAACATTATTCTAAAAGCGCTGCCACCGTTTAATTTTTCTTGTGTGGGTAATCTTTTTACACTCCGTATATTCTTCGAGAATATTAATTCTGACAGAGATAGAGCACCGTACAAGTAGATTTTGTATCGTATTAAGTACTAGCAGACGCATGCGACTTCGTTTGCGTAAGTAAAACGCTTTATGCTAATAGGGCACAGTGAGATTTTCCCGCTCTAAATTGGAGCAGCCCGCCTGAGAGGTACCTCCGCCTTACAGAAGATCACAGCCAAATAACATTATTTGTTCAAATTGTGTTGTGTTCCTGCGTTGAGTAAGGTTGCCAGAGCTAAAAAGGGGTTCGGGGTCGTCAACGCGTGCGTGATGCCTCAGGTAATGCAAGCGTTCATAGGCTAAGGTAACCACTTACCAACAGATGGGCCGTAAGAATGTTCGCCACCTTTGTTGTGAAGTAAGCTCTAAAATTTTTTCGTAGTAAAAGTTTATCTTTGACACCCCTTTACACAAGTAGTTTTGAAAAACCCTGAAAAACGTATTTCATTATTTGCTTAGGTCAGTATTTGTACACGGATCAACCGCTTCACAGTAGATTCTTGTATACAAACTTTGACACACCGTTGTATCCTTTTTAGCGGTTGTTCGGGAAAACCCCGGAAATACCTGCACCTGGTATTTACCGTAGAGAGTACCCAGGCATATATACCAAGTTTAGAATCAGTCGCATTATACGAAAATTTGAACTTGTAATAACTTTTACACACCATTGCTTCCTTATTTGGGGTGATTTTGAAAATCTTTTGATGACACATCATGTTATTTGTTCGTGAGGTGTTCGAATGGCATGCAATGTGAGACCGTTCGTTATGGAACTCTTTCGGTGGACTATGTCTACCTCTACGGGCTGATGATGATGATGATGACTCGCACGCCGGCCGTTTGAATACAGCTTAAAACGAAAATCAAAAACAATCTGTTTCGTGCAAACATTCTCGAATACGCGCGTGCTTTTAATTTATTACACCCAAAGCAAATTACGTTCCTAAACTACGCTCAAAAACAAAATATACCTAAACGAATCTGTAACATCGATAAGGACATACTTAGTGGTGTCTTTTGATATGTGGTGTCTTTGCAATGTCAAGCGTTGCTTTTTTTTATACAACTATGTTGGCAAACAAGCATATAGCCCACCTGTTAGTAAGTGGTTACCGTAGCCTATGAACGCTTGCATTACCTGAGGCATCACGCACGCGTTGACGACCACGAACCCCTCCCCCTAAAGAGCTCTGGAAACCTTACTCACCGCAGGAACACAACACTATTTGAAACAAATAATGCTATTTGTCTGCGATCTTCTGTAAGGCGAACGTACCTTCCAGACGGGCTGCTCCAATTTAGAACGAGAAAATCTCGCTGTGCCCTACCTCCTCCAAAAGCTGCAAGCTGAGTGGTCATGGATAGATGTTTATTTATTTGTTGAAAGTGCACAAACATTATGTATATTACCAATTATATAAAATATCTTCATAAAAACAGGGTCTGATATACATAAAAATAAAAGTGTACTATAGCAATCTCAAAAAAAAACTCTTAAAATAAACATAAACTGAAATAGTGCTCAGTGAAAGAAAAACAAAAAAAAACTCTTGACTCTAACTAAGCTAAATTCTTGAAATATAAACGAAAATAATCTCTTTTATTATGATAAATTGATTGGGCATTAATTTTCCTTCAGAGATATGCGAGTGAAAGGATCCTATCAGAATCATAAAGCGCTTTACAAGATCACTAGGTACACTTCTCGGCATCATTATTTCTCACACACTGCCTCACACATGGCATCCTAACAGATTTCCAGAGCGAATAGCAGACCCGTATCATGTCGGAAGATTTGTCCATACTCACTACGCTGGGCACGCGGGTTAGCCAGCGCAGTAAGAGCTATCTTTGTGAAAATAAGGAACGCTACTGCCCATCCCCTAGCTTTTTTCCTCTTAGTCGCCTCTTACGACATCCGTTTAGGTAGATATGGAGGGGCTTATTCTCCAGCCGGGGCCACCATGACCATCATATAATCAAATCTGACCTCATAGCTCAGTTGGTAGTAACTCTGCCTTCTGCGCTAGAGGTCACTGGTTCGATTCCCACACTGGACAAACATTTGTGACTAACACAGATGTTTGTTCTGTGTCTGGGTGTTAAATATATATCTATTATGTATGTCAGTCTCTGGTATCCATAGTACAGGCTATGCCTAGTTTGGGATCAGTTGACCGTGTGTGATATGTCCGGAATATTTTTTTATTTTATTTAAATATATCACTTCCCGGTATATTGCAGTACATACATCAGTACACAGTACATCAGAGGAAGTTTGAAAGTAGCGCCAGTGACGGAAAAGTTGAGAAGTAATAGGTTAGCATGGTATGGGCATGTCATGAGGAGGGATGAAAGTCATGTAACGAGAAGAGCGTTAGGTATGAATGTGGATGGATATAAGACTAGAGGAAGGCCGAAGAAAAGATGGATGGATTGTATTAAAGATGACATGAGTAAGAAAGATGTGAGTGCGGAGATGACGGCTAACAGAAGAGAGTGGAAGAAGAAAACATGTTGTGCCGACCCCACATAATGTGGGACAAGGGCAGGAAGAAGAAGACTTCCCGGTATATTGCAGATTGATCACAAAAGAACGAAAAGATGTATAAAACACAATTATAAAGCTTAGTTTAGTTCCTATATGAGTATGCAATTCACTTCCGAAACCTAACCAAATAGGTGTACCTTACGGTACTATCTCGCACACGCACCTGTCAAAAGTGACTTGTTACGTGACGGAACATGACAGGCACTTTCTCAAGGCAGTTACCCTCATCAAATAGCCATGATCTATTTCGTATCTCCTCAAATTACGCGCCCATTCATCTGGAAACCCGATAATGCTGAATTATATAGGCACGACGACTGGTTTCACAAGAATTTTTCGCTCCAAAATTTGTTCCAAAATAAAATAGAAAACGTTTATTTGACACACAAAAAACACAGAACGGACATGGGAACAAACAAGGAGTAAGAACACAAATGACAACAAAGAACAAGCCTTATAGGCACCTACACTCCTATAAGTAGGCAGGCATCCACCTCACCAGCAGCAGCCAACCAATTTCGCTCTGTATCGAGTGCAGCCAAACAGGCCCTGACTCAGCTTGTTGCTGCTTTCATGTCAAAATGACATGCAAAGCAGCGCTGGTTTTCAATCAAAAATAAAAAGGACTAATAAATATTTTGTAAAGTATGTAAGTACATTTAGGTGTACATGTTGCTTTTTATCATGAACACAATAATGCCCCCGAAATCTGAAATCGGACAAGGCTTTTTGGGTCGAGAGTTGATTAACGTAATCCTAGGGCAAAGTACCTGTATTCATCGGCTTGTTTGCTTAGTATCTGTGACAGATCTCAACAATATGTAGACCAGCGATACTCAAACTTTTTTTCGTGAATCATATTTTTCACGTTCCATTATATTTTTGAGGCAAGCCGCACTATACTAGTTGATTCATAGCCCCTTTCGGGAAAGCATACATGTTATAAATCACCTTTAATAAAAACGCCTAAGAAAAATATAGCATGGTGGCCATGATAATGACTTGTCCGGTAAGCGGAGCGAGCCGCGATTTGAAAAATTTAGTGTAATTTTAATATTAACCATCATATTTTACATTGTTAAACCCTAATACCCAAAACCACAGGATATTGGCATGCGACGTCATTTCCCACTGTCATTTCGTCGATCAAAATAAAGCTTATTACTTTGTAATCACAAAGTAATTACCCTTGTTTTGATCGATACATATTCACAGGACGTACCCTTGTCATCAGTTTTTGACGTTATTGGACGTTATCTAATCGCTAGCGAGTTGAGTCAAATGGTAGGTGTAGGTCAAAGAGTTTAACAAAAGCTTCATCATTATCATCAGTATGCGAAGTCCAATTCTAGAGATAGGCCTCCCCAAAGAGTTCCATGACGAACAGTCTTGAGCTTTTTCCGTCCACTGACCCCGCAACTTTAACAATATCGTCCATCGGGTTGTCGGACCTTCCAACACTACGTTGCCCAGTTGGGTAAAAAGCTAGGGGATGGGCAGCAGCGTCCCTCATTTATAGCTCAGTTGGTAGTAACTCTGCCTTCTGCGCTAGAGGTCGCGGGTACGATTCCCGCACCGGACAAACATTTGTGTGATGAACACAGATGTTTGTTCTGTGTCTGGGTGTTAAATATTTATCTATTAAGTATATCAGTCTCTGGTACCCATAGTACAGGCTATGCCTAGTTTGGGATCAGTTGACCGTGTGAATATGTCCGGAATATTTATTTATTATTTATTTTAACCACGATAGCTCTAACTG
Source organism: Anticlea derivata (assembly GCA_947579855.1). NCBI lineage: Eukaryota > Metazoa > Arthropoda > Insecta > Lepidoptera > Geometridae > Anticlea > Anticlea derivata. The sequence continues at coordinate 10,113,732 of OX388270.1, forward strand.
CGCTCGCCAACCCACATGCCCAGCGTGGTGAGTATGGGCAAATCCCCCCGCATGATAAGGAATTTGCTGTCTGTGTGGGAGGCCATGTTCAACAGTGGACGTCGTACGGCTGAAATGATGATGATGAAACTAACTGACCTGACTTGCCCAGCCTCTTTTTTTATCTTTTATCTTATTGATCTACCTATGTCGAAATCAATCCAACACCAACATCTGTACGAGTGTCTAATGAACCCTTTAAAAAAAAGGAATCGAGTTACTTTTCGGCATGTATGTACTCTCCATGATACCACGATTACTTACATCAGTAGGTAGGTATTACTTTTATCTTTGGGAGATTACGCACGTTTTAGATTTCGCACGGCAATGATAAAAAATACAAATGGAAATTTCATGATAAAATCAAAAAAATATGCCTACTTTTATCCCGATGCATGGTAGGCCATCTATCAGATCCCAAGACGATCAGATCCTTGAAGATCTCTAAGTGGAGTAGTCAGAGGCACAACAAATTTGGCCACATTTTGCGGTAGTCAGTATTCCATACGTGACGTGCTTATAAGAATACTTACTAGTTTCCTCACGATGTTTTACCATTATTTTTGTGTTTTTCGCGTTTTAGTGCGCATTAGTACTAAATAGAATAGCACATTTGGTGCAAACTGGTTCGAACCCACGAACTTCGGATCGAAAGTCGGGAAACCTCCCACTGGCTTAGTGGGAGGTTCCCCGACTTTCGATCACGTTTCGATCACATTCCCCGACACGTTCTTAAATTATGATCTCGAACACTTAGGGTAGACAGAGGCACGTCCGAACATTTGGCACATGCCCACATTTTGCAGTAGTAGTAGTATTTCCTAAATTATTTAGAATTTATTTGTTAGTTAAGATAAACAAAAAATCGACCCAGGTGGCAATCACACCCACGACAAGTGACAAGCCCACCAACAGCGCCATCGAGTGGATCCTTTCTAATTTTTCTGGGAACGAACGTTAAATAAACCACACTTTATTTTTCATTCTACTCTCACCCGACAAGAAAAGCGATTTAACAAAGCTCATGTTTAAATATTTATTATAAAAGCAAATATTGTAATAAGCATTTCGAAAACGTATATCATTTCGCAAATGAAACATTTATGTGAGGAATCATATTTTACCTACCAAGCAAAATATTTAGATGAATCGACGTAATAATGTACCGATTTAACCGTGTTCAAATCGCTTGCGATAAGTCATCTAAAATTTATTTTAAAATGATCCTTACATCTTCTGAATAAAGTTAATTTTGAGTTTGACTTCTAAGTGCTTGCGATATCGTAAACACACTTTTTTCATATAACAGGAAGCTACCCTCCAATTATCATACCCCTAAGACTTCTGAGGTCTAGACAAGATCCTTACGTTTCGTTTTCCTTTCACGCTAACGTCCCACATCTAGGAATTAGTCTACCAACTTTGGAACAGTCACAGACATCTCATAAGCTAATGCAATTTACATACAATTCGATCTTTCCACAGGCGTTAACGCCAACAGAAAATGGATCTTGTCTTGCCCCCTTGGTTGATTGTTTTTATACATATTGCTGATGTTCGTTTGTTTCTCAATCATAAGAATAAGAATAAGAATAAGATTTTATTTATTTGACACACACATACAGTACAAAAATATTAAAGACACATAACAATAATCACATACATAACAAAAATGATCACATAAATAACAAATAAATAGGCAGGTTAACAAAGCAAAATATTATCTTTCTTAGTGCGACTGTGCGGCCAAACTAGGTCCAAGTCTCAGCTTATGCCACTCCCGAACATGGTAGGGAAGCAGCGCTGGTTTTCAGACTGGACCTAACAGGGTGACATCACGCGGGCGAGACAACGTGGTACGGAAATGGGTGGTTCAAGGAAATAAAAAATAAAATAAAATAAAAAGAAGTTGTAAATTAACGATAATAAATCATAAATAAGTATATTAGATTACCTACTAGAATAAACTGTAATTTTATACGTTGTTAATAAGTTGTGGCGAGCAAATATGTAGTGGCTGTTAAAATCTTGCAAGCAAACAAAACAAGCATAGAAAATAACGCAGGCCAGAGTGAAAAATAAAAAATAAAAATAATAATAAAAACATCATTACATGTTAGGTTAGGTTAGGATCAAAATTTATAATAAAATAAAACAACATGGATTATGGATCAGCGAAAAGAACACGCATTAAGGAGAAGAAGCCCCCTTGCCAAGCGTGAACAAAAGGAAAGGGCTTTATTTTGAAACTGGGTTTAGACTAGGACTAACTAAACCGTGGCTTTGTGACGTGTCATTTCATACATTTGACATTATGACATAAAGCAACTGTATGAAATAACACGTCACAAAACGGTTTATTGTCATAATCCCCACTAAGCTTGCCCCACCAGTGGGGATTATGACAATTTTCAAATAATTATTGGCGTTAGTGGGGACTAACGTTTTTAATCCTGGTGGCTCTCTTAAGAACAAACTCCTTTGTTGCACTCAACGATGCGAAGATTTAAACCAAACTGCAATGAGGATACTGTAGTTACTGTAATTACCTACAAATGTTGTAAATACCTAGCTAATATTACTAGTTGTGTTTACCAATTTTAAACCTCCTACCTTAGAAATACTATAACCTATTTAAAATTTTATTTAATTAGATTAAAGCAAAACAAGTAAATAGAATAGAGAAAAACAAGCTTAGTGGGGATTATGACAATCATCATCATCAGCATGTAGAAGTCCACTGCTGGACATAGGCCTCCCCCAAAGAGTTCCATGACGAACGGTCTTGAGCCTTCTCCATCCACCGACTTCCCGCAACCTTCACAATGTCGTCGGTCCATCGGGTGGGGGGCCTTCCAACACTGCGTCGCCCGGTTCGTGGTCGCCATTCGAGAACCTTTACTCCCCAACGGTTGTCGGTTCTGCGAGCTATATGGCCTGCCCACTGCCACTTCAACTTGCTAATTCTGAAAGCTATGTCGGTGACCTTAGTTCTTCTACGGATTATGACAATAAAACATATAAAATAAACCTAATTATTTTTATTGCCATAATCCCCACCAACCAAGATTGAAAACGTTAGTGGGGAAAACGCCAATATTTTTTAGAAAATTGTCATAATCCCCACTGGTGGGGCAAGCTTAGTAGGGATTATGACAATGAACCCACAAAACCAGGGTTTAGTTACTCCTCGTCTAAACCCAGTTTCATAATAAAGCCCCAAAATTCTACAGATTTATGTGAACTTTCATAAACTGAATTTATGTTTGACCCTACATGGCACAATGCTACCCGAAGCCGCTGGATGAAGATAGCAAATAATGAAAATGTTGTGAACAAAAGGTTTACTTCAGGCCATAGAAATAATGGGAGTGTACCACTTTTGTGAATCTCGCCACTATTTTGCAAACTTTCTATTGTACTGGGCGAATATAATCGTAGTTGATAGGTAGGTACACATACCTCTAACTAAATATAGCTAGTATGTAATATCGTTTCTAAACTAAGTTGCAGAAAAAGATCTATTTTCAAGAAAAACCTTTTTTCATCAAAGTTTGTTAGAAACATTAAGTTCATTCGTTCTATCAATCTCTCATTCTCTTTCATTAAAATGTCGATTACGGTGCACATGCACACACATTCGCTCGTCTTATTATATTATATACAATTTAATTCTATATAATTAATAAATACAGCCAAGAACCACCAGGATCAAATACAAGCTTCCTTCAAAGTTAACCTGTTCCACCTTTTTATTCTGAGAGCTACGTCGCGTCGGTAAGCTTGGTTCTTCCACGAATTTCCTCATTTCAGATTTTATCACTTACCTAGTGAAACTCAGAGCATAGCTCTCTGCATATCCCGTTGCGCGACTTTGTTGCTTGTGTGTGCCAATAGTTAGCGACCAAATCTCATTGTTCTCATCGTGTCACTTATTCCTTCTTGGTCATCCAGTATTAAGTCAGTGGCCAGATTAAGGTATGGTGGCCCTACAAAGGGCCCAAGACCGTCGGTGAAAGAATTAGTATAGTGAAAGAATTAAAGTGCGCCTCTTAGAGGCTCCTTTCGACAAGTCTCATTGAACAGAAAATTAAACAAAACAAAATAACGATCCAGTGTTCAAGACAAGTACTTATCCGTGAAGTTAATACATCAATTTTGTGGCATCCTGTGGAGCCGGAAACATCTTGTATGCCGTCAGAACGTTAATAGAATCGAATGAAACTTGACAAAGAGAAATAAATTGACAAAGTCTGTCGTGTGAATAGCCGATGACAACTCTATTCGGCACAAGATATAAGCGGTTGAGTATTTTTACACTGAATTTCGGCCGACAGCGTTTTTATTTAATTAATTTCATTTTGTAAAAATATTCAATCGTGTTTGAAATAAAATTATAGCAAAAAATTACATAAAAAACAATCAATCATAAAATTTTAAAACAAACACTAATCATAAATCACATAAGAAAATAAAAAAGTCAACAAGTATGGCTCCGAAACTTTAGGGTTCCAAAAGTTAGGAAACCCATATTGTTTCACTATATTCGTCTGTCAGTCTGATTTTGTTAGCCATTCTGCTCGCAGACTTAGTGATTTTAGCTGAAATTTTCTGAAATTTGCACTGTAATACATAATGGCTTCTAAGTTATGAAATTAATTCAGAACGTGGCCAGGAACTTTTGAGGCGTGACAGAATGACTAAATATTCTATCCTATACTATACTAATCGTAAATTCATTCGCTTTTGCAATCATGATTAGATGCGGTGTCGATGGTATATTGTGTTAAAAAAGTTCTCCTAAATATTCAATACAACATAGATCGGACTCGACATTGATAAGGGAAACTGCAAAAAGCGGGTAACTTGAACCATTACTTAATTACTTGAACGGAAAAGCTTCGAAGACGTTGTTTGTAAAAGTTTTGTTTAGAACAATATTATGAGCTAATATTATGGTAAAGTTTGTGTAAGCTGATCTGAGTCAGTATTGATTTCGTTATTAAATGTGTAGCTAAATAAGTATGTACTTAGATGCCTACCAAGTTGGAGATAATATTTGCGAGTAGTCTTGTGTAGTACATTAACGATACACTAGTAAGACGTATTCCCACCACTAAACTAGAACGAAAGGATCCTCGGTCATGGGTCCTTTACAGGGCTATCATACCTCAACCTGCTCACTGATCTAATACAGGGTGACCAAGAAAGAATCGACAAGCAAGCAAGCAACTAGAACTAACTATTCCTAGAACGCTTCCATTCTAGTACCTACTGCAGTAATTTTTATCATTCAGAAACAGAAAGAAAAATTTCCAAATGTTTCCACAGTAATAAAAATAAAGATGTACATTGCAAAAGTCGTGATAAGATCCGAAATGAGGAAATCCCTAAAAGAACCGAGTTCACTAAAATAGCTCTCTGACATAGCTCTCAGAATTAGTAAGCTGAAGTGGCAGTGGGCAGGCCATATAGCTCGCAGAACCGACAACCTTTCTTGTTCCTGCCCTTGTCCCACATTATGTGGGGTCGGCACAACATGTTTTCTTCTTCCACTCTCTTCTGTTAGCCGTCATCTCCGCACTCGCTTCTTTCTTACTCATGTCATCTTTAATACAATCCATCCATCTTTTCTTCGGCCTTCCTCTAGCCTTATATCCATCCACATTCATACCTAACACTGTTCTCGTTACATGACTTTCATCCCTCCTCATGACATGCCCATGCAGAACCGACAACCGTTGGGGAGTAAAGGTTCTCGAATGGCGACCACACACCGGACGACGCAATGTTGGAAGGCCTCCGATGGATCGACGACAATGTGAAGGTCGCGGGTGGATGGAAAAGGCTCAATGATGTTCGTCATGGACTCGGTGGGGGAGGCCTATGTTCAGCAGTGGACTTCAACAGGCTGGGCATAGATTAAAATTCTTAACCGACGTAAAACAAATCTGTTACTTTATCATTAGCATTTTACGATCCATTGTTTTCATACTTAAACAAAGTAAACATAAAAACTGCCATTAACTTTATTATATTTCGTTAGACATAGGTACTCGTAATTCTTTATTTATGCTCCAGTTTATAACTAAAGCAAGACTAGGTAGGTATTTCTATTTTTAATGGGTAGGTATTGTTTGGTATTGTTCTTGTTTATAGTTTTAAGTTAACGACGTATGTAAAGTAGCTTCAAAGTTGTGTAAGGAATCTTGTCTGGTATTCTGATAACTAGTGATCCAAGTTGTTTGAGAGATCTTCGCTCGCTTCACTCGCTAAATCGCCTTTGTGTCAGTGGTACCATTGATTTGTACCATTGGTGGTACAAGTGACACAACTTTGTATCCTTAGTACAATTAAAGAAAAATAAGGATATTCCCCCGTAATGTTAACCGATACCTATCATCCATATCTTGTTTTTTTTATTTTTGTCGATGGTAAAATGCGTTACGCATGCCCCCGAGCTCGGGGAGAGCTGAAGGGGTATGTCGGGCTCTCCGCCAGCAACGGCATACCGACTTAAAACCCATCGATGTTCCTTCATTCACCTTAGTGCTAATGCATCGTCGAACCACTCATCATTCGACGGCTGGCTCGACATTTCATCAGCACATGGCAAAGTCACGGGGTCCCGATCGGATTCTACCGCGACTCTGCCAGTGATTGTCCGCCATAGGCGGACCCCACGATCCTCCTGCTGCGATGGAGGGGGATGTCCCGGAACATCAAGGACATCTCCTACAGCCGGTGGCCTGTGCAATGCAGGGTGGCTCCCCGCACCCGTACCCCGCTGGCCTTCGTTGTTCGGGAGAAGGTGGTGTTTAACGTTGGGAAAGACAAATTTTATAGCACTGCACTGATAGTAGCCTGTTCAAAATCAGTAATACATTTAGTTGGCTCCTTCCTGGGCCCTATTATTACCACTCCACGGTACCTCAAGTTTGTTTAGTTGTACCATTCATGGTACTAGCAATACATCAATATTTATGATGGTACTACTGTTCCTAAATAATTGTCACTAGTACCATTAATGGTACTAAGGATACAAAGTTGTGTCATTTGTACCATCACTGGTACAAATCAATGGTACTACTGACACAAAGGCGCTAAATCAACCAGTACCCAACAGTCACATAAATAATCCTGAATTCCTGACCCCAAATAGTTTTTTCTATGTCGTGTGTATAAAAACTATGAGAATCATAATATCACAGATATGATATAGCTACCCAAACCTATACCAAATAATTGGAAATCTTAGTATGTATTTGTTCCCCAATACGTTATTCTAAAGGTTAACGAAATGCCCCGCTGCGGGACAAATGTTTTTTTTTTATACCACTGAGGTGGCAATCAAGCATAAGGCCCACCTGTTGGTAAGTGGTTACCGTAGCCTATGAACGCTTGCAATACCAGAGGCATCACGCACGCGATGCCGACCCCTTTAAAATTGTTTTTTTTTTTTTTTTATTAAATTAATTAATTATTTAATTCATAATTGTTTTTTAAAAATTGTTGTTGTTTGCATGATTTGTTCCGGGTCTGGGTGTTGTGGTACCATGTAAGAACTCGTAGTTTCTGATACCCATGACACAGGGAATCCTACTGCGGGGTCAGGACTATATATGTGACTCTTGGGTGTTATTTATTTATTTTGATATCGAACTTCTCGTACGTTTTATTGCTCCTAACTATGGTAAAAAGATCAAAACCAGCTGATTATGAAAATCTCAGGAAATTAAATTGATTTTTATTTATTATTTTTTTAAGTTCTGGGAAATATGTAGGTATTATTTTGTAGTTAAGGAACACGGTTTTATGTTATTGGTCACCCGTTTTATTATTCCCCCACTTTTTGTGAATTATAAAAATAAGCTGCATTTCGAAACGGCTATTTTCGTAACATTGCGAAAAACGTTTCTAATCACATTTAGGGATCTTGATAAGGATGGGTCCCTTGCGATTACCTCTCTTATAATCCGGTTTGACCAACATTACGAAATTAAGCTATTTCACGCACCAAGATTATTATCTTTTCGTGAAATTGCTTAATATAAGGCTGGCTATGAGAAATACATAACGAAACGTAATGTGTAAAGTAAGTTTGTATGCACTGCTTGCTTGCTTGTGGTTTCACCGAGTCTTTCTTGGTCACCTGTATTAGATCAGTGACAAGGTTGGTGTATGGCCCTGAGAAGGGCCTATGACCGTCGGTGAAGAATCATTGTAGTGAAAGGATTATAGTTCGCCTCTTAGAAGTTTTTACGTTCTAAGACATGCCGGTGGCCTCACGATCTTTTCCTTCACCATTTGCGCAGTGTAGCGCACATAAATTTTCAAAATAGAAAATCGATTGGTGCACAACCGGGATTCGAACTCACGACATCCGTATCGGAAGGCGGAGCCACTACCACTATTGTATGCACTAGGACTAGATCTTTGGTGAAGAAGTTTATAAGCCTTTGTCATGGTCTATCAGAATAACGAGTAACGCTAACTACTTAACTTTTGCATACTCGTCAGGCTTTTGTGTTTCAAATACCAGTAACAAATTTTTCATCTGCTGGTGACAAATATAGTCTTTTCGATTTGCCACCAGGCCATTGCTTCAACGTAGGTAACGTTCAACGTATTTTATATTATTAGTCATCACATAGCCAGCTGGCGGCCATCTGCTCGTGTATTTCTAGTGGAAATTCCTTTTAGATTAGATGCTTGAGATATGGCAATAGATAAACTACGTTAATTCGTTTGACTGCGCCCGTCGTCGTCGCGTCGTTGACCTGAGGCCAGAGCGCGAATCATTTAAGAAAGATTTACGCTTTACGATACGGTCTAAAATGACAAACATTCATCATGATCATAATTTCAACCGTAGGGCGTCCACTGCTGAACATAAGCCTCCGCCATATATTTACAGGAAGAACCATTTGGGGGAATTGCCCATACTTACCACGCTGGGCATGCGGGTTGCTAATAAGGAACGCTGCTGTCCATCCCCTGGCTATTTTCCCTTAGTCGTCTTGCATTTGTGCACTAGTGTGCCTAATACTAGTGTTTGTTTGACTAAGTATGTGACGTTTGGGTTTAAAGAATCTGTTTGTCGATTAGCAAGAAAAACTAAAAAGGTTTTACTATCCCTATCCATTTCTTCTAAGCTACTCCTTTTCTTCTACGCTATTACTTAATTTTATCCACAGCAATTATTTTTCTTTAGTTCCCTGCTTAGCATAAACGAATTAGCAACGGGACCGTCTCTACAACTCCACTTGACCCAGTTTAGTATCGGTTATCCAGAAAATATTCTCCGCCTTATTTTATTGAGAATCAGCATACTTAGTCGTAAATCGTTATGAAATCCATCTATCATGAATAAATCAGCCCCAACAGACATCCAGACAGAGGCGCCGGGGAGCTAAATTATGTAGTTATATAGGTACTTAGTGTTGGCGCTCTCACACAGAGGCTCGTATCTATAATAGCTGTAAGTGGGATTTTCGAAGTAAAAAACAAAGTTGACAGCAATTCTTTTGAAATTATTCAATCTCATGTCAGTGTGAGTAGAGTGAAAAATACTACTGACTAAGAATGCCGAGGTAAGGCATCTATCAACAACGCCAAACATTAAATTGGCACTTCAGTTAAATGCAACAATAGAATCGATTGATTTAGGCCTGGCAACATTATGTGGCGTATAATTTTGTTCGTTTGGGATAATACATATCCCAAACGAACAAAATTATACGCCAAAAGCAAAATAATCGCCACCATTATCATTTCTCACAATATATCGGCTGCCATATAACGGCTACCGTTTCTTAGGACACCAAAGCATTACGCTGGTTAACTGTTATGGAAAGAGGCAATAAACTGCAAATGTGCTTGGACTAACTATTTCCTTGTGATAGCTGGTTCTTAGTGGTAAGCTCTACCTATTTAGTGAGTGAGGTTACTTATCCTGATACACTCCATTTATATGAATCTTTAGTACTACGTGGCTACCATCTTAATAAGTACATATAAGTGTGGTTTGTTAGGTATTACCTACTTACCAGAAGGATAATGGGATCTGTGACTGTACTGTAGGCCCGATATGGATATGGATATGGGTATGATATATCATAGACCCGAGTTCTTAATGCTCGTGAGTTACTCACTTGTCACCATGAGACGTGAAAAGTGAAGAGCTTATTTATTTCATATTTCATTCAGAAAATAAGTATACATTTGCACCTACTACCTAATACTACTTATACCTATACCTACATTATATTATCAACAGTGGGTGAAATCAAAATGTTTGCTGGAGGGTTTTTGTAGGAGCACTTTTCGTAACACCAAGAAAACTATGGTTTTTGTTTCCTTTCCCATGATTGATTTGATCGCATTTAAAATCGGGAAGCATCTAATTGAATTCACATGCTTTTTTGTTATACTGAATCATAGCACAATTGGTATAATTATTATAGTCCCCACATTTACTTCTTTTGCACATGTCAGTCATTTTAGCAATATTGATGGTTCAAGTAGGTAACTCACAGCCTGAGAAGTCCACTGTTGGACAAAGACCACCCCCAAAGAGTGCCACGACGAAGGGTCTTGAGCCTTCCCCACTCACCCCTTCAATATCGGTCCATCGGATATCTAATACACTCTACTGGTTCGCCCCGAACTGAGAGCTTGCTGGTCTGGTTTATAAACCCCCTTTTGGACCCCTATATCTTAACAACTCCTAACTCAATTCATATTCATACCAGCAAATCTAGATAGCACAACCTGTCGACCTACTAAATTCTATGCAGATCGTATTGAAATTATGCAGACAACGCCGATTCGTCCAAGTTGTACGAGAGATCCTAGATCACCTAGGATTCACCTAGTTTCTTAGACGTTTCAAAGTGATCCTTGTGATTTTATTGAAATAAACGCATTTTGACTTTGGGATCTTCGCTCGCTCAATCAAAAATATTTACCTACTTCAACCGAACCTGCGTCACAACTTTTTCGTACATTTTCTTGACGCAAATCCTTATTACCGATATCACATCTAAAATAGAATTCACGAGCCCGAGTCACGTTTTGTAGCGATATATTTTTATTATCGAGGTACGGTTTCTATAGTGCCATAATTTTATTAATGACATCGATGATTGTAGTCTCAGATGCTGAAAACGACAAACGTATGGCATGTTCAGAATATTATATTAGTAGGTATGTAGATCATCACCATCATCATCAACCAGTATCATAATTATTTTTAATTTCGTTTTTATGTTCTCAACAGTTCCTTCTCCTGTGCACTACATTCACATCTTCTGTCCACAAACACAAAGATTACCTGGTAGATAATGCTTTTTAGCATTAAGTTGTACTATTTTATGTGCAATAAAGAATTATCTATCTATCATCGTTAACATTTCAGCCGTAGGACTTCCACTGCTGAACATGGCCTCCCCCATAGATATCCAGCTGGACCGACCTTGGACGGCCTGCACCCAAACAATCATTTGAGGGCATCTGCCCATACTCACCACGCTGGGCATGCGGGTTGGCAAGCGCAGATAAAGCTAATGTTGACTAGCTAGTTATAAATAATGTCAGTTTGGCCTGAGGAACTCGAAATAACTAACTTTCTAAACAATGTATCCCAGTTTAGTCGCGTTTTACTCAACCTACGCAAAAATAAGACCGTAAGAGCCTCTTCGAAAAAGAAAAGTTCCGAATGAGATCAACTAGACCGTAGGCTAATATGAATAAACACCAAAAGCTCTAGAATAAACACTTGCCTTGAAAATAAACGTTTCGCGATAATTGTCCCTAATATAACAGGCACCAACTTGGAGCAAAGGTCAACTCTAGGGGTGTTTACACGAGGCGAGTGTCTTGACATAGTGAAGGACAGTGATTCTTCAGAATTAATGATTAAAGATGCGGTGGTGTGAGGGCCGAGTGCCTGCAAGAGTTGCGGGTCCAATGCCCGCGGCGTGGACAAAGACAAATATAGGTCCACAAATTTTGTTCCGGGTCAAATTCACATTATTTCCATAGTAAATGCTATAACCTGGGCTATTTTTTTGAAATTTCTTCTCTGAATTTCTGTCACAAAGAATCGAGCTAATTCAGTAACCAAGCGCTCGCTTGGCTTAGTAACCAGCTCGTCTTGTCCAAACAAAACATTACATCCCTCTTTCCTGGAATTAACAAAAGAAGGAAAACAGTAAAGAACATTTTAGCAGTTACGTAAATGCGGAAATGAATTCAAAGATATCGCCAATTTACTGGAGATTTTCAAATTATCTCTGGAGTTTCCGAGTTGTTATCTAACGCTTGAACGATTACGTTGTTTTGTTACAATAGTATTTATATATAGCTATACAACGTGTTCTGTATAATATCCCGAAAAGAACTTATAGTTTTTTTTTTCGGACTTTTTCATCGTCACCTGCTTTTGTTTTATCATCTTCACAACTAAGTTACAGAAGTTCAACATAAAAATTGCTACCTGATTGCTGTTTTACAGCTGAACTAGTAACTAACTAACTATTCGAATACACTAGTCAAATAACAAATTTTGAAGTAATTTGACCCGTAAACACGGGTTCAATTAAACAATTCAATGAAAAAGTGCTGATTACCAAAAGCTGTAGATCAAACTTAAAACTCTTTTCAGCATATATTATACATAATGATGAATCACCAGTACATAATTCTGACAAAATATTATTTATTGTTACAGATATCCGAAGCACTGCAGAATGATTGAAGAAAAACTCAAGTTATGATACAAAATTCCTAATGAAACTCTATCATAACAAAAAGCCAAAACAGACATTATGATCACAACACACAATCAAAGGATAAACCAAAATATAGACCATCCTAATTATGATCACAGCAGCAAGCCTAAAAGGTTTATGATGCCCAGTTAATAACACGAAGGAAGTATGCCGACTGAATTATGGACTTTAGAACCTAACGACACTTTGAGCACTATAACAAATGAATACCAGAATGCAACCCACGTTGACCCCATTGAAAACAAGGCTGTGCAGGCAGTGTTCTGTACAGCATATACTATCATATTTGTAGTAGGGATCTTCGGCAATGCTCTCGTGTGCTACGCCGTCATCAGGAACCGAGCTATGCAAACCGTCACTAATCTCTTCATCACGAACCTCGCATTATCAGATATATTACTCTGCGTATTTGCTGTACCATTTACCCCTCTTTACACCTTTCTAGGCAGGTGGGTCTTCGGCAGCCTGCTGTGCCATATCATGCCTTACGCCCAAGGCTGTAGCGTCTACATTTCCACTCTAACTTTAACATCTATAGCGATAGATCGGTTCTTCGTTATAATTTATCCTTTCAAACCTCGAATGCAGATCAAAACTTGCGTTGGCCTTATAATTTTCATATGGGTCTTCGCTTTATCTGTCACTTTCCCTTACGGGTGGTACATGGCTCTACAAGATGTGTATTGCGCAGAAAAATGGCCTTCAGACCAAATTAGAAAAGCATTTGGCTCTGTTACTGTTATAATGCAATTCGCTATACCTTTTATAGTAATGGCCTTTTGCTATACTTGCGTTAGTGTAAAATTGAATGATAGACTTAAATCTAGACCGGGCAGTAAGAATAGTAAAAAGGAAGATGCAGAAAGGGAGAGAAAGAGGAGAACGAACAGGATGCTGATAGCGATGGTCGCTATATTCGGTTTGTCGTGGCTACCTTTGAACTTGATTAACATCAGCAGCGACTTCTACTCTTTCGCCGAAGACTGGAAGTACTACATGGTGATGTTTTTCATCACGCACTTTATAGCGATGTCGTCAACATGCTACAACCCATTCTTGTACGCGTGGTTGAACGAAAACTTCAGGAAAGAGTTCAAGCAGATCCTTCCATGCTTAAGTGCGCTTGTAGCCAAGAAACGGTTCAACCAATCAGAGAGGACCGGGATGTTCAGATCTGAAAAGACTTGCAATGGGAACGATACTGTTCAGGAGTCGCTATTGACATCAACAGTTACTCAGATCCCCTCAGTTAGATATAAGATAGAGTTCAACAAGAGAGAGTACGAGGATAAAGACAACATAAGTCCTGATGAGAAACCGGAGAACCATCCGAGTCCTAACGAAGACTGCGTTAATATGTACATGTTTGCAGAGAAAACTGTGATTACTTCTGATAAGGATCCTATTGTATCGGTGTTGTAGTTTTAGCGGTAAGTTAAAATAACTATTAATATCTTTACGTATTAACTTCACGATGTATACGGGAACCATTCAAGCGAATCTACGGGCAGAAGCTAGTTTATAATATTAGTGGGATATTATTATAGCGAATTTTTGCCATCCAGCCATCCAGCGTGGCAATTCCGCCAGCGTCTTGGGGATGCTTCCGACTGGTAGAGATCTGGATCAGTTGAGCTATCTATAGATCGTTTGTAACGGTCTTTAGATGGCTCAACTGTTTCTTGTGTATTTTGTAAATATTAACTTGTATTAGTTTTAAGTTTCTTTCTTTTAGTGGGATTAGTAGGAGGTCATTTTAATCTTTTCATCACCCTGGTTCATTTACCAACAAACACCATTAATTGGCCCTTTTCAAGGCCACTATAACTTTGCTAATGCAGGATGTCCAAGAAAGACGCAGTGAAATGACAAGCAAGCAAGTAGGTAAGTATAGGATGATGAGAAGGATTGTAACAAGTTGAAGTTGTCAGAGGATAGAAGGATAAAATAATAAACATTCAACTGAGGCCCGAGTCCAGATGCAGATGTCAATAGGCGACGGTAACCACTTACCATCAGGATGGCCGTAAGACTGTTTGCCTCCGTATAACATTAAAAAAAACCGCCTCTGGTAAAACTAGCAAGCTATTTACTTTTCACGACTCACCGTTAATCAGTCAGACGGCTTATTTAAACTACTCAGTTACTCCCTATCACCTGTCCCTACAAACATTTACAACGAATCTTATCTACATAGTCAATTTAAAAAAAAAAAACTTTATTCATTGCCTATACATAAAGATAATTTCAAATGAATTTTACAAGATCGGCTCACGTAATTGAAAATGCTCGAACCACCAAAATGGCTGTGGACACATTTATTTATTTATTTATAATTATAACACCATCACAGCCAAGCCAAAGCGATGTTATAATAAGCAAGGAATATAAATGCCCTTAAAATCTAAACATATAAATTTAAACATAATTTATTTTTACCTAATCCATATTTTCCAAAACCGCCTGTGCTTTACAAAACTTTTTTTTTTTTATATTTTTTTTTTAACTGTGCGATAGTTTCTTTGTCGGAATTGGGACGAATGATCGCATTGTGAATCTGTGTCAATGATAGGAATGACGAATCAATATGTTTACACTCGTCAAAAGTGGACCCGAATGGAGAACCTCAACATCTGTCGCAAAAGGTTTTCACGCCTTTCCCCTATTTCCCTAACGACATTCAAGCATTTAAACCGACACAGTAGGGTAGAATGCGTGGGTTCCCAATAACCCGAACAAATCTTATGTAAGTAATAAAAAACACATTTCAATGCCGGCAATAACAATATTTATGACTTTAAGCCACTTTAGATGTATTTATTGGATCCGTTTTTATCCGGTGATGTGTAGCCGTAGCTATTGAAAATTGAAATTAGTACTGAGAATCAAGAAGAGATCGCAATTTGCATGGTATCGTAATTAGGTAGTACTGAAATTATTTGATCAAAATATATAAAGAACAGACAAATTTAGGACCTACATTCTACATTCATACTTACTTTAAAATTCAAAGTTTCGTTGCAATAAAATTGACGCGGCGTGGTGGGCGGCTCTGTAGATTCATACGTACGCAAATTTATTCGAAAACCGATTATTTATTCGATTGTACTTGGACACAATGAATGAATCGACAATCGGATCCTTGCTACAGCAAATGTCGATTTGTTCGAATGGGTTATTTAGTTACATTTTTTTTTATTTGCAATGTAAATAGTAGGTTCCTGCGTCAAACATTGCGGCTGTCGAAGGCGGGTGCACCTTCTCAAAAATATGATTATTGGCTTCATCAACTGTGAACTGTGCAAAATAAGCTTATTTGCGCTTTCAATAACCTTTTAATTCGTAAAATACACATAACTACATACATACCTACATTCATACTCGTACTGTATATTTATTTCATCAGTAATGCTCGCGAGACTCGAATACGATGCAGCATTATCTTAATAGGATCGTGAAACTACTTTTATTTATAAACAAACCTATCTTCTATTGCGTTTGTTTATCCAGTTCACTCTACTGGCTTTCTACGTTATTGGCCATAACAATAATAATACATGAAATTAAACACTTACTGTTGCATGGGCAACGGAAACTTGGCTCTGAAAACACTCTTGCATTATTGTTGTTCTTATATTGTAAAAAGAACTCTATATGTTATACTATGTATAGAACTTTATCTATTCCAAGTTTCAACGAAATCAGTTGAGCCGTTACGGCGTGATTGAATTACAAATATCCAAAAATCCTCACAAATTTTCGCGTTTATAATATTGGTAGGATAGGGCACGGTCGGTTTCGCATAAGAACGAAATTTTTGTACCACTGTGTTGTCAAATATTATTATGCTTCATCCTTGCTTGCTTATTTATCAACATGGCAAACAGTAGATGTTATTTAGTGTATTCCCATTTTACGATCTGAGATAAAAGAAAAATACTTATTTTGTTCTTATAAATGTTTAACCTCGAGACTAATGTACCTGTATTCTACGTAGATTTCGCAACTCATGCTGAAAACAAATTAAATTTTTACAATTGCTCTCTTTGATTCAATGCCTTTGCTTGCGCTATGGCTATAGATTACGAGTGCTAGGCATGTGTACGAAAGAGTGAATCTCGACTCAAGTAGGTAATTATAGGTAGGTACTTAGATGTTCTGAATTTCATGAAAAACAATATCATAATAATAAAACAATTATTTGAATAAATTAAATTAGCCGTGGTGGCGCCCCGGCTGAAGAATAGACCCCTTCATATCTACCTATCCGCGGATGTCGTAAGAGGCGACTAAGGGAAAAAAGCTAGGGGATGGGCAGCAGCGTCCCTCATTTTTAACAACGATAGCTCTAACTGCGCTCGCCAACCCGCATGCCGAGCGCGGTGAGTATGGGCGAATCCCCCCACATGATAAGGAATTTGCTCTGTCTGTGGGGGAGGCAATGTTCAGCAGTGGACGTCATACGGCTGAAATTATGATGATGATTTGAATAAATAAATAACACCAACAGCCACTTACATAGTCACCTCACTCACACTAGTATTCTCTGTGTCACTAACTATGAGTACCATGGCACCACAACACCCAGACCCGGAACAAATAGTTAGCAGATCATGGAAATATTTGTCCAGTATCGGGAATTGAACACGCATCCCTTGCGTCTCAGACGGCCACTCACCCGCTACGCCACCGAGGTCATCGTCATCGTCCGAATCTAGCTTTAGTTCAAATAACGTTAAAGAATACAGGATTTACATTCGTTATGTCATTATGAGTTGAGTAGAATACCGGGGTACAACGTACCTTGACACTGAAAAAACTAAACAATGATAAAATTACCATTTGTCTAACCTAACCTTTTGGTTCAGAGATGTCAAAGTGCCAACGAAATCTAATGGAGATTTTCATTCTTTCCAGATAACTTCATTGGCTGTTTCTTCGTGCCGGCTTTACGTTGTAACTAGTTCTGTTTCGGTTATCATTGGCAGTAATCAGGTATAAAAATGATCGCTCTGTAAGGACCTAGAGGTAATTACTAAAAAAACTGACAAGATACAACAATAAAAGATAGTACACGATGCTATAGAACTTGATTAATAATATGTATGCAATCTCGAAACGGACTTATCATACACCCATTATTTGTGTATTCGACATTTTTCATTGAAAAAACTCTATGTCAACATCTGCGGTTTTGGTGTCAAATTAGTTCAAACTCAATGAATCAGCTATTTAGCGGATGGATCTGGATGCCGAACTAATCATCAGTTAATCAATTAGTAAAGATGATAAAAATGGTAATGACATGAGATAATGACAATACATTTTTTCCCAAACTTATTTGAATTATTTTTCTAATAAGTTTGGGAAAAAAGTCTTTAAAATTGATATTTTTTTCGCTAACATTTTTCCGTTTGGTTTATAGAATAACCCCCTTTCGGGATGGTATACATTTCAGGAATTTCCTTGTATAGTTTAGGTTACACTAATATCCAGTACCTACCTACCAGTAACTTAGAATTATTTTCACTGATAAGCGCCACTGCGTCCATGAAACTGTTTATTTATTACCTAAAGTACCTAGACGCCATCTTATTACTTCCCTGGTTGGTAGTTTGGAAAACTCGGAAAAGTGGTGACAAACGCTTTTTCAAGTAGTAAGATATTAGTGCTAGATCTTGGACCTCTTAAATATGCTTTTAGAAGGTATTTAGACTGTACTAAAGAGTGCAATGGTGCGACTCATAGAAACACATATAAAATTATAAAAAATTATATGTAACATACTAATGTTAATGGTTACGATGTACTTCTAAAGCGTAAGTTGTATATAAAATTTCGTTGAAGATTGTTCGATATTTGTCTCGATGTTCCTGAAGTGTAAATAGTTTTATTAGCAGAATAAAAGTATCTACGTCAATAACAAGTTCTATAGGACTCTGAGCCCATTGACGAAAATACTTTTTTCTATAATTAGATAATGTTTAGAACATTTAATATGGACACGTGTTGATGTATAACCTTATTTTTCTTGTAAATTGTAATGTAAAAATAAAGGCTACGCCTTGTAACTGTCAATAAAAGAACATGTGCAATTCGCTGTCTTTTTTAATAAAATCCATAAAAATGTATATTTTTTTCTTGACTCTACCAAACTCTACCTTACCACTGACATAGTTTTTAAAATTAGCAGGTTGAAGTGGCAGTGGGCAGGCCATATACATATAGCTCGCAGAATCGGCAGCAGTTGGGGAATAAAGGTTCTCAAATGGTGACTGTGAAACGGGCGTTGTAGTGTTGGAAGACCCCACCCCACCTGATGGACCGATGACATAGTAAAATTTGCGGGAAGTTGGATGGCAAAGGCTCAAAACCGTTCTGGAAATCTTTGGGGGAGGTCTATGTACAGCAATGGAATTCTAGAGGCTGATGATGATGATGATGCCTTACCAAGTTAAATAAGGCCCACCTTACGAGGTAATCCCCAGTAAACATTCCTTTAGATCTCTGATCTTAGGTAGTTCAAACAATCTTTTGCCAAAGAGGATTATCGTAGGATCGTAGGAGTAAGCAAGCACAATGTCAAATTAATAATTCAGAACATAAAAAAGCCGTAATGGCCTAGTGGGAGGGAGCCCGACTTTCAAACCGAAGGTCAAGGATTCGAACCCAGACCGATAATTTCTATTTTTTTCATCATCATCATTTCAGTCCACTGCTGAACATGTCAAAGTCAAAGTCAAGTCAAAGTCAAAAGGCGTTTATTTCAATAAGATCACTAGGATCACTTTGAAACGTCTTAGAAACTAGGTGAACATGGCCTCCCCCACAGACAGGGTGAATTCCTTATCCTTCGAATCCTATTTTATTATCGCCACACAAATAGTATTTATTTGAACGTATTAGTCAAAACTGTTCAGATTAACCTGTTGTTTTGATTAGATAGTCTTCTGACTCGTATTAAAGGATGACACGTTGCGTTGCCACAAAAAAAAGCTTGTAACTCTTGATGCCAACATACTGTTAGGTAACCATTATTTGGACGACCGCACGTAAGTTCGGTAACACATGTCACTAATCGTACAACTTTGCGAGTAAATTCTTGAGCGTTGTTCCACGGTTAGAACTTCACTATTCGTAGATAAAAGTTTGGGAGGAATAGTGTTTTGGAACGAAAAGTTAGACGTAATTAGCAACTCTGCTAAAATCCTTAGGTTTCTCGCTTCTCACGCTTGATCAGTTATTTATTCTGCAACTTTAGTTCCTTTAAATTTCTTTTTATTGATGTTATGTTCGTTGGGGAGTTCGAGGGGTTGCAAATAAAAAAAATACCTAATATAATCCGGTCAGTCCCTGTCTTCACTAGGAGGTCTTCTACTTCCTACTAATTTTATAAATGCGAAAGTTTGTGAGGATGATTGCATGTTTGTGGTACAATCACTGTTGGCATCCCAACATTAATATGTAGATTTACAGTTTGTTGTTGGTAATACTCCTCTTTCCAATATGGCCGATTAGGGACGGATGTCCTTTGTGAACTTAAAAGTAAAATAAATTCATGTGAACTCTACAGTATCGTTTCTACTCAATCACCAATCCAAATACTGAACCAGCCAGCTCAACACCTAACAGGCAACCCTACAATCACGCCGTAACAGCTCTACCAATTTCGATGAAGCTTGGAAATTTGGAGAGTTCTTTGCCTAGAATAGCATATAGGCTATTATTTATCCAGGTATGACGCTCGCGAAGCCTCGGGCGGTAACTTGTGTATAATACAGAGGTTTCTTATTTATGTTTTACTTCACCATATGAAATCATACTTATAGAAAACTATGAAATATCATCGGCCTTTCCATCAAACGAGTTTTCCTTCGCTCAGAGAAGTAGGGTATCGAACTCATTGAACAACTCTCATTAATTCAATCAAAGTATTTTCTATAGGTTTTCATATTAAAAAAGGTTCGAGTCTCGATATTGGATTTTTGGGTTAGTTACAGTCGGCAGCAAAAGTTCTAGGACTAAATCATACGGAACGATAGACTTTCGTAAACAAAAAATGTTTGGATTGTTTTGTACTTCAATTTGGTCGGTTACACATGGAAAGCTGTTCAGGGGGTCTACCTTATTTTCCTTTGAAGCTTTTCCTTACGGACAATGGAATGTAGTCTACCAATTTTGCAGCAGTCACGTGACATCACACGAGCTTATGCCTTTTCCAAATTGTTTTTTTGCTGGCGATAACGCCTACAGAAAATGGGTTTTTCTTTTTAATTAATTCGTGTTCTGTAACTTTCGTTGCTGACTGTATCTACGCATAAAATCATTAAAAGTTATAGGCTTTTAGAGAATTATGTATGAGATATTTTTTGAGGTCATTCATTATTTTTCCTGATATTATTTATAATCTGTGCACTGACTTGTTTAATTATAACTGGCAATCTTATATATACATAAAATATGCGAAAGTAACTCTGTCTCCATCATAGATAAACTAGTCGCTATATGGAGAGATGGACGCTGGATTCTGGACTCTCTCTGTCTGTTTTTTACTCTTTCACGACTAAACGGCTGAATCGATTTTGATGATTTGTGGTATTGAGATTATTTGAGATAGCTCAAACCCTGAGAAAGGACAAAGGAATATTTTAACAGGTACCACGTGACCGAAGCGGCGGGCAGCCGCTAGTATTAAATCATTATCAAAACCAGGTTATAATTTTAGTTTTTGAGAATCCAGGCGTTAATAGAATAGACAACTTCAAGGATCTATGCACCTGGAGATCTGAGAGGGATGTCTACAATTATTTGGGATAACAGACGGAAGGTAGGTATATTAAGAACTAGCTTCAGCCTTTATGCTGTTCTAATTAATGAGAAAAACTCTATGCGTTAAACGTATAGGAATTTCAAAATCTAAGCTACTAAAAACAGCTAAATAATTGAGTTTGAACTGATTTTATTTAGCATAGGGTTTTTTCAAGCAAATATGTTGTATTGCCAAAAGTCTTAGAACAAACTTTATTGCCAATTAAGTGTAGAATAAGCCCGTTTCGGGATAGCATACATATTGTGAATCACCTTATATATATAGTAGGTAAATCTTCAGAGTATGAAAGAAAGAGCATTTATTTGTCCCCAAAACAAAATAGGTATAAGAATAAGCAGACAAAAGTAGGTAAAAAGTTAATAAATAAAACATGATAACAGAGAAATTATAGTAAAAGTAATAAACAGAGTAAATGTATGTACGACAGTCTGATAATAATTGTGTGGCCTTCTACCATTCAAAGTTGAACCACTCATCAGGCTGATTTAAAATAGGCTATTACATTAATTGAAACAGCGGTTGGTCCAATTACTTTTACAGGCAGACGGATTCCCGAAATGGGTTCAGAAACCATTTCGCATCGTATTTCAAGTAGGTATATCTGATGCTACTTTTTTTATTAATTGGTAGGTATCATTATGAACCGGCAACTGTTGTGGGAATCTTCTCGAGTATGCAGTGTTAGCCCCCCCCCCTCCCCGATGGACTGCCGCCATTTTGAAACTTGCAGGACGCCAGTGGATGGAAGAGGCTCAAGACCGTTCGTTGTGGAACTTTTTGGGAGAGGCCTATGTCCGGCAGTGGACTTCTACAGGTTGATGATGATGGTGATGATGAAATAACATTAATTTACCAATACTATATTCCACAATCTAGTAATTGTACTGGAAATATACAACAAAAATTCAATTTTTTGAAATTGAAAGCCAACGTTGAGTTGATTTGACTGGCCTCATAGCTCAGTTGGTAGTAACTCTGCCATCTGCGCTAGAGGTAGCGGGATCGATTCCCGCACTGGACAAACATTTATGACTAACACAGGTCTTTGTTCTGTGTCTGGGTGTTAAATATATATCTATTATGTATATCAGTCTCTGGTACCCATAGTACAGGCTATGCATAGTTTGGGATCAGTTGACCGTGTGTGATATGTACGGAATATTTATTTATTTTGAGCATACAAACTAGTTACGATATTTTTCCTTCATAAAAAAATCCATTGGCGCACTACAGAAACTTGAACCCACGATCACCATAAACTCATTGTATAGAAATTCTTAGGACGCTCTACTTGGCCCTCACGGCACTTTTTATGATCTCATAACAAGATCCTACCAAATAACCCTTTTCTACACCACATTTAAGGTATCGGCTTGGTACCTGCTTGCATTGCGTTACTGAATGTTTATTGGCCCACTTTGATTTTAGAGGCTATACCTGGCTTAGCAAATTTCTATAGAGAGCGATTCAAGAGGTCGTAAAGCTATACAGCTCAATATTATGAAACTAAATAGCCTTTCTTTAATGTTATAAACATAGAATGCATGGCGATTTACATTGTCCATTCCAGCGTTTATAGCTTTTTATGGGCTAACTGTTTGAGATAGTGTTTTATCTGTGGCTGTTGCGAAAACGTGGGTATTATAGTTGCTGGAGATATTTGATCGTCAGAATGTCGTGTTATCTAAAACTCAATGCACCTCCATTGTATTTATTTATCTATCTTTAGTAGACGTGGGGCGTTCATATTTTGATAAGACGATTTCTTCAGAATAATCAGAATAATCATATTTATTGGTAAAGTGTGTGTTTACAAGTCAGTTTTAGATACCTACATAAACTAGGTAATTGATAAAAATACATTTTCAGGTCACAATTAAATAAATTCATAATAATTATTCTTAAATATTAATAAATTACAAATTAATGTCAAAAAGTGCTTCCTATCACCTACTCACAAACAGGCACACTATCTTTTTACTATCTTCTAATCTGTTTTTTATCCTGAACTCGCGAAAAAGTTTCATTATTTCCTTACTAGCTTTCGAAAGGACCTAGTAGGACTTTGGTACCCAGATAAAAGTAGCCTCTAGCACTTTCCTGACTCTCTCTCACTCTCTTCCCTGTAGTATTTTCTTCACTACACTCAAATTAAGAAATTATTGTCAGTAGTTTAATTTAAAAATTCAACTCGTTACGAAAATACGAGGGGAGGAATGGGTTAGTTTATTATTATAACTGTACTGTTTAAGCATGCAAAAATTTCGTTCGATCCGTTACTTAAATGCTTAAAAGAAGCCCAAAAAATCAAACAACGAAGAAACACATTTTCGCCTTTTTTATATTAGCTAATACTAAGTGTTAACGAAAGTGTTCAGTAAGTTGACTGGGGAGGTGGCCGTTTGACGCCTGATTATAATGATGCGAAAACAAAAAGTTTCAGACAACCGATTCTTTCAATTGTAAAATGCTCTTCCTTCTTCGGGATAAAATGCGAGCGATCAAATCAAATCAGTCGCCCAACAGGTCTGCTTCCGTCATCAATGACAACTTGACAAGTACATTCGCTTCCCACGTGATGAGGGTATTCATCTCGATTACATATTCCGCTATCGAACGCCTTTTCTAAGCCAGTCTTCTGAGGATTGCTCATAGATTTGTGAAGGGGTTTCTTTTAGTAGACAAATTGTTGAATATATTTAGGACGGGATATTTTTGAGATTATGTTATTTTTTATATTGAAGAATGGCTAATCGCTTACCTGATGAAGGTTACACCTGCCCGATACAGATGGTACTGCAGATAGGTTGCGGCCTACGTGGAATTGCATATGCATTGGGACTTTTTCGTGAGGAGAGTGATCTATTAAAAAAATTAATAATATTATATTGCTAGCAAATTATGGATACAATTATTGTCCGACTTTTCATAAGCTGTGAAAAAAAATGCTGGTTTAAATCCGGCAGGTTCGAAATATTTTTGCAGCATTTTTAGATGAGATCATTAAAACCTACTTATCTTCATAAATTAAATTCTGAAATGGGCTGTAAAGCTGTAATTTTAAAATAAAGCTGTAATTTTACAAGTAGGTATCTTATATATTTTGTGAGCTCAGAGATAGATTACCTAACAAAATCAAAAGACCCTTCATTAATTTTTCAAAGTGATGGATCCGAATAGGTAGCCATAATAAAGTTCGTTAAAAAAGATAATTTAAATATTCTCCACCCTTAATTAAACAGACATGCCTAATAATATTCAAATTAGGTCCAAGAAAACAATATCAAATTTAATTTTATGAATATTCTACGCGTCGCCGTTGTTCTGAGTTTTCACTTTACCTTTAATTTTGATTACACGTCGGTAACGGCGTGTACGAAACTTGGATGTCCAAAATAACAAAGTTTTGTCATGTCAGATGTTTTGGTGGTATAGGTAGGTACGTACCTATTGATATAGCCTGTTTTGTTTTCACAACTGGAATATTTCTCAAATAACAGCTGAAATTATTCTGCTATCTGAGACTTTCAAAGTTTATCTTGTGTCTCAACGATCATCGAAGCACCAACTTTTACCAGACATCGCGAGGTTAGGAGCGAACCACTAGTATTATATTATTTCAACTAATTTCCCCTCACATCTAGCATTTGTCAGGGAACAAGACACAATATGACGTTACGATTACATGCTACGAGCGTGCTACGAGAGTGCTACGAGAGTGCTACGAGACTGTCACAGAAGCGGGACCAAAAGTTCAAAACCTCATAATCTGCTCTACTAAGCTCCTTCACTTTCAGTCCTTTTTAACCGACTTCCAAAAGGAGGAGGTTCTCAAGTCGGCTGTATTTTTTTTGTGTGTATGTTTCTCGATATCTCCGCCAATAGTAACCCGATTTTGATGATTCTTTCGCTGGTGAATAGAGTATGATCCCGGGTAGTCCAATTTAATTCCTGAGGTATTGCAACTTGTCCCGTAAAATTTAAAAAAACTTCATCATCTCTTGAAATCACGACTTGCCGAATTTTTTTTTTGTCGACTGTGGTATGGTATGGTAATTCCTGCAACTTCGTTTGGTTGCTGCTATTTTTACATAAACTTTAAACTTAGGGGTTGTGTGTCGGGAATTCCTTTCTGTGCACCCATACATTACGCTACCCTGCAAATTTCATACTCTTAGGATTTTGGTTAGGCTCTGCGTTCATTTTCAAAGAGAATAAAACCACTACGTTTGATTGACATTCAGTCAGTCAGTACCGTAAGAGTTTTTACTTATTATTGATGATGAATGGATGTTATACTTACTTTTGTTTTATATTCGAAAGTTTAGGTGGCCAGTGTCATCCTCAGTAGGTATGCAAAAATCTTGTAAATATTCAGGAATTTGAAGTCATTTTTAGTTTTTGTAAATTTTTTATTATTTTTTTTTGTTGGAGATGGTTAGGCGTTTTACCACCAGCTCACTTTTGCAAGTGAGATGTGGCCTAAGATGGACGCGCTTTACCAGAAGGAACTTATTCACTCTAGATTTGAAGACTCCTAGATTGTACTCATCCGGGAAAACAGACAAAATATCTTATTCTCAAAATTCTTCCCTCCAAAATGCCTTGCCGCTTAATGTCAGCACGTTTAAAATTAACCAAATTGATGTGGCGTCTGAACAAACTCGGTGACACGTGACTAATGCTACGGTCGGGATTCAGACCGCCACAGAACAATATCAGTAGGGCACTACGCCACAGAGTAAATTGTACTCACTCGCTTGGTGTACCACTGATTCTTTCTTGGATCAGTGACCAGCTTGAGATATGGTGGCCCTGTAAAGGTCCTGTGACCGTCGGTGAAAGAATCATTGTACTGACAGGATTAAAGTGCGCCTTTTAGAGGATCCTTTCGTACACATGTCTTCGAATTTTTTGATTCTAGAACATGCCGGTTTCTCTCCTCCAGTGATCCAATTATATCAACTTATGTGCTACGCCGCATGGCTGACGAATTTTTAAAGGAGTAGCGCGTAAGAATTCCAATTTAGTTTTCTACCGCCCTACATCTCCTTTACTAAGAGTTGGCCAATCGTAAAATTTCGTGTATATCGAAAGTTCCCTTGAAAGATGATGATCCTTGATGGTGATCATTTCTTTTCCAGGCGTCATGTCAGCCTGAGAAATCCTATTAGTCAAAATAATGCATGGTTCGACTCGCAAATCGACTTTATTTCTCATGAGGAAATCTTTTTCTAAATTCACTTACCAAATAAAATAGTTAGTTTTCATAAACGAAAACAGCGTTTTCCAGACATTCTCTGTGATGCGAAGAGCTGTGTGTAAACTCAAGAAAGGAACACTCATATTATACAGGGTGGCTGTTCAATATTTGCTTCTTGTGCCGGATCCCATTGATGTATAAATAATCGTGCAATTTATTAGAAACCTACGTAATAACGTACCTAATATCAATTTGTGAAGAAATATTTGCGAAAAAGTAGTAGATGAGAAGCGAAATTACTTTTTGAGCAATGTCTTTTGGGGATAATAAAGACGAAACTTTATCTATTTTACAAATTGCTGGCTGCCACTTCCTGGCATAGTATAGAATGCAAAGTGATATTTCACAAAAGTCTTTTACACGGAACGGTGACGGTTTGTCCAAAGCCGAGTGCATGTAAAACTCTCATTGCTTGCTTGCCGTGTCACTGATCCTTTCTAGGTCATCCTGTAGTCACTGACCAACTCATTAATGGATAATTATGGTGTAGAAATCCAGACTCTACTTTTTTTATACAACTAAGTTGGCAAACAAGCATACGGTCCACCTGATGGTAAGAGTTTACCGTAGCCTGTGAACGCCTGCAATATCAGAAGCATCAAACACGCACGGGCACTACCGACTTCCATTTTACTTTTCTGTATTCTCGGAAGAGGCACACTAACAACTGTTGTTTGTTTGTTGTTGTTTTGTTGATGAGACTTTGAAAAATACTATTGCGACTAGCACAATAATTAGCCATGGCCCCGGCTGAAGAAATAGACCCCTTCATATTTACCTATCCTCGGATTTATGAGGCGACTAAGGGAAAAAGCTAGGGGATGGGCAGTAGCGTCCCTCAGTTTAACAACGATAGCTCTAACTGCGCTCGCCAGCCCGCATACCCAGCGTGAGTATGGGCAAATCCCCCCACATGATAAGGAATTTGCTCTGTCTGTGGGGGAGGCCATGTTCAGCAGTGGACGTCTTACGGCTGAAATGATGATGATGACTCAAATAGCGCACTTTCAAACTCACTCAAACAGTAAATCATCCGCAAATTGACTTCCTAAATCAATTCCGAACCTATCCACCAATACAGATTAAACGCACAGATAAATTCACTCCTTTTACATATTTACCGAAATAACCGACATCACTAGACCTCAGACGGCTATATCCTTATGTAGAAAATACATGGAGCTTTCATACTCCGTTTAATATCAGGGCTCAGCGCGGCTTGGTCGTCTAAATATTTGCATAACATAATTGGCGATCCAGATTTTGTTTATAGGCAGTATTCAATTTTGCATCGATCTAAGCGATTAGCGCATATTCAGCTGATATTGGATTTATGTAAATTTATTCCTGATACATAAATAGACCTTGTTAGTAATTGAATTTAACTAAGATTGTAATCCGACATTTTGATGACAATCATCGTCATCATCATCAGCCTGCGACTGCTGAACATAGGCCTCCCCCAAAGAGTGCCACGGGGGCTGAGGGATCTAGATTAGATCTATATTTAAGAAGGTGCAGATTCAAGTAACATTCTAGATAAAGGGATTTTACATATCCATGGCGGCCCCGGCTTAAGAATAGGCCCCTCCATATCTACCTACCCGTGGATGTATAAGGGGCAACAAAGGGAAAAAAGCTACAGAATGGGCAGCAGCATCCCCTATACAAGGATAGCTCGAACTGTGATGACCCCTCGTGCCCAGCTTCGTGAGTATGGGCAAATCCCCCCAAATGATAGGATTCTGAAATGATGATGATGATTATAACATAAATCCATGTGAAAAAAAACGCTGTTTTTAGGGTTCCGCACCTCATTTGGAAAAACGGAACCCTTATAGGATCACATTGTTGTCCGTCTGTCTGTCTGTCTGTCTGTCCGTCTGTCAAGACCCTTTTTCTCAAAAACGGCTAAAGGTATCAACTTGAAATTTATACCACCTATTAAGGGCTTATGGTGCCGTATTAAAATCAAAGCTTTAGCTTAATAAATTAATAAATAATGCATTAAAAAGATATGGCAATGAATGTATAATTTTTGTATGGAAATGGCAAAAATGAAAAACCTCTAGGGTACTTTCAGTTACCTCACAATTCTGAAATATGGAATGCTAGGACCTTTAACACAATTAAACACAATTAAAGGGAAAAGTCTGAAATTGTGGAATTTCAAAGTTTTTTTAGGAAACAAAGTTATATTTGCGGTCAATGTCGTACAATGACTACGTGAGCGACCGCAAATATAAGTTTGTCAATTTCTACACTTGTGGGTAAGTACACTACATTGGTGCATGACCGGGATTCGAACCCACGACCTATGGTACGGAAGCCTCAGGGCGCGAGTTCTCGCACTTGTCCGTCTTTATTTTTAGTTACTGACATTAACTCAAACAATAACTTTTAGCAAGTTGAAGTGGCAGTGGGCAGGCCATATAGCTCGCAAAACCGACAACCGTTGGGGAGTATTCTCGAATGGCGACCACGAACCGGGCGACGCAGTGTTGGAAGGCCCCCCACCCGATGGACCGACGACATTGTGAAGGTTGCGGGAAGTCGGTGGATGGAGAAGGCTCAAGACCGTTCGTCATGAAACTCTTTGGGGAAGGCCTATGTCCAGCAGTGGACTTCTACAGGCTGATGATGATGATGACTTAAACAATGGATTTTGCTGTCTGAATTAATATGAATTACTAAAAGAAATCGCACTATGATAATTAGAAACGCCTCGTAACTCAAATGTATCACGTTCAGTAACGCACATTAATCACTCATTTTCCTCGAAGGAATAGTTACCCATTGCTATGAGGAAAATTAAGTTTTCAGGTTTTTAAGAATCGCCAACCGAAATATGACGGTTGTTAGCCACTTGCGTAACTTTTTAGCAATCGGTTTAAATCACTGAAAAATCTGGTCAGTCCAGAAACTGATTGGAAATAAGTTACATAACTGCCCCACACACTAGCTTCGGCCCGCAGCCGTTACTGCGTGAAAGAAAGACAAGATTTCGTGTTTCCTGACAACAAAGAAATTGCGATAGACAATAATGAAAGGTTGAAGGAGATTACATTTCTTAGTCATGATAGAATCGCAGAAGGACCTTCGAGGAAGGAGCATCGTCGCCTATTTTCACAAAAAAGGCTCTAACTGCGCTCGCAAGCCCACGTGCCCAGCGTGGTGATTATGGGCAAACCCCCCATATAATAGGAATTCACTCTGGAAATCTATGGGGAGGCCATGTTCAGCAGTGGACATCCAACGGCTGAAATTATGATGGCGGAATGACATATTTGCCGCTGTTTCTCAGAAAATCATCAGCTTTTATCAAAATGATGTACAGGGAGAGTCAAAAGAGGCCAGTCATGTAGATACAGCCTTCAGGGCGCTGCCATGTTGTTTGCTCAGTGGCTGCGTGCCTCAATTAGCCAAGCTCAAATATGGCCCCTCCTCACATGGCAGAGCTCACGGTGATGTACATAGATATAGCGTTCTGCTATACTATAAAAGCTGACTGAAACCGCTGTTTTCAAATCACTGTAGAGGTTTCCAAAACCACTTGCGTACGTTTTCGTTACATACGTAGTTTCTTTAAAAACTGCTGTAAAAACTCACCGGATTTTCGCAGTCGGTCGATTTTAACAATCAAATAAATGATTAAATAACTCCCAACACTTACATAGTCCTGACCCCACACTAGGATTCCCTGTGCTGTGGGTATCAGAAACTATGAGTACCAGGGTACTACAACACTCAGACCCGAAACAAATATTTGCAGGTCCTGTAAACATTGGTCTCGCAGCGAAAATCGCAACCCCACCCCTTGCGGCTCAGTCGGGCACTCGCCCACTGCACCACCGGGGTCGTCAAAAATACTTTTTTAAATGTTTTTTCTTCCATAGTTTTTATTTATGTGTTTTTTGGAGAACCAAGAGCTTTGTTACAGTCTATCATCCATTTGTTTATCTTTAGGGCCAATTAAAAAGTAACCTATATGCTATTCTAGGTACCTAGTAGGTAAGTATCATCATATTTTCATGATTTTTTCTTCTTTGCTGTGTAGAGGTCTTAATGTGCATTGTGAATGTGTACCTATTTATCACTAGCAACAGCGGAAGGAAGGGAAGCATCGTGAAACATGGCCGCGCTGAGGTAGATTAAACCATTACCTACATTTTCTGCACAGACAATAATTTTACTTGGCATTGCAAAAAATACCAGTTGTAGATAGACCCCTCCTGGAGGCTAACGACTTCAAACATAGTTATCAAATTAGACCACATACAATATGCGAAAGTTTCAAGCATGTTTGGATGTTTGTGGTTCAATCACGCCGTAAAAGGTTCAACCGATTTCAATGAAACTTGGAATGGATAGATTTCTTTACCTACCTAGAATAGCATAGGATTTTTATCTAGGTGCCACGCGTGCAAAGCCGCGGCAGCAAGCTAGTTTGGCGGGACGAAGTCTTACTATTTTACATAGGTTATGTCTTTCCAAGATCATAATTATATTACTTATCAATAAGAACTAGCACAATACATGCCTTTTTGGAAATACTTCTAAAAATGTAGGGACATAGTTAGGTGAAGGGGTGTAAGGGGTTCCAGATAACACCTTTCGGAACCCAAGACAACCTCACCGGCACGTGGTACACCCTGCCGATCAGCGAATGAGGCTCTGTCGCTCCACCCACCAACCCGCACTGGACCAGCGTGGTGGGTTTCGGTCCAATCCCCCCTATGATAGGCAAAAATAAAAGACGGCCCCCAGTCCCCGGCAGCTCCGCTATTCCTGGTACTGGTATCCGACGACATTGTGAAGGTTGCGGGATGGAGAAGGCTCAAGACCGTTCGTCGTGGAACTCTTTAGGGGAGGCCTATGTCCAGCAGTGGACTTCTACAGGCTGATGATGATGATGATAATAGAAGTAAATATTAATAACTAGCTTCCGCTAGCAGCTTCGCTCGCGTGGTGCATACTTAAACAGTAGCCTATATGTCATTCTAGGTACAAACTTTCGCATTTATAATATTAGTAGGATAGAATTGATCATCGCTTACACTCAGACACGACCTTATCGCGACGGACGGTTGACTGTTTGCATCTCCGACTACACTCATCTAATGTTACGTTATAATTACCATGTTGTGACGTCAGGCACGTCATCGCGTCACGATCATTTTTTAGTAACGTGAACACTCCCTAAGGATGTCGTTAAAAACTATGAATTGGTAGGTATGCTTGTGGTTGATGAGGCTGTATCGAATAACACTTTAGTGTTTTATTTTGGCACGAAAAACTTTGATGTTTTGATTCCCTAAGATGCTGTTATGTTTGTTTCAAATAGTGCTGTGTTCCTGCGGTGAGTAAGGTTGACAGAGCTCTTTCCGGCAACGCGTGCGTGATGCCTCTGGTATTGCAAGCGCTCATAGGCTACGGTAACCGCTTACCATCCGGTGGGCCGTAAGCTTGTTTGCCACCTCAGTAGTATAAAAACAAAATAAAAAAATGTCCTGTATATGTCATAAAAATCGTTTAAAAATGATCCTTACCACTACTAAATAAGGTCAATTTTGGGTTTGACATTAATAGCGCGATGTAACTCAACGATATCGCAAGCTCAAAGTCAAACCCAAAATTAACTTTATTTCAAAATATGTAAGGGTCATTTTAAAATTAATTTTATAGTACAGCTAGTTTTACATAATATCAAGTTGATTCGTAATAGTATGTATAACATCCGAAAAGGTATTAGAAAAGTTTGCAGGTAAAAACATGTGTCTCACACAACACGCAGACCTTGACCACACAATTAGTATTCTTCGCCATGGCTGGCGATGAAACGACATGGGCATACTCCCATCTCGGACACTTTTCTTTTCCCGGGGTTGACTGTAGTCTGTAGATACCTACAGCCCACAAGTGCCTCGGTTAGCCAAATTATTATTGATGCCAGTTCCAGTATGAGTTTCAATTGCTTGCTTGCTTGTCTTGTCACTGGTTCTTTCTTTGGTCAACCTATTTTAGGTCAGAGGCCACATGTCCGGATATGCCTCTGACTAACACCTTAGACATCTTCAAGGGTCTAATCGCCTGGAGTTCTGAAAGGTCTGTTTAACATTCTTGGGGATAAAAGACGTGAGTATTTATATAATTTATTTTTAATAATAATAAATAATAAATATTCCGGACATATTCACACGGTCAACTGATCCCAAACTAGGCATAGCCTGTACTATGGGTACCAGAGACTGATATACATAATAGATAAATATTTAACACCCAGACACAGAACAAACATCTGTGTTTATCACACAAATGTTTGTCCAGTGCGGGGATCGAACCCGCGACCTCTAGCGCAGAAGGCAGAGTTACTACCAACTGAGCTATGAGGCCAGTTTTATATTATTAATTTTTTTTTTTGCTGTACATAAAAAATATTAAGTGATCATATTCACTAAAATTAATTCATAATTATAATCAGCTATGCAATAAAATAATATCTAAAATCCGGGAAAGTCATCAAATTCTGATACTGACTGATGTAGTGATAACTAAATCCGCAAATATCTCTTATTAGTTTTCGGTAGATCTCATTACATGTGGTTACCGTCGTGTGAAAGAATCAGTAGGCACTTTTCAGGGCCACCATACCTCAACCTGGTCACTGACCTGATATAGGGGATGATCAAGAAAGAATTAGTGACACGAGAAACAACAACCGTCGTGTGAGTCAAAAGGCAACATCGAACAGTAATACCTACTAAGGCAACTTTGATCGAGTACTCTTTGGTTTAAATAGGGAAAGTTATTTCATCTCACGATTTTTTGGTGACCTTTAAGTCGTCAAAGTAAGATTCAAAATGCAATGATTCAGGAGACTTCGTGAAATGAAATAACTGTACACATATCTGCTTTGTTTGACGTTAATGAGGTAGTCGTTATCCATACCAAAATCCGTATAAATAGTGAAGTAATGATAGATACATACGGTTTATTTTTGGCCTACCATATCCTACTAATAATTCTACTAAAAATGCGAAAGTTTGTGAGGATGTTTGTTTGTTTGTGGTTCAATTACGCCCAAACGGCCGAACGGATTTGGATGAAATTTGGTACAGAGATATATTATAGTCTGGAATAGCACATACCTGCAGCATCATGCTGAGTCGGATACCATTTTGTGACGTCATCACGCAGAGGGTGCGAGACACACACACCCTTATAAATTTTGTTCCCTAGATTATGTATGTAATATTTAGTTCCCTAGATATGCGAATGCGTATAGTGAAGAGATCATTGTATTTATTAAAATTTGTTTTTATTATTTTACCCTACCCCCTTGCACCTTAGGGGTTTGAAAATTGAATGAAAAACTTCACGAATAAAGAGGGACAATTGAACAAACGGGAGCTTCCACTGATCATTAATATGCCATTGATCAATATTTTTGTCATAAATGCCACAAAAACAGATGCAAATGGATTTTGAGAGCCTGCGGATTTACTTCTACATAAAGATTTTTATCATCTTCCGAGGTTCCTCCAAAATCTGTTAGCTCATCCAATATAATAAATTCAGTTTCCCGATAATGTTCCTTTAGACAAAGTTACAAAGATCCTCTTGTTCTTGTTTCAACTTCTACAGTTTTAATTAAGTCAATGAACTTTACCACTTTTGGGAATATACCTAAGTAGCTATTTCTGAAAGTTAATGGTTTGGGTTCTTATGAAACAGCAACTGTCATTTTGTAACGGCTATAATGTACTTACTTACCTAGCCTATATGGCTACATACTAAGCGACACACGGACAATAAAAATAATAAATCAATTTTTAATAAATACAATGATCTCTACACTATACACACTCGCATATCTAGGGAACTCAATGTTACTTACATTATCCAAGGAACTAAATTTATAAGGGTGTGTGTCTCGCACCCTCTGCGTGATGACGTCATAATACGGTATCCGACTCAGCATGATTCTGTAGGTAAACAACAAAGCCTTAGCCATTTCCTTTGAAATAAGGACTTTACTTAGTAATGCAAACATGTATAGATAAACTGCACTGCACCATCAACGTTTACCACCCTTAATTACGGCATCAATTTAAAGGTCACCGCTTCTTTGAAAATTGAGATTTAAGTACCTACTGCTATCTCTGAAAGTTAATGTTACGGGTATCAACTTAGCTACTCGTCTATCTTCCATCTCACGGGATCTGAATTATACCCACAAATATATTAATATAGAATAATGTTTCATTCATTTTACTTTGGGCCATTAGCAATCATTCCATCACTGCCAATTACATTCGTTTGAAGAAATCTTTCGAAAAACATTAATTTGTCAATAAGGATTCGTATATTATAGTTCTAATAAAATTATGAAAACTATAGGCCTCATATACAAGCTCAAAGTCGTGCAACGGGCTATGGAGAGATCTATGCTTGGAATTTCACTACGTGATAAGGTCCGAAATGAGGAAATCCGTAGAAGAACTAAGGTCACCGACATAGCTCTCAGAATTAGCAAGTTGAAGTGGCAGTGGGCAGGCCATATAGCTCGCAGAACCGACAACCGTTGGGGAGTAAAGATTCTCGAATGGCGACCACGAACCGGGCGACGCAGTGTTGGAAGGCCCCCCACCCGATGGACCGACGACATTGTGAAGGTTGCGGGAAGTTGGTGGATGGAGAAGGCTCAAGACCGTTCGTCATGGAACTCTTTGGGGGAGGCCTATGTCCAGCACAGGACTTCTACAGGCTGATGATGATGATGATGAATAAAATTATGAAAACTAAAGGTGAGATTGATTATAAACCACCAACTTGCGCCCGCGGCTTCGCCCGCGTGGTTCCTAGAGAAAAAGTAGCCTATATAATATTCTAGGTAAAGAACTCTATATATTTCAAGTTTCGGCATGATTGAACCTCAATTAGGTATCCAAACATCCTCACAATTTATACTAGCTTGCGCCCGCGAGTTTGCTCGTGTTAGTAGATAA
Source organism: Anticlea derivata (assembly GCA_947579855.1). Classification (NCBI taxonomy): domain Eukaryota; kingdom Metazoa; phylum Arthropoda; class Insecta; order Lepidoptera; family Geometridae; genus Anticlea; species Anticlea derivata. The sequence continues at coordinate 10,149,666 of OX388270.1, forward strand.
AAAGTAGCCTTTATGTTATTTTGGTAAAGAACTATACCTAGGTATTTCTAAGTTACATCGAATCGGTTCAGCCGTTCTGACGTGATTGAGTAACAAATATGTCATCCAAACTTTCGCATTTATAATAGTAGTAAGAAAGAAAGCCGGGCCAGTTTTATCGTACTACCTAAAGTGCGAACGAACTACGGCAAAAGAGCAATTACTTTTGGAGGCGCACAACTTTATAATAAAATACCCTCAGATATAAAAAATGTAAACTCATTCAAAGCATTCAAAACAAAACTTGCACAATATATTCAAAAACAATAAACTACTTTAACATGTTATGCGTTGGATGGGTAAAAATATACTTATACATATATTAATACCTACTATGTATTTACTTACCTAGGTATTAAGAATGAACCTACATAATATTAACTACCTACTTAGAACGACCCACTTATAGAATTGTTTATGATATTAATGTTCCATAAAGACAGTGAGTCACTCTCACTGTCTTTATGGGAATAAATGAATTTAAACCTAAACCTAAAGAAGTAAAAGATTGTTGACTTTTGTCTTGCGGCTCTGCGGTATCTCCGACGAGAAATAAGATTATATCTGAAATACCATGTACATGTGATAACAAGCACATAAGCGAAGCCGCAGCGAAAACCTAGTAAGTTGTTCACCAGAAACTTGCGTAAAAGATTTGTTGTGTACTAAATCAATCACCACGTTATAGCTCCCGGTCATTCTTGTATATCGCTTTTCTCCCCGTTAAGGTTTGGTTTTAGAAAAGCTATCGAAGGCATGCCTTATGGTTCAAACTCGACTCTTCGTATAAATCGCGCAATATGCTGTGCTGCGATTTTACACACGCTGTGTCGTAAGTTGACAGTCAGACAGTCTTCTTCGTCTTGTCGTGTCACTGATGGTTGAGGTATGGTGGCCCTGAAAAGTATTGAATCCGGGTCAAGCACCATTTTTTTTTTTTTTTTTTATACAACTGAGGTGGAAATCAAACATACGGCCCACCTGTTGGTAAGCGGTTACCGTAGCCTATATACCAGAGGCATCACGCACGCGTTGCCGACACCGAACCCCCCACCCCTAAAGAGCTCTGGCAACCTTACTCATCGCAGGAACACAACACTATTTGAAACAAATAATGTTATTTGGCTGCGATCTTCTGTAAGGCGGAGGTACCTCCCCAGGCGGGCTGCTCCAATTCAGAACGAGAAAATCTCGCTGTGCCCTACCTCCGCCTACCATTCGATTTTCCATTAGGAAAAATTATGTGCGCTATACTAGTGCTCTAAAACGGTGAAGGAAAACATCGGGAAGAAACCGGCATGTCCTAGAACCTAAAAAATCGAAGACATTTGACATGTGCACGAAAGTAGCCTCTGAAGGCGTACTTTACTTTAATACGTAATTTAATACGACACTGATTCTTTCATCAACTGTCCAGACGACGACGGAACCAATCAGATCTGACGCGAGGATCTTGCGTCAAAGTTACCTACTTTTATAGAAGCTGAATATAAAAAATATCTAAGTAATAAGTGTAGATGTATCAAAGTTACAAATAGAAAAAGAGAATCTTTCCGAGAACATCCGAAAATCCGATGAATAACAAATGAGTCCCTGAAATTCCGAAAAATACCGATAGGTGTACCACAGATGAAGTAATAGTATGTAGTAGACAGAGACATACAAATTAACAAACTCACGACTTTTATTCCCAAGTATGGTAGATAACCTCTCAGATCATCGAGAAATCAGATCATTGAAGATATCTAAGGACAGACAGAGGCACGTCCCAACATTTTGGCACATGCCCACTGTTCGCAGTAGTGATTATTCCGTACGTGAGAGGTTGCAAGCCCATCGCCGCTTATAAGAATCTAGTTTCGTGACGTTTTTCCTTCGCCGTTTTACTAGTGCCAATGTGCTCTTAATTTTTTTAACAGAAATAGCATTGATGCACGACCGGACTTGAACCCACGACCTTCGGATCTAAAGACTAACTTCCACTAGGCCAACACGGCTTATTAATAGTAGGCAAAACATATGGAATACAATACTCAAATATACATTTTAAAACGGTTTTCAATATAGAACTCTTAATAAAACATGGTATTGGTAGATATTTCTAAACTCTAAATTTTTTTTATTCTTACCCTAAATCTAACGTATTACAGCTCATTTTACATTGCGACCCGTTCCGAAGAGACGGGTGGGAAGTCCGTGTTACTTCTCAATGTAATATAAGACGTTGGGGCTCATTGAATATTCTTTTGGTCACACCCAAACTCCTGATGAAGAGGATAAGTACAAAGTGGGAAAATACCTCTAGATATAGTTACAAGATAAGATGAAAGACGCGAGTAACTTGAATATTTTATTTGGAAGAATTTCCACTTGAAAAAGAATTACGATAGGGATGGATAAAAGTGTAATGGAAAAGTAAAATTTCCATTCACTCTACTAGTAGTGCCAAGCGGTCGGTAGTGTCTAAGAAAAGAAAGGAAATAAAAGTGGGTAGGTTCATACATAAAGTTGTTAATTTTTTTATTTTAACAACATATTTAAGGAAAGTATAAACATAGCATCATCAATAGCAAGTTGAAATGGCCGACCATATAGGTCGCAGAACCGACAACCGTTGGGGAATAAAGGACGCAGTGTTGGAAGACAAGATGGACTTTAATGGGCTGATGATGAATCATCTTCATTAAAGCCGTAGGACGTCCACTGCTGAATATAGGCCTCCTCCATTGATTTCCAGAGAGACCAATCTTGTGACGCACATAGCCTCCCAGCAACCTGTTAGGTCATCTTTCCGTCTAGTGGGGGGCCGTCTTACGCTGCGCTTTCCAGTGTATGGTCTACGTCCCAATGGTCGTCAATTCTCCGAGCAATGTGACCTGCCCACTGCCACTTCCACCACTAAACTCTTCTAATATAGTTTTGTGCCCCGTCACGATACCGTTACGCCGATACAATCATCATCATCATCATTTCAGCCGTACGACGTCCACTGCTGAACATGGCTTCCCCCACAGACAGAGCAAATTCCTAATCATGTGGGGGAATTTGCCCATACTCACCACGCTGGACATGCGGGTTGGCGAGCGCAGTTAGAGCTATCGTTGTTAAAATGAGGGACGCTGCTGTCCATCCCCTAGCTTTTTTCCCTTAGTCGCCTCTTACGACATCCACGGATAGGTAGATATGGAGGGGCCTATACAATACAATAGTACGCCGATACAATAGTAGAAGTCAAATATTAGACAATAACATCAGCGATGCTTGAAATCTTTTTAATTTGATTGGCTAATATTTTACGTTTATTATCGTATTGTAATCGTAACGCTATCGTGAAATAGGAGGAGGTGGGCACAGCGAGATTTTCTCGTTCTGAATTGGAGCAGCCTGCCTGGGGTACCTCCGCCTTACAGAAGATCGCAGCCAAATAACATTATTTGTTTCAAACAGTGTTGTGTTCCTGCGGTGAGTAAGGTTGCCAGAGCTCTTTAGGGGGGGGAAGGGGGTTCGGGGTCGGCAACGCGTGCGTGATGCCTCTGGTATTGCAAGCGCTCATAGGCTACGGTAACCGCTTACCATCAGGTGGGCCGTAAGTTTTTCTGTCACAACTGTTGTATAAAAAAAAAATAAAAAAAATATTCGTGCTCGGGCCACAGTACATAAACAGTGAGGCCAGTCCACGCCCCGCCGCCCGCAGTCCTGTCCCGCCCGTGGTATTGTGAATTTATCATATAACTAGCTTCCGCCCGCGGCTTTGCTCACGTGGTATCTATAAAAAAGTAGCTTATATGCTATTCTAGGAAAAGAACTCTTTATATTCCAAATTTCTAAAACTAAATCGATTGAGCCGTTACGGCGTGATTGAATGCTTGCTTGCTTGTCGTGTCACTGATTCTTTCTTGGTCATCCTGTATTAGGTCAGTGACCAGGTTGAGGTATGGTGGCCCTGAAAAGGGCCTATGTCCGTCGGTGAAAGAATCAGTGTAGTGAAAGGATTAAAGTGCGCCTCTTAGAGGCTCCTTTCGTGCAACAAACATCGAAACATCCTCACAAACTTTCGCATTTATAATATTAGTTGGATAGGATAGGAAGTAGGATTATGAAGTGGACGTCACCTGTATATAGGTCGTGCATATAATGAGATGAGCAGATTACTCGGGCCCTGGCATTTAGCAGTGAGCTGACCCCGAAGTTATGGCAGTGCTTGCTCTAGATAACAGTGTTTAGTACGCGCTTAATGGTGTGGATCAACAAAGGAAACCGTAGATTATAGGTAGGTAATAATACTTAAAAGTAAAATCAAAAGAGACTGGTCAGTTTTCAGATCATCGAAATCACAATGTTTTTTTGTCTGGCCTCATAGCTCAGTTGGTAGTAACTCTGCCTTCTGCGCTAGAGGTCGCGGTGATGAACACAGATGTTTGTTCTGTGTCTGGGTGTTCAATATGTATCTATTATGTATATCAGTCTCTGGTAACCATAGTACAGGCTATGCCTAGTTTGGGATCAGTTGACCGTGTGTGATATGTCCGGAATATTTATTTATTTATTTAATGTTGTAAAGTTGCTATATGACACTGAAGTGAAGGTTGCGGAAGACTATGGATGGAGAAAGCTCAAGACCGTTCGTCGTGGCAGTCTTTGGGCGAGGCCTATGTTCAGCAGTGGACTTTATCAGGCTAATGATTATTTATTTATTTATTTTTATTTCTTAAGAAACCAAACAGTCATAAAAAACTACTTAATAATCCTAAACTGTAACTAAAGACCATATAAAATTTTCCGCAGATTGAAACGAATTACTGCTTGCTTGTTTTATGCATGAAATAAATAATAAGAGAAAAAAAAAGTAAAAAAAAGAGACTAAGTTAACATTACATGAAACAGAGGCTAAGAAGGCATGCCAAACCAGCGATCGGTGAGAACTTATTTAACTTTAGATGTATTTGAGTCAAAAAGGTTAAGCTCTGGGATGATGATGATGATGAGGTATTAAATTTTTGACTTCAGATAACCAAAGATGTGATTTGTGTTTTTTTTTAGTTCAAGTTCAATTTATACATTCGATTTTTTTAAAGTTACGATGGCTTGCAACCTTTTTGTATGGAATAATCACTAAGTATTCCAAAATGTGGACATATACCAAATGATCGGACATGCCTCTGATTACCCCTCTTAGACCTCTTTACCGCCTCGAGGTCTGAGAGGACACCATATTGGGGATGACAATCGAGAGCGTTTTCTTATAAGTTTTTTTCTGAATAAGTAATTTATAACCAGAATCAATGCAAATAAAATTACATTTAAATTTTCAACGTAAAAAACAAATGCCATCAAAAAACTAAAAAATATTCCACTGGAACTAAACTATGTAGAGGCTTAAAATATTTTAGCTAGGTTTTTGCAGTGTCAATTGATTCGTGAAAACTCAAAACGGATGACTGCGCCGAACAACCAAATTGTTCAAAAATTCAGAAACTTCATTGCATACCTACCAACTGTTACGGTGTGCACGAACTTTAAATATTCTATTCTGGCACAAACAGTACTACAGTCCGTACACAGCAATTTTTTTTTTATACATCTTAGGTGGCAAACAAGCATACCTGTTTGCCGTAGCTTAGCGATTGCAATACCACAGGCATCACGCACGCGTTGCCGACAACTTTCCCCCCTAAAGAGCTCTGGCAATCTTACCGCAGTACCACAACACTATTTGAAACACATAATGTTATTTGGCTGCGATCTTCTGTAAGGCGAGGTACCTCCCAGGCGGGCTGCTCCAATTTAGACCGAGAAAATCTCGCAGTGCCCTACCTCCTCCAAAAGTTAGTTTTGCTGATTACTGGATGATATTTTCTATTCTTTCTGGTTCCTGCCTGACCTGCTATGTCAAAAGAACCAGTAAGGTGTTTTTTTTTTTATAAACTTTTTGTGGCTATGGTGTCACTGCGGCCACAACTGGCCTATTGTGATCGCCACTTTATTTGTGGAGCCCCTTTACAGGGCCTTTAAAGTTCACCGCAAAGCCCAGCAGCTGTTAGAAACTGAAGGATTTTCCTTGGGGTGAGTTGCTTTAGCTCCATTGGGCTGAGTGTCGTTATTTAGTGCGCCTCACAGGTGGCTCTTCTATAACACGTACTCTATAAAACTAATTAACAATTACCGCACTAATGAGGCTCTTCATAAACGACTTCGGTATCGTTAACGTTTAACGAGCAGTAAAATTGATATCTCTGCTCTAGCTTTCGGGGCTCAGTTAGTAGTTAGAAGAAAAACACGTGGTGTCATGGCCTATTTTTGATTTTCTTAGGATTCCTTACCTTATTTGGAAAAAACTGAACCCTTATTATGACAGGCCTCATAGCTCAGTTGGTAGTAACTCTGCCTTCTGCGCTAGAGGTCGCGGGTTCGATTCCCGCACTGGACAAACATTTGTGACTAACGCAGATGTTTGTTCTGTGTCTGGGTGTTAAATATTTATCTATTATGAATATCAGTCTCTGGTACCCATAGTACAGGCTATGCCTGAAAGCTGTTTCTGATTTTATCACGTCCGCAAATTTAAGTAGTTTTTAATGGAAGTTGCGGAATGAAAACACGAATTTCTTGTTGCCTAAGCATTTGCATTTTTATTTAGGTTTTTACGCACATCAATAGAATACCAGTGTGAATATGACCTCAGAAATCCGGATGCCACGCAGTTCAAAAAGTTAATCAAATACATCAGTTGGCAATGAAAACAACGTATAAATACCCTAAGTCTGTAAATGAATAAAATATGGCCTTTTTACCAGGCTGACGTGTGGCCGTGGTAGTCTCGGCTGAAGAATAGGCCCCTACATACTTTCTCGTGGATATCGTAAGAGGCGACTAAGGGAAAAGAGCTAGGGGATGGGCAGCAGCGTTCCCTATCAACAATATATTTCTCTGCGCTCGCCAACCCGCATCCCCAGCGTGGCGAGTACAGTACGGGCGATCCCCCAAATATCTTCGTCATATCTTCTCGTCGCAGATACCGCAGAGCCTCAAGACAAAAGTCTACAATCAGTGCGTATTGCCAGTGATGACATATGGCACTGAGACTTGGTCGCTTACTATTGGCCTTATACACAAGCTCAAAGTCACCCAACGGGCTATGGAGAGAGCTATGCTCAGAGTTTCACTGCGTGATAAAATCCGAAATGAGGAAACCCGTAGAAGAACCAAGGTTACCGACATAGCTTTCAGAATTAGCAGGTTGAAGTGGCAGTGGGCCGGCCATATAGCTCGCAGAACCGACAACCGTTGGGGAACAAAGATTCTCGAGTGGCGACTACGAACCGGACGACGCAGTAATGGAAGGCCCCCCATCCGATGGACCGACGACATTGTTAAGGTTGCGGGAAGTCGGTGGATGGAAAAGGCTTAAGACCGTTCGTCATGGAACTCTTTGGGGGAGGCCTATGTCCAGCAGTGGACTTCATCAGGCTCATGATGATAATGATGCTCCCCCAAATGATTGTTTTGGTGCAGTTCGGTGTGGCTGAAAACCAGCGCAGTGCCGTACCATTTACCTACTGGTTTGGTGCAGCTTATGCTGAGATAAGGGCCATTTTGAGCCTTTTTGTTTCAAATTTTTTATTTTTTCCTTTTCTTTCGCTCACTACCTTCTTTATTCTCTTTCTTTGGGAGAGGCTTATGTCCAGCAGTGGACTTCCTCAGGCTGATGATGTTGATGAAACTAATATGGTTTAGGATTGCAAAAGTATTCCCTTATTTAGTTGCTCATAATCCTAACAAGCTACTAAATTCCACATTTTAAAAATGTTTACAGAATTGCGAGCGTTGGCTAAATACAGACCTTTCATTCGATTAATATTGGAGTGGTCTGTGGTTCCATTTGGTTACTTGGCACAAAGCTTGACCTCCAAAATCTTTGCCTGGCACGTGTATATTCAACTAACTTGTGCCCGCGGCTTTGCTCACGTGGTGCCTTAATAAAAAGTAATCCTTATGCTATTCTAAGAAAAGAACTCTATCTATTCCAAGTTTCATCAAAATTTGGTTTTGGTTACGGTATGATTGACACAACAAACATCCAAACATACTTACAAACTTTCGAATTTATAATATTAGTAGGACAGAAGTAGGATACAAACAAATAAAGGGCAATCTCACATGCAAATAGTCGACCATCTCTTTTTCTTAGAAACAAAAAGGAAAGTTCGAAATTCCCTAAAGTGCACTATCTATCGGACCACTGCCAGAGTATGCCAAACAATGGGAAGAGAGCATCAATAAGTACTAACTTAGTGCACTGCCTTGGGAGAAACTTAACTAAAGGTGTAACTAGCACTGTAACTAACACTGTAAACTAGAATTTCAGTAATGTCCAAAATGCAGATACCTAATGTTTGTACAAGATTATTCATATGTATTATACCTACTATTCCGAATGGGGCTTAATCTAAAGTATATTACCTGAAAAAAAGAAACAAACACATAGAATCATAGGAGGAGGTAGGGCACAGCGAGATTTTCTCGCTCTAAATTGGAGCAGCCCGCCTGGGGAGGTACCTCCGCCTTACAGAAGATCGCAGCCAAATAAGATTATTTGTTTCAAATAGTGTTGTGTTCCTGCGGTGAGTAAGGTTGCCAGAGCTCTTTAGGGGGGGAGGGGTTCGGCAGGCAACGCATTAGCAATGCTCCAGGTGTTGCTTATGTCAATAGGCGACGGTAACCACTTACCATCAGGAGGGCCGTAAGCCTGTTTGCCTCTGTATAACATAAAAAAAAGCACCTTGTACATGTACAGTAGTGCACAAAATATGCACATTTTTAGCCTAATTTTATAAATGATTTACTTTTGCGTCAGCATCATAAGATAAACACCGAGTCAAGAGAATGTACGAACGTATCTACAGTGAACAATGTAATGAAAGTAACAGCCACAAAATGCTCCTCGATGATTTGACACGTTGCTGAAGTATTTACATGCTCCAGTCAAAACCAGCAGTATATTTAGCTACCTTACATATTTATGATCTGAACAAAAAGTTTACAACTTCACATTTTATGACACGGCTCAAAATGCGAGGTCGTAAAAACCCCTTTATTTTTCGCATATTTTATGTCTCCGCAATCCTGTATGATCTCACATAATTTATGAATAGATTGGCCGTCCAGGAGCTTCCCCTTAGAAATTTTAATCCCTTTGAATAACCAGCGGTGCTAATATGTTATAATCGAAATTAACTGACGATCATTTTACCAATCAAAGTAATATACAAACCATTTGAACTTGACAAAGGAAAACTTCAAGATTTTAACTTCTTCTTTTTCATGTTTGAAAAATTTCGTATGTCGCTATTATTGCTCAAATAATCCAAAATTGCAAACTTTACTCCACTGCGGGTTGGTTTTTAAGTGTTTTATTTAGTGTGTGAAATTATTTTCACGTGTGTGCGCAAACGTGTACCTATACGCTATTGGTGTTTATTTCACTGCCTCACAAAAATGCATTCACAAAAGCGTCGGTCAGAAACACGTGGCTATTAAAAAACTAGATGTGACAACCTACTCGCTGCTAATGACAGCCACTTTTGTAGCGAGATGACGCGACGCTAGATTTCGATGCAAAAGCAAGTCCAAGTCGCCTCCCGTTTTGAATTCTCTGTGATCAGTGAGTTTGATAGTATAAAGTGGACGCTTTTATTGGAACAGCGCAGTGCGGTCAGTCGAACTCTGATTGCTACCAAATCATTTATCCAAGCTCTGAAATTGAATTTCTTTCACAAATAGTTGCACCGAGTGTAGTTGATAAAGCAAATAAATGACTAGTGGACAACGGATTTGCATTAGTTTAGCAAATTCTCTCCGTAGATGTTGCATGGTTTACCATTTACCATACCATACTTTACTATACCTGACGATTGTGTTAGCGGTATTAAAAATAAACATGCATTTCAAACGATTGATGATTCTCGGTTTCCGAAAAAAAAACCACGAGTAACGTCATGACGGACCGGCCATTCGAACGGGGGATTGACTAGGAGAACAACGAAAGAAGAAAGAAAGAAAGAAAATTTATTTATTTGACCCACAACGCAGTAAGTAGGTAGGTAGGTAGGAAGATACAACGAAAGAAAAAAAAAATACTTAAATCTAGTAATACAAAAAAAAAACACAATAAGAAAAACAAAAACATGTAGGGAGGTGAGGCGGTAGATAGGTTGACAGAACAACGGGTGACAGAATTCGCTTTCCTTAGTCTCAAACGTACGAAGTGACAAGAATCAAGGTAGGAACATACCTGAACACAAGGACGAAGTCGCGGGCGGGTCAGTTAGTCATACCATGAAGTGGATGAAAGAAACCGTATTAAATTTTTGAATTGCAAATGTAAAAAATTCCAATGAAATTTCACACGAATGTTCAACATATTTAGGAAAAGCTATGTCACAGCTACTAACATTTTCCAATCTTAATCGGAGTCGAAATAGAGAAAATGTTTCAGCACGTTCCCAGTTAAGTACCAAACAGTGAGCTTTTGTTCAGTAATTTTTAAAAGCACTACCTTTGTTGCGGTTAACCTGGCCCGAGGGTCAGCCATTATTATCCAGAACAATATACAATGTATTTTCGACTCTGTTATAGAACCAAACACCACTTGAAATCGTTTGTTTTATAAAACTTAAACTTTGAAAATACAATTTTACTTGTGTACTGTTCCAAGTATTTATAGATTTTGTAAACGGTGGTATTTAAATTCAGGTCAAGAACTGAAAGATTCAACATCATTAAATAATCTTTTGATTTCCTTTTCAAGTTCAAGTTTTCATCTTCAAGTTCATTGATATTTAATATGTATAGATCTCAGTTTTGGATACATATATCATCATCCACATCAGCCTAAAGAAGTCCACTACAAGACACAGGCCACGCTAAAAAATGCGAGGTCTATGTCTGGATTCTGGCCCTTCGCGACCACATGGTGCTTAGCGATATGGCCACCCATTGTAACGCTTTTTTTAAATCTGTTTTTAATGGTGTCATCTTATAACGCATACACAACCTACCACCTAGTATTACCTACCTCCCTTGATCTGTGCCTACATACCTAAGCTTTTATGTGTCTTATGATTAGTATGTATTATTACGTAATGGAGCAAAAAAACATGTTTTCTTTTTTTCTTTCTTCTTTTCTATAATTTTTTCCTTGTTTGGGATTTTGTCACTACTCTCTCCATTGCCAGTTTCGTGGTTTTGAGTTGTTAAAAGCTATCATTACTACAAGGATACAAGCTTGCCAGATATAATTGAGTTTGAACTAATTTGATCCTATAGACTCTAAAGGATGTCTTATGTATAGATGTCTTATATATATAGAGTATTGCTCTATAGTATAGAGCAATGTCTTTTCAATGAAACATGTCAAGTTTCCAAAAGTTGTAGAACTAATTTTATTCTCAATTGGGTGTAGAATAATAAGGCAGGATAGTATACACATTATTAATCACCTTGTAAAAATAAACAAAAATAAAACTCATTATCCAACAAAAATGATACTTCTCCCAAAATTAATGATCAACTTTCACAGATAATCGTCTAATTTAAGAACAAACAAATTGTAACATGCCAAAGCAACACGAGCATGAATAGGTTACGTGCAAAATATTATGACAAATAACGGGGGAGCTGTAAGCGAAGTGTTCGAGTCGTTATGCCTGCCAGCCTTTTAATTAACAAAGTAGCGAGCAACGGCCGTTGGAGACATACAACGAGAAATCCGTGCAAAGACGCGCAAGTTATAATATTTTCGTGGTTCAATATCATCATCCTTGACCCACATTATGTGGAGTCGCTATCATGGTTTCTTCTCTATAACTCATGTCTTGTCATCTTTTTATTATTTGATTTATTTGCTGTCTCAGAAGCGCACCTTGAGACATCAACGTGCTGCTCTCCCCTTACCATCAACAGGGACACTATTTCACTGTAATAACTGCGGTCGTTGCTGTCGCTCCCGCATAGGCCTTACAAGCCATGAACGTAAGTGCCTATTGACGCTGTTTGATCATCTTCTATAGATGTATGAGGCCATTGATGATGATGTCATCTTTTATTCAATTCATCCATCTTTTCTTTCGCCTTCCTCTATCTGGCTCCTGACCTCTTATCTTTAGCCTTCGTAGTTATAATATATTGCCGTTCAATTTGTGATTACACGTCTCTCCAATTTACGGTACCATGCCACGATTGATACATCAACCATTATCCTACTTTCTACTAATCCTCAGAATATGCTCGTTTCGGGATAGCACACATATTATGAATTAACTTGTATGTACCGACTAACGGAACGCGACGGACATCAGCATAGAAGGAAGACCGCGCGTATAGTAAGTATAGGAAGTGGACAAAATAACGTTAACGTTTCTTACTGGATACAACGACGTGTGTTTTACTGTGCTCCTCGACTAATGCACTCAGTTGATTGGCAAACAGATAACTAAGACCACTCGCTGATTCGACTACAACTCGGCTAACGGAGGTTTATTTATCTTTACCTTTATTGCCCTTTGGCAATACCATCAATAATGTTATAACTGCACTATATTTATACATATATTAAAATAGTAAATAAAAAAAATGTTACATAATTATTTTGATTTCTTCAAAACCGAGTTAGCTTATGTTAAATCAATGATCAAAAATAACATTTTGCAAAAAAGAGTTTGATTTTGAAGACTTTGTCTGCCTTTTTTTTGTCCGGGCTAATCTCAGAAACAACTGGACGGATTTTTATGAAACTTTACACTGTATAACTGTACAGTACCTACGACATAAGTGTAATTTTGAGGAGAACATTTTGAAAGAAAGAATCAAACGCAGCAAACTCTGAAAATGCCGTTCCGATTTCAATGTAAGTGGAGTGAAAAGATATTATCAACTAAGAATGCCAGAGTTATCCTGGTACGCTAGTCAACAACCAACCAATTTTTAGTTTCACACAATCAAATTTTACAGCAAATACGATACAAATAATGTCAGTTTGAACGTCTGTTTTCTATCGACATCAACAAATCGACGATGGCGGCTATTGACGTAAAATTTGATTGGGTGAAACTGAAAATTGGTTGAGTGGCGACTTAGACCACTACTCGATGCAATGAAGAGCACATTATTGCATTTTCGTCTCCTTCGCCGCGATGCAACGCTTTAAAAGCAAGTTTTTGGATGCATTTAATGGGCACTTCGCAAAGCTTTGGCCAAAGCGATGCGAATACTTACTTCCTTTTAATAAATAAGAAAAAAAGTCGAGGTATTTTCGTCGTTTTGGCGTAAAAGTACGAAAATTGGCTTTTAAATTCGTAATAATCATATAAGTACGAGGCTTTGAGCATGCCCTATACATAATTAATCTTCCATTTTGTATTCAGCCTGAACGATAGTATGACTGATGGCCATCGAAATTTGGTTTCATCACAAAGAGTTTAATCCTCTGAATAAAGCCTCCATTTTATAGGTCAGTTAAGTATCTACATTGGACATTATTTACTAAGCTGCCCAATTTATGCACAAACAATAGCACTAAATCAAACAATTTAGATATTCTGGTCATTAAAGCATGAGCTCGGTCGACAATGACTTTGAAATGGTGTTCAGAATAGATGTTTCTGATAAAACGGCAACCGACAATGACGGTCGTAGGTAGTGAGTACCAAATATTTGCAATATAGGTATATATAGATTGAAATAGTGCTGTTTGCACATGCACACTCAAGGAAATACTAAGATTTCAAAAAAATTGGACTCAGGTGGGATTTGAACAGTTGACCCTCCTAGATAACTGCAATGTTTCCCTGTAGATACTAGACACAGGCTTCCCTGTAGGAGGATAGGAGGAGCTATCGGAAGAATTTATTCAGGCGAGATGAGGACTCTGTAGCTCAGTTGGTTGGAGCATCCCCGTATGTATGGGTCGCGGATTCATATCCTGAGTCAAAATTGGGTACCTATTACAAAATCTTGATATAATTTTATAAGAAATAACATCGCATAAATTATTTTTAGTAAATAAAGTACATCACGTTAGCTACCTACTAAATAATACATGCTTCGATCATTTAAATTCAAGAATAAATACGGTCGGATTCAGCGCCACCGCTTTTCAGATGGCAGGGTTTAAGAGCCAGAGGCGTTCTAATAATTTACAACGTTTAACGTTCTATTGAGTTCCAACTATCCGGTTCGGTTCCGATCACGGTTCGAATATTACCGAACAATCCATTGTATTATACAGGGGTTCAATTCTACTAGGTACCTAATTTTTCAATGGGTTCCGAAATGCATTTTTTTTACAAAATCTTTTACCCTATGTAGTATTACAATCTAGCTAAGTAGGTGAATGTGAAATTTTACTTAGACTTAGTTTTATTAGGTAAATTATTACTAAGAATGTGTCCAGTGGCTCTTTTCTTACCGTTTCTAGATCAGGGGAAGACACTTTCTTAAAAATAGGCAATATTTTCATCATTTCACTACGATCATTTTACGCTCACGATCAAGAAAGTCCCTGACTCTAGATGTGGTGTAGTTATTTAAGTTTAATATTATATGTATGTTAGTCTGTAAGGTATTTATTAATATGGGCCATGGCATATTACACATGTTTGTGTAATATGTCAAGTAGCCTGAAATATAGATATTAATAATACTACCATTTCACTATTTTTTTCATCAGACTAACTTAAATGGCTAAGTTCTTTTGAGTCGTCTCACCATGTCTGCATGTTGTCGAGGAGCTTGATTGTCTCGACTTTCATATGATGATGAAGACTGACTATCCTAATAATATTATAAATGCGAACGATTGTGAGGATTTTTGGATGCTTGTGGTTCAATCACGCCCAAACGGCCGAATGGATTTGAATCAAATTTGGCACAGAGATAGATTATAGTCTAGAATAGCATATACCACGCGAGCAAAGCCGCGAGCGGAAGCTAGTGTAAAATTAAAGTGAAATAGAATGAAAGTGATATTGCCTAAATGCGTTTTTAATGCTATCGATAAAAGCTATTAGAATTGACCCCTGGTCAATGAAGGTCCGGCCCGATATAACTCTTCTCTGCTACTGTAGCTTGCGTATGTGTCAGTCTGTAGGTATAACGAAGTTAGGGCAGAAAATGACTTCAATCTAGTAGCTCGTCCGTCTTTGTTTAGAGGGAATAGGTTATATTAGCTAGTCTAGGCAGGTTTGCCAAGGTTCTAAGAGAATTGCAGATGATGAAAATTTCACAACAAATATAGCATCGCCACGTTACGGTTGACTTAAGGCTGTTCAATACATATTGAACAGCCTTAAAAATTATACCTAGCGTTTTGAAGTAATGACTATTTAACTAGTATACAACGGGGTCTTATTCTATCTGGCCTCATAGCTCAGTTGGTAGTAACTCTGCCTTCTGCGCTAGAGGTCGCGGGTTCGATTCCCGCACTGGACAAACATTTGAGACTATCACAGATTTTTGTTCTGTGTCTGAGTTTTAAATATATATCTATTCTATACTACTATATACTACTATATCTATTGGGATCAGTTGACCGTGTGTGATATGTCCGGAATATTTTTAATTATCAACAAAATGAAAAAACATTTGCAAAAAGTTCCTGAATTTTTATGGATCAGCTGTTTTTGGTCGATATAAAAGTAAGAGAGGTTCGATATCATTATAACTACTTAAGATAGTTGAATAATTGAGTTTGAACTGATTTTACACCAAAAACAGCAGATTTTTGTATAGTGTGTTTTCACTGAAAGGGTTTTCCAAAGTCGTAGAACAAACTTTTTTGCCAACTGGGTGTAGAATAAGCCCCTTTCGGGATAGTAAACATTATTATGAATAGCCTTGTAGATAACGACAATCAAGATAAATCGAACAAAATATAATGCAACTTTAACTACTTTGACAGAAGGAATATCATGTAAAAGGGTCATGAATCCATTTGGTCGAAATTATCTAATTGTCTAAGGGTAAGCGCAGACTGGCAAACTGCGCCGAACAGAGGACCTCTTGAGCTCTCTCAAGAGGATCTCTTGCACAACGAGGTATTTTTCTCTCAGAGTAATTTTGTGATTTCAGCCGTATCCTACGTTATAGTTTTGTCATTAAACAATAATAATATAATTTATTATGATATACATTTTATTGCAGATAACTTAAGAATAGTACAGATGGTAAAAACGAATTCGAAGACCCATAGAAATATAAACCTTAACCTCAAATATATAAAATAATGCTATCGAAAGTTGTTTAGCCGTTACCTATGTAAAAGTGCAATTACAAATCACAAATTTCCGTAATGAGAGTCGGAAATTTTACTCGAATTATTTTTCCAAATTTTTTGTAACGCGTATTAAATTTAATATTTTCCCCATTGCATTTAATCAAATGTTTGAAAATGAGGAACGTATTTTCAATTTACCCTCACATTTTATGTAGACGAGGTCAAAGCAAGAAATCTGTTTTATTTTGCGATACCACACTGCCTCCGATAGCGTGTTATGAAAAAACGCCTCCATAGAGAAGTAATTTTCCGCGCTACGCACTTCGCCGTAAAGCTCGGTCTGAGTATGTGAGTGAATACTCCCGTTGGCCCACACTATGTCGTACATTTTCACACTTTGCGACTGTAAAATATTGTTACTTACCTTATTTAAAAATCTCATCCTTTTTGCCAATATGAATGTTTATTTGCTTGGTTGATTTTTACGCAATGGATAATGTATTTAGATGAAACATAGAATTGATAAATTTTGCGTATATGCATATAGGGACGCCCTGATATCAAAAAGATATCAGGGCATCTGATCGAAGCGACGCGTGACCCGAGAGCTGGCTCTTATTTGGCCCAGCGAATTAGCATTGCCATCCAGCGTGGCAATTCCGCCAGCGTCTTGGGGACGCTTCCGACTGGTAGTGATCTGGATCAGTAGAGCTATCTATAGATCGTTTGTAACGGTCTTTAGCTAGCTCAACTATTTCTTGTGTATTTTGTAAATATTAACTTGTATTAGCTTTAAGTTTCTTTCTGTAAATAAAGATTTATTATTTTAATATAAGCTTTATCATGGGTCTAGACCATAATCACCACACTGGTCCAGTGCGGGAGGGTGGAGTGAACCGGACGACGCAGTGTTGGAAGGCCCACCCGATGGACCAATGACACCTTGAAGGTTGAAGTCGGTGGATATAGAAGCCTCAAGATTAATAAGTGTGTGAAAAAACAAAGTGCGGCTGCACGCTGTTCTGTGGAGCCAGACGCTAATGTGATATATCGATCTATGAGACGAAAAGCTTATTGGTTCGGGTTTAATGGGGTTTTGACGATACAAATCTTTTAATATTAAAATGTATAAGGGTGTGTTTCTCTCAGGGTTCTGGGGTGAAAATATAGTTCGATTAACGATTATAACAAATTATATCCAAAAGAACAGGAAACACAGGGAATAATGAACAGTTGTGTAAAATCCTTATAAAAAGTCAATAGCTAGTAGAGAGTGACTCGCTACCAGTGATGGCTAATCTCTCCAAATAGGTACGGTAAGGTCCATATCGGCGAGATATCAACTAAGGCATTTGTGTTAAATTTCCTGGCTCTGGAATCTCTCCTAGATGGTCTTGAACATCCCTGTAGTAAATATTATTATCCTTTAAATATATGAATGCTTTATAACTCTACCTCTCTAAAATTGGTGTAACTTCTTCAACAAATTGACGTCGAAGGAAGTACAGAGGAAAGTAGACTTATGGAATGGAATAACTGTGTTGCAATAGTATTTACGTTTAGTGAGAAATTGATAATTTGCATATTGTTGTCCGCGAATACGATAAACAGATAAAACTGGATGCACTTTTGCATTTAGCTGTTCTTCAAACTTTGATAATCCTCCAACACTGGCGGACAATCACCAGTTTCATCTGAAAAATCTTTAATTGATTTCTATATTTAAGGCAACGGACACACACAGGTAGTAAGACACTATTTGAAACAAATAACGAATGTTATTTGGCTGCGATTTTAGTAGAGGTACCTCCCGCCCCAAGGCGGGCTGCTACAATTTAGAACGAAAACATCTCGCTGTGCCCCACCTCGCATAAAGTGGTTGAAAAATAAAATCCGTGTGTAATATAATTTTTAATATAATTTCTTTAACACAATTTATTTGCATTTTATCTTCGTTATTATCTAGCTATCTATACTCTATTTTAATCTAGCAGTCTACATAAAGGTATGGGTTCACAACCAGGGCACTCTGGTGGGAAGAAAGGAACGCAGCTTTCTTCTCCAATGCAGGAATGGTCTTCGCACACGTCCAGAGATGATAAGCACGATCTGTATGCTGTGAAAAATAGGATATATGTTAAAACTTGTACTACTTGTACTACTTTGAAAGCTACGACAAAAGCGCTTCTGATAGATCACACTGAAAAGAATAAATTAAAGGCGATGTCCATTAATGGTTTCTTATTCATCAATAAATCTTATCATCACAAATTTAATATATTCGGGTAGAGATCTCCAGATATTTAATTTCTGTACAAAAAAAAATATTTAGAAGTCCTAAATTTTGAGCATACCTTTTTTTTATTTTCGCTGAAACTCGTACTTATAGTAGAATGTTTGGACCACCAAGGCCACAAATTGCGATAAAAAAAAGTAAATCAAACTCTGCTCGACTGTCAAAAGTCAAAAGAAATAGTTGTGTCAAAGTCGTAGACTGCAAAATAAGCCCGCGTCAACGTAACAGGAACATTGAAAATAGACAAGAGTATTCTGGACTCCTGCCTGACCATGCCATCATTTAGAGATGAATTTGTCATTTGTTAGCAGGAAAAGGTATATATTGCAAAATATCTTATCCTGCTAACTTCACTTGCCCTTACTACAGAGTACAAATTCTGACCAATAAGTACAAATTCGTTACTAAATGCTGATATGTCAGGAGGCCAGAAGCTCTTGTTTAATGTCACTGTTCCTGCTGCGTCGAGGGCTTATATTGCAGCTACGACTTTCACATACCTATTTCTTTTGACGTCCGACAGTCGATCAGTGTTTGATTGACTTTTTTTATCGCAATTTGTGGCTTTGGTGGCCGCAAACATTCTACCATAAGTACGAGTTTCAGGGAAAATTGAAAAATGGTTTTCTCATAAATGGGGGATTCTAAAAATGAATTTTTATATAGAAAATAAATATTTGTAGATCTCTACCCGAATATATTCAATTTATGTTGATTAGAGTAATTGATGAATAAAAAACCAAACTCCTTATACAAAGTGGACAACGCCTTTATTTTCTCACAAAACCTATACATTAAACATGATATACAGACGGATTTAAAATCTAGCAGACTAGCAACCAACGCTGGTCTTCCATCAGAGCCATGAGTGCGGTGGTATCTCTCTGCCTTCCCATTTTGGAACCAGGCGGGATGATATTTATATACCTACCAAAACATAAAGTTTTTATAGAGATTGCATGCTTACAAAAACTAAATAAAGAGCTATTATCACATAACTACCTACCTAATAGATAGGTACAATTTGCTGTTGACAATCGAATAATCAAGATTCAGCTCTCTGCGCTGGCTTGTTCAATAAAATAATCAACTTTTCCGGGTAATAAAAAGCAATGGTAAACATAACTCCTTGGAAATAAACTTTCCTATAAAAATATCCATTCATTTCGTGAAGAGGTGAGTGGGATGTTATTACTGAGTTATTTTAATTTACCGTAATGAAAACGTTTGGAAAGCCTCCGGATTACGTGGAAGAGCTTAGCGAAAAACAAGTTTAAAATATGTATGTTACTTATTTTATTAACTTAGTAGGATTACTTTAGTATAACTTGGCAGTATGAACCAAATTGATAGGTGTATTATTATTATATATTATAATTAAAGGTACTTAAAACACAAAAAAAAAATGCTTACGCACATTACATACCTACTATTTTTCACTAAAATTACTTACTTTATAATATTGACTTTATTTAAACTATATATTTTGTTACATTTTATCGGTGACAAAAAAATTGCGTCAGGAACACTTTTGAATTTACTAAAGTCGTTTAGCAAACTTTAGTGTCAATTCGGTGTAGAATAAACCTCTGTCGGGATAGCATACTTACATACCTACTATGGTTCTTCTTGTATAGCTTTAAAAAGCATAGGTACCCTGACAACCGTTGGAGAGTAAAGGTTCTCAAGAGGCGACCACGAATCGGGTGACGCAGTGTCGGAAGCCCCCCGAAGGACCGAAGACATTGTGAAAGGTTGCGGGAAGTCGGTGGATGGAAAAGGCTCAAAACCGTGCGTCGTGGAACTCTTTGGGGGAGGCCTAGGTCTAGCAGTGGACTTCTATAGTCTGATGATGATTATGATGAGGTAGCCTGTAAACAGGCGACAGTACAAGTAGGCACCTGCGCAATGTATTACGTGTCAGTAAATGTGTCGTTGTTTTTGTCCCAACGCAGAAGGCCATTCTTATTAATTCGTTTTATGTCACAAGTAGGTTCTAGAGTTTCACCGAGAAATGAGACCTCGAGATTTCCAGAAAAAACAATTAAATTCCAGATAAAAACGGTACTTCACGATTTTGTTTATACAACTTAGGTAGCAAACAAGCATAGGGCCCACCTGTTGGTAAGTGGTTACCGTAGCCTATATACGCTTGCAATACCAGAGGCATCACGCACGCTTCAATCATCACTTTGAAAATCACATTTTTAGCATGATTGGAATAAGAAATATACATAACTAACATATTCTTCTAAGTTGTTTGAGGGATCTTCCATCGCTTCGCTCACTCTGTTAACTATCTCGAACTGGCCAGTAGAACGTTTAGTGTGGTTTAAATAAAGCCCTTTCTAAAAAAGGAACTGTTCCTCTCGCAGCAATTTCGAGCAAATTACCATAGACTATATCAGAAAAAAAGTCGCGCGCGCGCTTAGGTAACCTTAGCACGCATACGACACATTCAACCGACATAGTCCCTTTTTTTTTAATATAACGATGCAGTGTTCCGCGCGTAAGAAGAAGTTTAATTTATATTATACACGGGGTGCAGTGTAGTGTATGCAAAAAATACCTACTAGACTCTTGATGCGCAAATATTTCCGAGACTATATACGATCGTCGCATGAGAGCGGAAAATAGGGCTGTGTGGCGATGTTCCTCGTGTCTATCCAGTACTCACTTTCAATACATTCCCCTCCAATGCAGCATCCACCACAGCATTGTTCATGATCGGCACACTGGGAACAAAATTAATTTTCTATAGAGGTCATTTTGAGATGAAAACTTTCGTTCATCAATTTTTTTTAATAATAACTATAGCACTTTGATCATTGAGACCTGTTAATGACACAGTCAAAAGGTGATTATTTCAATAAATCAAAACGATCACCTCTAAAGGCCCTCATGCACCGAATGGCGTGACTCGGCACTACATTTGGTGTGTTTTAAATTGCACCTTATTTCCCACCTTATATAATATATATATTATTTAGTATGAAATTAACAAGACGGTAGGGCGACACGTCCAGGGTCACATTACTTTCTATATGGCTTGCGCCTTCAGGCTCACGGAAGCCACATGTACGAGTAAGTTTTGTATTGTTACCTAATACAACAACAGAATCGAGACCATTGTCACCTGGTTGGCTGCTCCAATTTAGAGCGAGAAAATCTCACTGTATTTTCTCGCTCTAAATTGGAGCAGTCAACCTTCGGCCTACAGAAAATCGCAGCCAAATACCATTATTTGTTTCAAATAGTGTTGTGTTCCTGCGGTGAGTAAGGTTGCTAGAGCTCCAGGCGACTTTACTCTTACAACTCGGCAACGCGTGCGTGTTGTCTTTGGTATTGCAAGCGTTACGGTAACCACCGACCAACAGACACGGCTGTAGGCTGTAAGCTTGTTTGCCACATTAGTTGCAAAAAAAACTACCTAAGGGTTAGTTATTTATACGTATCATCCATACCCGTTTCCCTCCAGTTTTGCAATCCTGCGCGAACGCAGCCTGCACCACACAAACACAAATCAACACTGTCCTCATCGTCATTTCAAAATCTAAGTTTACTGCAATAATTTTAATATATAATTGAGATCGAAAAAGGTTCTCGTGAAAAGTCCTCTCCTGCGCATGGTCGTACGTGAAACAGTAAAATAAGCGACGCGCGCGCCGATGGCCTCGTTGTAGTGACCGAGTTAAATCAGCTGCATTGTGTGTGGATTACGTGTGATGGACACTAGGCTAGTTTTCATCATTGGTTCCACTACATATCATCATATGACGTCATCGATTCAGTCATGTATGGCTTTTAAAAAACCATAAGGCCTTATTAGATATATGTCTATAAAATTAGGGGCACAGTGCCGGGAGGTACTTTTTACTCACGTTTTACTCCCACATACATTTATAGATAGAGTAAGCTTGCCCAGCACCTATGCCATCCTCTCAGCGAAATCGGTCTCACGAAAGACGCAGCTCTACGTGTCTCGCGTGCATTATACCGTCAAGTCGGAGGATGTGGCGGAGTACTTGCGCGTGAAGACCAAGATCAGTTTGAGGGTCCAACGTTTGGAGTCCCGCCACAGAGTCAGTTTCAACTCCTTTGTGGTGAGGGTACCGACCGAACATCTTTCGACCTACCTAAAAGAAGATCTCTGGCTGAAGGGTGTTGTGTTCCGTCGCTTCCGCGGGCGGATACCTACTGCCAATGACAATTCGCGTCCCACGTCGCAGTTTCTACGTGGCAATTAATTATGTTTTTATATTAATATGTATGTTAGTCTTTAAGGTATATATCTACTATATGGGCCGTAGTGTAAGAAAAATTCCATCTATTTTTATTCTATTGTTGCCTGAAATAAAGTTATTGAATTGTATTGTATTGAAAGACAATATTTTCGTAGACTTAGATAACAACCTCAAGTAGCTCAGTAGGTACAGCTAGAATAAATTCTCACAAAATATTATCGATAGCAACTGCATGGTTAATGAATAATTATCAACGGTTTTCTAAATACGTAATCGAATCCTTGTTGCAACACCTGCCCATACAAACAAGACCTCTACACATGTACTGAATTTTCCAATTCATTGACACTTCTATTCGTGGGAGAGAGGACTGAGTTCAACTTAGACTGGTCTCGTTTATGTTCCGCGCCATAAAATGTTTATGCGGATATGCGGGCATTCAAATAATTCATTAGTAACAATATGGAAAATCATTTGTTGGGTGATTGAGTTATTTCGACGTGCATTGTCATTGAACATAAATAGAGGGACTAGACGTTCTAGTTCACTGAGTAACCTTCTGATCCAAAGGTTGTGGTTGTGGCAATATACGATTCAACAAGGTGATTCATAATATGTTTGCTATCCCGAAAGGGGCTAATTGTATCATCAAAAGGAAATAATTTATTAAAAGAAGAAAATACATCTTCTTCATCATCTTCAGTTGGTAGTAACTCTGCCTTCTGCGATAGAGGTCGCGGGTTCGATTCCCGCACTGGACAAACATTTGTGACTAACACAGATGTTTGTTCTGTGTCTGGGTGTTAAATATATATATATATATATATATATATATATATATATATATATATATATATATATATATATATATATATTATGTATGTCAGTCTCTGGTACCCATAGTACAGGCTATGCCAAGTTTGGGATCAGTTGACCGTGTGTAAAAAAAAAAACATATTTGTCCCAAACTTCGCCACTCTGGCAGTAATGTCACTTTAACTTTCATAGAAAATGCTGTAAAATTTTATAATTTTCGTAGGGGCTTATTGTATCATCAAAAAGAAAGAATTTATTATAAGAAGAAAATAAATTTTAAATTTCAGATTTGTCCCAAACTTTTTCAAATTAACGGTTTTCACGCCACTCTGGCAGTAATGTCACTTTAAGTTTCATAGAAAATGCTGTCAAATTTTATTATTTTCTTAAATATCCTCTTAAAATTCCACTCACGACGATAAAAGATACGAGCCTTACCTTGAAAAAAAGAAAGAAAGAAAATCATTTATTCACACAAACTGTACACCTTGGTATTGTAAGTCGTCACCCAACCAATTTTTAGTTTCACTCAAACAAATTTAAGAGCAATTGCGATAAAATAACCGACTGTCATCAAACTAATAGATGATTGGGCCCCAAAATTTGCTAAAAATTGGTTGAGTTATTACTTAGAATACCAGGGTAAGTTAAGTAAGGTAAGTCTCACAAATCGGATAAAAATGTAGGTTTATTTATTTATTTCGAACTCTATTCTTATTATTATTCATTTATTTCAGAGCATGTCCATATAAAAGTTAAAAATTATAATTATATTATTATAATTTTGTACTACATGCTGTCTGTAAGATAAATTATGTAATACTAGCTTTCGCGCGCGGCTTCGCTCACGTGGTACCTAGATTAAAAGTATCATCTGATTGCGATGAAAATTGAAATAGTTTTTTTTTTTTTTTTATACTACTTAGTTGGCAAACAGCCATACGGCCCACCTGTTGGTAAGCGGTTACCGTAGCCTATGAGCGCTTGCAATACCAGAGGCATCACGCACGCGTTGCCGACCCCGAACCCCCCTCCCCCTAAAGAGCTCTGGCAACCTTACTCATCGCAGGAACACAACACTATTTGAAACAAATAATGTTATTTGGCTGCGATCTTCTGTAAGGCGGAGGTACCTCCCCAGGCGGGCTGCTCCAATTCAGAACGAGAAAATCTCACTGTGCCCTACCTCCTCCTAAAATAGTTCTTTACCTAGAATAGCATAGACGCTCCTTTTTATCAAGGTACCACGCGAGCCAAGCCGCGGGCGAATGCTAGAGATATTATAAATGCGTAAGTTTGTGAGGATGTTTGTATCTTTAGAGTTGGTGGTTCAATCACGCAGTAACGGCTCAACCGATTTCGATGAAACTTGGAATAATAAAAAATAATAAATAAATAATAAACATTTCGGACATATCACACACGGTCAACTGATTCCAAACTAGGCATAGCCTGTACTATGGGTACCAGAGAATGATATACATAATAGATACATATTTAACAACCAGGCACAGAACAAACATCTGTGTTCATCACACAAATGTTTATCCAGCGCGGGAATCGAACCCGCGACCTCTAGCGCAGAAGGCAAGGTTACTACCAACTGAGCTATATGGCCAGCAATAGATAATAGATTACCTAGAATAGCATAGACGCTACTTTTTATCTAGTTTCAGGCCAGCAAAGCCGCAGGCTCAAGCTAGTAGATGATATAAATCCATGAGAACTATCAAGTTGTACGAAACTTAACTACTTAACTACTAACTTAATAGTTTATAGACGTGCTTACTGTGTGAGAAAGTATAGTTCTGTAGAATTCTAGATAGTTAAGACTCTCTTGTAACATGCTAACATGAAAAAGGCAGGTTCATTTTCATTGCCTATTTATGAACTGAGCTTTTTACGTCTCAGTAATAAATTTTACTGCCTCTCAACTGAATAAAATGCTTTCCGAAATCATCTTACTGACTATGAAATTGACTTGAACCACTGTAGATATTCGGAAAATTTTTGGTCCCTCAGTAGAGTAAGTACTGTCTTAAAACACAAAGGTACAGTTAGGTCGCCTGCAAATTTAAAAATTTAACAATTTTCTCAATGCTGAAAACTAGTAGTAGAGTAGTACTAAAAATAAAGATTTACAAAGCAAAACTAAAATATTACAGATCTAACCATCAACTTGTGTGCGGCTGGCTTAGGTTCTGAACGGGGTTATTTAAAAAAAACTCCGGAGAAGTCACACAGTCAACTGGTCCCAAACTAGGCCAATGGATACCAGACACTGATAAATATTTAACACCCAGACACAGAACAAACATCTGTTTTTATCACACTAATGATTGTCCTGTGCGGGAATCGAACCCGCAACCTCTAGCGCTGAAGGCAGAGTTACTACCAACTGACCTTTTTTTTTTATACTACTGAGGTGGCAAACAAGCATACGGCCCACCTGTTGGTAAGCGGTTACCGTAGCCTATGAGCGCTTGCAATACCAAAGGCATCACGCACGCGTTGCCGACCCCGAACCCCCCTCCCCCTAAAGAGCTCTAGCAACCTTACTCACCGCAGGAACACAACACTATTTGAAACAAATAATGTTATTTGGCTGCGATCTTCTGTAAGGCGGAGTTACCTCCCAGGCGGGCTGCTCCAATTTAGAACGAGAAAATCTCGCTATGCCCTACCTCCTCCTAGCTATGAGGTCAGTCAAATATTTGGAACCCCTTACACCTCAAAACTAATTCATGCCGGCCCACTTACCAATTGTACCACATCTTCGTTTGATTCTTCATCACAATCGTCAGCAACGACAAAAAAAAAGAGAAAAACTAAAATCAGATATCTGGCATCGACCATACTGATTTATGATTCTGCGTTCGCGATAATAATCCACAATGGGAATCGTAGAACCATTTATTCTCACTAAAACCAACTTATCAACTACCAAAAAGTTTACTTCTAGTCTGTAATACCAGGCAGTAAGGTTCATGGTGAATGTAAGATTATTTGTACAAAAATGTTAAGGGCATGGAGTTGTCATGCCATATTTAGTTCATAGCGAATTTTGAACAAACAGAATAAGGATGTTACTTCATTGTTATTTTAACAATGAAATATAGTGTAGTTCCTAATCGGTAAAGGATACATTTTTTTTTATACTGCCTTACAAATTTTGTATGAGTGTGTTTTAGTGAAAAAGAATCGCAGCGTATATACAAGATGATTCATAACATGTATACCATCCCGAAAGGGGGTTATTCTATCAACAAAAAGAAATAATAAGAGCTATAAAAAAACATCAAAATGTTAATTTTTTTTCTTAATGTTTTTAAAAAAACTTTCTCAAATTAGCTGTTTTTGATATTTTTATCATCTTTAGAACTAAACGAACAAGAAGTTCGGAATCAAGATTGCAACCTAAAACAGCTGATTCATCGAGTTTGACCTGATTTGACCCCAAAACAGCTGATTTTCGCAAAGAGTTTTTTTAATGAAAAATGACGAATTTCCATAAGTTATAGAACAAACATTATTGCAAATTAGTTGTAGAATAAGCCCCTTTTGGGATGGCATACATATTATGAATCACCATGTCAGACACAGCGTTAGATGGAACTTGAAATGATAGAGACCAAGCCGTGTTTGATGCCTGATTCTTCTAGGCTTGGTCGCGAGGAACAGGCGTAGCTTCACCTAGTTTCTAAGACGTTTCAAAGTGATCCTAGTGATTTTATTGAAATAAACGCCTTTTGACTTGACTTTGTTCAAAGGCTCTTACCAACAGGTGGGCCGTAACATGTTTGTCTTTGTTGTATAAAAAAAATATCTATGGGATAAACATTGTTGTTTTCCTAAGCGAGCCATTCGCGCTACATTAAAGTACACGTACACGATCCCTGAATATTATGTTTCCTTTAATCGGTTCCGCTGTGTTCGCAGCGGGAATACGCCCGTAAAAATGCTGCGTGCCTCCGAATTTGCGGAATTTATGGCCAGTCGATTCAGTTTCACAAAATTTACAGCTTCGGAAATAGCGAGTGCAAACAGGTGCTTACTATGCTGGATACAAGCCAAATAGCTCGAAACAAATTGTGCACAATTTATTATTTGTTGCGAGCTGTTACGAGCATAACACTGTTCTTGACATGTGAGTGGCTTATTACAACAAACGCGAAATATTTTTCCCGCCTAATGAGACAGCATAGGTATTTTTTTCGCTCCGATTAGTCGTTAATACTTTTTCACTCCACTCACTGTGACAGCAGCAGTTTATTTATTTATTTGACAAAATCCACAGCTCTGAAAATGAAAACATGTGAAAGGAGACATTTCATTCTGGGCCTGGTCCATGTACACCACATAGAAAAGTTAGGAAAAAATAGGAGATTACAAGAAAAATAAAATTTCATTAATTTGAAGACAAATGCGATGGTACAAGAATAGTTCTTCTGGTAAGTTTTTTACTATGTGAACACTAATTGAAGGCCGCCATGTTGGTTTATAATTGGCGTTTGACATGACATTGACATATTTTTCATGTCATGTTGTTTGATTTGATTGTTTTTGTTTTGTCAGATAAATGTACGTTGTCAAAATGACATTTCACGCACGCTCATCCGCCATATTTTGTAGCGCTGTGTGTTGCTCTCTTTGTCGAAAAAAATCTTAATGTACCTTAGAACGAAGTCAATTTAAATAAAATAACCAATTAAATACGTTTACTTTATTGCTTAGCCATATTTTAGAGTAGTGTACACAGTGCAGGCCCAGGCTCCATATATTAAATACAAATACAAATAAATACAAATATTGACGAAACGTCTCTTTTATAACTAAACTAACAGCCAATAACGGATTTACATATTATTCCTAAAAACAACAGTCACCAAGCATATATACTTATAATAATAATAATAACTTTATAACAATAAAAGCTGTATATAAATATTAACACAATTATTATACCATATACATAAACCATGCCTGATGTGTACGTACTTTGTGTGCGCGCTTGTGTGGGTGAGTGTGTGTGTGGTGTGTGTGTGTGTGTGTGTGTGGGAGTGTGTGTGGTGTGCGTGAAAGAGAGAGAGAGAGAGTGTGTGAGAGAGTTTGGCTTCACACCGACTGATCCTTCAGTTGAAATTAATTTCGCAGAAAATGTTCGCAAATTAGTTTTAATAACTCCACAATAACAGCAGCCATACCTAAACATCATAGGAAATCCTAGTCTTTGTTAACTCAAAGTTGAGAGGAATTTTCAAAAGAGTTCCATCCACTCACGATAAAAAATACGAGCCTAAGTATACCAGAACTAGAACTAAAATAATGCAACGCTCACCTTCAGTCAAAATTACCTTGTTCCACAACAGGTCAAAAGTTCTGTCAGCTAGTATAATTTATTCATTTACCCATGCAATTGAATTGATTAGGTGAAACATTTTTCATAGGTATTCATCATCTCATAGCTACCTTCTAGTCGTGATACAGACTTGATGGTAACCAACATTCTATTCGAAGTATCCTTACCCAAGTGATGTAGAGTAGGTACATCCTAAGCAAATAAATTTGTATGCGGGATTAGATACTGTGGACAAGGGATTGATCTTGTGATCTAAAGTTCTGTTTTCATTGAATAAATTAAAAACTTTCCGAGCTACAAGATTACACAGGTGCGCTGATGGAAGTTTACATTATAAGCAATATAGTTGGGATTTGTTTTTCTATAAAACGGAGTGACCAAATCGGTGACGTTTTGGAAAAAGGCTAGGTCAAGAGTACCCTAAACCGACGAGCATGTATGAAGAATGTGATGAGAGTTAATGAAGCAAAAGCGGTATGTCAGGATCGTAGCAAGTGGAAAGCCGTGGTCTCTGCCTACAATCTGGGAAAAAGGCGTGATTTTGTATGTATGTAAAAAACGGAGACCAGGACCACCAGTAATGGCCACAATGAAACGGTAGCATGTCAAACTGAATTAATTATCGAGTTCAAGCATATTCAGTTCCAAGTTTTTTTGGTTAGGGTATCAAAAAATTCTTATATTTGTAATAAGATTTTTTTACAGAGTTTTCGCTTTAAATTGGCTAGGTAATTGTTAACTTTAGTACATCACTAAGAACCTAGTTATAGAAGCGTATTCTTATGACTTAGCCGTGGTGGCCCCGGCTGAAGAATAGGCCCCTCCATATCTACCTATCCGCGGATGTCGTAAGAGGCGACTAAAGAAAAAAAGCTAGGGATGGGCAGCAGCGTCCCTCATTTTAACAACGATAGCTTTAACTGCACTCGCCAATCCGCATGCCCAGAGTGGTGAGTATGGGCAAATCCCCCCAAATGATGAGGAATTCGCTCTGTCTGTGTGGGAGGCCATGTTCAGTAGTGAAATGATGATGATGATTCTTATTTTTTTTGTTTTTTTTTTATACAACATAGGTGGCAAACAAGCTTACGGCCCACCTGATGGTAAGCGGTTACCGTAGCCTATGAGCGCTTGCAATACCAGAGGTATCACGCACGCGTTACCGACCCCGAACCCCCTTCCCCCCTAAAGAGCTCTGGCAACCTTACTCACCGCAGGAACACAACACTATTTGAAACAAATAATGTTATTTGGCTGCGATCTTCTGTAAGGCGGAGGTACCTCCCCAGGCGGGCTGCTCCAATTCAGAACGAGAAAATCTCGCTGTGCCCTACCTCCTCTTAAACTTATAACACTGATTCTCTCACCGACGGTCATAGACTACCATATCTCAATCTGGTTATTGACCTGATAAAAGAAGACCAAGAAAGAATCAGTGACACGACAAGCAAGTGATTCAGTGTGGGAGAGTGAAAAAATATTAACAAAGAAATGCCAAAGAACCCAGATAAATATAGCACCCTCACAAAAGCCTTCACAAGAGTCTGCGTTTTAAGTGTCTATTGCAAGAACCTCTTAAAAAGATTTACACATCTGTTTGTCCGTCTGCGTAGGCGGCCCTTTGCAGGAAGCTCAGTGACCCTTCGAAACCTCCGGTTAAAGACAGACCCATATCACCCTTTTATTTAACAGCTTAAATAATGGATTTATCTCTTACTAGCTGTGCCCGCGCGGTTTCACTGGCATTGAGCGTCTACGCAGCTTTATAACATCGAGTAAATTTTGTAGGTACATGCAGTGTTGTCACGTGTAAGTTACAAACGATCTATAGATCGCTCAATTGATCCAGATCACTACCAGTTGGAAGCGTTCCAATGAGGCTGGCCGAGTTGCCACGCTGTTTGGCAATCTAATCCATTGGGTCAAATAGGAGCTAGCTCTCGGGTCACGCGTCGATTCGATCAGACGCTCTGATATTGTTTTAAAAACTTTCTCAAACTGAGCCTCATTTCATGTATAACATAAAGATATTTTTGTACAAAAATACCAAGCATTCCTGAATTTTCCCGTAAATTTTCCAAAAACTTTCTTTCATACAAACCTTGTCTGGATAAATACGAACACAACAGAAAAGAAATTAGCCAAATCGGTCGAGCCGCTCTCAAACCGGCATACGTGGCAATTGATTTTTATTATTATAGATAATCCCGTGCATATTAAATATTAAAGTATTTAATAAAAGTATGCCAAATAAAAAGTCAAGGTTTTGTTGTTTCACCTTTAATTATAAGGGAGGAAAAAGGTGCTGGTACAAGCCGAATTTATTGAGGTTACGGACAGAAAATCTTTGTCCAATTCGATTGCAAAAGAAACGTGACACAATTTAGATTAGGAACTCGTAACGGAGCTTGCCTTTACCTCAATCGAATTAAACAGGATACATTTAGCACTTTCAACATAGTTGGCACAAAAGCAAACCAGCCAGGCTATTGCGTAAGCGTAATGGTAATGAAGTTCGCAATAATAAGGATGATTTTATAAATTTTAGCGACATCTGAAGTAAAGTAAAGTAAAGTAAAGTGTCATTTATTGCTTGAAATACATGTAGGTACAGGTGTTTATAGTCTATAATTATGTGAGTCAATGTATTCCTACCGATTTTTCGATGTGCAATAATAATATTTTTGTACAAATAATAATAATTAAAATAAACTTAATAAAATAAAAATTAAACATGAAACTAATTGGATAAAAAACAACTTAAAAATAGCGAATGTCAAGCCAAAAAATCTTTGTCAGTTAAGAAATCATTTATAGAATAATAACATTTATTTGAAGTTTTTCAAACATGAAAAGGAAGAAGCTAAGGTCTTGAAGTTTTCCTTTGTCAAGTTTGGAATGTTTTGAATGTGGATAAGATTGTTAAAATTACCCTCAAAGTTACGAATTTCATTGCCTCTTAGGCAATTGCACCACAGTAACCTAATATTTCTATGAAAATAATGTATTTCACTGCTAATATGCCTCCTCCACAAAGTTTCAGAGCAACTTCGCACGAGGCAGCCGCCCATAATCACCACGCTGTACACGGGTTGGCGAGCGCAGTTAGGGCTATTGTTGTCAAAGTACAGGACGCTGATGCCCTCCCCTAGCTTTTTCCCCTTAGTCGCCTCTTAGGGTGTTACCACACTAATCAATAAATCGTCGATCGATGGTAGAATCGAACAGTTGACGGCGACTGTTCCGCTGGCCGTATGAGAGAGGAGTGACAGTCAATCAATGGTCGATTGATGTGGTAACACCTTTAAGGTACGGGTTGGTAGATATGGAGGGGTCTGTTCTTTAGCCGGGGCCACAAAAACCACCTAAACGTATAGAATCTCATTTACGATTCTACTTGAAGTCTCGTGCGTGAATCTTTAGCTGTTATCCTACTTAATTATAAAGTTAAAAATAAAGTGGCAATTCCGCCAGCGTCTTGGGGACGCTTCCGACTGGTAGTGATCTGGATCAGTTGAGCTATCTATAGATCGTTTGTAACCGTCTTTAGATGGCTCAACTGTTTTTTGTGTATTTTGTAAATATTAACTTGTATTAGTTTTATGTTTCTTTCTGTAAATCAATTATTCAACAATTAAATATACCAAAATAAAGTTTGTGAGGATGTTTGGATGTTTGTTGTTCACACACGCCGCAAATGCTCAACCGATTTCGTTGAAACTTAGAATAGATAAAGTTCTTCAACTGTATTAGCATATGGGCTACTTTTTATGTAGAGACCACGAGCGAAGCCGCATGCGGAAGCTAGTTAGCTAGGCCCTTCCGTTACTACCCGTGAATTTCGTAAGAGGCGGATAAGGGAAAAAAGCTAGGGGATGGGAAGCAGCGTACCCTATCCGCACTTTATCTGCGCTCGTCAACCCGCATGCCCAGCGTAGCGTGTATGGGCAAATCCCTCAAATGATTGTTTGGGTGCAGTTCAAGTTCAGGCGCGCTAGAAATCTATGGAGGAGGGCAGTGGACGTCCTACGGCTGAAGTAAAAAGCGAAATGTTTTCATTTGACACACATCTAACCTCAACACTCCATTACACTTCAATTTATCGGTCTGTTAGAACATTATTTTCATTCGAATAAACAATCTTTTCGCCCAAATCGCAACACAAAAAGCCCGAGTAAAACCAATAAATACAATTGAATCTGTCCACCAAAATAAATTTGGCCATTCCACGCGAGTTCATAGAACATTCGAGTGCTTTCGAAACTTTTTTAACGTTACTTTTCATTGTTTACTTTTTGGGATGTACTTTTGTGACCTAATAATGTACCTAAACGAAATAATCGTTTTTAAACTAAGATAGAAAACTAAAATTCGTGATGGTCTAGTGGGGGAGGTGCCCAAACTTTCGATCCGAAGATAGTGATAGTTTTCTGTTAGAATTCAGTACTTACCTACAACTTCGACATTATCGATGGGCTTACAAAATTTGATGTATGGAATAGGACCTCACGACTTAAAACGTGGGCATGTAACAAAATGTTAAGATATGCCTCTGACTACCCCCTTAACCATCTTCATGATCTGATCGCCTGGAGATTTGAAAGGTTGTTTACCATGCTTGGGAATTAAAGTCGTGAGCCCATTTTTTTATTATTTATGATAGAAAAACTACTGAAATTAAATGTTTATTTGTATAAACCACTCAAAAACTAAACGCGGAGGCCAAAACGTTTAAGAGCTAGTAGGCATAAATAAATTAAATAACACATCACATCACATACATACATACATATTTCAACATTTTACGAATTTTTATAACTAATTTTAATGTTTAAATACTAAAGCAGAACAAACCAGTCGGAACAGCTGAAAAATGGTCAAACCATCCTGCTCATAAGCAGATTAAGTTAATAAAAACCCAACTCAACAAAATCACTATGCCTGAAACGCGTCAACCCCGATCCTACCCAACGGACCAATTCCCAAAATACGAAATGGGGCAGGTGTATTTACAAAATGACCCTCCAAAACCAGATGACAGCCTAGACCCTAATCAACTGCACTAGGGTCTAAAAGCTACGATAAACCCCCGTATGTTATGAGGGAGTCGTTGTGGCCCAGTCTGAGGTACCCTTACTGTCGATCCGAAGATCACGTGTTCGAATCCTGATCGTCAGCGGATTCTTCTGTTCGACTCCGGCTTAAAATTTTGAAAGAAAACATCGTGAGTGAACCGGTTACTATTCCTGGTGGGCTTGCAACCGGTATTGTATGCATTGCTAACTACCAAATTTTATATTTTTTTTTTAGGTGGTGGTTTTGGAGGTGGCAATCATGCTTACGGCCCACCTGATGGTGAGCGGTTATCGTAGCCTATGAGCGCTTGCAAAACCAGAGGGATCACGCACGCGTTGCCGACCCCTTAAGAGCTCTGGCAACCTTACTCACCGCAGGAACACAACACTATTTGAAACAAATAATGTTATTTGGCTGCGATCTTCTGTAAGGATGTTTGGAAGTGCCAGTGACTACACCTCCTAGCCATACTTGGAGATCAGAGAGTGTGTGTATGTGTGCTTATCTGCTACTAGCGGTTCGCATCAAACTGAGATTTCGCGATGTCTGGCAGAAGTCTGTGCTTCGATAATAGTTCAAACACAATTAAGATAATCTTTGAAAATCACACCCTTACAAATACAAATACAATCGTTTATTTGCTAGAATATATACAAAATTTACATAATATGGTCTTAAAGCTATGCTTAGTCAATGTATTCAGCCTGCATGCAGGCTTGCAAATATTAATAACTTAGCATGTTCTAACTAATAATCAATGTTACCTGATCTGCGAAGTCAATGAACCTTTATCAAATAATATATTATATTAGTTTTCTTATACTAAATTCCATGCAGATCGAATTGACCGTTAGAAAGTTATGGTCTCACAAATATAAATAGGTATTCCTACTACTCGCTCGCTTCGCTCGATCAATAAATGTTAAGCGGCTTTTCCTGGCAAGTTCAGTAAAATCCATTAAACTTCGTCTTGGTGCAAAAAATTCAAATAACTATGCTCCTTCAAAGAAGTGCCACCCAAGACTAACTAGTTGCAGAACTGCGGAATAATAAAATTACTTTTAAAACAGTGAAGTAAAACATTGTTGTCAATTAGTATTCTTAAAACCGCCAATGGGCTTACAATTTGTCACTTAAGGAAACTTCTGCAAAATGTGGGCCAACTAATTGCAGTTATTTTGTGGCTTAAAATATAATTGCAAGGATCTTAATTTCTTGAATCCAATTAGAAATAAAGACGGTCAAGTGCAAGAACTCGCGCCCGCTGATGCTTCCGTACCAACCATTGGTCGTGGTTTCGAATACCGGTTGTGCACCAATGCATTTTCCATGCGTAAAATCCGTAAACAGGGTCAGAAAATCAAAATTCCAAGTGTAGGAAGCGTAGGACGATGATGACATTATAATGAATTATCTAATATCTTGTGGAATTTTAAAATTGTACTTAACAATAGATCCTACAAAGACAAAACAAGTGGTTTATTTTCGGCGCTTGGAAATACAGCCCTCAGATTCATTCAGTAGGTATAGGGCAGGGCAGTGAGTAATTATCCAAAGTAATTTGCGAAAGCTGCGCGCCTGCAAATTAAAACAATAGCAAGTGCTGTAATTTAAAAGGGAATGAGCTATAGTCCCCCAGATTGTAAGTTTCTAACAAGTAATAATTCAGTTTGAGCCCTATTTCAGCTTTAATTACAACTATTGTAACCAATCCTGTATTATTTCTGCCTTTCAATGTATTTATTTAATGTATTTGTATACCCTCAGAGCCTCAAAGCAAATGTCTGCAATCAGATCGTGATGTATGCGTGAGCCATGCATAACACATGACACTGAGATTTTGTCGGTAACTATTGTCCTGTGAAAGTCCACTGACAATATTATCTGACATTATTATCAGCTTGTAGAAGTCCACTGCTGGACATAGGCCTCCCCCAAAGAGTGCCATGACAAACGGTTTTGAGCCTTTTCCATTTACCGACTTCCCGAAACTTTCACAATGTCGTCGGTCCATCGTATGTCCTGCCAACACTGTGTTCGATTCGTGGTCGCCATTGGAGAACCTTTATTCCCCAGTGGTTGTCGGTTCTTGAGCCTGAACACTAACACTGTAACTGGCTAATTCTGACAACTATCTCGGTTGGTACCTTAGTTCATGGATGCCCTCAAACACATGCTCCCAAGAGAGAGTTATTGCTCGGAATTAAACATCGCGATAATATCCGAAAGAGGAAATCCGTAAAAGAACCAAGGTCACCGATATGACTGTCAGAACAAGCAAGTTAAACAGCTGACAACCTTTGGGGAATCAAGGTTCTCGAAAAGGACTCCACCCAATAGACCGACGACATTGTGCAGGTTGCGGGAAGTCGGGCACTGCCTGTGACCACGATTGTTGAACACAGTCGACAGTACAACAACAACGTCGGGAATAAAATATAAAAATGGTACGCGATAAACACCCGTTTAATTTTAATAAGCTATGTATACCTACTGAACGCGAAAGTTTGTAAAATACTATATTTAGATTTATTATTTAACTACAATATTCTTTCTTTTTGTTCATAGAATAAACCCCTTTCATATGGCTTCTCGTGTCCCAAGATCCTTCAGTCGTCGTAGGTATAGTTATTCCATTTCACGAAGTCTAGTGAATCATTGCAATTTGAATCTTATATCAATGACTTAAAGGTTACCAGACAAGTCATCATGAGGTGGAATAACTGTACTACTGAAGGTAATTTTCATCCCATAAATTAGACGATGAAAGTTAGGTTACTTAGGAAGATAGTTTCGTGAGGTACGTAAGTTAGATAACCGCCCTAAGCCCGACTAAAATTAATCAAAATGGGGTTGAATACGAGGAATACCTAAGTACTTGATCGAGCGTGCGAAGCGAGTGCAGATCTCTCAAACAACTTGGGCGAACCGGCGCGCGGCGTTTGTATGTTTTTGTTAGAGCATAACTTTCAAACTGTCAATCCGATCTGCATGGAATTGTGTAGCTATACAAACAGGTTGTACTATCTAGATTTTCTGGTGAAAATATCAGGCCAATGTCTCAACCTATGTCTTAGCAACCCCGCTAAGACATAGGTAGGAGTCCAAAAGGGAGTTAAAAAAAAGTTATACAAACTAACTTGAAGAAAAAAAAACTTGAAGTGGTTGTAATTATGAGAGAGCTTGTTTTTACTTTCCAAAACATCCATTTGGTACAGTTTTCTATGACTTGGTAGTTCAGGTTTGATATTAGTTAGAATATGCTTAAGATACGATTTTTAATATCTTATTTGTGCCTCAACGATCATCGACGTTCGTACTAGACCTAAACGTATTTGTAAATAAACAATTACCTGACCTAGCGAGTGTTTTGTGGGTAGTATTTTAGAACAGGTAAAACAGAACGTTTATGACAAAAGCTCTTAGAAAAGGTACCTACAAGATTTAGTTTAAGTATTTTGCGCCGCGGACGTGACGTCACGTGCCAGGCGCGAATGAAGATTGGTTATTGGGGAAAGTGGAAATAACGTGGGGATTTAGTGTAATGGTAATGTCACTGGCTACTTTTCACCTCACATTGAGGGTCCAGAAAATAACAACTTTGTAATAGTTATGCACTTCAACCTCTAGACAAACAGCCATCCTCAACGAAAAACCATACAAAAGAACAACACTATTGCCAAAGATTGAAGGCATATACCGAAATCTCCTTGAACTTGGCAGCATTTGTAGAAAAAGTCTAAAATCATCATACCTACAAAACATTTATAACTAACACCTAACACCCTACAGTCACATAATAAGTCCTGACCCCACACTAGGTTTCCCTGTGTCATGGATATCAGAAACTACGAGTACCACGGTTCCACAACACCCAGACCCGGGACAAATATGATCATGCAAACATTTTG
Source organism: Anticlea derivata (assembly GCA_947579855.1). Lineage (NCBI taxonomy): Eukaryota > Metazoa > Arthropoda > Insecta > Lepidoptera > Geometridae > Anticlea > Anticlea derivata. Next base: position 10,187,677 of record OX388270.1, read on the forward strand.
TCAAAGAGCCCTTGATACTTATATCCTGAATTTTTTTGTGTTCTGTGGAAGGCATTATCACCGACCCGAGGTTTTAAACTATGACAGAGAGTGTCTTATATCCTCTTTGGACTTTACAAGTTGCTTATACCCTAATTGGCACTTTAGGTCTGTTAAACGCTTTGAAAATCCGTTTTGTCTAAGAACATACCATGTCCGTCTTTTTTTTTTTTTATATAACTGTAGTGGCAAACAAGCATACGGCCCACCTGTTGGTAAGCGGTTACCGTAGCCTATGAGCGCTTGCAATACCAGAGGCATCACGCACGCGATGCCGACCCCGAACCCCCTTCCCCCTAAAGAGCTCTGGCAACCTTACTCACCGCAGGAACACAACACTATTTGAAACAAATAATGTTATTTGGCTGCGATCTTCTGTAAGGCGGAGGTACCTCGAGGAGCTACCTCTGTATCGAGGAAACCAAGCTACGATTAAATCAAAAGGAAGATGGCTGGGACAACAGATGCGATTACCATAGTGGAAAGCATACTCTTCGTGTTTCTAACTTTCTTGGTAAACCTGCATTAGGTCAATGACTGATTGAGGTCCGGTGACCCTGTTGAAGAAGATGATAAAATAGTGAGTCGTAGTGTAGTAGGGGATGGGCAGCAGCGTCCCCTATTTTCAAAAATATAGCTTATAGGCAAATCCCCCCACATGATAGAAGTTCGCTCTGGAATCTGTGGGGAGGCCATGTTCAGCAGTGGATGTCCTACGGCTGAAATGGTGATGATGATGTCTTTGTTTACAATTCTAACATTAAAAGAAACAATACAATTTGTAAGGTACTTGGGCATAAAAGCTTGCAATAAAAGCCAAGTTATGTTCAGGAATACGTACGAAATGGGATGTTTGAAATACTAGTTAGATTTATCTTTGAAATAGCCAAGAGCTAGCTGGAAACTTTGACCGTAAAGCTTTTGTTTCCTAAAAAGCAATCACCTTAAAAAAGCGCTCGTAATGTAGCTCTTTATTTAAGCGAAAAGCTAAGGAGTTGAATATATGTACTACCGTCAGCACTCTCTCCTGAAAACTACAATTAGTTTTGTTCAAGACAAGGTGTCAGTGAATAGGTGTCCTCTAGACTTCGTTCTCCATCGCCGGCCACAACATCATTTCCCATCAGGTGAATTAAGATTACATTCTTGATAAAAAAACGGAGACGTCTCCGCTAATCATTCTTTGACACAACGGATGATGTCTTTATTGTTTTTTTTTTTTTTTTTTTTTTTTTTAATATATTCCGGACATAGCACACACGGTCAACTGTTCCCAAACTAGGCATAGTCTGTACGATGGGTACCAGAGACTGATATACATAATAGATTAATATTTAACACCCAGACACAGAACAAACATCTGTGTTCATCACACAAATGTTTGTCAAGAGCGGGAATCGAACCCGCGACCGCAGAAGGCAGAGTTACTACCAACTGAGCTATGAGGCCAGTCAAGTCAGTATTGCTATAGAGGTACAAATATGAACCCTAAACTTTGATGCCGTTAACTTCCGTTACCGCCAATCGCAAAGTTGATGGTACGTTGAAACAATACTGCTACAATACGGCCGTCTTTATGATAATCCCTCTTGTCTCCCTCGGAAGACAAAGCTTTAAGTGCGGTTTCAAGTTCCAATGTTACTTAGTACTTGCTGAATAACGATTTCCGTTCAGGAAACTGTTGTTTTAACGGATGTATGTTTGTCTGTACGGGCTCTTTTTTGGTTTTCACTGGCTCTTTCTCCATCATCATGATCATTTTAGCCGAAGGACGTTAACTGCTGAATATAGGCCTCCCCCACAGATTTCTAGAGCGAATTCCTCTTCCACCACGGCCATACTTACAACTGGTTCTTTATAAACCAAGAAAACCAAAACAGTGCCAAAAATTTAGTGTTTAACTGATTTCGCTGCAACACTTTGATGACCAATCTTTCAACCACCGCATTTCAGCTGGAATCGACAATTTACTTCCAAGCCTACTAATATTATAAATGCGAAAGCTTATGAGGATGTTTGGATGTTTAAAATACATAAAAAAAATATTCCGGACATATCACACACGGCCAACTGATCCCAAACTAGGCATTGCCTGTACAATGGGTACCAGAGACTGATATACATAATAGATATATATTTAACACCCAGACACAGAACAAACATCTGTTTGTTGTGCAATGGCTCAAACTTGGAATAGATAAAGTTCTTTACCTAAAATACCATATAGGCTACTTTTTTATGTAGATATCACGCAATCCAAGCCGCGGGCAGAAGCTAGTATATTATAAAAACAAATATTACCAAAAAATATGTTAAATTAATTAATCTTAATTTAAATCAGTCTGAAGTTTTGCGCATTTTACAAATAATCCTAGTATTTATACTGCATCTGGTAGCATGGAGCAATGAACTCACGATGTGAGTATCAATCTCAATCAGAACTCCAGGGTAGGTATTTCATTGAAGATATATGCTACGACGTAGAGCTTTCGTAGCCCGTAGTCACGTAGCACTGTCATATTATACTTTTAACAAACTAACGTTTATGGATTTGAACGCGTTATAGCTACTGAATGAAATGCGTGATTCTTTTGTTTTTAAATAAATTGGTAATATCTTCTCTTTTTGTTAGGAGGCAGGGCCAGCCCGCCTGGTACTGCCTTACAGAAGATCGCAGTCAAACAACATTATTTGTTTCAAATAGTGTTGTGTTTGTTTCAAATAGCTCATCAGTAACTACAGACCAATCAGCCTCACGTCTTGCATATACAAAGTATTCTCCACGACCCTACTACGGCGCCTGACCAAAATCATAGATGAGAACCAGCCAGCGGAGCAAGCCGGTTTTGTGAGAAGTTTTTCAACAGTGGACCACATACATACTTTAAAACTTATCATCGAAAAATATAATGAATATGACAAACCACTCTACCTATGCTTCATCGATTATAGTAAAGCTTTTGACTCAATATCGCATAGCTCTATATGGCGGGCTCTGTCGATGCAAGGCATAAATATTAACTACATAAATATAGTTAAAGAAATTTACAAAAATAGTACATCTAGAATTGTCCTAGAGAAGCCAGGGCCCAGCTTTACAATTGAGAGAGGTGTGAAACAGGGAGACCCGCTCTCTCCAAAGCTTTTTATCGCCGTACTCGAGCAAATATTCAGGGCACTAGACTGGGAAAACAAAGGCCTTAATCTACATGGAAAATACCTATCGCATTTAAGATTCGCAGACGATATTGTGCTTCTTTCAGAAGACCCACAAGAAATGCAAGTCATGATAGAGTCCCTCTGTGAGGAGAGTGGGAAAGTTGGGCTGGAAATTAATGAAAGTAAGTCGAAATTAATGACCAACAGGCAAAATATCCCCATGCAAATTCTAACCAAAAGTCTAGAATACGTCGAGGACTATATCTATCTAGGACATTCAATCACATTAAAATCATGCACCGAAAAGGAAATCGAACGTAGAATCAAAAACACATGGAACAAATATTGGTCAATGAAAGAAATATTCAAAAGCAAGCTACCAATTAAAATAAAAACTAAAGCACTGGAAATCTGTTTACTCCCATGCCTTACATACGCTTGTCAGACATGGGCCCTATCCAGGAAGACAGTTCAAAAAATAAGAGTCTGTCAAATGGGTTTAGAGAGAAGTTACACGGGTCACAAACTGAAAGATAAAATCAAGAACAGCATAATTAGAAATAAAACCAAAGCAAAAGATGCAGTGAAAAGAGTTCTCCATTTGAAATGGAAATGGGCAGGACACGTACAAAGAATGTCAAACAATAGATGGCCCATAACAGCAACTAATTGGTACCCGATTGGCAAAAAACGGAGAAAAGGCAGACCCCCTAAGAGATGGAGCGACGACATCACCAAGATAGCAGGCAAGGCTTGGAGTAGAGTAGCAAGAGACAGGGAGACATGGAAGCAACTGGAGGAGGCTTTTATCGCTGATAGCGAATCTTGCATACCTACTTAGATTTTAAGAAAGTGTAGATAAGTTGAACTGATGCAGGAAACAATAAAGCTTATATTATATTATTTAGTGTTGTGTTCCTGCGCTAAGTTTGCAGGTGGGCCGTATGCTTGTTTGCCACCTTAGTTGAAGCAAAAAAACTGTTTTGCTTGTGTCTTTATTTATTCACAGAAAGCCTAAGTAGTTATTTATGTTCTGGGTCTGAATGTAAACTAATTTAAAGTTTTAGACACCGCTCATGTTGTGTGCTTCGCTGAACTTTGAAATCTCAAGCATTCTCGACGTGTTTGAATTCCAAGCTACCTAGCCACCCGAGATATTTATAACCACTTACCACTTTATTTGCACAATTTAATTTGCACTAATGGATTTATCCATTAGTGCAAATTAAATTGAATAATTGAAGACCTCTCAAACAACTTGGACAATTCGGTGTTGTATGTTTGTTTGTGTAGTAATTTGCTAGAGCATAACTTTCGAACTATCAATCCGATCAGAATTTAATAGGGCAACAAGTTGTATCAAGATTTGCTTGTTGAATATGAGTAAAAACGGCCAAGGGGTTGTTTAGGTCATTGACCAAAAGTGGCTAAACTAGCAACCTCCACCCATCACGCAAAAGGGGCGGCAGCCTTGTTGTGGAAACCAGTCCACTCACAAAGAACCAAGTGTCCAAAAGGGAGTTTTCGCCATTTTTGACATCGAATATACCTACTAAAGTTTATCTTAATTTTGCTTCGATCAACGAACCACCAACTTTTATGAGACATCGCAAGTTTTCAGTCTACGCGAACGTATTTTTATTAATTGAGCTAAAATGCGACTGGGATTTACTCTATTCAGGGCTATGTCATTTTGAAACCATAAATTGCTTATAGAAAAACAAAACAGGACGTGTAACAGACACTCGTAATTCTCGAAGGAACAGGCACTGCTTCGGGAAGTGTAAAAGATGAATAAATTATTCCCTTTGACTGGCAACCAGCCAGTCACCATTAACTTTGTTTTGCATGTCTATCCGCAACACTTTGACCCTCTATAATCTTATCCATATAGTTATAACTTGTTAACTAATCTTCGTGTAATAGGGTTAGTTTCGGCACCTTCCTCGTAAACTAAGTAATTCTGTGATTATTTTAAGTTTTCTAAGTAAAGGATCCTATAGAAAAGCAACAACTGTCGGCCGTTCCCGGTCGGTCGCCAAGGTAATAAAGACTTTATTAATAGCTAGTGAACACACGTTCTTAAACTCATATTGAAAAATATAGGCTTTTATTTTTATTATATAACTTAACAAAAATTAAACGCCTAGACTTTTTAACTTGGACCAAACAAACATTAGAACAGTAAAAAATATGTTATTAAATTACATTATATTATTTTTTGTTTCACCCTAAATTGTTTTTCTTCTGATATGTTTATAATGTTACACGTACAATTTATAATTAATATAATTTTGGAATTGTTTTCATAGATTTTCGTTATAATGGGTGTACTTTTTGTTGTTGTGTGCGACAACCGTTGGGGAATAAAGGTTCTCGAGTGGCGACCACGAACCGGACGACGCAGTGTTGGAAGGCCCCCCACCCGATGGACCGACGAAATTGTTAAGGTTGCGGGAAGTCGGTGGATGGAAAAGACTCAAGACCGTTAGTCATGGCACTCTTTGGGGGAGGCCTATGTTCAGCAGTGGACTTCATCAGGCTGATGATGATGATGATGAAGTGTACTTTTTAGTTACAATACTTATTTATTTTGATTTAAAAACTCATAAATTTATTTTGCCGACTATACCTAGCCCAATTTTAGAAATCTCAAATCGAGCAAACTGATTAAAATCCTTTTTCAGCCCAGATATTCATTCAGAACGAAGTTACCCTTTTTCAGCGAAATTAATTTGAAATTGCCTAGGATTTGTATCATCCGTTTATATTTAGCCTCATGTCTAAAACATAAATATAACTTAAAAAATAATAAACGTTAGGCTTTAGGGAAAACCTCGGTTACCACTGACAGCTGATGAATTGGTAAGTCCCTTTTCAAAATCAAGAATCTAAAGCCACCACTAGCAGCAGTTACTGAAGTAAAATATTTTTTCCTTAGCAACTAGTTATAATTAGAAAATAGTTTATTCGTTTGCTTAGGAACTTCGCTTTGGGTATAGGTCTTCTACAATTCTACTATCCTACTAATATTATAAATGCGAAAGGATGTTTGGATGTTTAGATGTTTGGATGTTTGTGTTTCAATCACGGCTAAACGACCAAATGGATTTGGATGAAAGTTGCAGAGATAGCATAGGTATAGGCTACTTTTTATGTAAGTACCACGCGAGCGAAACCGCGGGCGGAAGCTAGTTTATGCTATAACTTCTCTTTTTTCAGCCACAATCATCCCTTGGTTACCTGCGGTTTTTTCGATGTCGTCAGTCCAACATTTGCTGGGCCGACCGCTCTCCTTTTGCCACTCGGCCCAGTCCATCGTGTCGCTTCTATGGTCTACCTCGCGTCCTTGTACCGAGCTAAATGTCCGGCCCACTGCCGCTTAAAGCTTAAGTCGCCTAGAGAGATGAAGTTCAGGTCATACGTACTGAAGATGCCTGCGAAGCATCGAGACATGTTCCTCGCTCCAGACTTCTGGCCTGTAGGAATCGTTTACCGACGCTGTAGGGATGTGCCAAGGAAGGAAATAGTTTTATTTTATGTATTTTAGTTATATTATTAGGTATTTATATCTATGGGCCCTGTATTTGTACAATGTACTTTACTAAGTTGCCTGAAATGAAAAACTTATTATTATTATTATGTGCAATTACTGAAGTAATCTGCATTCTGCAGGTTCATTCTGTAAAGGCATTTCGAACCTCGAAGAGCTGAATCCGCGATGACTTTATAATTCGTATTCTGTAAATCTCTAAAACGCCGTAAGACTCACGTGACTTTCGAAGTGAGTTCTGTCACTTGGATGAATACGAATTCTAGTTCGAATTTTTACGGTATAGCTTAGCAGATCGCAATATGAGTATCTAATCCGGATATTAGGTTGTGCTAATCTGAACACCACATAGTCAGACAGCTAGCCTAATTAATAGTCAAGCCTCAATGTACTCTCTAACATAGCATTTGATTGGTTATAAATCCCCATTTCCCTGAGCGCCATTTACCACAAGCAAGCTAATCTATCTGTACAAGCTGATTCATAATATGTATGTTATCCCGAAAGGGGCTTCTTATAACTCATCTGGCAACAGAGTTTGCGCTACGACTTCGGGAAATTCAATATATTTCATTGCAAAAAATCTGCTGTTTTGGGGTAAAATCAGAACAAACTCAATTATTCACTTGTTTTAGATATCAATCTTGTTGTCTAACTTCTCGTATGTATACATTCGAAAACTTTTCTTTACAACTGTACCTTCCATTGTTTACGTAGAATCGAAGAATTGCGTGCATAGCTAAACTTTTTAGACGGTAATTTTCGTGTCGAGCATAGTGGGACCATCCGTAATTAGGTATTAGTTCTTAAACGTAGGTACGGAATGATAAAACAACCAAAATAAGCTAATTATAAATTTCTAATTTTTTTAACAAAAATAAATCTTAAATTATTTTAATTTGACATATTTATTTCGCTACTATTCTTTATTTCTGTTGAAATCTTATTGAATTAGCCTTCGGGAAAGAATACATATTATGAATCACCTTGTAGAAACTATTTACCAATGAACTGGCCACCATTTTCAGGATACTGTGCGTGTGAAGAGCACCCTGGGGGTATATAAATCTGTATTGTCATCTTTACAGATTAGACGTGCACGCGTTCGTTTTTTCGAGCGTTCGCGCGTTCGTAAAGGATTGCTATGCACAGTGAAACATCAGGATGTCGCGAATTGCAGTTTTTGAGATACAACTAAAATAATAATCATCTGTTTCGTCAATCTACTTTGATAATTAATAAGTTTACCCAACACCCAACCAAAATAGGCTTCCCCCATGGATTTCCATATTATGCAGCCTGCACCCAACGGCAGGAACCTTTATAGGGTCGAAATCCTATAGCGCGTAGTGCTATAACTACACGTCGCAAAACGTCCCAATCTGTATCAATGCAGGGGGATCCACTAGGCTCTGTGCTCAAAGGCTCAAGGATGTGTAATCGAACTGAACACATTTAACACGATTGTCTGACTCGTGCACTAGTAATGCATTATGTGTTTACCTTTGTTGGTGTTTATGGATCTCGTAAGAACTAATTTCTCCTTACTAGATCCATGTAGAAGATTTTTTTGTCGAAGACATGTGACATGTGCACGAAAGGAGCCTCTAGAGGCGCACTTTAATCCTTTCACTACACTGATTCCTTCACCGACGGTCGTAGGCCCTTTTCGGGGCCACTATGCCTCAACCTGGATGACCAAGAAAGAGTCTGAAATGTTACACTCGAACCAAAGTACCACCGTAGCGAAAATACGATCAAGAAAATGAACTCATAATTCCCGAAATATGATGTCTTCAGCACTTACACAAAATTCTTGTTACGCCATTAGCATTATCCCTTTGGAAGATAAAATAATCTACGGATCTTCGGAATACTAAATTAACCTATTTTATAACTAAGGTTTCATAAATAATTAACAAGAGACTTCAAATTTTGAGGACTTAAATAGGGGTAAATATTTAATCGACCTTACTAAGTGCTTCAGGTAGGTACTATTCGAGCCGGAATACAAAAAAGGACTAGGGTCCAACAAATGTTTTATTCATCATTAATTTACAATTTTTTCAGCCATGGTCAGCAAGGAAGGAATACAGTCACGACATTTATTTCCATGGTAAGTTAACTTACCGCCCAAACTTTCATATGAAAATGGAAAACTGTAAATGGGAAACTTTTGAATGAATTAGGTAGGTACAAGTTCGTCCAAAAGTTTCGAAGATCAAAGTCGACTTGACAAAAACTACTCGAAAGAAGAACCTTTGGGACAGTTGGGTGTTAAGCCAGGGTTTTTGGTTTTAAGATACCTAACTAATTTGTCGAGTATAAAAAAGTTTTGCCGTACAGTTGCCTCTAAAAAAATACAGGTGACTTGAGAACATCCTCCTTTTTGAAGTCGGTTAAAAAAGAAGTTTATTCGATTTACTAAACGTTGAAAACATTTCACAGTACTAAATCATAAAGATGAAAAAACTAAAATGTCAAAAATTATGTACCGTGACATTTTCAACTTTAGTTACAAGTGTTTGACATGTCTCTGACTACCCCCGACCGATGAGGTCAAAATCCTATTCAACGGCATGCGCGTGAATAAAGCATCCTGCTTACTTGCTTACACTTAGATAATTTTAATGTTATAGGTTTTTTTTTCTTTATTTTTATTATTTTTCATATACACGATCGTAGCAAACGTTGATAACTGTTTTTTGTCGGGTAATATAAGTACTCAAAAGTTTGTGCAGTGCTTTCGAAAAACTTGCCTTTATCAATAAGGCTACGATGTTTTTTTTTACAGTTTGTTATAGTTACTTCGCAAACGAAATTAGAAAGTACCAGCTGGAAGGGTAAAGTGAGTAGGTAAGTAACTTAAAAAAGCTTATTATTGATCGAACGAACGAAGATCTCATAAACAACTTGGACGAATCGGCGTTGTATGTTTGTGTGTATATTTATAGAGCATAACTTTCGAACCGTTTATCCGATCTGCATGGCATTTAGTGCGTGAACATGTTGTACTATAAATTTTTGCTGGATACAATAAGAGGTAAATCTGCCACGGGGTTGTTAATATATCTGAGGAACAGTAGGAGGTGTAAAAAAGATATACAAATACATGAACTGGGGTATTATAGGAAAGAGCTTTGTTCATACATTCCAATTTTTTTTTTTTGCCATATGATGTTTTTGAGGTACAACTAAAATACTCCAATTGCCAACCAGCGTGGCAATTCCGCCAGCGTCTTGGGGACGCTTCCGACTGGTAGTGATCTGGATCAGTTGAGCTATCTATAGATCGTTTGTAACGGTCTTTAGATGGCTCAACTGTTTCTTGTGTATTTTGTAAATATTAACTTGTATTAGTTTTAAGTTTCTTTCTGTAAATAAAGAATAATATTGTGAATAAAAAAAAAAACTAAAATAGAAAACCAATTGAGCAAGGTATTTCAATTAATTCGTAGTTCAGGTAAGATTATATATTAGTAAGAACATACCTACTATAGATGTGATTTTCAAAGTACCTATATCTTGTAAATTTACGTCAACGATTTATGACGGTGTAGTACAACACGCTGAAATAAACTTGGCACCTGCGTGGAATGTGCTTCTCCCGCCCACCACACCCCACCGCCTACCGCTCTCGCGAGTGAGAATGAGACAAAACATTACAGCGAGGTGCCTAGTTAACTTCTGCGTGTTGTAGGTACATCATGGTATGAACTTCAGATCATGATATACTACCGATTTTTCAGACTCTGAAAGACGTTTGTTCAGGAAAAACAGTAATTTAAAATCACTATGTTTATGATTACAATATTGAATGGAATTGCGTGGCGGCGGCGTCTTCCGGTGCACAACGCTCATATATATAAACTCATATCCGTCTCGATGACTGTAGGCGCGTATAAATATATAGAGTTATCCATTAAGAAGGGTCAGGGAAGTCTGAAACTATAAAGGATAGAGAAATTTGTTCAAAGCATTCCTTCGCTGGTTCAAAGGAACTATGTATATCTATGTATCGTCGATTTTTGGTTCGTCTTTCGAAGATAGATTCGTCGGTTGATCTCTTTGTCAAAATTGGACCTACCTAGTTAAATCGACTGACTATAGACATCATCATCATCAACAACCTGTAGAAGTCCACTGCTGGACATAGGCCTCCCCCAAAGAGTACCACGACGAACGGTCTTGAGCCCTTTCCATCCACCGACTTCCCGTAACCTTTACAATGTCATCGGTCCATCGGGTGGGGGGCCTTCCAACACTGCGTCGCCCGGTTCGTGGTCGCCATTCGAGAACCTTTACTCCCCAACGGTTATCGTTTCTGCGAGCTATATGGCCTGCCCACTGCCACTTCAACTTGCTAATTCTGAGAGCTATGTCGGTGACCTTCGTTCTTCTACGGATTTCCTCATTTCGGATCTTATCACGTAGTGAAACTCCGAGCATAGCTCTCTCCATAGCACGTTGCGCGACTTTGAGCTTATAGCGCACTATAGACATAGTGGTCTACAACTTGAATCATCATCATCATCATCATTCCAGCCGTACGACGTCCACTGCTGAACATGGCCTCCCCCACAGACAGCGAATTCCTATCATAGGGGGGGATTTGCCCATACTCACCACACTGGGCATGTGGATTGGCGAGCGCAGTTAGAGCTATCGTTGTTAAAATGAGGGACGCTGCTGCCCATCCCCTAGTTTTTTTCGCTTAGTCGCCTCTTACGAGATCCGCGGATAGGTAGATATGGAGGGGCCTATTCTTTAGCCGGGCCACTACGGCCAACAACAACTTGAATAGATCGTGAAAACTCCATAAAAAAGCTTCATACTTTAGACAGGCCTCATAGCTCAGTTGGTAGTAACTCTGCCTTCTGCGCTAGAGGTCGCGGGTTCGATATCCGCACAGGACAAACGTTTGTGTGATGAACACAGATGTTTGTTCTGTGTCTGGGTGTTAAATATATATCTATTATGTATATCAGTCTCTGGTACCCATAGTACAGGCTATGCCTAGTTTGGGATCAGCTGACCGTGTGTGATATGTCCGGAATATTTATTTATTATTATATTATTTATACTAATCGCTAATTCATTCGTTCTTACGTTCTTACAGTCATAGACGGCGCGTGTGTGTAGCGGGCATATCATGCTTCTTCTTCTTCTTCTCGAGTCAAGGACTCTTTCAAACTCTACTCGACCAATATGTAGCAACCTCGATGGCCTATTCCGTTGCCTCATCAAGGTCCTCCCAAGTACAGGTAAATATATGATAGCTTTAGCATGATATACCATGCGAAAGGTTATATTTTTACCTTACTTAGCTGGGCTACGGGAAGTCGGTGGATGGAAAAGACCGTTCTCAACTCATTCCTTACTTTGTCAGGGAACTCTTTGGAGGAGGGCCTATATCCAGCAGTGGAACTTCTTCAGGCTGATGATGAAATAATAACTGATGAAGTTCAATTATGCCTAACTGAAATTAATATGTAAATTGAGTGAAGTATATTCGTAACAGAGAAAAGCAGTGAATTGGAATAATGTTACGGCAGTTTCAGTTACTCTTACATTATTCATGCCATTGCGAATGTCTAGTCTGCTTGTAGCACTTACGAATAAGATGAAAACCTTGTAATGTAAACTGCTGCGCTGTAATTTACCCCTGACATAATAATCCGAGCCCCAGTTTCTTAGAAAACTGTTAAGCCTCGTTTGCACGATCAGAGTACACGAGGTGATCGTACGAGTAAGCTAGACATACTTTTATACAGGGATAGCAGTTGCCACTGTTTAACTTGGATTATTTAATAATGTAACGCGGTTTCGTTATTGCGCGCGCGGAACCCTATTTTTGCCGTGAGCGTCGGCCAATCAGCGCGTGGCGTGGGTCGTTCGCTCGCCGAAGCTCGCACCGCGGAGAGTTTACCGCGCCCGCCGTCCAACAACGGCGTCGCGTCAGTCGGTCCAGAGCCATCAGGCGATGTGGTAGCGTATAAGCCCCTTCGTCCACGGCGCGACTCAAAAGGAACGCGACTGAAACTGCAGTCACTTATGAGTAGCCTGACTGCGATAGCACTAGTATTTCAATGCGCGTCCGTCCACGACGCTACTATATTCTATGTCATAAAATCTAATTTCTAAATAAAACAATTACTAGTTCGTAAAACAATTTATTAGGTTTTTTTTAAGTGAAAAACAAGTTTAGTTTAGTTTTTAGAGGAGGAAGGGCACAGCGAGATTTTCTCGTTCTGAATTGGAGCAGCCCGCCTGGGGAGGTACCTCCGCCTTACAGAAGATCGCAGCCAAATAACATTATTTGTTTTCAAATAGTGTTGTGTTCCTGCGATGAGTAAGGTTGCCAGAGCCAGTGTTTAGGGGGAGGGGGGTTCGGGGTCGGCAACGCGTGCGTGATGCCTCTGGTATTGCAAGCGCTCATAGGCTACGGTAACCGCTTACCAACAGGTGGGCCGTATGCCTGTTTGCCAACTTAGTAGTATAAAAAAAAAAAAAAAAAAAATGTTCCCGTATAACAGCTCATTACCCCTTGCCACAATACACGTTGCGTCCAAGAGGTATCCGAGTGCGCTCGATCCGAGCACACTTGATCGTGTCAACACGGCTTTACAGTCAGCGTCTTTGTTTCTCTTTCCCCTACAACTTTGTCGATAAAACTAAGCAGTTCTAAGTTAGACGTTTGCCTGCGCAATAGATTCGAAGGAACACTGTTTTCCTGTAATAGACAAAGAGGTTCACAAAACAAACGTGCGAAAGATTATTCAAAATACAAATGCACCTTAAATCATTTGGCTACTGGGCAATGGTCTGTCGTTTCTGCTTATATTACTTACCTCAAATACTCTCATCACATAATATAAAAAGCAAAAAACTAGGAAAACTCTAGAACCGTGGGGTCCAGGGACGTGGCTCTTATGCAATGCTTTATCTTAGAGGCTGGTTGATGAGACCAATCACCAAAGGGCTGGTGCTTACCTCGGACAAAGGATCAGTATAGCGATCCATCAGTATCAGGAAACTTTCGCCAGTCTTTTGCGCACACTGCCTGAGGTTGGTGATATGAACTCAGTTATCTACTTGTAGTCGTAGAAAACAGAGTTTATTCAGAGTTAATTTAGCTTAATTTGTCATCCTTTTTTTATTATTGTGTTTGGTGATTAAGTACAATACAATTTTTTTTTTTTTTTATAAAACGAATGTAGCAAACAATCTTACGGCCCACCTGTTGGTAAGTGGTTACCGTAGCCTATGTACGCTTGCAATACCAGAGGCATCACGCACGCGTTGCCGACCCCTTAAAAAGTTCAAAACGCCTTTTTTGAAGAACCCCATACTGTAGTCCTTAGCTATATGTACCTATGCTATTTTTATTTAAAAATAGCATAGGTATGGTATGGTATGGTAATAGTATATGGTATGGTATGGTAATAGTATAGGTACCTACTTATTAATTATGAAACAGGGGAGAGTTGCACGGCGACTGCGCCATAATGTGTGACGGTACTGGCCCCGTTGTATACCGGCCCCAACCTGTAACGGTTTATTTTGAAAGCTGTAGCTTGTTTTATTGTTTTAGTGCCTTTTCGTGTTAAGGATACATCTGCCCTGTTGGGTCTAGACGGCCGTAGTAATTAAGCTTTCTTTTTAATTTGATTTCGCCAGGCGTTCTCCTTTCTTAGTTTCATTTGGCGAAGTGGTAAGTACAATGAAATCTACTTTTATTGAATCAAAAACTCATAACAGTCTCATTAATAGTAATCCTAGTGGGAGGTGCCTCGACATTCGGTCTGAAGGTCGTGCGTTCGAACCCAATCAATGAGTTTTTCTATTGTTTAAAATGGTGGAAGAAAACATCGTGAAAAACCAGTAAGTATTCTTATAAGCGGCGGTAGAATACTCATTACTACAAAATGTGGGCATGTGCCAAAATTTTTGGACGTGCGTATGTATGACTACCCCCATAGACATCCTCAAGTAGGTATCTAATTTCCTTGAGATTTGAGAGGTTGTTTACTTTGCTTGGGGATAAAAGTCGTGAGTAAATCTATTTCTTTTTTTTCTAAAATCTGCGACTCGTTTCCTTCACACAAAATCTTCACCATACTTCACCCTTCTAGATGGATCGTCACTACATCTAAATTTACAATAATAAAACAGTACATCCAAAAATTATGTCGTTATGTCGAGCAAAACATACTCGAAAATCGCTCAAGCCTCCGAATAAATGTTGGTTCTGGGGATGGATGTCTGCACCTGGAACGGGAGAACTGCTTGAGATTGGAGGACGTTTAAAAAGTAACAAATACTTGGAAATTATGCAAGATGTGCTTATACCTACAGTAAACCCCTGCTACCCAAATGTCGCACCATTTCCATTTATTCATGACAACTGCCCAGTGCACACGGCATGCGTTTGCAAAGCGTGGTTTCAAGATAACTGTGACCTTTTCTTCCTTTTCCCCCCAAAAGTCCCGATATCAACCCTATTGAAAATTTGTGGGGACTCATAGTCCAGCAGTGGAGTTCGAACACGCCCCGCACTAGTGATAATAAGCAACACGTGATTGAGATTTGAGAATCATTCAGAGGCACCAACATCTGCGAGAATATGGTGAATTCGATGCGGGAACGCTTACAGGCTATCATAGATAGTAACGAGGACATACTCGTTATTAAAATGCTAAATATCTATTGAAAATGTTTATGTATAAGTTACCTTAATGTGTATCTATGATTTTTGTTTTGTTTCTACCATCCCTACCATCATAATTACTATCAACATCAGCTTGTTTGTGATATCATAACAGGCAGGGATTTTGGAAAAATATGTAGTCATGTATTTTTGAATTTAGAATTTGTCATGAACTTGTGGGGTTAGTATCATCATCTCAATTTTGATACATTTTACAGTCACCTATCACAGGTCACCTTGTAAAACTATCACTTTTTGACACAAACTTCAATCACTAGTTTTGTCAACTTCTGACGCTGACTGTACAGTAATAAAACAGTAAATCCAAAAATTCTGTACATATTGGAAGACTTTGTCTGCCGGTCTGTCTATCTGTTTATTTGTCCGGGCTATTCTCAGAAACTACTTTATATGGATCTTTATGAAACTTTACAAAGTTATTGATTATGGTCGTAATTGTTACATATGCAATGTTATATCGCGCTATATCCCCTTTAGGGCGGATAAAGGGGTTTAAAGACCGTTTGAAAAAAAATGCAAATATAGATTTGAAACTTTGCAAACATATTTTTAACAATAAAATTAATGAGATACGGGCAGCATTTTCCTAATATTCACGTTTAAAGACGTGAAAAAAATTATTGAAGTTTGAGTTAGAACAAATGTTGAAGGCATGTATCTCGTTTCTCTATACCGTGACTCCACGCGATTAAAACTGCGGTGGCACAGTATACACTACATGTCATCTATATACATGATATTTTTGATGTAGGTTATACGCTTAGTATACATTGGCAAGCCCTAACAAATTCATAAATCATTCTCCAATTTTACTTTTCTCATACAACTTAGAACTCATTAAACAAACTCATTTACGGAGGGTTAACTTTTCAATTATAATTTGAGTGCTTGTCATTAAAATTTTATAATCCTTGGGATACAAATTAACGCAGGCGAAAATTGTATCGTGAGTAATAATGTTAAGCCCTGTTTAATTAAAATCTTGAGAGTTTAAGTTTATGAGACTGTATGTGTATGGTACCTACGAGTATGTGTGCCTTGTTACTACTAAATTGTAGCAAATTTACTGTACCGAATTACTGTAGCATGATTTGTGTTAGAGAAAGTAAGAAGAAAGAAAAAGAAAATACATTTATTTTGGACACACAAGCACAGCACAAACTAATAAAATAAAAAATAAAGACACAAGGTACAGGTTACAATACAAAAGGTAGAGAGGAAACAAAACAAAAGTAGGTAGGAAGTAACAAAACTAGGGTATTCATTAGTCCGTACCGATGCATGCGTGAGCCAAAAAAGGTTCCATCTCAGCATTGATGCCGCACACGAAGTGTAGCGGCGCTGGTTTTCAGATGTAAGAAGTAGAAAGCAGTGCATCCAAAAAACATTATTCGTTTCAAGCAGTGTTGTGTTCCTGCGGTGACATAGCAAAATGGAATGTAGAGCTTCAGTGACGATCGACCAAGGTGAAGCTCGAACTGAGGAAAGACTATAAAGTTCCTCATCTCCGGGTCCGCCTGGGCTCAACAGTAATAACCCTGATGGCAGTGACTAATAAATCCAGCCCTCGAGATTTGAATTTACTAACCACAACATGGCTTCGCTTATGAGCTGTGAGATATTGTAAGGTTATACGGTTAAAATGATGGTTGCCATAGTCAATGTTTGAATAAGACTAGATGCAGAATCACTTGAAAAAATCCTGCCGGCCGGCGCCTATGGAAATGGCATTAGCTTGTGAGATGTCACTCGACAGTTGCAAAGTTGGTAAACGAAATTATTGTTTTTCCGTATAACGTTAGCGTAAAAAGAAGCGTGAGGGTCTTGTCTAGACCCCTGGGCTGGTGAACCTACGTAGCATGTACCTATGTGCAGTGGAGTGTGAAAGAGTCTAGATAGTTTCTGAAGCCAGCGTGACAGTTGAGTCACACGCATCTCTGAACAGTAATTCCAAACGAATGAGCGTATAAGTTGGTAATCTTAGCACTTGTCGTAGGAGGCGACTATGGGAAAAAAGCTAGGGGATGGGCAGCACCGTCCACATCGATAGCTCTAACTGCGCTCCGCCAACCCGCGTGCCCAGCGTGGTGAGTATGGGCTTTCCCCCATATGATGGGAAGTCGCTCTGAAAATCTGTGGTGAAATGATGATGATCACTCTTATCACTAACTTCTGACGCAGTGGAATTGCTAGCGTGTTCGATTTTAAATGAGAAAATATATTAAATAAAATGACCACGGCGCAAGAAGACTTCGTCAAAGCCTTTTGTGCAAACACAAGGAGTAGATGATCCTTCCCTGAGGAATAAGAGGCTGGATTCGGTTATTTTGTCACCTCACCAGTAGCGGATTCAGGGGGGCTAAACGCCTTAAGCCCCCCCCCCCCCTTTCCGAAAGCATTTGGATGCCCCAGCACCAAAGTCAAAGTCAAGTCAAAAGGCATTTATTTCAATAAAATCACTAGGATCACTTTGAAACGTCTTAGAAACTAGGTGAAGCTATGCCTGTTCCTCGCGACCAAGCCTAGAAGAATCAGGCAACAAACACGGCTTGGTGCCTATCATTTTTTTCGATGATCCTTTTTCACAAAATGGAATTTAAAGCTTCAGTGTGGTGCCGATCGAACTAGGTGAGGTTCAAAAGAAAAGTTATCTAATTATAATCCCTAATAAATAAGATCTTATAAAAATGTGAAAAAAAAGAAGACAAATGTGAGCTTCAACGAATGATCTAACGACCACCATCCCTGAAATACCTCAAATTAATCTTGATATTATCCTACTTTCTTAGTACAGTTTTCACACACTTACATACCTGTCGAAGTCATTGAAAAATTTACAAAAAGTTATCCAACGAGACTCGATGAGCAAATTTTTACCTTGATAAAGCCAACCGAAATGTTCAAGCCCCTTAAACCAAAATCCTGTATCCGCCACTGCAACTCGCCACATTTTACTGGCATATCCTTGGGCGTTTCGTTGGGCGTCCAAGGTTTATGGCTACGGAAATGCCATCGTAACACTTATCCAACTCAGCGGTGGCTTCAAGAAGCTCATAGTTAAAATGTTATAAAGTCCTAATTGTCTTAACAAAATGATTACGGAATAGCCCCACTTGTCTCAACTAGGGATAGTTAATTAGTAAGGGCATTCCGAGTTAGAGAGGTTATTATCTTTATTGCCGTGGTGGCTGAAGAATAGGTCCCTCAATTTTCATCCGTGGAAGTCGTAAGAAGTGACTTAGCAGCGTTCTTTATCAATAATAGCTTTATCTGCGCTCGACAACCCGCAACCCGTGGCGAGTAAAAAAAAAAAAAAGTAAAAATGTTTTTATTCATAAATGTCTTAACATACATATGGTGCTACATTATTATACAACGAAATATACATAAATATATAAAGATGTACAATATTATATTGCAGATACAATGTATAACATAGACCAGTAGTTGTTATTTTTAGACCTATAAACTAGTTATGCATTGAGCTCCTCGTACTAAGTAACAACTTGTATAAAGAAACGAGGGCAGTAAACGAGGCAGGGAGTTTGGGCAAAATTATTGTTTCTGGTTTTTTAAGTATTTTTTAGAAAGAATATGCATAGGGAAGGATCTTTAGAAAGAAATAACGAGAATACTCATGAAGACCGTATTTTTTCTCGTATTTAAAACTAAATTTTCAACACATTTCTTCACCGTTATTGCTATATTTCATACTCTTTATTCTTTATTCTTTATTGTACACAAGAAAAATACAGATACAAAAATTAAAAAGAAAGGTATGTACAAAGGCGAGCTTAACCCTAAAAAGAGTTTTCTTCCAGCAAACCTTTGAGGCTAGAGAGACGTGATTATAGAGGGAGGTTCGTGTACCTACAATGTTTGATAGATATTTATAAACATACATACCTATTAATATTACTATACAATAAATACCTACCTGTTCAAAAATATATATTTAATTAGCTAATTTATTATATAATATATAAATACAATACAGAATTTTTCATACAGACCATCTTTCTTTGAATTTTGATGGTTACTTGCACCATAATAACTCAAGTCTCAAAAATCTTGAGGTTATACAGCACGAAACTCAGTAGGTACAAAGATAAAGTTGTAACACTTTATTAAGGTCTGCAACATCTGAGATGTGTTATTGCCACACAGCCATCTTTGGTAACTGGTACAGTTACCCTCTTCGCTCTAATCTGAGCCGTAGGGCTTTTATTAAAAGAACTGTTGAGCAGGAAAGAGGAAAAGAAAATAAAATTCGGTTTATAAGGGATGATTGTTCCTAATGAAAGCATTAGCAAATAAATGCGGTCAAGTGTGAGAACTCGCGCCCTGTGGCTTCCGTACCTTTGGTCGTGCGTTTGAATCCCGGTCGTGCACCAATGGATATTCCATTCGGAAAATCCGTACTCGGGGTCAGAAGATCAAAATTTCAAGTGTATGTAGTGACCTCACAACCTCAAATTGGGAATGCTAAGAGCTTTTGTGACATAATTAAAGGAAAAAATCTAAAATTGTGGAATTTCGATGCTTCCCCTAAAATTGGATTATTACGAGACTAAACTTTAAACACAAAAGCTCTTAGCATTCCAAATTTCAGAATTGTGAGGTCACTGGACAGTTCTTTCATTTTTGCCATTTCCATACAAAAATTAGACATTCATTGCCATAATTATCTTTTTTAATGGAACCCTAAAACCGTGGACCGTGGGTCATCAGTTGGGTTCAGTTAGTTAAGAAGGCCCCTGATTGCTAATAGCACTGGATAATTTGGGGTAACGTTTGAGGGAGGAGGCTTTATCACCAGCAACATTTAGCTTAATGACTTTTATAGCCAGGACCGAATTTTTTAACTTTTTTAGTGTTCCGTAACTCAACAGGAAAAAACGGAACGCTTAAGAAAACTAGCTTCCGCCCGCTGCTTCGCTGGCGTGGTACCTATGATGATAGCCTATATGCTATTCCAGACTATATATCTATCTCTGTGCCAAATTTCCACCATATGATTGAACCACAAACCGTGGCCGTGGTGGCCCCGGCTGAAGAATAGGCCCCTCCATATCTACCTACCCGCGGATGTCGTAAGAGCCGACTAAGGGAAAAAAGCTAGGGGATGGGCAGCAGCGTCCCTCATTTTAACAACGATAGCTCTAACTGCGCTCGCCAACCCGCATGCCCAGCGTAGTGAGTATGGGCAAATCTCCCCAAATGATAAGGAATGTGTTCTGTCTGTGGGGGAGGCCATGTTCAGCAGTGGACGTCGTACGGCTGAAATGATGAACCACAAACATCCAAACATCCTCACAAACTTTCTCATTTACAATATTAGTAGGATGCTCAATATCTTTCAGTGTCAGTCATTCATAACATACATAATGACGACGCGAATGACCGCAAAATATACGTTAGTCACTTCATCGACTAGTGATCTGGATTTTCCGACCCTGCGTATGGAAGCCTCGGGGCGCGGGTCCTGCTTGCATTTTTTTTAGTTTTTTTTTTTTTTTAAGAAAATATATTTATTTAGGTCACACATAAGAACAGCACAAACTAATAAGAAAAATACAGACACTACAAGCACAGATAACATAATACTATACTACTACAAGGTATAAAGATGTGAGAACAAATAGAGTAAGTATATAGGTAGTGATGACATAACTACGGTATTCATCAGTCCGTGCTGAGGTGCATGCATGTGCCAAAAAAGGTCCCATTGGACCATAATTTTTATGTTTTTGTGAAATATTTTTATAATTTATTTTAATTCATTTGTCCAATCCATCCACATATCAGAGCCAATTAAATGCAGCTCTCGCTATTTTATCGTTGAAAAATCTAGCACGATCATTGAAAAGTTTAGATATCACTGTGATATGTTCAATCACAGGAGAGCACTAGGTTCGACTGTTCTGTGGGTACAATACATCTACCATGTACAATCTATCTATATATTAGATTATAGTGCAATCAATCACGAACATCCGCAACACCTGCCGGTTTATTTGTTCGATCTGAAGGATCGATGTTGACCACAGGCCACACGATATATTGGAACATAGCAAGAGGTGGGCCACATCGATATAAAAAATATCGATGGTGGGCCATCCGAATTATTGAAATAAACAACCGTCTTTGCTAAGTAAATAAGATATTTTTTACAAAAACTACAATCCGACTTCAAATTCCTGAATTGATTAATATCAAACTCTTTTTTTTTTGTTATCAACCTCTTTGCGTTTTGTTTACCTACTGAGGATGACACTGGCCACCTACACTTTCGAATAAAAAACAAAAGTAAGTAGTCCATTAATCATCAATAATAACTCTTACAGTACTGACTGACTGACTGACAATCAAACGTAGTGGTTTTATTCTCTTTGAAAATCAACGCAGAGCCTAACCAAAATCCTAAGAGTATGAAATTTGCAGGGTAGCGTAATGTATGGGTGCACAGAAAACAATTCCCGACACACAACCCCTAAGGTTAAAGTTTATGTAATAATAGCAGCAACCGAACGAAGTCGCGGTAATTACCATACCATACAACCGTCGACAAAAAAAAAATTCGGCAAGTCGTGATTTCAAGAGATGATGACGTTTTTTTAAGTTTTACGGGACAAGTAGCAATCCCTCAGGAATTAAATTAATATGGGACCACCCCGGGATCATACTCCATACACCAGCGAAAGAATCATCTAAATCGGGTTACTACTGGCGTAGATATCGAGTAACATACCCACAAAAAAAATACAGCCGACTTGAGAACCTCCTCCTTTTGGAAGTCGGTTAAATACAGCGAGGTTTTCTCCGCTACAGCACCTCCGCCTTACAGAAGATCTCAGACAAATAACATTATTTGAAGTGTTGTGTTCCTGCGGTGTTGCCAGAGGGGTAGAGGGAGTTCAGGGTCGACAATGCGTGCGTTATGTCTCTGGTATTGCAAAACATATTGAAAATTTATTTTTCTCAGTTTAATTCCCGAATTAATTATAAATAATCTGATTTTGGTCTTTTTACAATCTTTATGACAACCTACCAAAGCTGGTTTCCTACCTACAAAAGCAATAGGTACACGCCGTTGAGGATTACTATCTAATGGCAATACAAAAGCTAATAGCATAATCGAATATCTATCTAATGGCAAGATAATTGGATCGGAGTTAGGGAGTTAGGCAATCCAGATTCCGTTCCTATTAGCTTCACAATTGCAAATTGCTTAGGTAAGACACCTGAAGACGGACTTGAGATGCTTCCATCTACCATCTCTTAGGAATGATTTTGATAGGTACCTACTATGAGATAAGTTCTACCAGATAACATATATGTGCGTATTGCTCAAATAGGTGAAGGACAACATAGTGAGGAAACCCGCGGCTTAGTCAGGTCCACACGTATTGACCATGTCTTTCTTTCATTATAAGGCCGACTAGGCTGAAGGGATGGTACCTAAAGATGCTGGGCAAGCCGACTTCATCTAAACATGTCCCAGGCACTACAGCGTCCTGTAAGGGAGTAAAAAGTTCCACCTGACGCTGTATAACTCATCGAGACTAGATGTGAGCACTCTTGTATTTTCTGAATTAATCAGAATAATCCAAACACAGAATCCAAGTGCGTGGTCGGGGTTAAGTTTATTTACTCACAGATTCACGATGTTTCCTCAAATCAGAGAGTTAACTCAAGAGAACAGGAAAACACAACTATTAATATCAATTTAGAGAATACTTCCCAATTTCTCACTGAGTATTTGTACTGAGTCGTGGTGGCCCCGGCTGAAGAATACGCTCCTCCATATCTACCTATCCGCGGATGTCGTAAGAGGCGACTAAGGGGAAAAAACTAGGGGATGGGCAGCAGCGTCCCTCATTTTAACGACAATAGCTCTAACTGCGCTCGCCAACCCGCATGCCCAGCGTGGTGAGTATGGGCAAATCCCCCACATGATAAGGAATTTGCTCTGTCTGTGGGGGAGGCCATGTACAGCAGTGGACGTCGAACGGCTGAAATGATGATAATGATGATTTGTACTGAGTGTAACGTGTACTGATACAGCTTCAGTCCAATCAACCTTGCACTCGTTTTGTTTGTTCGTGACGGCAGGAAATAGTGAAATGGAAGGGTCGTGTCACTGTGGGGGTTTTGTCTGCTACCTATTTTGTTAGTTTTCAGAACTGAAAAGGGAAGGCAAGTTTCTAATTAGCTTTAAACTCGAAGTAGAGAACAAACGCCTTAAACCGCTTTTATTCCGTGGATTGTACCTATAGTCTTCGACTTGTCTCATAGCTCAGTTGGTAGTAACTCTGCCTTCTGCGCTAGAGGTCGCGGGTTTGATTCCCGCACTGGACAAACATTTGTGACTAACACAGATGTTTGTTCTGTGTCTGGGTGTTAAATATATATCTATTATGTATATCTATTATATATATTATGTCTCTGGTACCCATAGTACAGGCTATGCCTAGTTTGGGATCAGTTGACCGTGTGTGATATGTCCGGAATATTTATTTATTTATTTAGCCTAACTAAGATTTTCTGTAAAAATTCGAACTCGAACTCGAATTCATTCAAGTGACAGAACCCACTTCGAACGTCACGTTAGTGAGGTGCCACAGGCGTTTACGAGTTCTACAGAATATTAAATTTGAAAGTCACCACGGATCTCTGTGTTTGGTTATTTTATATTTGTTATTTCTGTACTCTGTATGTCAGCGATTCCTTATTATGATCGTTTGCACACTTTCATAGTTAGTTTCACGTGGGCCTAGTTTGAAACATTGTTTGGAATGCTAGCAACTCCAATAACAGGCCCCCGTTTGAGCCCCATTTCTGGCATGCCCAATTTTGGCTCACGTCACCCCTCTCGCATATTTTGAGCTTACAGTCCTACATTTCACCTTAGGGCTGCCTCTGGTCTTCCTAGTTTGTGTTACAGTTTCTGAGGACCTAACTGTACTCGTCTAAGCTCGTGGCGTTATTTCTGAGAAAGCGGCCGTGATACTTACATACTGTACGCAAGCTCGCACTAGGCTCACTATACCTTTTGAAGAAAAACTTTAGAAGAAAATCATGCATTGACCATCTCACTCACCTGTACCCGCGCGGTGTGACTCGCGTGGAGTCGTAGGTAGGTACTTTAGGCCTCATCTTCATCATCATCATTTCAGCCGTACGACGTCCACTGCTGAACATGGCCTCCCCCACAGACAGAGCGAATTCCTTATCATGTGGGGGGATTTGCCCATACTCACCACGCTGGGCATGCGGGTTGGCGAGCGCAGTTAGAGCTATCGTTGTTAAAATGAGGGACGCTGCTGCCCATCCCCTAGCTTTTTTCCCTTAGTCGCCTCTTACGACATCCGCGGATAGGTAGATATGGAGAGGCCTATTCTTCAGCCGGGGCCACCACGGCCGCCACTTTAGGCCTAACTTCCATTAAATTTTACTTCCCTTAAACCTATTTAGTAGTGTAGTATATTACCTATTTAGTCAAATTGGTCCAGCCGTCCTCAAGTGATGCGCTTATAACGAACAGCATTTATGTTCATGAAGATACGAGTATTGTCCAAGGAGAGTAGTCAGACGCACGTTATACGCAACATTATATTTGGCATATTTTAAAATGGGCATTGACATTTTGTTATACAAACAAATTCGATGGTTTTATATACCTAAGAAAACATATGTCAAGCTATTATATCGCTGACGACTGTCTGCGATCCACTGACAATGGTGAATTCCAATCCGCAGACAACTATTCCCCGTTTTTGGCAGCCCTATCATATAGTAAGAACTAAATTACCCGACCAAACTTCGACGTGAATTTTAGCGCAAGAGTTTTATTTCCAATCTGGAGCGTGGCCAAAACGTCGTGCCTCTCGCGATACACTTTAAGAGGATACTATTTTACATTAAATTCCTTAGAAATGCGACTAGAAATGTGTATTACAAGTCCAAAATGCGAAAGCTAGGAGGATCAAGATCGATCATCGTGGCACTCTTTGGGGGAGGCCTATGTCCAGCAGTGACATCCCCAGGCTGATGTTGATAATAAAAAAATACTATAATCAAACTAGGCTTATTTTACACTGATTCTAACAAGTAACTACTACGTCACTACACTAAAAGCGCACACGAAACGTGAGGACAGTATTCATGACCGGATGCGACATATACCTAATACTTAGAAATAGAAGATTCACATAAAACCAAAACCAAAAAATCAAGTTATGTAGGTACCTGAAAATTATGAAATATACAAGCTGATTCATAATATGTAGGTATACTATACCGTAAGATGCTTATTTTTAACAAAGTTTTTCAAATAGGCAAAAATACAACATACGAGAATTTCACCACCAAGATTACTATCTAAAACAGCCGAATAATTGAGTTTGTACTGATTTGACATGAAAAAGCAGATTTTCGCATAGTGTTTTATCAATGAAAAATTACGAATTTACAAAAGTCGTAGAACAAACTTTATTGCCAATTGGATGTAGAATAAACCCCTTTCGGGATAGCATACATAATATGAATCACCTTGTATATGAATCATCTTATTACAGGCGACTGTACGTACCTATAGTGGCTGTGCGTGTATTTATTTACTTACTTTTCACCTTTCTGTAATACACCTTGGTTTATTAGTTCTAAGTTCTACTTCACCTTATAGCGAGCCTCTAAGAAGCGCACTTTAATCATTTCACTACCCTGATTCTTTCACCGACGGTCATAGGCCCTTTTCAGGGCCACCATACCTCAACCTGGTCACTGACCTAATACAGAACGACCAAGAAAGAATCAGTGACACGACATCAAGCACTTTGTATGAACCTACTTACAAAACAATTGTACACCCCGGGAAAGTACCCATATGACAAAGTATACTCGCCTTATATTACATTAACGCATCACGCATTCAATTACATATTTTATCGTGTTTCGTGCGTAAAATATGTCCCATTATTTCGCCCCATTTCTCTGTAAGGTAAAAATTATGCAGAGAGTACGACTTACAGCGAGCGCACACTAGATCAAAGGATAGAGCTCAAGTGGGATTGAGCTGGATAATTGGCCTTGTCTGCCGCATACCAGAGACGCTATGTAGTACAATTGCAAATATAAGGTGATCCATAATATGTTGTTAAACTATACTGAAAGGCGGCTCTACTTATTCTACACTACTTCCAATGGGCAATAAATTGTGCTCTAGGAAATTCGATATTTTAAGAGGATACAAAAATCATAATAAATTGTCGAGTGGGCGGAGTGAAGAAAGTGACAGCGCTATGTACGTACTGTAATTGAATGCGGAAAGATATAGCAAGCGTTAGAAGGCGCTCGAAAGTAATCGACGTAATACTGTTTTTTTAAAGTGTCTTGGATTTAGGTACCCAATGCTATTGTCTAACAAAATATAAAAAAATATATTTTTGTTACAAAGTCTCAGAGTATTTTTGAAAAAACTGTTGCAGAGAACCCAACTTTAAAAAATAAATCTGTTGAGAAAAGCTTTACCAATCGCGTTACCGAGTCATCTTTGTCATAAAAATCAAAACTGTGCATTTTGCGGTTATTGAGAAAAAACAATTCAAAAATCATAAAATAATTAAACCCTCACCTTAATTGGTTTTTCCAATGAAAAATTACGAATTTCGTAGAACATGCACTATGCAAAAGTTGTTATGATAGCAAACTTGATGTTGGACTTCTCGTACATTTAATAATCCTACTATCCTCCTATCCTAATAATATTTTAAATGCGAAAGTTTGTGAGGATGTTTTGATGTTTATGGTTCAATCACGCCGTAACTGCCAAACTGATTTCGATGAAACTTGGAATAGATAAAGTTATTTATCTAGAACAGCAGGCTTTTTATTTAGGTACCACGCTAGCGAAGCCGCGGGCGCAAGCTAGTTAGTTATAAAGATGATAAAAAGTACAAAAACAGCTGATCTGAATAAGTTGGGTAAAAACACCTGAAAAAAACTTTTGAATATAAATCACCTTTAACAACACCGTGCGGACACAATAAAACGTCGCGTCGTCGTCGCGGCAGAAATTGTCATGGCGGACAAAATGGAACGATAGTACCTGAACAAACTAGACAGAAACGCAAATGCTGGAAGAATTTGGCCACAAAATGCCTCTACCAAACCTTTAGGTACTGGTATGCTGAGGGCTAACAGTTTAAGTACCTACGACATTTGGTGAACGAGCGGTTCAAACTACGCGCACTAAACACCGACAGCGTCGTAAAAAGCGTTTGTGCTCTGGCCTTTATCTTAACATCAAAAACTCAATGCGACCCTGCGACCTAGTTCACTGAGCATGAATATTTATGATGATAACTTTTTCAAGTTCCGTGAAGTGCTAATTTCAATGATAAAATGAGCATATTGTTTGAGGAAGAAGCTTTTTTTACCCGGCATTTTAATTTTTATAACAATCACATGATCTTTAATAACAAAAAAATATCTACTTATCTTTAATTATGTACCTTGCTTGCTTGCTTATCGTGTCACTGATTCTTTCTTGATCATCATCCTGTATTAGGTATATTCACATTCACATCCATTACACACATGCACATTCAAGCACCACACTAACACACTCACTCTCTCGAAGACACACTTATTCACACACATACATACACCACATATATACACGCATATACACATACACACACCCATACACATATATATAATATTAGTTTTGTGTCAAATCAGTGACGGTCGTAATTAATAAATGTATTAGCTAAAAAAAAATAATCCTTTATTGGCTTTTAGTAAAGTGAATTAGTTAAGTTGTACCGTATTAACTAAGAGCTGTGGATTTTGTTTCATTAATAAAATAAAATAAATAGGTCAATCACCAGGTTGAGGTATGGTAGCCCTGAAAAGGGCCTATCTATGTAGAGGCCCCGTCTGTGCACATGTCACATGTCTTCGAAATTTTAGGACATTGTGACATTGTTTTAGGCATTGGACATTACCGGTTGCCTCACGATGTTTGCCTTTAGCGTTTGAAATCACTAGTATAGTGCACATACATTTTCCGAATGGAAAATCCACTGGTGCACGACCTGGATTTGAACCCACGACCTTCGGAACGGAAGGTGGGCCCCGTAACAACACTCCACCAGTGCAGCCTGTATTTAATTATTTACCTACCCTACATAGATATTTAAAGTAATTTATTTCAAAGTATACCTCATCTAAAAATCTAAAAGGTCAGTACGGAATCAAGTACGGGTCACCTACGAAAGCCTAGTGTACCACACAAGCCATTACATAACTGGATTTATGTTTCAAGAAATAAAAAAAAACATTATTTTCTTCATTTATTGACCCAACATGTAAAAACAAGCACCTGAGCTGAACTAATGGCAACAAACCTGGAACTTTGGTACCTGTTCGTATTATTTTCAATCAGGGGGTAGCAAACCATCAGCAATCATCTTCTGCCTCTTAGCCTCTTCCCTCGCCTTCTTCTCTGCATCCTTCCTCTCCTGTTCTTCTCTTTCCTCTGCCGCCTTCTTCATCGCCATCTCAGCCAGCACCTTCTGGTCCAGCTTGAAGAAGTTAATCGGCTCTTTGACGTATCTCACGTCCTTATTGTTCATGTTTTCCACGAACTTTGTGTAGCAGAATGCTCCCTCCTCTACGTTGTAAGTTTTGTCTTTGGTTGCTAGTTTGATCCAGTCCATGAATTCGATTTCCTGGAGAGGCTCTCCCCATGTGAAGAGCTCCTCTCTCAGCAATTCAAAGTCGCAGATACCAGTTTCTTCGTCGTCGTGGCTGAGAGCCGCGAAAGCTTTGGTCACGGCGAGTTCGAAGTCATCTCCCCAGCCCATCTTGGCCTCGATCATGAAGAGCCACTCGTGGTACTCCACAGTGTCGACGTATTCGTCTTCTAGGAAGGTTTCAAAGAGCTGCCGAATTTCTGCGCCCTTCGGATTGAAGCCGAGCTTTCTGAGCATCAGTGGAATAGCTTCTAGGGGCACCTGGAATAATAAATAAATAACTACACCAAACAGTCACATACATAGGTACCTACATAGTCCAGAGCCCTCACTCGGATTCCCTAGGTGTCGTTGGGTATCAGTAGGTCATATGAGTAGGTTTGCCTAGCACCGGGATTCGAACCTACAATCTACGTATAACAACCGATCTAGTAGTCCCACTGACTAGGCTAACACGGCTCGCATAGAATATATAATAGTGTACCTAATACTAAATTAGAATCAAAATGTATGCTATTTGAAAATCATAGAACATAATTAGTAAAATAATTCGCATAGTTATCGCGAGGATTATCAAGCCATGTTAAAATTTCAACCCATACGAGTATCTGCGCCTAATGCGGATGTTTGTGATAATGTTTGGATGTTTGTTGTTCAATCACGGCGCCGCCGCCGCCGTAACGGCTTAACAGATTTCGTTGAAACTTGAAATAGACAAAGTTCTTTACGTAAAATAGCATATAGACTACTTTTTATATAGGTACCCCGTGGCTTCGCTCGCGTGGTAGCTAGTAGATTAATAATGTATGAGTGAGT
This sequence comes from Anticlea derivata, assembly GCA_947579855.1. Classification (NCBI taxonomy): domain Eukaryota; kingdom Metazoa; phylum Arthropoda; class Insecta; order Lepidoptera; family Geometridae; genus Anticlea; species Anticlea derivata. The sequence continues at coordinate 10,217,735 of OX388270.1, forward strand.
GGTTCTCATTGAAAGCGGCAAAATGCTTTTGTTAACATATTGTGCATACGAGATTAGCTAGAGCCATTATCCCACTGTATTGTTCTGAAAGCTCACTGGATATACGTTGCTTTCACGATTTTAAGAGGGCATGACGTGCTTCATCATCATCATGAGTCTGTATAAATCCTCTGCTAGACATCATCATCATCATCAGCCTGTAGAAGTCCACTGCTAGACATAGGCCTCCCCAAACAGTGGCATGACGAAAGGTGTTTAAAGAGCCATATCCATCCTCCGACTTCCCGCAACTTTCACAATGTCGTCAGTCCATCAGGGGGGGCAGGCGATTTAGACACTGGACAACATGATGTGCTTTTAATAAAACTGTTTTATTGATCATCGTCGATTCGGAAATTCGGTTTATGCACCAACCGTCTACGCCGTAGCGTGCTACGCTAAAATTGTAAGTTATGTTTAATCCAGTTAGTTTTCAAGCTCTGTGTATTTGTATCCACGTTTTCTACTCATTATTTCTTTCACTCACTCACTTATTTACAAGTGCCTAAAATGTTTGAAACCGACGCGGCGTGTCCTGGTCTAAAATTCGATGAAATTTTGGCATTATCTACATACTATAAAATCGTAGCTCTATACCTCAGTGGCCTGAGCACGAATAATCTTCTTATTCTTTATCGGCTTAGTGCGATCCACGCTCCACGCATCACGATCTTGGATCGCGGATCGCGGGATCGCCGATCCAATTTGGATCGTCTGGTGTGGACCCGGCTATTTGCTTATATTATATATATTATATTATATTTAGGTTGTGTGCACAACATTATATCAAAATTTATTATAGATAAGTACATCTGATATACCCCTATTTAATCATATCCAGTCCACCCCATCCAAAGGTTGTCTGGTAGAGATCGCTACTTCAGCGATAAGGCCGCCCATTTTTCATCACATAGTTTAGTTTTTATTGTTTTTTTGTTAATGTTTGTACTTTTTATGGTGTGCAATAAAGCATTTTCTATCTCTTCTATCTATCTATCTATATTTATTTATTTCTATAGTATCGTAAGCGTAACGTTGACGTGAATTATTCGTGCTTGTGCCACAGTGGTGGATACAACCACAGAGAAAGAATAACCAACCCTGAGCTCTGTTTATGAAACTCTATGTTTTTTCGAAGGTTTTCAACGGACCTTATCAATATTTTCTTCATCATGATCTTTGAACATCTGCTTGAACTTCGCCAGGTCCTCAGCATTGAAGCAGGCTGGTGGTGGTGGAGGCTTCTTCGGTTTCGGCGGAGGTCCCATCATCTTGGCCGCGGCGCCAGTCGGGGCGGGCTTCCCCTTATCTTTACCTTTCTTTGGTGGCATCGTGAGAAAGGAAAAGAGAAGAGATAGGCTTGATGATTAATTTAGTAAATCTTTTTTTTACATTTTTGTTATGATTGCGTTCATGTTGGGTTTTGTCAAGACTGACAGTTATAGACAGTGACAAAGACACGATTGTATAAAATATATTGTGCACTTTGGGTGAAGAAAGAGGTTTCTTAGTTAAAAAAAGCAAAGAGGTTTTATCAAACTCAAACTCAAAAGGTTTTATTTCAATAAAATCACGAGGATCACTTTGAAACGTGTTTTAAACTAGGTGAAGCCTGTTCCCTGCGACCAAGCCTACAAGAATTTTAAAATTTTTGGTATAAACAGTCGGTATGGAATCCAATAATCACATTCAGCCACTTTCTTGACAAGTAACTTTCCCTAATAAATTGACTTTGTATTTTAACTGACCCAATTCGTAGGTAGGTGTACAGGTTGTACGCGGTCAGCCCACGTCATTAGATCTTGCTGTTAGCGCAACGTTGCGTACCAGCTGAAATTGCAATTTCAGGTGGCTAATTTCGGAACGGAACGGATATAATTATTTTCTCGGTAAAACAGTGTGTTCGGTTTCCTGCTCCAGATAATAATATCTGCATTTCACCGTGTAAACATTCAGCTTAACGATTATATTTCGAAAGTCGCTAACTATTGGCCATATACAAAAACTCAAAGTCGCGCAAGGGGCTACGGAGAAAGCTATGGTCGGAGTTTCACTATGTAGGTATGTGATAAAATCCAAGAAATCCGTAGAAGAACTAAGGTCACCGATATAGCTCTCAGAATTTGCAAGTTGGTTGGAGTGGCAATGAGTAGGTAACCGTTGGGGAATAAAGGCTCTCAGATGACGACCACGAACTCACCCGATGGAGCGACGACATTGTGAAGGTTGCGGGAAGTCGGTAAAGAAGGCTTAGTACACCTCGGCACCTCGGCACGGCATGCTGAAAAAGCTGTCTAAAAATACCTAAGAGAGTTATTTTGTGACGACCTCGATGGCCTAGCGGGCGAGTGCCCGTCTGAGACGCAAGAGGTGCGGGTTCAATTCGCGCTGGAGGATAAATGTTTGCATGATCTGCAAATATCCGGGTCTGGGTGTTGTAGTACCATGATACTCGTAGTTTCAGATAACCGCGACAAGGGACAAAATCCTAGCATGGGACCAGGACTATGTATGTGACTGTTGGGTGCATAGAGTGTTTTATTATTTATTTAAGTATTATTATTAAGTTTCTGCAGCTCTTCACACCCAACTCTCTTTCGACTTTTGAACAAAGATTGGATCGTAGTAGTATAATAACAAACCCCGCCCTGCCTATCAACCAATAAATTATTGACAACAGCAATCATTGACTTGTTTAGGGTGAAATAGCCATTCCATTCAATTTACAGCCTCCGGCAGTTCCCGAAATTAAAGGTTATAGGGTTCAGTATCGAATTAAAGAAATCGAGATGGAACGAGGCTAATAAAATTGTTCGGGTTTGCCGTTAGGAGGAAAGATGGGCTTAAATCTGTAGTAGGTATAGGTACGCGCGCTTTCTACAAGGTGATTCAAGGGTTATTCTATCAACAAAAATAAATAATATTAGCGAAAAAAAACATCAATATTTTATTTTTTTTATTTTATTTTTTATCACGAACTTTCTCAAATTAGCTGTTTTTTGTATTTTTATCATCTTTATCATAACTCAACGTACAAGAAGTTCGGAATCGAGATTGCTACCTAAAACAGCTGATTCATTGAGTTTGACCTGATTTGACCCCAAAACAGCTGATTTTCGCATGGTTTTTTCAATGAAAAATGTCGAATTTCTAAAAGTCGTAGAACAAACTTTATTGCCAATTGGTTGTAGAATAAGCCCTTTTCAGGATGGAATAGGTACATATTATGAATCACCATGTATACAAGCGTCTACAAGCGTATGGAAAGCGCGAATCTGAAAGAGCCTGTTTGCCTAGTGGAAGGTTACAGGCATTTGATCCGAAATTCGAATCCCCGTCGTGCACCAATTGTTTTTTTGTCGAACAAATGAAGTCCGCATTACCGCGGTATCCTTATCCGCGGTGAAGGTAAACATTATCACTCGCTACCTACCTGCCTGCCATTATCGTGGTGGCTCCAGCTGCAGATATAGGCCCCTCCATTTCTACCCGTGGATGTCGTAAAATGCTAGGGAATGGGCAGCAGCGTTCCTTATCAACATTAGCTTTATCTGCGCTCGCCAACCCGCATACCCAGCGTGTCGAGTATGGACAAATCCCCCACAAATTATGATTGTTTCTGTAAATCAATGAGGGAGGCGTAAGTTCAGCAGTGGATGTCCTACGGCTGAAATGATGATGATGATGATGACCTACCTGCGTTTTTTTTTATACTATGGAAAAATGCGTTACGCATCCCTTCCGACTCCTATTGGCGTCATATTAAGTATTGTTTTCAGAAGATAAGATTAATAGACGAAAAATACTTACTTAACCCTATAGACCCCTAGGCCCATCCGACCTGGAACATTATTGCGTCCATTAAATCTATAGTCTATAGTGTAACATAAAATGTTGTTTTACGTGACTTGGTGTTCATTAAAATTGCTTTTAACTTTATGGGATGGCACTCACCGGTTTATTTATAAAATGCAATATTGTCCGTCACTTAATACAGTTTTACTGCTGACTGGTTTTTCGCAACTTAGCATTTATTAATTTATTTTGATTTCTTAGGAAAACAAACAGTCATAAAAAGCTACTTATTAATCCTAAACTAAACCTTAAGACCATTTTAAAGTTTCCGCAGATTGAAACTAATTTAATGCTGTAATAAAATAAATGACGTAGGTACTTATATAAATATCTAAATAAATATTAAATATTATCATCATGATCCAAAGCCTTGGTAACTTAATTCCCTGCTCATTAACTGCATTTCCCTCATGCGGTCACTAGCCGTCCTTCAATACTTTTTTCTACAAAATAGGCTAACATTTTGAACGCAACCGAATGAATAGGTACCTACATGAATTAAAAAGACACGGTGGAGAGAAAGACTCACGCCCTGAGGCTTCCGTACCATTACATGAAAATTGAGATCCCGAGTACGAGTCTACAAAATGATTGTGCGGTCGCTCACAAAGCGTAGGACGTACAGTCGGCTGCACTGAGATGTTCATAATTTTGAATGACCTACATTTCATAATTTTAAAACTGATGCCTGCCACAGATGGTAGGTCACACAGTAAAGTTAAAAAAACGCAAGTTAATGATTAGTTAGGTACATCAAGGGTACATCATTTTTGAGGTTTTGCTATGTGCATCTTTATTCTTAGTATCTACCTACGTTTCTGTGCTTACCTAGGTACCTAGTGCGCTATCATAGAATAGTTAAGACTTAGTTTATCTCCTAATAACTCCCCACGTGATAAGTAAGCCTCTAGCAGACATGCGCGTTTTATGGCGCAATAAAACGCAATGCTATAATAAATGCCTTTTTTCTACTTTTTATCAAGCGTTTATTATCGCATCAGTGTATGAGATCGCATTAACAACTCATAACATTATAAGTACAAAATGTACCTAAGCTATAAACTTAATTAAGTAGACGGTATCGTAAAAACGCATTTGTATTCCTTCTGAGAAAAACATTAACCTCCTTCCTTCTCGGCAGACGGGTAAAAATGGCCTAGACATACGAAGAGACAGACGGACAAAGTGATCCTATAGGAAATAAGGGTTATATTTTTCCAGGCACGTAACCCATAAAACAGGTACCTACCTAAGTAGGTACCTACTTAATTACTAGGTAGGATCGAAAGTATTCTGTGATGAGGAGTGGGCTCCAAGCAAATCAAGACACCATCACAGCAACCAACCACCCATCTATGTAGTTAAATAGATCCCATTTCAAAATCGGCGGCAAATTATACACATTTTTGAGTCTATTGTGATACATAACACTCTGTGCTATTGTGTCAGTGGGCGTAAACAGAGTATAAATAACATGTCTACGGATTTTGGATTGATGATTGATGATCGATGGCAGCACTGTTTGTCAGTTGCTTTGGTTTTGGTTAGTTAGTCTGTGGTTGCTTTGCTTGCTTGACTCGGAAATCTCGCGTTTACGTTGTGTAAAAATATTGCGAATAATCGTAATCGTCATATTACCACGTAATACGCGTTTTTCAATTCCGACAAAATGGTTGCACGCGTGGCGGGCGTTTTTGATGAAAAACTAACTGAGGCAATAGCCAATTCGAAGATATTGGTGGTCGGTGCCGGCGGGATAGGGTGTGAGGTTTTGAAAAATCTCGTTCTTACCGGCTTTCCCACTATTGAGATTGTACGTAACTACTTTTATTTGGAGCATTTACATCAGGTTTTACTCAAGTATTCATACATTTACTTTACTTAGCTTAAGTTTGGCCTAACCTGTACCATGCATGCACGTCCATTAGAAATGTTAGCACTAACGGGATACGCGTCGCGTCGGCTCTTTGTTATGTGCTAATTCTATGAATTGGAGCTGACTAAGCAGCCGGATGCTTCATGAAATATACCTATTCCATCAAAATGTTTGTTTGTTTACCATCCACTCTAATTTATTTTATTAAAAAAATCAATCATAAAATGAATAACCAACTTTATTTCCAGATTGATCTCGACACAATAGATGTGAGCAACTTGAACCGTCAGTTTCTATTCCACAAGGAGCATGTTGGCAAGTCCAAGGCCCAAGTGGCCAAAGACAGTGCTTTAAGCTTCAATCCCAATGTCAATATTGTTGCTCATCATGATAGTGTTATCAGGTATGTTTTATTTATAAACCTGATAAAGAACCTTTATCAGTCAATAAATAAAAATAGAAAATAAACTTTAGGTGGCTGCCTCAGTGGGCAGGCTGTGTAGCTCTCAGAACCATTGGGTATTAAGGATTCTTGTGTGGCAACCGCAAACCAGATGATGCAGTTTAGAAAGGCCCCCCACCTGATAGACTATTGACTGTTTGACTTTGTTGCAGCATCAATTTGTCCCTCAACAGGAATCAAACTCGCACCTTTTCCACCATTCAGTGGCTCACTGGAGGTCATGCTAGGCCAGTGGCAGGGTTGTGGTATGGTAGCCCTTAGTTTGATCAAAGACAACACTTTGTTGTCAGGGCATTGAAGGAATGATTTTTTTAAATAAAATGATCTTTAAATATCACTATTCATTTTCCAGCAATGACTATGGGGTATCATACTTCAAACAGTTCAACCTGGTGATGAATGCTCTAGACAACCGAGTGGCACGGAACCATGTGAACAGGATGTGCCTCGCTGCTAACATACCTCTGGTGGAGACAGGCACTGCAGGTTACGCTGGACAGGTGACACTTAAAGATTAACTTCCTTATTCTTAATCACTCAAAATCGATCAAAATACTGTAACCGTACATCATCGGCAACCTATCTGCAGTGTTGGTTAGTGAAAAAGCTTCATAGTCGGCACTGAAATGTATTGAAATACATTTCAGGGTCGCGATATCGGTGAGCCTGTATTGGCGACTAGTCTTATCAACTTGATATATAAATATTGAGTTTTTATAATATCCCAAAAATTCGACTCTGACGGGATTTGAACCCGCAAACCTTCTCCTAGATACGGAGATACTCTAACCAACTAAGCTACAGAGACTTCCAGACAGAGCGAATATCTTTAGGACATCCAATCGGCTCAAAGGATAAATATTGAGTTTTTGGAATGAAAAGGACAGTGATGAAAACACATTGATAGTGTATAACTGGAAGATTTTAGAAGAAATTAACTTCTTTATAATTAGTAGTGTAGATGCCAGTATAGAACAATAATTTTACAAATCAATTGTTTCATAGGTGGAAATTATCAAAAAGGGCCTCTCAACTTGCTACGAGTGCTTGCCAAAAGCAACCCAGAAGACATACCCTGGATGCACAATCCGTAATACCCCATCCGAGCCGATCCACTGCATCGTATGGGCCAAGCATCTGTTCAACCAGCTGTTTGGTGAAGAGGATCCGGATCAGGATGTGAGCCCGGATACTGCGGACCCGGAGGCGGCTGGAGAGGCCGGTGCTGATGCTATGGTTACTGAGAGCACTACAGCAGGTCTGTCAATTTTCTGATTCTGTTCTGTACCACTGCCTGAAGGTTGAACAATATTGTCACGGAATTAAATGGATGAGACTCACGAGACTCACTCAATGAGTGGCGTAATAAAAATAAATACAGCCGGGCCAAATGATAAATATAGGCTAGGGAATATTATAAGACTAGCTCCCGCCCGCGGCTTCTCTCCCGTGGTAATTATGAAGATAAAATGTTCCCTATATGCTATTCCAGATTATAATCTATCTCTGTGCCAAATTTTATCCAAATCCGTTCAGCTGTTTGGGCGTGTTGAACCACAAACATCCTCACAAACAAGGTTGCGGTAAGGCTCAAGGCCCTTCAGCATGGAACTCTTCGCGGGAGGACTATGTTCAGCAGGGGTTTTCTACAGGACGATGATGATGATAAATAATTAAAAACAAAAAACTATCTACATAACATGTAGGTATGAACGTCGATAAAACTAATTCGTCATTCCAGCCGTTTTATGTCCACTGCTGAACATCGGCCGCCCCAAAAGATTTCCGGAGGGATTTCCTATCATGTGGCGGCATTCGTCCATACTCACTACACACAGTTTCTATCTTTATAAAAATAGGGTACACTACTGCACATCCCCTAGCTTTTTTACCTTAGTCGGCTCTTACGACATCCATGGGTCGGGAAATGGAGGGGTCAACTCTTCTCCAGGGCTACCACGGCCAAAAAAGCAAAAGTTGTAGCAGTAAGACTTTGGAATAAACTTCCGTATAATATAAAAAAGTTGACTCCAAAGATTCATTTAAATGATTAACTCGTGAACATTTTCTTAAGAACATCTAGCATCTACACAACATGTTAATAAAACACTGTTTTGTACTATCTGTTAATCTATTGCAGTGTATTATATATTAATATACATAAACATATTTAAATATAGTGTATGGTTATATATAGTATAGTTTTTAGTTAAGTTAAACAATCTGTCGCACGCCAACCTACTGTTTCTACCCAATCAGGCTGGCTGGTAGATAATGCCTTGGCAGTAAGCCCACCTTTTGTACATTGTTTTTTGTGTGCAATAAAGATTAAATAAATAAATAAATAAAAAACAAATTGCTATTAAAATATTATTTCAGGAAACATAGAACGCAAAAGCACTCGCGCCTGGGCGGCTGAATCTAACTACGAACCCAAAAAGTTGTTCTCCAAGCTGTTCGGAGATGACATCCGCTACCTGCTCTCTATGGAGAATCTATGGAAGAAGCGCCGGCCCCCCACCCCCTTGGATTGGAACAACTTGCCCGGCAAGGATTCAGCCCCGGCCACACATTCGGGCCTGCCTGATCAGAGGTGTTGGACCGTGCATGAGTGTGCTCAGGTACTTACGTTGTTCATTTTTTTTCTACATGTCGTGGGTATCGTAAGCTATGAGTACCATGGTATCAAAACACGCAAACCCGAAAAAAATAATTGCAGATCATGCAAACATTCATGCAAGCAGCGGGAATCGAACCTGCACCCAGCTGTTTGAAGTCCACTGCTGAACATCGGCCTCCCCCACAGATTTCCGGAGTGACTTCCTATCACGTGGGGGGAGAGGGGGGGGGTGAATTTGCCCATACTCACCACGCTGGCACGCGGGTTGACGAGCGCAATTAGAGCTAGCTCTGTGAAAATGTTGTTTGGTATCATCATCATCATTGTATGGATGAATGTTTGTTACTCTTTCACCTTAATACGTCTGAATGGATTTTAATAAAACTTTACAATAATATAGCTTATACATCAGAATAACACATAGGCTACAATTTATAAGAATATTGTGTAACGCCACGCTAATATAAGCTACTCGAAGTACTAATCCGGCGCAGACGAAGTCGCGGGCAACCAGCTAGTATAACATACTAGCTGGTGCCCGCGCCTTTTTCCCAGAGGGGTAGGCAGTGACCACAGCTTTACACTTGCTACGATCCTGACATACGTCTTTTGCTTCATTCACTCTCATCAAATTCCTCATACATGCTCGTCGGTTTAGGGTACTCTTGACCTATATATGTTGTATCTTGGTATGTTTGGTATACATGTTATGAATTAGTTGTCAAAGTAAAAAGGCGTTTATTTCAATAAAATCACAAGGCCTGTTCCTCGCGACCAAGCCTATAAGCATCAGGCAACAAACACGGCTTGGTGCCTATCATTTTTTTCGGAATGAATATGAATCAGTTGTAGTAGTTTGGAGTAGGTAGGGCACAGCGAGATTTTGTCGTTCTGAATTGGAGCAGCCCGCCTGGCAGGTACCTCCGCCTTACAGAAGATCGCAGACAAATAACATTATTTGTTTCAAATAGTGTTGTGTTCCTGCGGTGAGTAAGGTAGCCAGAGCTCTTTAGGAGGGAAGGGGATTCGGGGTCGGCAACGCGTGCGTGATACCTCTGGTATTGCAAGCGCTCATAGGCTACGGTAACCGCTTACCATCATGTGGGCCGTAAGCTTGTTTGCCACCTCTAATGTATATAAAAAAGAAAAGTAGTGATTGTAACTTGCAGGTGTTTGCGTCGAGCGTGGCGGCGCTGCGGGCGGAGCTGGCGTCGCGCGCGGCGGGCGACCACCTGGTGTGGGACAAGGACGAGCGGCACGCGATGGACTTCGTGACCGCGTGCGCCAACGTGCGCGCGCACATCTTCAGCATACCGCTCAAGTCGCGCTTCGAGGTCAAATGTAAGTCGAAAGCCACATTGGCGCGATGTAATGAGTAAGGTTGCCAGAGCTCTTTAAGGGGAGGGGGGTTCGGGGTCCGCATGACCGGATGCCTCTGGTATTCTCTGGTTCATAGGCTACGGTAAACACTTAACATCAGGTGGGCTGTAAGTCAAGTCAATTTCTTATTTTTGGCTACTGTCACAATTCTGCCAATGTCCGTTTCATGCTAGAGTCATAAACCTTTATGGAGAAAGTGTCAAGAAAATGGCCGGTATTTTTAAAAATAATATGGCTAATGTAAGTCGAAGGCCACATTGGCACGATGTGTCTTGTCAATGATAAATCAAGCGCCACATTGGCGCGATGCGTCTTGGCGAATATAAGTCAAAAGCCATACTGGCGCGATGCATCTTGTCGAATGTAAGGCAAAGGCCATATTGGCGCGATGCGTCTTGTCAAATGTAAGGCAAAGGCCACATTAGCGCGATGCGGGTTGTCAAATGTATGGCAAAGGCCATATTAGCGCGATGCGTGTTGTCAAATGTAAATCGAAGGCCACATTGGCGCTATGCTCTTGTCTAATGTAGGTAAGTCGAAGGCCATATTGGCGCGATGTGTCTTGTCAAATTATGTAAGTCGATTGATAAGATCTACGGAAGTGGCTTCGTAGCTTAGTTGCTTAGAGCATCCCCGTATCCAGGGGAAGGTTGCGGGTTCAAATTCAATCCTCCGCCTTACAAAAGATCGCAGCCAAATAACATTATTTGTTTCAAATAGTGTTGAGTTCCTACGGTGAGTAAGGTTGCCAGAGCTCTTTAGGGGGGGAGGGGTTCGGCAGGCAACGCATTAGCAATGCTCCAGGTGTTGCTGATGTCAATAGGCGACGGTAACCACTTACCATCAGGTGGGCCGTAAGCCTGTTTGCCTCCGTATAACATAAAAAAAAAAAAAAAAAACCAAGCTGGATTTGAATTTGACTGAATTCGAAATTTTTAGGATATTTTATGAATTTTTATGAAATCGTGTATCTCTGTCGACAGCGATGGCGGGCAACATAATCCCGGCAATAGCGACCGCGAACGCGATAGTGGCGGGGCTGGCGGTGCTGCGCGCGCAGGCCATCCTCAAGGGCGACATCGCGCACTGCAGCAGCGTCTACCTGCGCCCCAAGGTCAACCACCGGGGGCAGCTGTTCGTACCGGACAAAAGTAAGCTTAATCCATTACTTAATAACTCAATACATGGAATTTTATCATCCTACGGCCCATGTACAAATACCAGGTGATTCATAATAATGTATGCGATTCAATTCAATAACTTTTTTTTTATACTACTGAGGTGGCAAACAAGCATTCGGCCCACCTGTTGGTAAGCGGTTACCGTAGCCTATGAGCGCTTGCAATACCAGAGGCATCACGCACGCGTTGCCGACCCCGAACCCCCCTCCCCCTAAAGAGCCCCCATTATTTTAGTCCCCCCATCCCCATTCCATCATCGGACAACCAGACGCACGGACACGCGACATCCGTTCATGGTTGATATACCACCTTGCCGCACCAAGCGCTTTGCGTGTACCTTTATAATGCGGACAGCCAAAGAGTGGAACTCGTTGCCGGCGTCTGTGTTTCCGAATACCTATAATTTGGGTGTCTTCAAGACCAGAGTGAATAGGTTTCTTCTAGGCAAACGTGCTACACCGTAGACCACATCATTACTTAACATCAGGTGAGATTGTGGTCAAACGTTAGCCTATTTCGTATAAAAAAAAAAAAAAAAGCTCTGGCAACCTTACCGCAGAAACAACACTATTTGATACAAATAATGTTTTTTGGCTGCGATCTTCTGTAAGGCGGAGGTACCTCCCAGGCGAGCTGCTCCAATTTAGAACGAGAAAATGTCGCTGTGCCCTCCTTCTAAAACCTCTTCTACCTCTTCTTCCGTTTATTTCATTTTAACAATAAAATAACACAACAGATGGAATTTTATTATAATACGGCCCATGTACTAATACAAGGTGATTCATAATATGTATGCTATCCCGAAAGGGGTTTATTCTACATCCAATTGGCAATAAAGTTTGTTCTACGACTTTTTGAAATTCGTCATTTTTCATTGCAAAAACTATGTAAAAATCAGTTGATTTGGGGTCCAAACAGTTCAAACTCAATTATTCAGCAGTCTTCGAAAAAATATATTGTACGAAACCTTTTTCATCACCATTTCAGCGTCGACTCCTACACATACGCCACTCCCATAGATTACTAGAAACAGTCATTTGGGGGGATTTGCCCATACTCGTCACGCTGGGCATACGGGTTGACGAGCGCAGATAAAGCTCTTGTTGTTGCTAAGGAACGCTGCAGCCCATCCCCTTGCTTTGTTGCCCTTAGTCGCCTCTTACGACATCCACGGGTAGAAATGGAGGGGCCTATTTTTCAGCCGGGGCCACCACGGCGAAACCTATTTCATTATTTTTTATTTATAATGGATGCACAAAAATCATAAAAATCTATTTTCACATTGATGGGATATGAGGTTGATTCAGCAAATCTAGACAAAAATTTGGAGATGTTTCTTTGAGTTATGAGCTAGGAATACCTGTATTATTGCAAATAATTCATTCATTCATTCAGTTGTTACTCATTCACAACTTTGCCACTGAACAGATTGGAATGATATTTGGCATTTATGTAGAGTATTAGATAGTGGGTAGGTGCTTGTGTGCAGGGTTATAAGTTCTAGTAGTAATCTACATTTATTTATTTTATAACGCGCATTTGTTTCTACCAATCTGTGGATGATGTTGTGGGTCATACATTTACTCATTCCTTATGCCTCTTACTGTTTACCTATAGTGTAATGTATGACTGTTTATCTTCCCAAATAAATAAAAAAAAAAATGTAGTTAATAGAATAACATTAGGCTACAAATTATTCGAGTACTGCGCGAGCCGAAGCTAGTAAATAATAAAATACATTTAATTCCAGAGCTACTCCCGCCGAACCCGAAATGCTACGTCTGCTCCCCGAAGCCAGAGGTAGCTCTCGCCTGCAACCTCAAGCACCTCACGCTGAAAGATCTCAACGGCGCCCTGAAGGAAGGACTCCATATGCAAGCTCCCGACGCCACGATCGAGGGCAAAGGCGTCGTCGTCCTCTCCTCCGAACCCGGCGAAACAGACCACAACAACGAGAAAACACTACAGGAAATAGGACTGAACGACGGCTGTTCCCTACTAGTAGACGACTTCCTACAAAACTACGAGGTACGAGTACGCTTGCAGCAAGAAAACGAGGAAAAAACATGGCGGTTGATAACCGATGCGGACGGACCCCCAGCTCCAATCGAAGCACCCAAAAACGGGGCGGAACCCTCCGAACCCAAGCCTGGCCCGTCTAAACCTAAGGACGATAGCGACGATGACTTGGAAATCGTCGATGAGGACGATGAGCCGGTCACGAAGCCGAAACGCAGGCGCACGGAGTTGGCGGAGGAAGTTATTGAAATCAGCTAGATAGACTGTTGATGGCCGATTCACGCAAAACGCAAATTATTTCAACATTCAGTTACAATCTTGAGCAACTGTTGATATTTTAAAGTCGCAATGTACTGACATTTCGTATCTTTAATGGTTCAGCAACCTTCAGAGCGGTCACTAAATAGATGGGTGACTGTTAGTGGCAATGGTGTCGATTCTGTTGTTGTATCGTTCCAACTTAATTTGTCAGCGCTTAAATGTAATCACTATACTTTTATTTAAATCCGTAAGCAAAAGACAACACCATGTTTAGAACTGTCAAATTAAGTTTAACCAGAACGACCTACATTTAGGTGGTACATTTAGATCTCTGTGGCCTAAAATCATAATTCGCCATAGCTCATAAAAAATTAACTTGACCAGACTTCTTGATATTTGGCATAGAAGGCTTGTTGTCACAATGAGGCCAATGTTTAAAAGTTGACTCGCGATTGTAGTGAGATTATATTCTGATTAGATAGTTGCTAATGTGAATTGGCCGACTAGTCGATGATAGCTAGAGACCGATATATGTACTATAATTACCATAGCTACATTTTGACGTTACTTTTAGCATGCTGTTCCCACGATTTGGCTCACTAAAGTTAATAAATCGGTCTTAAAGAAGCGTACGTGGGGTCGGGGTCGGCAACGCGTGCGTGATGCCTCTAGTATTGCAAGCGCTCATAGGCTACGGTAACTGCTTACCATCAGTTGGGCCGTATGCTTGTCTGCCACACACATTACAAGTGTTAAAAAAAACTTAAATATTCCATGACTTAAAAGCTTGGGATTGAATATGCTCCCAACTCAAAAAAGTTTTAAATTGATCATCAATACGAGCCTTGGTTTCTTGCCTGTATCTTCTAGGCTTGTTCGCGATGAATAGGCGTAAATTCAACTACAATAGACGCTTCAAGGGATCATTTTGAAACGTTTTTTTATGAATAAAATAAATAATGAAGTTTGAGTATCTCTAATAACTGCATGCTAAAAAACATCTGCAATGTGCTTTAGAGTTAATTTGCATATTTATATTCATATGTTAGATTGTATAATCATAAGTACGAGTAGATAGTTTAAAATCTGCACTATACAGACATTGTGTATATTGTGATTGTTCATAAGCTATAGCGTAAAAATAAATGTCATTTTAGCAAAATGGTTTTGATGTAGGACATTGTAAAAAGTTTTTTCCTGAAAATCTCATGAACTCAATATTAAAAGGTATTATCATAATTTTGTTATGTTTATTTTTGCACCATAATGTTATCATCGGCCGACGAACATAGAGCTAGAGCTTAGAATAAGAGCATTCTTTATCATTCTTTTTTATTATTTATTTCTTTGTGAACGCAGACAAAACAACGAAAGAAAGAATGCTCTACGTCTGTTCACACAAAAAAAAATAGAGTGGGGATAGAATGAGCATTCGCTCGCCTGATGTGAATCGGCCTTTTGTTCATGCATTTATTAGTTTTTCCATAGACAATAGTAGAATTCTTCTACTGTCTATGGTTTTTCGTTGCATATAATCTGGTCTCTAGTACTAGCATTAAGTACAACGTGATCCGTAACTAGTATATTATCCCGAAGGGCTTATTCTATCAATGAACAGAAGAAATATAAGCGGGGGAAAAGTTTTGTTTACTTATTTTTTCCCGAACTTCTTCAAATTAGCTATTTTTGTTTTTTTTATTATCAAAGTATTAAATGTACGATTAGATCGAGATTGCAACCTAACAGCTAAAGAATTAATCATTCGAGAGAGCGAGATGCGGATGAATGAAATTTATTCGTCTTTTCTTGTTCGCTCGCTAATAAACAGTTAAGCAAATTGTTCGAACAATTTGGGAGTCGAATTGTTCGAAAGAATTGCCTTTTCGAAAGATTAGTAGTAGTATCTCGAAGTCGCGCATCGCTAATTTGAACTGATTTGACCCCAGAACGCTGGTTTCTAGAAGAAACTTTTTTTTAACTAGATTGGTTGTATGTAGTATAAGCCTCTTTTGGGATAGTTATGAATCAACTTTTAGTATATTTTTCAGTATATTAGGAAAAATATACAAAGATGACGAATTCAGCAAACAGTTGTTAAAGTAATAATCTACCTAATAAATAACCTACTGATGTTTGATTAAATAGTGTAGTTATTTATAGTATACGCCTTTTGACTCTGTACTAGGGACGAAAACCTTTACAGGCCTAACATGAGCATAAAGGTTAGTCGTGGGAAACGAAAACAAAAATATATTTGGGTGTTGAATTTGAATTTGCATTTTAAGTCTGGAGACGGAAACTTAGGCCGTTCGTCCATGGCGCTAATATAAACAAACTTAGGTTCAAACTTAAATCGTCAATGAAGAACTAAAATGTCAAGCACAATGGCGATGGCGGACCGTTAACGGGGCAACTAATCACAAACTATTTCGTAAGACCTTTTCCCACTACAACGTTTCATGACATGACCGTATACGGATACGGTCATGTCATGAAACGTTGTAACGGCACATGCAAAAAAATATTCTTTGTATAAATAAATATGAAAAAACGCCCACTAGACCGTTTCGTCATCTACCGTAACGTGGCACGCTTAATGCTTTGACATTCCTACTCATTGGTGATTTGAGATTGTAACTAGTTTGTTTTAAGTAGCGTCGGCCTTTTAAAACGCACCAAGCTTGAGAGTTTTCAAATTGATCTGTTAGGCATGCCTGGTTTACTTGTCACTGCGTCTGGTAAGTTCGTGCGCATAGTCAAATGGCGGGTACTGTAGGGCATACAGTCACGTACACTACCCTTCAGCAATAATTAAGAGATCTATTGCAATTGCCATTAAGAATACCTACCTATACTTAGGAATAAATTGTTGGAAGGTTGTATCTCTGTGTAATTGTATTTTGTAGACATTTTTAATATGTAATACTATGTTATGTATACAATCTTATAAATATTTACCTACTGTTTGAGTTGAGGTAACACGCAGGCATAGCAATCTATGTCTGTGATGGTACCTACCTCACTTATATTTCGTAAGCGTCTTTATACAAGGTGATTCATAATAAGTATGTCATCCCGAAAGGATCCAGCGTCAATCCGAAAATAACCGACAGCCGAAGTAAGCCAGTAACGGAAATATTTATAAACCTAATATTTTGATTAATAATAATTAATTTCCTCACAAATTAAATTATTAATCAAAATATTAGGTATTTGTGATTCAATCACACCGTAACGCCTTATCCGAGAATATAATAGGGTCCTTTACCTATAATAACATCATCATCATCATCATCATCATCAACAACCTGTAGAAGTCCACTGCTGGACATAGGCCTCCCCCAAAGAGTTCCACGACGAACGGTCTTGAGCCCTTTCCATCCACCGACTTCCCGCAACCTTTACAATGTCATCGGTCCATCGGGTGGGGGGCCTTCCAACACTGCGTCGCCCGGTTCGTGGTCGCCATTCGAGAACCTTTACTCCCTAACGGTTATCGGTTCTGCGAGCTATATGGCCTGCCCACTGCCACTTCAACTTGCTAATTCTGAGAGCTATGTCGGTGACCTTCGTTCTTCTACGGATTTCCTCATTTCGGATCTTATCACGTAATCTATATCGTAATATATATCTATAATAACATAATCTTTTTTATTAGGTATCGATGCGAGCCGCGGGTGCAAGCTAAAAATCAGTGACTGAAAGAATCAGTGACACGACAAGAAGAAGAATGCCAAATAGTATGTATTCCAATCCGATAAGTAACTGCGGCGTGAAAGAGTAACAGACATCTTCATTCACATACTCAAAACTTTACAAACTTTCGCATTTATAGCTTGCACCCGCGGCTTCGCTCGCGTCGATACGACGAAAGGTTACTCACCGCAGGAACACAACACTAATTGAAACAAATAATGTTATTTGGCTGCGATCTTCTGTAAGGCAGAGGTACATCCCCAGGCGGGCTGCTCCAATTTAGAATGAGAAAATCTCGCTGTGCCCTACCTCCTCCTAATCATAATCCTTTCACTACACTGATTCTTTCATCGACTATTTGGCATGATATGGAATAACATAGGTACAACGTATTCCGTAACTACTTAGTAGACTAGATTTTTGCCAATTTGGTGTGGAAAAAGCCCCTATGGGATGGTATACTTATTTTGAACCACATAGGCTATACTTTTTATGTGAGTATCAAGCGGACGAAGCCGCGGAAAGCTGGTAACAAACTAAACCCCACGTTTTTATTTATAATTGAAGTTGGGAATTTGAATGTTTGCACCGCTAATAAATTATCTACCGTTATCAATTTTAATTTAAAATAGCTTCTAAGGGTTTTAAATATTTTGATGATTCATAATATGATTTGCATACAATTCTTAATTATTAAGCAGCAGTTCTTAATAGAGTTTTCTACAGGTACAGATTCGTAAAATGCCTCAAGAAATAGTAGTTTCCTACGATTCAAACACAACTCAAAAACTGATTATGTAATTGCAAATCGTACACAAATCATATTATGAATCCTCAAAAGTGACCATTTGATAGGTACCCCTGTTCAATGTAGGTACTTTATATAGGTAACCATGCATATTTACCTACTAGGTACTTTATACATTTATGTATTGGATAAGGTCGATATTTTAATATTGGAGCAAAGCTCTTCAGTGACACCTAGATTTTAATTTCTTCTTCCAACGCCTTCTTCTATTGTTTTGTTCCCATTATTCCACCTGTTTTGAAAGTAATATTTTATGATACTACTGAACTATCGATAAGTATTGCCTCCTGTTCTCGTGGGGAGTTATTTGTAAGAACAATTTATAGTTTACGTAAAAATTGTGTAATTTTTCGAATTTCACGAATAAATTTTAATAATAAATGTTGTTTTTGTTATCGGTTGCACCATTTAGTTTAAAATATTATCTTTTATATATTATGCCTACAAACAATAAAAAAATTAAATAAAAGAAAACACGAATAAAATTATTTAAAATGGTGTGATGTGTAGCAAAATGGCCTCGGCTCAGCATTATGCCTACTGTTTTAGCAGCAGACGCTGGTATTCTGCCGAAACCATTACCTACTCTCAGTCATTAAATTTACCAACAGGAAAATTAGCTGAGGAATTAAAACTAACAATTATTTCGTGCGTTCATGTCAGTTTAAAGATATGCAGATTTCTAATTTAGTAGGTCACTTTTGATCTCAAATGTCCTACTTAAAAGCAATATCGGCGGCCTACATACCTTTTAGTCATAACAATTTGTTGTCTGCAAAAAGCGATACGAATATTAGGTCATGGTTCTAAAAATACGCTATGGCGCGAGCGTCTTTGTTTATTGCCGTAAAATTCGTCTCGGTGAATGTGAGTCTATGCCCAACAGCCATCTTGTAGTTACTGTAGGGACCCTGTAAGTGTGAATGATACTTGAGCCATCAGTTTTGTTTGGAAGCGAGAAGTATGAACGTTAGTTACTAAGCGACCTCGAAAGAGTGTGTACGTATCCTAAAAATAGAATAAACTTTTATATCAAATTTATGTGGCATTAGTAATTCCCAGTGCAAACTTAGAACTTTAATATAAGTAGGATAAAAGAACTTATAATTGGTGACCCATATATTACTTTACCAAAATATAATCACCATAGGTAGGTATTAGCCAACCACGGCTTTCCACACTGCAATTTTCTAGGAAATTTTGAATTCCTTCACTCCTTACGGACCCTAAGTAGTACTTTTTATACCTAGGTATCAGATACAAGGTGATTCATAACATGTAGAGATTTTTCTTTTTATATTCTGATTCCCGAACTTCAAATTAGCTTTTTTGTTCTTTTTTTTTTCTTTCAAGATTACTTCGTAACAATTGATTTTTGTAGTATAGTATTTTTCCGATGAACAATCTCGAATTTCCAAAACTCATGGAATAAACTTATTTGCCAATTGGGTGTAGGATGAGCCCCTCTCGGGATAGCCAAATGTCTCTTGCGGTCACCAATCCATTTTGTGACCACGCTGAACGAGGATAGCCTAAGTAGGTACACGCACCTAGGATTTTAATTTATTTAGAAATAGGATTACCTACCTACGTAAGTACGTTTAATTGCCCACATCGTGTTGGGTTTACCTACCTATTAGGTACTACAAGGTTTGATCACACGCCTCAAAGCGATTATTATCTTCATAATGGCTCGGAAGGTAGGTTAGGTACAGTTGCCCGCACCAAGATGTAAAACATTTCATAATTTACAAAATTATGCTACAGTTACTAAGATGTATCTACACACAGTAGGTAGGTAACTTGTGTGCTATTTTCAATGTTAGGTACCTACCTAACATTGAAAATAGCACACAAGTTGATGTATGATACATAGTTTTTGAGATACTTCTTTGGTAGGGGCATCATTTCGAAATGTATCTTATGCAGGTGACTGTACCTACTAATTGGGGCCAAGCACCTGTATAAGTACTTATTATAATACAGTACGCGGCAATGCCTGCTGCGTGAATAAAGACCAATTATAAACTAATGACTGTTATAAGACATAGGGCCCTACCTACCATGTCTTATTGCCACTCAAATGCCAGCGTGTCAGTGCTGTTTTCCACGAATGTGAACCATATAATTTTGAGACTGTCAACTTAAGCCACCGCCTAAACATAATCGCAAAAATGGTACGAAGTTCAATTACTCCTACCTACTCATTTATAATATAATAACCATTTATTTCAGGCAACATTAGTCTAGTACAGGATGTTAAATACTTAAAAACTACGGTCCTTATATAATATATACCTTATTCTAACATACATAAAATAAACCTATTTACTAGCACGTAGCGTCGGCGACGACGTCTGACACATCATATGTGCTGCGACCGGTAATCGTCCGCGAAAACGTCGGAACAGCACGTTCTGCGGCCAGAATTCTTCCTTAGTGAAGGGTCGAAATATTTTCAGTTGGAACACACCACAAATGAACTGAAATCATTATGACGAGACTCCAACCGCTCGACCCTCACCATGATGTTGGTCTTCACTTTCTCCTCCACCTTCTTATTATGAATCTAGTTTAATTTACGCCTGTTACGGGGGATAATTAAATAAATAAATAAATAAAAAATCATTTATTGCCTTTAAAAAGAAAAAATATTAGTTAAAGAGCAGGATACACCAAAAAATAATAATAAAAATAATTTATCTAATTAGAGACGTACCTAGGCAGCAAATGCAATAAGTATAGTAGTTGAGAATAACCTTAGAAGAATGAGCCATTGCCAGCACTGAGGAAATAAGCACTGCCTATGTAGGTAAGCCTGTACCTACCTACCATAAAATGTAGAGAAAAGTGCCAAGTAGGTACATACCTACACGCGCACTGTAGAAAGACTGAGGAACAAGATATTTTAGATAAGGCACTGTTTAAATGGAAACATTACTTTCACCAGATTCAAACAATAATGAAACCATGGCATTGCCGTCAAATTTCCCTTCATTTCACACAATGGCGGTTCTAATAAGTGGCTGATAATTGCTAGTTACTCGTTATATCATGTAGCTGTACCGAAAGTATATGGTACTATTTACAACTAGCTTCCGCTCGCGGCTTCGCTCGCGTGTAACCTAGATATAAAGTAGCCTATACATATGCTATTTTATGTAATGAACTCGTATCTATTCCAAGATTCATCGAAATCGGTTGAGCAGTTATGGCGTGACTGAACCACAAACCTCCAAACATCCTCACAAATTTTTGCATTTATATTAGTAGGAAAGTAGGATACAAAATCAATTCTTGAAAGTCAGGATAAAAGAAAATATGGTTTAGTTCAAGTATTTTATTGATGAAATTGCTTAGTATATTAATTTAATATTTCTCAAAACAATAATAATTTTAGACACAAGAAAATGCTTTTAGGCGGATTTCATCCACCTACATAACATAATCTAAATCATGATTGTTGCACATAAACATACATAGACAAAACCTAATCATTTTTTTATTCTTGGTTTTAAAACTTTCTATATGAATAACATTAAATTTAAAGGCTATCCAAAATGATTGTACCAGTGGGATTCGAACCTGCATCTTGACCTAGAATTGGCAATGGGATAGCAACTAACTACTAAACATTATTATAGCTTACCATCTATTATTCTACCCAGAATCATATTTAAACTGGGGATGTTGAACAAGTTAGGTACAAATAAAATTAAACCTAAAAAGCAGGTACAAAAAAGTTACCAAAACTACCTATTTCTAAAATAAATGCTACATCATCATAACATCAGCCTGTTGAAGTCCACTTCTGAACATAGGCCTACCCCAAAGAGTGCCATGACGAACGGTCGATCGGAACGATGCTACATCTAATACTTATCAAAATATTACTTATAGTGGGAAAATCTGTTAACAGGATTAAAGTTGAATGTACAATATTGCTGAAGACTATGACTGGATGATGAAGGTATCCAACCGCCAGGCACGGAAAAGGCTGGGAGAGGCCAACATCCTAAAAAGGACATACAAAGGCTCATGATGATGTACAAAAAGCAACTTTTGAAAATATGTTCATACTTTTATATGTAAAAATTCTTTCATCAACAGCCTTAGGCCACCATACCTCAACATGGTCACTAACATAATACAGGCCAATACATGACCATGAAAGAATCAGTGACACGACAAGAAGAAGAAGAATATAAAAATTATCGGCAGTGTTTTACATTACAAGAGGAGTGTAAGACTATTTTAAGTGAATTGTGATCAAGGATAGATTTAAAAATCTATGCTTGAGTCATGGCTCACTCTTGCTTGTGTAAAATTTCCGAATGCAAGCCTTAGATTTATGATGTGTATAAATAATTTTAGAACGAAAATAAAAAGGCTCAGGACTTTTGTCAAGAATGGTAGACATCCTCACAGATCTCCAGCTGAAAGGATCATTGAAGATGTCTAAGGGTGGTAGAGGCATATTTGATTATTGGCACATGCCCACATTTTGCAGTAGTGAATATTCCATATGTGGCAGGTTGCAAGCTCCTCACAGTGTTCTTTGACCGGTTTAAAGAGCGCACTTAAATTTTTCAAATGGAAAAACTCATTAGTGCACGACCCTGTTTGAACACACAAATCAAAAGTCGGAGAACCTCCCACTTGCCCAACACGGCTTTTCTTAATTACCTAAGTTTAGACTTGTACATTTTATATTATAAATACATAATAAGGCATCTAAAACGTTCACAAATACATTCATCACCTAAGCATACACAGATTACCTAGCCTAGCCTCAAATGATTTTAAGTATCAGAATATTATTCTCACTACACAAAAATTACTTCTCAGGAAACACCCCATACTCTATCAAAAATCGCTCAACATCTGTTGCAAAGAAATCGTTCCCCAACTCAGTGGCCAATTGGACAAAATTGCCGACAACCTGACCTCCTTTGTACACCAGTATAGCTGGTACACCTTCAGATCTGAAGAGCCGGCTCATACCAGTTATGTCTGCTAATATTCGGCAGAACTTTATATCCCTGTAATCCGCCGCCAAGATATCTAAGCAGCCATTCATTGTCTCACAAGCACGAGACTGCTTATTGTGGATATGAATGATCACTGTGACTTTGGGATCCTCCTTGTCAATTGCATCTAAAAACTCATCTTTTGTGCTCAAAGTTGTCACCGCACCAAATTTTGGAGGCTTCTTTAACTGCGACATCAGTTCCTGCATACGCTGCTTTTGGTATTGCATTAAAAACTCCTCATCCATCAACTCACCGAGTTCATCTTCGATTTCCTCTATTTTCTTGTCCTCCTCCGCCTCGCGCTCGGGCTTGACGGAGAGAGTGAGTTTTTTGGCTAAAGCGATACGCTCTTTCTCCAGTTCAGTACGATTCTCAGCTTCTAGCTGCTTGAATCGGCGCCAATCTTCAAGTACTCCTTTCGGGCCCGTGTTGTTTGCTGTGCCGTTCCATTTATTCACTGGGGCGGGAGGCAGATGCGATGCAGACTCGCGTCTGATGGGATTTCCCTCTTCGTCACCGCTTCTATCATCGTCGGAACCGCCGCCGTCTTCATCTTCGCTGCTACTGCAATAGATTTGCAGCTTTTCACCCAAGATCTTGTCGTCTAAAGTGGCCATGGTTGGTTTGTTTTTGATTGAGTTTGACGGCACTTGCTGGCGTAAAATACAAATCAAAATCTCAGCGTAGCGCGCAAAGAGATTAAACACGGATTATTGGGGGATACTACGTAGCGTAGAATAAAACTACTAGGTACGCAAAGACAGTGGTCTGCAGCAGTGGCTGCGTGCGTTCAACTCCAAACAATTTTTCTGAAATTCTGACTGAATCACAGACTACTAGGGAATATGATCTTTGAGTTGTGTGTGATGAATGAATGAATGAGGATTGAACTCTGTTTTTCAATACACAAAAGTGATCGACAGAGTATAACACAAAAGTACGACAAAAGTACTCTGTGAACTCTGTGGAACCAAGCAAGCACAGCCGTAAACAGTTCTCGGTGCTGTTAAAGCTTTATTCACGAGTTGCCTAAGTAATTAAATGTGACTTCGCCAGCATTATTGTTTCGGATAGTGGCGAAGCCAAGAAGACAGTAATATTGTTTAGTGGCCTTACGGGAGTGACATGTCACTGTGTGACAAAACCCCCAAATTAAGAAAATAAAGATTTAAAAAAAAAACAGTTCTTGGTCTACGAGCACAGCACAGACCAATAGTATGAGATGAATGAATGAAGCAAAGCAAAATAAAACTAAAATGCATGCTTCCTGCTTGATTAATCCAGAAATCCCCAACGTAGGGGACCTCCCTCGCCCTCCATAGTCGACTTTTTGGCGGGAACTTGAGAAAGTGATGTTGTGCTCTCAATTTATTTTACATAACTAGTGTTAAATTGAAAAATATTATGTGATTATGGTGGTGTTTTGCGTAATATTGTTTGAGTAAACCACACAAGTGAAGTGAAATGAAATGATTGCGTGTATCTTCATTTTTTGAGTTGGCGCCAAGAGGTCCATTGAGGTTTTAGTAAAATAGCCACCATCATATCTTACTAAAACTGAATTTGACTTGACTTGACGGTGACTTGACCATGACTAAGAAGTAAAATGAAGAATAAAGATAAAAATAACTACGAAGAAATATCAACGTAAGACTTGGCGGTAAGGCCTAGATGCCATAGCCAGCCCGAAAGGGATAAAACTTCAAAAAAAAAAACAATAATAGTCTGACACTGACAAAAGGCATTTTCGACTTCGTTCGTCAACAAAAAATCGATCGAACTCGTGGGTTTGTTTACTTTTGTTTTTGCAAATTAAATAGGTAAATGAAAGTTGGAAAATATAAATAAAGACTGTGCTAGATCGGTACAATGAGTGAGTGATTTAATTGGTTCTTCCAAATCGACTGATGATTTTATACAAGAACCACGTTTCTTATCTAACTATCTCTTGCTGCCATGATTTCAGGCCAAATTTTGAATAGAGTTCGCGATGTGGATGCGAGCAATAGCGAGGCTGTGAAGGAGGCATTGACACCTTTCTTCCAGAGTTTAATGAAATACAAGGACATCGATTGTAACCGATGGCTCCGCGCATTAGAAAATGTAATAAACCGGTACGTAACCTCTGCGCAGTGTGCACGCATCCATTTCCAGTAGTAATCAGATTATGTTCTTTCCATCAAGAGCCATTCATGATTACAAGACAATCGCTGAAGCGCTCGTGGCGAAGCTTACAGCTACGTTAAGCAACCTTCAGCGCCGTCACCAAATAGATGGGTGACCGCTATTGAAATTAAACAGCTGTTTGCTTCAGAGGGCTCTTTAAGTTATCGGTCTCGGTTTTCAAAATTAATTAATTAGGCCATCATGGGGCCTTTTATGAGCCTAAAATGTTTGACCCTTGTGGGCTGACCTGATTAGTGGAACTAGAATCAACTGCATGCACAATGCTTATGGAATTACTCAATTCACTGGCCTCATAGCTCAGTTGGTAGTAACTCTGTCTTCTGTGGTAGAGGTTGCGGGTTCGATTCCCGCACTGGACAAACATTTGTGTGATAAACACTGTTTGTATAAACATGTTTGTTCTGTGTCTGCGTGTTAAATATTTATCTATTATTTACATCAGTCTCTGGTACCCATAGTACAGGCTATGCCTAGTTGACCGTGTGTGATATGTCCGGAATATTTATTTATTTATTATTCCTCAGGGTTTAGGCTAGCTCCATACCCAATTCCAAGAGTCAAAATCAGTATAGCTATTTCATAATGAAAATGTTACGAACAGACAGATTTGATTTTACATTTATATTGCGGCTCACAGATTTCCTAAGTACTGCGGGACACATCGGGCAACAATAGAAACCTATCTGACACATTTCTTGTCTTCAAACAACATCTACAATGTCATAGGGGCAGCTAAATGTGCACATACCGTGCAGCAAGTAAGTTTAAACAATTTAAACAATATATTTCTAAACATTTCAGCCGTAGGATGTCCACTGCTGAATAGAAAAATAGAAATATCTTTATTGTTTACATAGAAATAACTTTTTTCTTTATTTATTTATTTATACTTTCACACTTAAACTTAGTGTAAGGAGGACTTAATGCTAAAGCATGGTATTATTGGTTACATAATAAAAATTGATTATATGCCTTTCCCATAGATTTCCATGATCTTGTGCTGTTTTCAATAGCTCCCAGCAACATTTATCTGGCACGATCTAGTGGGTGCTGGCCTACACTGCGCTTTCCAGTGCATAGCATTGATGACCTCGATGGCGTAGCGGGCGATTACCCGTCTCAAATGCATGGAGTGCGGGTTCGATTCCCGCTGCGGGACAAATGTTTGCATGATCTGCAAATATTTGTCCCGCATCTTGGTGTTGTGGTTCCAGGTACTCGGCTGTTTCTGATAACCTGGACACAGGGAATTCTAGTGTGGTATCAGGACTATGTATGTTGTTATTTATTTATTTATAGTCCACTCTAGAACCTTTCTGCCCTTACTTGTTGTCAAATTTGTCAATCTCTCTGCTGTGTACGTACTTTATGTTATTTTTGTGAGTAGTTAGTTTGTCTTGTTGTGTTTACCTGTTATTTGTTTAAATAATTACTATGTAAGTAAAATTTTTATTTTTCTGTAGCCAAAACTGAAATGTATTTCTGACTTATCTAAGCACATATGTCAAAGATAATAAATAAATTGAATTGAATCGCCCCAATGGCCGCTGGTTCATTGAGCAATGTGTCCTGCCCTGAACTCGACTGAACTTCTAACTAATCCTCGCCTGTTATTACAGGTAAGACCGACACAGGAGAAGGATGCAACAGCCAAGTCCTGCTGGAGGGAACAGATGATTGCACTGTGTGATGCAGCTCACAAGCTCATTGATGCGTTATTCGCTAAGAATGCCGGAATGTACGGCAACCAAAATAATCAAGTAAGAGAAGAGTCCACACTTGTGCTATCAAATGCTGATTGTGCACCAATTGATTTTTGGCTTAGTCAGTTCTGCAAATATTGACCATTGACCCCTGAATTAGGCCAAGTAGGCTAAAAGGATGTTATAGGTGCTGGGCAGGCCTACCTCATGTAATAAATGTACTTTTTCCTCATTATGAAAAAACCCTTATCACTTTGTTGTCTGTCTGTTTCTTGTGCCAACCAACTATTTTTAACTCTTTCAAAACATCCACGCGCGGTACGGCACAGCGAGATTTTTTGCTCTAAATTGGAGCAGCTCGCCTGGGAGTTCCCTCCGCCTTAGAGAAGAGTAGCTAATATTTGTTTCAAATAGTGTTGTGTTCCTGTGGTGAGTAAGTATGCCAGAGCTCTTTAAGGGGAGAGAGGGTTCGGGGTTGGCAACGCATGCGTGATACCTCTGGTATTGCAAGCGTTCATAGGCCACGGTAACCACTTATCAAAAGGTGGGATGGGGACCACAAGATGTAAAAAACACATTATAAAAACTTAAGCTTACCAACAGGTGGGCCGTAAGCTTACTTGCCACCACAAGATGTAATAAAAATACATTTTTATAAAAACTTAAGGTTTTTAAACTATTTGTAGAATATGGAAGAGAGATATCTCCTAATACAGGTATTTTTTATACTTAAAAGGAGGTATCAACTACAGTTAAAGCTATGTTACTTATGTTAAAGAAATAAATCAAGGGCCACATCTAGGCTGGTAGACTGATGGTGGAGTCGATAAAGAAGCTACAATGGAGCTGACATGGTCGGACTCACCGACAAAAGCTTCAAAAAAAATCAGAAATAAAAAAAAAAACATTTGTATTTATAGAAAGAGCGAAGTAAAGTTTTGCTCAATTCAACACTGCAACAAGCGCTGACGGAGATTGGCAGCCTTGCGGGTGACCACGACAGTGCGGTGAACAAGACCGAAGTCCTGTGCACACGACTGAAGAATGTGCTTATTTTCATTCAAGCTATGCTTGTGTAAGTATGACTAAGATTGTTATCGCCCTATTATCCATCCTACTAATATTAAAAACGCGAAAGTTTGTAAGTATGGATGGATGGATGTTTGTTACTCTTTCACGTAAAAATACTGAATGGATTTTAATGAAACTTCACAATAATATAGCTTTTACATCAGAAATGAAATGAAATCAGTTTATTTGCTATAACATGGTAGTTGAATATAATCGCTGTTCTTATGCAGTAAGCGGGCGCACATGTTTTTGCTACACAAGCATGCAAATGTTTTATTTAGTATAGTAGGATTACAATAATTAAAACATACCAAAATTTTAAAATCAATTTAATTCAGAATAGCACATAGGCTACAAATTATAAAGATATTGTGTGAATTGTCCAAAATATGACTACTAGTTATTCAAAATACTAATCTTGCGCAGACGAAGTCGCGGGCACCAGCTAGTATCCCTATAATTTCATTTAAACTCAAACCTTCGCAACTTTGCAAAAGTGGCAGTTCCTAAAATGTGGCAGTAATAGGTAGATCATCATTTCAGTTTTCGTACGACGTCCACTGCTGAACATGGCCTCCCCCACAGACAGAGTAAATTCCTTATCATGTGGGGGAATTTGCCCATACTCACCACGCTGGGCATGCGGGTTGGCGAGCGCAGTTAGAGCTATCGTTGTTAAAAAATGAGGGACGCTGCTGCCCATCCCCTAGCTTTTTTCCCTTAGTCGCCTCTTACGACATCCGCGGATAGGTAGATATGGAGGGGCCTATTCTTCAGCCGGTGCCACCACGGCAGGTACGTCTTCCAAATACCTTCCCTCCTACTCATCCCTGCAGCGCCTACCATATGTGTCGAGACAGCAATAAAAGGCTGGAGGAAGATTGACCAGAACGGTCGCCTACTGATATTATAAATGCGAAAGTTTGCGAGGATGTTTTTTTTTTTTTTTATTCCGGACATATCACACACGTTCAACTGATCCCAAACTAGGCATAGCCTGTAACTGTAACTATGGGTACCAGAGACTGACATACATAATAGATATATATTTAACACCCAGACACAGAACAAACATCTGTGTTAGTCACAAATGCTTGTCCAGTGCGGGAATCGAACCCGCGACCTCTAGCGCAGAAAGCAGAGTTACTACCAACTGAGCTATGAGGCCTGTTTGTTGTTCAACCACGCCGCCGCGCCGTAACGGCTCAACCGATTTCGTTGAAACTTTGAACAGATAAAGTTATTACCTAGAATAGCAGATAGGCTACTTTTTATGTAGGTAACACGCGAGCAAAGTTAGTGGAGCCGGTAGCTAGTAGAGAATAAATTTTGGAAATAAAGATTTTATTTATTTTTAGCTTCCGTGATACCTATGAAGATAAAAGTACCCTATATGCTTTTCCAGACTATAATCTATCTCTGTGCCGAATTTCATCCAAATCCGTTCGGCCGTTTGGCTGTGATTGAACCACAAACATCGAAACATCCTCACAAACTTTCGCATTTATAATATTAGTATGATTTCAATTACATAGTGCTATCTTAACTCATGTAGCATGCCCTTAAGAGGATACAAAAATCATAATAAATTGTCGAGTGGGCGGAGTGAAGAAAGTGACAGCGCTATGTACTGTAATTGAATGCGGAAAGAGATAGCAAGCGTTAGAAGGCGCTCGAAAGTAATCGACGTAAGCGAAATATAAGAAAATATCGATTATCTCAAAAACTATCTATTTTTTTTAAAAGTGTCTTGGATTTAGGTACCCAATGCTGTTGTCTAACAAAATATTTAAAAAAAAGTTATTTTTGTTAGATAGTCTCAGAGTATTTTCGAAAAAACTATTGCAGGGGGACCCATCTTTAAAAAATAAATCTATCGAGTAAAGTTTTACCAATCGCGTTTCTGTCTTGGATTTACGTAAATAAAATGCTCAAGTTATCTTTGTCATAAAAATCAAAACTGCGTTTTGCGGTTATTGAGAAAAAAAAATTCAAAAATCATAAAATAATTAAACCCTCACCTTAAGTGCTATTTTTACTTTTCTACAGAGAAATCTATCCGGTAGCCAAGCCCATCCAACCTCAGTTAATACTAGCAGTAATACTACAGGCATTGAGTGCACCGGGCAGCGAGGACTCAGCCAACGTGACCACTATCAAGATACAGTCTTTGAGGACCTTAGATGCTCTAGTGGCATGGTAAGTAAGATGACCAAGAAAGTAACAGTGAGTATAAGACGATGAGCTTCCTTCCGAGGTATTCCCACTAACCTACAGCATGAAGGGTTTCAAATACAAGAAGATTTCTCCAGGGCAGGCAATAGCAATGCTCCAGGTGTTACAGATGTCAATAGGCGACGGTAACCGCTTACCATCAGATGGGCCGTAAGCCTGAGTGACTCCGTATAACATGAAAAAAAACAAGCAAGCAACAATAAGACAATAAGATAATAGGCCGTGGTGGCCCCGGCTAAAGAATAGGCCCCTCCATATCTCTATCCGCGGATGTCGTAAGAGGCGACTAAGGGAAAAAAGCTAGGGGATGGGCAGCAGCGTCCCACATTTTAAAAACGATAGCTCTAACTGCGCTCGCCAACCCGCATGCCCAGCGTGGTGAGTTTTTTTTTTTTTTTATACAACAGAGGTGGCAAACCAACTTACGGCCCACCTGATGGTAAGCGGTTACCGTAACCTATGAGCGCTTGCAATACCAGAGGCATCACGCACGCGTTGCCGACCCCGAACCCCCTTCCCCCCTAAAGAGCTCTGGCAACCTTACTCACCGCAGGAACACAACACTATTTGAAACAAATAATGTTATTTGGCTGCGATCTTCTGTAAGGCGGAGGCACCTCTACAGGCAGGCTGCTCCAATTCAGAACGAGAAAATCTCGCTGTGCCCTACCTCCTCCTATGAGTATGGGCAAAACCCCCCACATGATGAGGAATTTGCTCTGTCTGTGGGGGAGGCCATGTTCAGCAGTGAACGGCGTACGGCTGAAATGATGAACAATAAGAAACTTATATTTTCAGCTTGGGATCAAACCTGATCCCATTTTCGGGACTGGTCTTCAGGTTTGTGATGCAAACGCTCAAGTGGAGCTCCGAAAACCCCAGCGAAGAAACCAGGTATGTTTTATTTTTTACTAGCTGTTAAAGTTTGTGAGGATGTTTGGATGATTGTTGCATAGCTCAGTTAGTAGTAACTCTGCCTTCTGCGCTAGAGGTCGCGGGTTCGATTCCCGCACTGGACAAACATTTGTGACTAACACAGATGTTTGTTCTGTGTCTGGGTGTTAAATATATATCTATTATGTACATATATCAGTCTCTGGTACCCATAGTACAGGCTATGCCTAGTTTGGGATCAGTTGACAATGTGTGATATGTCCGGAATATTTATTTATTTATTATTATTATTGTTCAATCACGCCGTAACGGCTCAACCGATTTGGATGAAACAATTGAAATAGATAGAGTTCTTTACCTAAAATAGCATACAGGCTACTTTTTATCAAGGGACACGCGAGCAAAGCCGCGGGCGCAAGCTAGTATTTTTATATTTTACTAACAAATTATAGATCCTTTTCTTGCCCGAAATATTTTTATTATACAACTAATGTTGCAAACAAGCTTACGGCCCACCTGTTGGTCAGTGGCTACCGTAGCCTATGAACGCTTGCAATATAGTGATAACGCACGCATTGCCGACCCCAAACCCCCAAAGGGGAGGGGCCCTTAATGAGCTCTGACAACGTTACTCACCGCAGGAATACAACATTATTTGAAACAAGATATATGGCTGCGATCTTCTGTAAAACAAAACTCTTGGTAGGGTTAAGCTCGCATTTGTACATTCCTTTCTTTCTAATTTATGTTAACTTGTGTACAATAAAGAATAAGGCGTAGGTAACTCCCCAGGCGGGCTGCTCCAATATAGAGCGAGAAAATCTCGCTGTGCCCTACTCCGCATGGATATTTATTTGTATTGTATATCATCAGCAAGGTCCGCATCGCAGCATAACCTTGCATGGATATTTATTTGTATTGTATATTATCAGCAAGGTCCGCATCGCAGCATAACCTCGCATGGATATTTATTTGTATATTTTTAACAAGGTCCGCATCGCAGCATAACCTCGCATGGATTTTTGGAGGAGGTAGGGCATATTGAGATTTTCTCGTTCTAAATTGGAGCAGCCCGCCTGTATCTCCGCCTTACAGAAGATCGCAGCCAAATAAAATTATTTGTTTCAAATAGTGTTGTGTTCCTGCGGTGAGTAAGGTTGCCAGAGCTCTTTAGGGTGAAAGGGGTTCGGGGTTGGCAACGCGTGCGTGATGCCTCTGGTATTGCAAGCGCTCATAGGCTACGGTAACCGCTTACCAACAGGTGGGCCGTATGCTTGTTTGCCACCACAGTTGTATAAAAAAATATTTATTTGTATTGTATATTATCAGCAAGGTCCGCATCGCAGAATAACCTCGCATGGATATTTATTTGTATATTTTCAGCAAGGTCCGCATCGCAGAATAACCTCGCATGGATATTTATTTGTATATTATCAGCAAGGTCCGCATCGCAGAATAACCGCGCATGGATATTTATTTGTATATTTTCAGCAAGGTCCGCATCGCAGCGTACGGCAGCCTGCGCGCGTGGCTGTCGTGCCTGCGCACGCACCAGCCGCACGCGGCGGGCGGCGGCCGCGCGCGCGCCTGGCACGACGAGCTCACGGCGCACATCCTCGCAGACGTCACGCCCGCTAAGCACGTTATACAACTCACGGTAATAATAATCATCATACTCTGCATCATACTTACATCTAGAGTGAATAAGTTCCTTCTGGTAAAGCGTGCTCCATCTTAGGCCACATCTCACTTGCAAAAGTGAGATGGTGGTCAAACGCCTAACCATCATCAATAAAAAAAAAACTCATAGTCGCAATCATTATTAACTCATACAATCATTATTACAATCGTAATCACAATCAATACAATACAATAACTTTATTTCAGGCAACAATAGAATAAAAAACAGATGGATTTTTTCTTCTCTTACAGGTACACTCATAACCACACTAGTTTCTAAGACGTTTCAAAGTGATCCTAGTGATTTTATTGAAATAAATGCCTTTTGACTTTGACTTTGACAACCTCAGTCATAATCAGAATCACAGTCAAAATCATAATCACACCCACAATCATAATCACAATCATACACACACGCAGGCACAGAAATATACACTCGCACACATAATTACAAACACAAATACACAAATGAAATTTATATAAATTACCTACTGTCTTGTGTAATGTTAAAATACTCCCTTTTTTTTCTTAAAAATAGTTTAATCAGTAACATTAAATTGTATCTACTTATTCCTAGGAGGCGGGCGTTGGTGATTGTATCACAGTTTTTATAACTATTATAATTACCATCGTTTTTCCAAATAGTTGTATAATTATCGTTGATAATTGTAATCATAATCACAATAAAATTACATGTCATCATAATCACAATTCAAATTACAACACGCAGAAGTTAACTAGGCACCTCGCTGTAATGTTTTGTCTCATTCTCACTCGCGAGAGCGGTCGGCGGTGGGGTGTGGTGGAAGGGAGAAGCACATTCCACGCAGGTGCCAAGTTGATTTCTGTGTGTAGCATTATTATAATCACGGTCACCTATTACACAACCAAATTACGATGACACCTAACACATCAATACACAATCCGTTACCTATAGAAAACATTAGCTCGTAAGAATAAACATTTAAATTATTTTTTAGGTAAACGCGCAACCAATGAAAAATCTAAGCAAGAAGGCGAGAAAGAGACTTACCAACGCAATGCTGAAAGAAAGTAATATCGGATTGCATGCGCCTGGAGAGAAAAACAAAAATAATTTGTAAGTTAATTTTTTATTTTGTTATTCGGAAAAAAAACAGTGTTAATTACTAAATAATCATCTATAAAAGAAACTTAAAACTAATTATATGTTTTCGCATATAGAAACTAAAAGTACATGTTTGCCAGATATAAGAACAAAAAAGAAAAGTTATTGTAAAAATAAATAGATAACACAATACTTAAAGGTACAACAGTTATTGAACGCTTGAAAGTAGATGGTTTTAATGATAGTAAAGTTCAAGTTAGCAGGATAAGATACCTATCCTACTAATATTATAAACGCGAAAGTTTGTAAGTATGGATGGATGGATGTTTGTTACTCGTTCACGTAAAAACTACTGAATGTATTTTAATGACACTTCACATTAATATAGCTTATACATCAGAATAACACATAGGCTACAATTTATAAAGATATTGTGTGAATTGTCCAAAATATGACTACTAGCTACTCGAAATACTAATCCTGCGCAGACGAAGTCGCGGGCACCAGCTAGTGTGGCATTATATAGGGTATTAAATAATATACCAATTGGATTTTGTCATTTTTCGATATAAGCCTATTCAAAAACAGGTGGTTAAAGATGAAGGAGCAATTTAAAATATGTTATAGACTAGGTTTCGCTTGCAGCTTCGCTCACGTGATACCTACCTATGAAGGTAAAATGTTGCCTATACGCTATTCCAGACTATAATCTAACTGTGACAAATTCCATCCAAATCCGCTCGGTCGTTTGGGCGTGATTGAACCACAAACATCAAAACATCCCCACAAATTTTTGCATTTATAATAATAGTGGGATTACTAATGCACGAAGTTTGATAATGGCTTAAAAGCTGCTGGGCATTCCGGTGAACTTTGAAGGCCCTGTAAAAGGGCTCCACAAATAACAAGTGGCGATCACAATAGGCCAGTTGTGGCCGCAGTGACACCATAGCCACACAAAGGAAATAAAAAAAATTAAAAAGTTCTAATTTTTTTTTATTTTCAGGTCGGACAAGTCAAACGCAGAAGTAGCAGTGGCGGCGTTAGA
This sequence comes from Anticlea derivata, assembly GCA_947579855.1. Lineage (NCBI taxonomy): Eukaryota > Metazoa > Arthropoda > Insecta > Lepidoptera > Geometridae > Anticlea > Anticlea derivata. The sequence goes on from OX388270.1 coordinate 10,252,871, forward strand.
ATGTGCCGAAACGTTTTTGTCAGTTTGCGGGCTGTTCCTGAAAACTACAACTCACAAAGTGAGTTTATTTTACAATCTACCTAGATAGCTGTGTTGGCCAAGTGAGCACCCAATCCATCGGTCGTGGGTTCGAATCCCTGTCGTGCACCAATGGATTTTTCAAATCGGAAAATTTATGTAGGTAATTAAATTGCTTGTTCCTAAACGGTGGAGGAATACTTCGTGAGGAAACCGGTTGATGTGCACGAAAGGAGCGTCTAAGAGGCGCACTTTAATTCTTTCACCGACGGTCATAGGCCCTTTTTAGGCCCACCATACCTCAACCGGCCAGGCTATTGTGTAAGCAAAATGGTAATGATTATCGCAATTTTAAGGATGATTTTATCAATTTTAGCGACATCTGAAGTTTGTCAAACATGAAAAGGAAGAACCTATGGTCTTGATGTTTTTCCTTGTCAAGTTTGGAACGTGTTGAATGTTGCTAAGATTGTTAAAATTACCATCAAAGTTACGATCTTCATTGCCATTACGCTTACACAATTGCACCACTGCACTGGCTGGTCACTGACCTCTTTCAGATTGGTACATCACTTTTCAGACCCCGCTTAAGTGGCTCTGAAAAAACTCATACTATATATTATTCAATATATTTAAAAAAATAGTTCTTTATGCGAAAACATAATTGGTTTTAAGTTTCTTTTATAAGTTGTTTATCTAGTATTTAACACTGTTTGTTTTCCGAATAAAATAAAATAAATATTTCCAGCAATTCCAAGAGCTTCTAGTCCGCGAGTGCTTCGCAATCCAGGACCACAGCACCGAGCGGGCGATGTGTCTTCTACACGCTTTGGGTATGTCACCATCCTGTTACAATTACATGTCAAACGTAACACTTGTTACACACACTTAGAGTAGAATTTAGGAAATCAGGTGAAGAATATTTGAAATTAAGATCGATTTTAAGGTACTGTGGAGTAAGGGGTGGTTGGCCAACCATAAAATATGCTTTCTTTTAAAAACATTGTTCAAAAGCAACGTAAATGTGTACGACCTGTAACACTTGTTACATGGAATGCCCATTAGTAATTCTGCTAAGATGTTTAAAGGGTCCACACCAAACTAGTCACATATCATTTCATAATGTTGCCTGAAATAAATAGTTATTATTATTTCGGCCCTACTTCATCATCATCATCATCATCATTTCAGCCGTACGACGTCCACTGCTGAATATGGCCTCCCCCACAGACAGAGCGAATTCCTTATCATGTGGGGGATTTGCCCATACTCACCACGCTGGGCATGCGGGTTGGCGAGTGCAGTTTTTTTTTTTTTACTTTTTGTGGCTATGGTGTCACTGCGGCCACAACTGGCCTATTGTGATCGCCACGTCATTTGTGGAGCCCCTTTACAGGGCCTTTAAAGTTCACCGCAAAGCCCAGCCGCTGTTAAAAACTGAAGGATTTTCTTTGGGTTGAGTTGCTTTAGCTCCATTGGGCTGAGTATGTGCTTTCCCAAATGGATGCTACGTTTGAGCATAAGTGCTCCGCACTCACCTAGCAGGTGTAGAGGCGTTTCGTCCGCCTCCTTGCATAGCCTGCAGGTTTGTGTGTCGCATAGCCTTAGTTTGAACATGTGCTTATTAAGACAACAGTGTCCAATTAAGGCTCTAACAATAATGCGAAGATTGGTCTTATTTAGCGCTAGGATACGTTTGGTGTACTGTTTATCGAAGGCTTTTATAAGTAACTTAGAGTGGTTCATGCCCGAAGAGTTTATCCAGAGTTTGGTCGATTCTTCGAAGCACGAAAGGAAGAGGCTTCTTTGAGCCAGGCTTTTTGGTACGCCGCAAAAAGGCTCAGGGCCCGAGTGCAGTTAGAGCTATCGTTGTTAAAATGAGGGACGCTGCTGCCCATCTCCTAGCTTTTTTCTCTTAGTCGCATCTTACGACATCCGCGGATATGTAGATATAGAGGGGCCTATTCTTCAGCCGGGGCCACCACGGCCTATTCTATCTACAAACAAACATAATAAGAATTCGACACGTGTTTCACCTACAAGGCATCATCAGGAAGAATTTAAGAGCACTGGTGGAGTGGTGGCAGTGACACCTTCTTGGTCTTCCGATCCAGGTCGTTGGTTCAAATCACGGACGTGCATCAATAGATTTTCCATTCGGAAAATGTATGTGCGCTATACTAGTGCTATCAACAGTGAAGGAAAACATCGTGGCTTTTTGACAACAACATAACCATAGTTCATTTATTACAGGAAACGGACATGACTGGCCTCATAGCTCAGTTGGTAGTAACTCTGCCTTCTGCGCTAGAGGTCGCGGGTTCGATTCCCGCACAGGACAAACATTTGTGTGATTAACACAGATGTTTGTTCTGTGTCTGGGTGTTAAATATATATCTGTTATGTATATCAGTCTCTGGTACCCATAGTACTGGTTATGCCTAGTTTGGGATCAGTTGATCGTGTGTGATCCGGAATATGTATATTATTTATTAGGGTCAAAATTTGGTATGGTTGTCTTTCTTTAATTTTATACAACTGAAGTGGCAATCAAGCGTACGGCCCTTCTGTTGGTAAGCGGTTACCGTAGCCTATGAGCGCTTGCAATACCAGAGGATTTTTGAGAGGAGGTAGGGCACAGCGAGATTTTCTCGTTCTGAATTGGAGCAGCCCGCCTGGGGAGGTACCTCCGCCTTACAGAAGATCGCAGCCAAATACCATTATTTGTTTCAAATAGTGTTGTGTTCCTGTGGTGAGTAGGGTTGCCAGAGCTCTTTAGGGGGAAGGGGGTTCGGGGTCGGCAACGCGTGCGTGATGGCTCTGGTATTGCAAGCGCTCATAGGCTACGGTAACCGCTTACCATCAGGTGGGCCGTAAGCTTGATTGCCACTTCTGTTGTATAAAAAAAAAAAAAAAAAAAAGGCATCTTGTCATCCAAACTTCATGAAATTCTCTCCGTATAAATGGGTTTCTGGTATTTCAGAGGCGTGTCGTAAAAGCTGCTCGATGAAGGTGCCGCCGCCCACGCAGTACTGTCTGCAACTGTACAGCGTCCTCATCAACAGCCCGCAGAGGGAGGTGAGGAAATACTTTACTATAACATACTAGCTTCCACCCGCGGCTTCGCTCGCGTGGTGGTACCTACACAAAAAGCTGCCTATATTCTATTCTATTCATACCCGCATGCCCAGCGTGGTGAGTATGGGTAAATCCCCCCACATGATAAGGAATTCGCTCTGTCTGTGGGGGAGGCGATGTTCAGCAGTGCACCACTTGATGGGTGAGGCACCCACTTGATGGGTGAAGTAGGCGCCTGCTTTTCTCTCTTGTAAATGTGTCTACTGTTAGTGATCTGGACCAGTTGAGCTATCTATAGATCGCTTGTAACGGTATTTAGATGGCTCAGCTGTCTCTCTTGTGTATGTTGTATTGCTACTTGTATTAGTCTTTTTTTACTGTTAACCTACCTACCTACTAAGCTTTATTTTATTTTGTGTGATTGTTATCTGCTGTTGTTTCTTCTGTTTGCTTTTATCTCAGTCTGTGCTGTTTTTGTGTGTGTTTCAAATAAACAATTTATCTATCTATGTATCTTATCAGTGGACGTCGTACGGCTGAAATGATGGTGATGATGCTATTCTAGGTAAAGAACTTTATCTATTCCAAGTTTCAACGAAACTGGTTGAGCCGTTACGGCGTGATTTAACAACAAACATCCTCACAAACTTTCGCATTTATAATATTAGTAGGATATACCTAGAATTTTTTAATTTACTTGTTAGGTGTCTAATGATGAATAGCTTTTTTGTTCTAAAATATATTTTCATTTATTATTCATCATCATCATCATCAGCCTGTAGAAGTCCACTGCTGGACATAGGCTATAGATATACTCTAACTCCGTTATACTCTAACATCAATTAGATCACCACTTATTTTAAGTGACGTTACAGTATTCGGGCCTAAGACATTAAGTATGTTCCTGTTCCAGATATCAAAGTTCTGCTCACAAGCTCTGCTCGACATAAGGCTGCATCTACACTGCTCGCCAGCCTCACTCTGCTTCTCGATAGAAGAACAAACGCAGAAGAAGAAGCAGAAAGAAGAGGGCAGGAAGAGGACCTCGGAGAGGAACAGGGCTGTTTTAGAAAAGCTGCTGGGGATTGATTGGTTCGTATATTTGTCTTTGTTCTTTTACTTTTGAGAACTCCAATCACATTCTTCTTCTTGCTCCTCGCAATGAAACAAAGCGATATGTCAGGATCATAGCAAGTAGAAAGTTGCCTCTGCCTACCCCTTCTGCAGAAAAGTCGTAATTTTGTGAATGAGGAACTGTGAAAAAAAACAGCAAATGTTCCTAATCTAACAATAAACTGAGGATTACCTAATATTTAATTTTAATTTTGGTATGCATTATTAATGTATATTACTTTTATCTAAGAATGGGATAAGCGTCGATGGGCTTGTAACCTGTCACGTGTGGAATACTCACTACTGCAAAATGTGGATATGTGTCAAATATTCGGATATGCCTCTGACTACCCCCTTAGGCATCTCCAAGTTTCTGATCGCCTGGAGATCGGAAGTCGTCATGTCCATTCTTCTGCGGATAAAAGTCGTGACCCTGAGAAAAAAACAAGATCAGCATTAAAAAAAGCTCCAACAACTTTATACACATTGTTATCATACATTTATTTATTTATTATCAAACATAGAACACAGAAAGGCAAAAAAAAATTTCAATTTTTTTTCTTGTGGAAAACTAAAAATAAATTTCAACTTTTTTTATGCAAATCTTATTATTTTCAAAATCGAGAACTCCGAACATCACTTTTCGATTACTCTCACGGTGTCCGATTTCGCCAAAGTGGCCCTGAAAAAAAATTCACCCTGTATATTTCTAAGAATGGACATTACATGCCTTTACCATTCCACAGGATGAACTCAGAAGATCCAAACACAATCACGATACCTGACGAACCGGACGCAAAACGCCCTCGCATCGAAAACGACGTCTCTGAGGTCACAGAGAACGTCAGCATCAGTTCCGACTCGGTCCACTCAGTCGAAATGAGCTCCGATTCTGACGACGAATCTATAATCGAAGGCGTCGAGCTACCACGCGAGCCTACGGATAGTAACGACGAAGTTATCTATGATCCGCTGATAATAGAAGCGGACAGCCGCGATTCTGAGATACATAATGAACCTACTCAAGTCGTAACTGATGAACGACATGGTATAGCTATCCCTGATGAACCAACGGTTGGTGATACGCCAGAAACGACGCAAGTGATGAAAGAATTGGCGATACATGATGAACCAACTCAAGTTAATCCTATTAATAGTGATGTCGATGAAATTCAAGGCAACAAAACAAGTAAAGATGACGCGGAAGTCGAAAAGATTATGGAAACGACAGATTTGCAGGAAATACACGAAGCTAAAACACAACTGCTGCAAAATTCCGACACAATAGACGGCAAAAGCCCCCTATCGATGGAAGTGGCATATGATTACCCCAATACTGGTAAGGAAAAAGTTACAGTACTAGAAAAGATGGATGATGAAAACCTACCCAGTACTAATGATACTGATGATATACAGATTACTTGTGGACAAGTTGTCAAAAGCTCTCAAGATTTGGATGCTGAGAAAAATAAAAATGGTGAAATTGTTAAGGATATCCACAAAGATGAAGAAATTCCGAAACTAAATGGAATAGACAAATCCATTGATGATGCTGAAGAGGCAGCTAAGGAAACTGAGGTTGAGGCAAGCAAAATTACGCCTAATGACAAGTCTGTTACAGTTGAAGATATGCTGGCAGATTTTGTGGATGAAGTCAATGAGGAGACTCAAGCATAAAGAATAGCTAGTTCACCCGGCTTCGCTTGCCTACCCTTTGGCGAGGATCCTTACGAAGTCCATCTATTACAGATTGGGACTTTACTATGTAGTAATCCATGTAGTGCCAAGCTTAAGATGTTGATTGAAACTATCGTAATCTAATCGATAAGGTGATGAATCGAATTGTGTAGTAGGTACATCTAATTTTGTTACTTTTTGATTAATCTTTACAATGCTAAGCATACCTGTATACTTATCGATCATTAAATATTCCAAACCAAATTAATATCATATGCATTTTAAAGTAGATACATTAGTATTCCGCTATGCATTATATATACCTACTAGGATATATCATTCAATCAGTGTTCTGCAATAGAAATATCTAAGAAAAATATTCCAATCCAGGCTATAGATTTGCAATGGCATATTAGCTCGCAAATATATAAGTAGCTTCAACAAGAATCAATGATTTTCATGTTGTTGACTTAAATTCTGTGCGGTTAAATAAATGTGACTCAATTGTAGCAAGTTTTATCATTTTATACTTAGTGACTTTCCTTGTACAATGGTTTTTGATACCTGGGCTATTTATTTTCCTACTAATATTATAAACGCGAAAGTTTGTAAGTATGGATGGATGGGAGTTTGTTATTCTTTCACGTAAAATGAAAGAGTAACAAACATCTAATATGGATAAATGTCATCATAAAAATGGATTTTAGTGAAACTTTACAATAATATAGCTTAAACATCAGAATAACACATAGGCTACAATTTATAAAGATATTGTGTGAATTGTAACGCCACGCTAATATAAGCTACTCGAAATACTAATCCTGCGCAGACGAAGTCGCGGGCACCAGCTAGTAAATTATAAATGCGAAAGTTTGTGAGAATGTTTAGATGTTTGATATTCAATCACGCCGGCCGGCTCAACCGATTTAGATGAAACCTGTGAATAGATAGAGTTCTTTACCTAGACTAGCATAAAGGCTACTTTTTATGTAGGAAGCTAGTACTTTAAAATCGGTTACATAGGGTTTTAGTGTGTGCTAGAGAAATCTATTGTAGAATGCGTGGGCTTCATTTGCCATTTATTGCACGTCGAGTCGTCGATCAAATATCGTGAGTATGTCAATGTCAAAAATGAATAAGACAAATGGTGTTGTTTAAGTAAACAAACACGAGTCAGTCGAGTATAGTTTTATTTACTCAACATTTCCTAATAAAAATACCAAAATACAAGCAAAAAAATGGTGATAGCTATTGGTTTTGAAGGGAGCGCCAACAAACTTGGCATCGGTATCGTGAAAGATGGTGAAATACTCGCAAATTGTCGAAGAACTTACATTACGCCGCCCGGAGAAGGTTAGAATGAAAATCTTTCTAATTTGGCTTTTTTCGCTGTTTATTTCTCTTAAACCCGTAAAAATATTTCATATACTTACTTTACCCTTTCTTACCACAACATGGAGGGAATCATGCGGCTGAGTTTTGTTTTTCGATTTTCCTAGCAGAAAATTGTTTATTACGATTTAGCAACATTCTATGCTAAGCTCTACGCTTTGATCCTATGGAATAGGTATCAGTCCTTAGATTAGAAGTCATCATCAATTGAAATTTTCAGGTTTCCAACCTCGAGAAACAGCTGAACATCACCAACAGCACATCCACGAAGTATTGCAGGAGGCTCTGGATCAATCAGGCATCAGGCCTGAAGACATAGATGTGGTCTGCTACACCAAGGGCCCTGGCATGGCCCCACCGCTGATGGTGTGTGCAATTGTCGCCCGGACATGTGCCAAGCTGTGGAATAAGCCGATTATGGGTGTCAACCATTGTATTGGACGTATCCTTTTACAAGATGATGCAAAAATTTTGTAGAATAGGTTATTAGGTTTTTGAAATAGAACTAGGCAGTAGAAATGATCTAGTCTTCTTATGCGTAAAAGATGCAAACAGTGAAAACGCAGTTCCCAGTGGAATCAAAATACTGTCAGTGGTAGTCCACTGACAGTATTTTGATTCTACCAGATGAAAACAACTTTAGTCAATCATGGTGATGGGCTTGCAATTTGTCATGTATGGAATACTCAAAATGCTACTGCAAAATGTGGCCATGCGCCAAATATTAGGACATGCCTCTGACTATTGCTTTTAGATATCTTAAAGAATCTGTATGCCTATAGATCTGAGAGGAGGTATACCATTCTACGCGAGCCTATTTTCTTGATATTTGTTGCCAGGTGTAAATCTGTCATGCCATGCTACCCAAACAATTCCCTGAACAAACCACAGACATAGAGATGGCCAGACAGATAACTAAAGCTAACAACCCAACAGTCCTCTACGTGAGCGGAGGCAACACACAGATCATAGCATACTCTCGGCAAAGGTACCGGATATTTGGAGAGACCATTGATATTGCTGTTGGTAACTGCTTGGACAGGTAAGACTAAAATATATATCCGTGAGTTCCATGTTATGAAAACAGAACCATTCATTGGCTGATGATGATGATCTTAAACATTACAATAACTTTTTCTGATTTTTAATTTCCAGATTTGCACGAGTACTTAAGTTGTCAAATGCGCCAAGTCCCGGTTACAATATCGAGCAAGCTGCCAAGAAGGGGAAGAAGTACCTACATCTGCCATACTGTGTCAAAGGTAATTTTATTCACCATCATCATCATCAGCCTGTTGAAATCGTTCGCGACCCACCTTCACACTGAGCCTTCACACCAATGTGAAGGAGGCTGCTGGACTTAGACCAAAGAGTTCTGTTCCATGACAAATGGTCTTGAGCTTTTTCCATCCACTGACTTCCCGTAAAGTGCGCAATTTCGTCGTTCCATCGGGTGGGTGGCTTACCAACACTGCGTCGCTCGGTCCTTGGTCGCTATTCGAGAACCTTTCATTTTGAGAAATCCATTTTATTATTTATTATTATTATTATTAATTCATTTATTTCAGACTATAGTAAAGTTACAGGTCTTATTTAACTTTTTCTACAGTCCATATCAATATATACCTTAAAACTAACATAAATACAATATAAAAACTTAATTTTGAAATAAAGACGGTCAAGTGTGGGTAGCCCTCGTGCCCTGAGACTTCCATACACACGTAACACGGAAAATCAAGATCTCAAGTGTACAAGTGACAAGAGGCAAGGTAGATCACGCAGTAGCAGCAGCTAGTTAAAAATAACTGCCTTATCTTCTCAGGAATGGACGTCAGTTTCTCTGGTATCCTCTCATACATGGAAGACAAGATCGACGAACTTTTAAAGGACTACACACCAGAGGACCTGTGCTACTCGCTGCAGGAGACAGTCTTCGCGATGCTGGTCGAAATCACGGAACGAGCGATGGCGCATTGCGGGTCTGATGAGGTAGTTACCTACACCCTACTGTTTGTAGGACCTCAACAAAGTCCGTTTGAATTAGGCGGAGATATGGAGTAACAAGTATAATTATATTGTACACATAAAATAAAGACTGGCATGTTCGAGAACTCGCGCTCTGAGGGTTCCGTACCGCATTACACGCGGCCTGAAAATCAAAATTCCAAGTGTAGGAAGTGACAACCTTATATTTTGCGATAGCCCACCCACTTAGTTCATTGTATGATATTGATCGCAAACATAACTTAGTCTTGTAATAATCCAATTTTAGGGGTAAAAACATCGAAATTCCTCAATTTAAGACTTTTTCGTTTATTTATGTCTCTTATTGTTCAGAATTGTGAGGTAACTGGAAGTACAATAGAGGTTTTTCATTTTTGCTATTTCCATACAAAAATTGGCATTGCATTGAGCTAGAAACTTGATTTTTATACAGCACTATAAGCACGGTCAAGTTGATACCTTTAGCCGTTTCAGAGAAAAATGGTCTTGACAGACAGACAGACGGGTTCCGTTTTTTCCAAATGCGGCACTGAACCCTAAAAAGCACCTACAACTTAGTCATTCCACAGGTCCGACTGGCCTCATAGCTCAGTTGGTAGTAACTCTGTCTTCTGCGCTAGAGGTCGTGGGTTCGATTCCCGCTCTAGACAAACATTTGTGTGATAAACACAGATAATTGTTCTGTGTCTGGGTGTTAAATATTAGTATATTATGTATATCAGTCTCTGGTACCCATAGTACAGGCTATGCCTAGTTTGGGATCAGTTGACCGTTTGTGATATGTCCGGTTTTTTTTTTTTTTTTTTTTTTTTTTTTTTTTTATATATTTATTTACCAAAAGTTACACTATTTTTACAGGAGCACCTAATGCAATAGTGTACCATTATCCTTTACATTATTATTATTATACATATCAAACATTTTATACGATTAATTTTAATTCATAGCATTATACTTACTAGTTAAGAAACAACAAACATAAATCTTCAATTAATAAATTCAAATTATATAATGTCAAGCCTAATAAAAAGTAAATAGAAAAAATCGTCAATCCATATATGTCAAATAACAAAAATAAAAATTTGCCACAATAAATACAAATTACATAATGTCCTACCTAATCAAAATTTAAAAAGAATTCGTCAATCAATAATAATGTCAAATAATACAAAAAGTCAAATCTAATTAGAATAGCATAGAATATATAACAACGTCCTGCGACATTCGCTCAGGGGGCAGTAAAAAAGATCGACTCTCTCCGCTACTAGATTGAGTGTGTGGATGCAACGCGTTATAGGTGCCTTATTCAGGAGGTTGGTCCTTCCTCTTGGTACATCCAATAGGGCGGGCCGCCTCCGTCGGTGCACGAACTCATCAGGCACATTCAGCCGCATTTCCGCTAAGACGCCTGGGTTCGCGATCATCCCACGTAATATCCTAACCCAATATAGAGCAAGCGCTGCCCCTCTCCTCACCTCCAGCTTGTTATATCCAACCATGCCTATGACAAACAAGGATGGATACATCAACGGGAAGAATGGATAGACGCCGTATAGCTTCCAGTACAGAAATCTGGTGAATTTATTTTGAATTCGCTCCACCATTTGACTGTACTTGGCTTCGTGTGGTGCCCATACCGCAGCATTAAACTCTAAATGGCTTCTCACCAATGCGTCGTATAGAGTCTTTAGCGCATTCACATTTGTAAAGTTGTTCGTCTGCCGGAGTACAAATCCTAGGGTCTTGAATGCTTTCTTGCAAATGTTAACCACATGTACGGAAATGCAACTTTTCGTCCAAACGAACCCCTAAATCCTTCACCGAATCGACTCTCTTCAACTGTGATCCGTTCAATTGGTAATTGTGGCGGAGTGGTGTCTTCGCTCTACTGAACGTTATGTTACGTAACGTGTTAACGTTACGTAACATAACGTAACGGAATAATAATAATAATACGTAACGTGTTAACGTTACGTATTATTATTATTATTATTCCACAGGTCCTTATATGCGGCGGAGTGGGTTGCAACGAGCGGCTGCAGGACATGATGGGCGTCATGTGCTCAGAGCGGGGCTCCAGGGTGTTCGCGACGGACGAGCGGTTCTGCATCGACAACGGAGTCATGATAGCCCATGCGGGCGCCTTAGCCTACCAGTCGGGAACTAGGATGGAGTTCAAGGACGCTACGATCACGCAGCGGTACAGAACCGACGACGTGCTTGTTACTTGGAGAGATGATTAAACGATTGAATGCATGATGTTTTATTATTACTTTATTTGAACAAGGTGATTCATAATATGAATACCATTAAGAGAAGGTAGGGCACAGCGAGATTTTCTCTTTCTGAATTGGAGCAGCCCGCCTGGGGGGTACCTCCGCCTTACAGAAGATCGCAGCCAAATAACATAATTTGTTTCAAATAGTGTTGTGTTCCTGCGATGAGTAGGGTTGCCAGAGCTCTTTAGGGGTGGGGGGGTTCGGGGTCGGCAACGCGTGCGTGATGCCTCTGGTATTGCAATCGCTCATAGGCTACAGTAACCGCTTACCAACAGGTGGGCCGTATGCTTGCTTTCCACCTGAGTTGTATAAAAAAAAAAAAAATAATACCATCCCGAAAAGAACTTATACTATTACCAAAAAGAAAGAAAAAAATTTAATGTTCAAAAAATACTGATTTTTTAACGATCTTTTTCATATTAGCTATTTTTGGTCTTTTTATCCTTAGATAATAAACTACCTTTTTATCATATTTATGAGTAATTACTTATGACAAGCTGAATAACTATGTTAGCAGGTAGTTAGTATTCAGAGAGTGAAGCGGTTACTGGATTGTAGCAATGGTCCACCTTCACACGTTCTATGGTTACATTCTAAGTAGCTACATAACTTTGAAAGATTTAATAATAAAGAAAGACCTAAATCCAACCATTTATTTGTTCAAAATATGAATATCACTGCAAAATCGGGGAAAATTCACACAGTAAACAATACTCAGCTTAAATTGCTTCCGTTTTGGACGTCGAAGAGCACTCAATGAGATTATTATTGAGCCAAAATAAAGAAACTAGCCCCATGTTGTACCTTAGTCGTTATTCAAGCTTACCTACTCAGGTTTTATAGGTAGGTAGGTACCATTAAGATATGAACCCTTTTGACTATACAAGATATGAACCCTTATAACTATATGTTAAACTCTTTTGTTTAACCAAGTTATAAAGGGAAAAAACAAGGGAGTATTATGTTATCTGTGACAAGGGTAACAATAGTTTCCTTAGGAACCAAGGAGGCTTCTTTCATACCTACTTAGAAGCGACTAAAAGTTCATCAGCATTAAACTAAACAGGGGTTACCCAGCTGAAAGCATGAAAGAATCTGCCAAATAGATTTTATAAGGCTCAAGTGAAATTTGGCTTGCTAGTAAATAGGTACCATAAGATCTCATTTTATTTTCTCATTTAGTGCTTTTGTAAAATCAATATATTAAATTATCCATCTTTATGACTCAGAAATAAATCTTAAAATAATTTAGGGTAAAACTTAACAAAGAATATTATAAAAGTAAATACACTGGCCTCATAGCTCAGTTGGTAGTAACTCTGCCTTCTGCGCTAGAGGGCGCGGGTTCGATTCCCGCACTGGACAAACATTTGTGACTAACACAGATGTTTGTTCTGTGTCTGGGTGTTAAATATATATCTATTATTTATATCAGTCTCTGGTACCCATCATACAGGCTATGCCTAGTTTAGGATCAGTTGACCGTGTGTAATATGTCCGGAATATTTATTTATTTATTTATTTAAATAGAAATGCAATTAGCCAGTACAGTCAACATCAAAAGTAAATGATGATCAAACAAAGTCCATAAATTTGTCTAAACTAGCATACCTATATTTTTTTAATTCTGATTTTAATTATACGGTATACGAACAGATTTTAATGGTGATTAATTAATTACTTACTTAATTACCATAAAATCAGCTCTGGCCATAAAAAAAACTCAAATCCGAAAAGTCATTAACTACTGGTGTTCTACTTACAGTGGTTACAAAAGTTCAGCAAACAAAATTAAAATTATGGAATTTACATTATAATTTTAAATTATAATTACGACTTGCGATTTGTTTTTTTTAGATTTTTTTTAATGAACTTTATGAACTCAGGACCATGACTCACTACAGATAGATATATGTTTATTTGCAAGAAAATAAATGTTACAATTGAATCGAAGCCTACCTATGACCTAAATTGTATTTTTTTTTAAATGAAAATGTTTCAGTTTTGGCCATATGCTACGATTCGAACGATGGATTACATAGCGAGCGACTTAACTATATCCGCATTCCGATGGATATGCATAATTCTGATTTGTTTGTTATGGTCCTGGAAAAGTTTTCATTCAAAAACTGCAGGTACACACAGATGGTTGTTAAATAATTCGGACTGTCTTTTAATAGCGAAAATTTTACTTAATTGCGTAAATGGAGATAATTATTTAATGCACAAGTTCATCAAATGTAAAGTCGATCAACGCAACTTATCTACAAAAAAAAATATTTTTTTCTTTTCGAACTAAAATAAATGTACTTTCAACAGATTTAATAAACCAAGAACAATAAATAAAAACTTTGCAAAAATAAATGACGCACCACCAAGGCATAGTACAATCCTTAGCAGTATTTCTAGTATAACACTCAATAAAACATTCCCACTGACTTAAAACCTTTACAGTTTGATCACTTTTATGTACAGGCTGCGTACATTTGTACCTGAGACCTTTGCTAAATGCACCTCACTCACGGGACCCTCATAAGTCTGAACCATGTAAACCTGTGTACACAATTATCCACGTTACCTGTAAATAAAAGAAAAGGAAATTTTATTGTGCTATAAACAGGCTTATTTTTAGTACAGATTTTACAAGAACAAAAAAAAAACAAGGAAATAATGCAAATAATAATAATAATGTTTTTGCAATCTTACTACTATTATAAACGCGAAAGTTTGGCTGGATGTTTGTTACTCAATCACGGCAGAACGGATCTGGATGAAGTTTGTACATTATCATCTCGAATAGTAAATAGGCTACTTATTATCTGGGTACCGCGCGTGCAAAGCCGCGGGCGCTAGCAAGTCAATAATAATGATAAAGATACAAAATAGCAGTACCTTAGCCACCAGAAAATGTTAATAGACTCACCAAAAATCCAGCAAATGAGGTCATAAATCCTTCTTTAGTTATTTCCCACATTCCGCCATATTCCTCTTCATCTATTCTTTGGAAGTTCATCACATAGAAATAAATAACTCCAGCATTTACCAGAGCAAACCTGAAATTAGCAAAAACTTTAATAAATGATTTTTTCTAATATAAATAAATAAATAAATATTCCGGACCTATCACACGGTCAGCTGATCCCAAACTAGGCATAGCCTGTACTATGGGTACCAGAGACTGAGGTGTTAAATGGGTGTTAAATATATATATATTATGTATATCAATACATAATATATATATATTTAACACCCAGACACAGAACAAACATCTGTATTCATCACACAAATGTTTGTCCAGTGCAGGAATCGAACCCACAACCTCTAGCACAGAAGGCAGAGTTACTACCAACTGAGCTATGAGGCCTGTCGATATACCAAAAACTTCCCTCTCAGGCGGGATTCAAGCCTACAACTTCGCTGCCACTCCAACATAATAATCCCCTGGGCCTACTAGACTATGGATCTCTTTATTTATGATTTGATCTCATAGATGGCCATCTCCACAGCTGGCTGAGCGATCTTGAACTTTTTTTAATGATCACAGTGAGAGATCGTCATAACAGAGACATAAGTGGTCAGATAAGTGTCTCTGTGCTGTATGTCGACGCTGGTTCTCATTTTAACATAATTGGGTAATAAGCAATATGGTCTTTTTAAAGTGTTTTTGTGTTGAAAGATCGTGTTGGAACATATTTCTAGAGTTTAGGTAGAAATAAGATATGCTTACAGTAGTATACCAAGGAATCCTCTTAGGGGTAGAATACCCCAACCGAGCCCTAAAATGATGCCCAGAACTTGCCGTATCCAGTAAATCACATCGAGTAATTCATCCTGTAATCATAAAGAATCAATACAGATGGACTTTTTTAATCTTTTCATAGAAAAATACGAAAGTCTCGTGATCTAAAAACTAACCTTGTCGGGCCATTCTGCATTCGCAATTAGCGCTCGTTTCCAAGCAGCTTCACCGTTTTTGGCCTTATTGGCGCTCTCGAAAGACTTGTTTTTATTCGACATTATTTTATTTACGCCTCTTTTCCCAGCAATTTAATTTTAATTCATGAAATTATCAAATCAATAAAATCGAACGACTCGTACGTAGGTACGTAAAACGTACACGTCACGATGACAGTGACAATCATAATCAATGGATGGCTTATACTGCTTTTGGTTTAGATACAGATCTTTTAGCCCACATTGTAGGTACTCCGAGGAAATTCCACACGTTTTTGGGAGATGCAGAGCTAGCAGGCCGAACGAAGTAAAACTCCAAAATCTTTGGCAGAGGCGTATCTTTTTTTCTGTAACACACATTCCACAGGTTGAACATTATTTTGTCTGTCAGATCTCTCACTGATTCTTGGTCATCCTGCGTCCATCTCTCATCTATTCATCACAGTTGATGCATGGTGCGTAGTGCTGCCAGATGTCACTATGCAACGGTATAAAATAAGTCTCCTAAATCCTCTTTGCTAGACGCCATCTACAATCAGTAGTAGGTACAGCTGGCTGGCAAAGAGTACAAAAAGTTGAGGGCGCCACTGTCTTTTTGATGAATCAATTCGTACATATTGTACATTCATTTGTATGAATTATATGAATATTTAAGTTCCTATACTTTTTTGCCAAGCTGTAATACTTCCTATAATCTGCTTGGCTAGACTTGGTCTTGACCACACACAGCACTCTTTGTTTAGTGCGTGTAATATACAGGAGAAGCTCACTATCTCACCGAAAAAAAAACAACTGATATATATAAAAAAAAACATTTAATAAAAAACTTCCAGCTTAAAATAACTTAGATACTAAACGTCCCTATTCTTAACCCTAGCCCCGTAGCATCAACGTCACTATTTTGTTACGGAAGTGTAAATTGTCTTTATATTTGAGCAAAGTTGGCCTATTGCCTAACTTCGACTTTCGATTAGGTCATGGTTTCGAATCCTGGCCGTGCGCCAATGGATAAAATTACGTGCGCATAATGGTGAAGGAAAACATCGTGAGATCTGCAGCTTAGTCAGCTCTGCATGTATTATGTTTTTTCCTGTGGATAAGGCCGATAGTAATAGGTGCTGGGCGAGTTGAGCGAGACAAGGTGATTCATAATATGTATAGTTTCCCGAAAGGGGCTTATTCTACTCCCAATAAGCAATAAAGTTTGTTCTAAGGCTTTTGGAAATTCGTTTAGTTTTATTAAAAATGAATTTTATTTCTTTTCGTTGATAGAATAAGGCTTCTCCAGAATAGTACCTATACATAGTATGTATCACCTTGTATTTAATCTAAACATGTCTCTTCACTACAGTCCCCTGCAAGTGAGTAAAAAGTTACACCCGACGCTGTATAAATCCCGAACAACACATAAAATAATAAAAAAAAAACCAGCTTAAAATAACTTAAATACTAGACGCAACTCTATTCTTAACCCTTCTCAGTCTCTCCGCCTCCATACTCTTGGTGATATCCCAGCATTCCTTGTTCAGTGTGTCAAGTCCACGGGAGAGGCTCACTAAGCGAGCCAGCACTAGCAGGCGATGCAAATCGTCAGCGGTCACGGGGTTATCGTTGTCTGATTTACTTCGCATTTCTATAAAGTCTTCTTCTACGAACTGTAACAAAAATTCAACAATTAAATATAATCAATTGAGATTTTATTCAATGGTCCTGTAAAGGCTAGCTGGAAGAAAACTCTTTTCAGGGTTAAGCTCGCCTTTGTAAATGTTCTTTGATTTAGTGTGGTTTTTATGTTTTCTGTGTACAACAAAGGATACATTCATTCATTCGACGACCTCGGTGGCATGGCGGGCGTGTGCCCGTCTGAGACGCAAGGGGTGCGGGTTCGATTCCCGGTGCGGGATAAATGTTTGCATGATCTATAAATATTTGTTCCGGGTCTGGGTGTTGTGGTACCATGGTAATCGTAGTTTCTGATACCCACGACACAGGGAATGTGTTTTTTCAATGAAAAATTACGACTTTCCTATAGTCGTGGAACAGCCTTTATAGACCATTGGGTGTAGAATAATTCCCTTTCTCGGTATCATACATTGAATCACTTTGATGTAATGAGGCCCTTACTAACAGAGTTTTGAAAAAATAAAGGTAATTGGGACATACCCGTGGGTACTGGTGGGTACTCGGCTGGCCATGTCTGCCGCATGCCCGGAGAGTTGTGGGCAAAGATAGCCACGAGTGGCGCCCCGACCCAACGAGAAGGCGACGCGGCAGACCGAGACGCAGATGGCAGGATGAGCTCGACCGATTTCTGATAGACTGGGTTGACGTTGCACAGGATCGTGAAGTGTGGAGGGAATGGGGGGAGGCCTTTGCCCAGCAGTGGGATAAAAACGGCTGAAAATAGAATAGGGACATACCTGTAAGTCCTCAGTGATGGTGTATTTGACGAGTTTCAAATGCGTTAGGTAGGCTCTGATTATGTCCATGATGTCATCTTTGAGGTAGTACGTAGCTGCCTCTACTATGGCGTCGAAAATCTGAAGGGAGGCTTCCTCTGGTTTTAGGGGTAGGTAGTAATCACTCTGTGGACAATAGTGACGGTCAATTGTTAGTACTCCCGGCCCGAGGCATCCGTACATTATACGGTGTCGGAAAATCGAAATCCTAAAGTACGAAGTGGCGATTCGGATTTTAACCTTCATTCAAAGTCAAAAGGTGTTTATTTCAATTAAATCTAGGATCACTTTTCTTAGCAACCAGGTGAAGCTACGTTTGTACCTCACAGGCCTAGAAGAATTATTCTCGAATGGCGACTACGAACCGGGTGACGGTCGTCGGCGCCAATGGACCGACGACATTGTGAAGGTTGCGGGAAGTCGGTGGATGACGAAGGCTTAAGACACTCTTCGTGGCACTCTTCAGAGGTGGATGGGAAAGGCTCAATACCGTTCATCGTGGCACTCTTTGGGGTAGGCCTATGTCCAGCAGTGGACTTCTACAGGATTATGGTGAGAGGATCAAATCGGTGACGTTTTGGAAAAAGGCCAGGTCATGAGTACCCTTAACCGACGAGCATGTATGAGGAATGTGATGTGAGTGAATGAAGCAAAAGAGGTATGTCAGGATCGTAGCAAGTGGAAAACCGTGGTCTCTGCCTACCCCTCTGGGAAACAGGCGTGATTTTATGTATGTATGTATGGTGATACCGCAGAGCCTCAAGACAAAAGTCTACAATCAGTGCGTGTTGCCAGTGATGACATATGGCACTGAGACTTGGTTGCTAACTATTGGCCTTATACACAAGCTCAAACGTCGCCCAACGATGCTATGGAGAGCTATGGAGAGAGCTATGCTCGGAGTTTCGCTGCGTGATAAAATCCGAAATGAGGAAATCCGTAGAAGAACCAAGGTTACCGACATAGCTTTCAGAATTAGCAGGTTGAAGTGGCAATGGGCCGGCCATATAGCTCGCAGAACCGACAACCGTTGGGGAACAAAGGTTCTCGAGTGGCAACCACGAACCGGACGACGCAGGCCCCCCACCCGATGGACCGACGACATTGTTAAGGTTGCGGGAAGTCGGTGGATGGAAAAGGCTCAGGACCGTTCGTCATGGAACTCTTTGGGGGAGGCCTATGTTCAGCAGTGGACTTCATCAGGCTGATGATGATGATGATGATGATGTATGGTGAGAGGATGGTAGGATTACATACTGGTAACAAAGACTTGCCCTCTGACAGTATAAGCACAGATACGTCAGAGTCGAAATCCATTTTGTAATATTTGAAGTCATATTCGACTTTTTGTGTCTGGATCATGTTGCCCAAAGCGGTGATATTGTTGACGCCGGTCGAGTCGAGGCGACCCTGCTCCATTTTGGTCTTGTCGAGGATGAGGTGGGTGTGTTTGCTTAGTTGTAACACTCCGCTGGTTAGACGATTGCACTCGTAATCTTTCCTGGAAAGTAGATTATTAGGTGATACGTTATTTTATTTATTTATTCCATGCCGTGGTGGCCCCGGCTAAAGAATAGGCCCCTCCATATCTACCTATCCGCGGATGTCGTAAGAGGCGACTAAGGGAAAAAAGCTAGGGGATGGGCAGCAGCGTCCCTCATTTTAACAACGATAGCTATAACTGCGCTCGCCAACCCGCATGCCCAGCGTGGTGAGTATGGGCAAATCCCCCCACATGATAGGAATTCGCTCTGTCTGTGGGGGAGGCCATGTTCAGCAGTGGACGTCGTACGGCTGAGATGATTCCATGCTTGACAGTGAGCTTACAGTCTACACCAAAACACTGAACTGTCTTAATTAATTGTACGTAACTTATCCTAAACAAAAGTTTTACTTAAATATATTCTAAGATTATTAAAAATAGAATTAAGACTATCATTATATATATCTTCATGTTGGAACTTTACCCATGATTATATTCCATAATTGTTCCCAGACTTTTGAAAATTCGAAATATAAAAACTCTATACAAAAATGGGGGTCAATCAGTTCAATCTGGTGGAGTGAAAGAAAGAAAAATAAAAACTATTAATTTGTCCCACAAGCACCAAGTTCACAAGATATTGTTTGCTAAAAATACCCAGGTAGGTAACATCATCATCATTCCAGCCGTCCACTGCTGAAAATCGGCCTCCCCCACAGATTCCCAGAGCAACTTCCTATCATGTGGGGGAATTGTCCCATACTCACCACGCTGGGCACACGGGTTGGCGAGCGCAATTTTAGAGCTATCGTTGTTAATAGGGGATGCTGCTGCCCATCCCCTAGCTTTTTTCCCTTTGTCGCCTCCCGTGTAGGAGATATGGAGAGGCCTATTCTTCATAAAAAGTTCACGAATTATTTACTTACTTTGGCAATAAACACAGTGTGTTCATATTCTCAATGGTCATCGGCAAGTAGTAGCTTTTGGTGACGAACTGCTTGATGATGTCGTACAATTGTCTCGCGTAGTCTGGGTACTTATTAGTGGGTAGATTTGAGAGGTTCAAGCAGAACTGACCGAGCGCCATAGTGTCTTGTCGGAGGTAGCTGTGAGAGACATATTGAAAATATTTTTTAAAATAAATAATGCGGCTCCGCATGTGGTACATGACTAAAATTGTAGTCTATATGCTAGTCTCGGTAAATAATTATATCTGTTCCAAGTTTCATCGAAATCTAAAGAGCAGTGGTGCTATTGTGTAAGAAAAATTGTAGTGGCGTTCGGAACTTTGAGTGTGTATAGTCCTTGTGTCATGGGTATTAGAAACTACGAACACCAAGCCCGCAGCTCTTGCATCTCAGCCGTCCACTCATCCTTTACGCCACCGAGGTCTACTGAGTGGTTATTTCAATTCATACTCACACACAAGCAATAAGATGACAGATGACATATTCAGCAGCCAATTCGTCTCCCAAAAGCAGTTCCTTCAGAGCTTTTGACAAATGATCTCTCGCTGACTGAGCCTGTTGAAGTACGGTAGCTGAAATAACCGAAATGACAATATTATACCACTTGTGTAGTCGTCATCATTTTTGAAAAAGTTCCGGAAGAAAAGTTAATATAAATATTCCGGACATATTACACACGGTCAACTGATCCCAAATAGCCTGTACTATGGGTACCAGAGACTGATATACATAATAGATAAATATTTAACACCCAGACCCAGACCCAGAACAAACATCTGAATTCATCACACAAATGTTTGTCCTGTGCGGGAATCGAACCCGCAACCTCTAGCGCAGAAGGTAGAGTTACTTCCAACTGAGCTATGAGGCCTTCAATAAAAAAATATGAAAGATTAATTTTGATTTCGTTAAGTGTTGCAAACCCTGAAATTTGATTTTCCCCCAGACTCACTGGAAAATACCACCAGCGAAAAACTGCAAAAATTCGACAATATTTGCATAGCGTAGTGAGTTTGGGCAAATTCTCCCACATTATAAGGAGTTTGCTCTGTCTGTGGGGGAGGACATGTTCAGCAGTGGACGTCAAACGGCTGAAATGATGATGAAATGATGACCCCTAAAATGTGTAAAGAATAAAATA
This sequence comes from Anticlea derivata, assembly GCA_947579855.1. Lineage (NCBI taxonomy): Eukaryota > Metazoa > Arthropoda > Insecta > Lepidoptera > Geometridae > Anticlea > Anticlea derivata. The sequence continues at coordinate 10,274,437 of OX388270.1, forward strand.
TTCAAACTTTTTTCAAAATCATAAATTTTTATTGTAGACTTAAATAAATTGCTGAATTATTGTGGAAGTTTTTCTTCAAACCGTCACAAACTGACAAAATGTTTTCCACTAAATAATTCCCTAGGCACCAAGAAATCCCCAATAATTTAGGGGATTGATTATTCCTTTATAGGGGAGATAATATATTCTTTCTTTTTGTTGATAGAATAAGCCCCTTTCAGGATGGTATACATATTATAAATCACCTTGTATATTACCTTGATCAAACACATCTTCCACCAATGGATTACAATGCTCCAATACCTTCACATACACCGCATGCAACCGCGGCACTAAGCTTGGTGGTGGGTTATGTGTGATAGTCTCCGCGTCTGTCTCACACACGGGCTCTAGTAGCGGGTTCTTCTCCTGCTGGAATTCACCGGAGAGAGCAGGGTCGACGGAGAGGAAGCCAATCACTTCCACCATTGTGTTGAGTTTCAGTTCAGTTTCATCATAGATCTGTAATAAACATACATACATACATAAAATCACGCCTGTTTCCCAGAGGGGTAGGCAGAGACCACGGTTTTCCACTTGCGTATGTCAGGATTGTATCCTGACATACCTCTTTTGCTTCATTCACTCTCATCACATTCCTCATACATGCTCGTCGGTTTAGGGTACTCATGACCTGGCCTTTTTCCAAAACGTCACCGATTTGATCACTTAACGTACGCCTAGGTCTTCCCTTTCCAACGGTCCCATTCACACTCGCCTTATACACCTGTTTCGTCAATCTTCTTTCGTTCATTCTCTCTACATGTAATAAAGTAACACACAAATAAAATAAATAACATCCAACAGTCACAGACAAAGTCCTGACTCCACACAAGGATTCCCTGTGGGTATCAGAAACTTTGTTTCTGGTCTGGTTGTTGTGGTAGGTACTCGACCTACCACAACAACCAGACCAGAAACAAATATTTGCAGATCTAGCAAACATTTGTCCCGCAGCGGTAATCGAACCCGCACTTGCGTCTAAGACGGGCACTCGCCCGCTGCGCCACCCGGGTCAAAGTTAGACCTAAGACATAAGAAATAGTAACCTTTTCTTGGTGATAATTAATAAAAAATCTAAAATAATAGTTATCTAAGTAACAGCTATATGAGATATGATTTTCACATGCCCAATATTATTTATACAAAATCATATCATCATCATCATCCACAGCCTGACTTCACCCACTGCAGGGCCTAGGCCTCCCTTTGTATGTGCCATTCTCCTCTATCCTGTGCAAGCCTCATCCAATTGCAGCCCGCGATGCTTGCGATATTGTCTGCCCATCTCGCTGCTGGACGACCAACGTTCCGATATCCAATACTACTGGATATCGGAACAAAAGCATATATTATTTATTTATAACACATGCATAATATTGTGGTAAGAATTTTTGTATTTCTATTCCTTACAGATTTTTCTTTTGAAGCCTATTCTGGTTCTCTCTGAATAATATCCCCTCTAGAACTTAGGACTAGATTCACATGGGATAAGGGTCCGATACATACCTTCACAATACAGGATTTACTCTGCACATCAGGCAGTGGAAAGTTCAGTAAATGCTCCCTTGACACCGCATTAGCAGCAGCGTTCATAGCCTGCGCTGTACGCTGCTCCTTATTCCCTCCAACATTCTCCACTTCCATCGCATCAGCATCCTCATCAGCTTCATCGTAACTCCGCTTAAGTTTCAAACTGTCCGTCAACCGTTTTGAGGTGTTGGGGTGATCTTCTAAATGCTTGAGGTGGTTTCTTTTGTCTTCTAACCGTTGTGCCCAGTCGTTGAGGCCCGGTATTGAGATCACCACCATTGTCTGGCGTTGTGCGCTTTTAAGGTTCTGTGTGTAATTTATTTTTTCATTTTCCTGCAACCAAACATTGCTTTCCATTATACAAGATTCTAAAAAGACAAAAATAGCTAAATTGAATATTTTTTGCTGCTGGAACGGATTGCAGATAATATTTTTTTTAAAAAAAGGAACCATATTAAGAACTTACCAAAATATGAGCAGTATCCTTATATTTTCCACTTTTCATTTTACATTCATTAGTAGCTGTATTGTAGACCTCAAACTCCTCAAAATAGAACTCCGGGTTGTGCATATCCTGTATCATACCTCTGAATCGCACCAGCGTTCCATCGGGCAAGTTGTGAGAAGCATTCGAGTTTATTAATGGTATCTGGAATTATTTATTATATATATTAAATTATAAACATGGCCTATGCACTCATATAGTGATGTGATCAAATAACTGGACTAGTAAAAAGACCTTATTTCAATTTCGGGACCCATTCTGACCACTAACTTAGCATAGCCCAGCTCCAGTGAAATAAAATGAGGTTCCTTAACAAATATAATCCTAAGATAGACGTCCTTTCGTATCTCCGATGACACCCTTTGATATATCTAAAGGCTAATCAGGGACATGTCCAAACATTACATCCGACACTGACCAAATTTTGCAGCAGTCAGCATTCCATACCTGACAGGTTTTAAGCCCATCGCCCCTACTATGAATACTAACTGATCCTCACGAGGATTCAGTGATTAATAATTAAAATATATTCCCAATGGTGAGCGTCAACCGTGCTAAAAAGGTTAGACAGAGGTCATACGATTTAAACGTATTTTAAGTGTTTTAAATACCTGGCGCCAATTCGGTAATTTTAAAAGCCTTTCTTTCCATTTTTCTTCATTGGTACTCCATAAATCCGGAGTAACGGTTTCGAAATCAGTTGTGAAATCATGCATGTTTACAACGAGCGGGAATTATTATTTTTCTGCGTGTTTTACACTCCCAAATTGCATACAAAGAAAATGTATAACTGGTTTCTTCGTTTCTGTTCAAAGAGCTAAAATAGGAAACAGACAGCCAGCACAGAAAATAATTTGGAAAAACCGTGAAGCTGTTATTTTGCAATTTTATTCAACACAACAACTTGACAACAACACGCGCCAAAAGACACCGGCCTGACGTGTGAACGGATGGATGATACGATTGAATCGTATCATCACGATTCGTTCGATTCGATTGCCGAACGGAACGAACGAACTATTGATTATTGAAAAAGGAAGGAGTACTTTGTCATAAATGCTATGAAGTTAGCAACAAGACAAGTGAAAAAAAACTGTTATTTCCGGTTTGTTCACTTAGTTCCATTCTCGCTATACTCACTCACTACCGGAAATGAATCTCTAATGTAAAGTTTTTTTTTTTTTAATTATGTTGGTATTTTGGTAGGAAATGGTAGATCTAAGATACCATAGCCTAAGCTAAGCATGAATTTTTAGAAAAAAAAAATAAAGAAAAGCTCTTTTGGGTCGGCGTCTATTTGTGTTATTTTAAATAACTTGCGTTTTTGTAGAACTTTTGTTCTAAATTGTAGAAGTTAATAAGAAATCTGTTTTTTTTACCACGAAAAGTTATCAAAGACTGCAGCTACGCAGAAATCATTATCCTAAAAGCATATACTTTCTCTTCTAGGTTTTAAGGTTACTTCAACCAAGAAAAAACACAAAATGAGTATGTATGAAGTGTATATTTTATGATATTAATGTAGATGCATTGCCTTATAAAGTAAATACTAGTATTTACTTTAGCTAGTAACAATTAACATAACCTCAAAATATTCGTCTGATACAGTAGGTAGCGTTTTACAAATTATCCTATACTAGATAATAATAAAGATTATTTACTGCTTTGCCTTGTAAAATCTTACAATATAAAATCCCACTGCTTCTAAATTAAGAACTTTTTTAAGGTAAATAAAATTTTTTTTCAGCAATGGATATTCGACCAAACCACACAATCTACATCAACAACTTGAACGAAAAAATTAAAAAGGAAGAACTAAAAAAGTCTCTCTATGCAATATTCTCACAATTCGGGCAAATCCTGGACATAGTTGCCATGAAAACTTTGAAAATGAGAGGACAAGCGTTTGTTATCTTCAAAGAGATTTCTAGTGCCACTGTTGCTTTGAGAAGCATGCAAGGATTCCCATTTTATGATAAACCCATGGTAAGATAGGTACCATTTTGTGTTTTGAATCTGGCTGGTGCACTATTCAATATTTATTTTTCTGGTTCTAATTTCAAATTTAAACTTACAGAGAATTCAGTACTGCAAGACTGACAGTGATGTAATTGCAAAAGTAAAGGGTACCTTCCAAGAAAGGCCGAAGCGCCCCAAACTGCCCAAAAGCCTGGAGGATGCCAAGAAGAAGAAGAACAAGGAAGCAGGTCGCCCTGGGGCTGTGCATGGGATTGGTGCTCCGAATCTCCTCAACAATGTCAATGTTGAACAGCCTCCTAACCAGATTCTGTTCTTGACGAACTTACCTGATGAAACATCGGAGATGATGTTGTCTATGTTGTTCAACCAGTGAGTATTAATTTCTAGATTCCAAGTCAAAAGGTGTTGCAATAATATTGCAATGATCACTTTCAAGCAGCTTAGAAACTAGGAAACCTGTTTGTTAGAACCAAGCCTAGATGAATCAGGCATTGCGCAGCTTGGAGCTTTTAGTTCTTTTTATATCCTTCCCATAAAACAAAATTATGAGCTTCAGTGTGGTGCTGATCAAACAAGAGTGAAACTCAGAATAGTATTGACTAAACAACAAGGTCATAGATAAAATACACATAGATATCTTCTAATGACAGAAATTGTTCTAGTGCCTATTTAATGATCGTTTTGTGTTTCAGGTTCCCTGGCTTCAAAGAAGTTCGTCTTGTACCTAACAGGCATGATATTGCTTTTGTGGAATTTGCCAATGAAATGCAGTCAGCTGCAGCCAAAGAAGCACTGCAAGGTTTCAAGATCACACCCACGCATGCAATGAAGATTACCTTTGCAAAGAAATAAGTTAATCAATTATGTTTAAGTTAGCTAATAAATATTAAGATTTGAGAACTGTTTTAAGCATTGCACTAAGCTGGAACAGCTCTCTGGCTGTGACTAGTCATAAGTTTACAAGTTACAATGTATTTTATTCTCCTAGCATTACTGTACCATAAACGTTAGTAATCGTAAGACTAGGTGGGTCTGATAGCGCGTTGAGACGTTAAATGACTAGGAGAATTGCACGGATTGGGCAGTGCTCAAAATTTCATAGCTGCGCGCGTACTTGCGCGGCGTTGTCGTCGGCGGCTAATGCTTCCTGCTGCAGTAGTCTTCGTTAAATCAAGATTGAGGACACAGGCTAGTACGATGCTAATAGCTATCGCATACCTAGTTTGATTATTTTTGATTCGTAGAAGTGGAATACTTGAACTAAAATGGTAGAAATTAATTTCAAGAGACTGGCAACATTATATTACCCAAATTAATAACATAGAGCAAATACTATGAGTAACAGCGAAGTTCGGATTGTTCAATTTGATTTTGTCGGGTTATTAATTATTTTTGGTGATGATGATTTCTTACGAACGAATGAATGAAACTGTCAGTCAGACAGAGCAGAAAGAAAAAAAACAGATTAATCAATTTTTCGTGAAACTTTTTGTTTTTGTTAGTTTTTTTTCATATTTCTGTCTCGGGTTTTCGTTGCCGCACTATAACGTGGTTCCGATTAAAGTGCTGCTGTGGAATTCAGTGTTTTTATCTGATTACGTGAAGAAAGTGCGCTGTAAAAATGGAAGATATATTTCAGTGGTGTCGTGAAGGAAATGCGCTTCAAGTGAGGGTCTGGCTGGATGATACTGAACATGACATGAACCAGGGGTAAGTTAAATGTATTCCCTCCATAATTATGTACCAATATTCCATATGGGACGACCAGATGTTCCGTAAATGGCATTGAGAGGCACGCCCACCATGTAGTCATGGCCCAACTAAAGAATGCGTCAGCTTTGGTCCAAATGGACAAGCTTACGAAATACAACCCATGATTATAATTACTATAGGTACGAATATGCTATGTTAAACCACAGAAAATATTTGGGATTGATATCAGGTGTTGGTACAACTAATCAGACTATTTTGGTATTCAGGTCGGTTTCAAAAATAAATATTCTACATTTTGGTGCATTTCCAGTTACATGGCCTTTTTAGCCTACTTATATCATCATTAAAATACATATCAAAATACTGAAGAAGATTTGTGAAGAAATATTTATTTTATTAACTAAACTAAAAAAAAATTAATACATAGCAAGGTTTTCCTGAAATGTAAGTACCTATCTGAATGAGTTAGGGTATATACTTCCTGTTATAGGTTTCTTAATAGGAAAAAACATTGACAAATCGTGTTTGTGTTGGAATGTTATACCTACTATGATGCTATAGCATAAGAACTATTAAGTATGCTGTGCTACCTTCAAAAGTATTATTGTAATCACACTTATTATTATATGCAAAAGTAACTCGGTCTCTCAGTCTATTTTTTTTTCTTTTTCAAAACTATCTAGTTGTTGGATTTTGCGTGGCTGCAGAAATTTACTTTGGCATTTAATAATAAGAGTTATTACATCTTTTTAACATTTAAAAATATTTTAATAAAATAAGAATCACCTTGTGATATTAATCAGAAAAATAATCTTGTACCCTACAGAGATGATCACGGCTTCAGCCCCCTCCATTGGGCCTGCAAGGAAGGCCACCTAAAGATAGTTGAGATGCTGATCCGTCGGGGAGCCAGAGTCAACGTCACCAACATGGGGGACGACACTCCTCTGCATTTAGCAGCTGCACATGGCCACAGATCTATTGTTCAACTGGTGAGACTGTTTGCTCATCCTCATCTCACCCTGCACCCTTAACCACTCTCTATCCTAAAATCAACTAGTAACAAAATGCAGGAGGAAGATGATGAGAAATAAAAGAAACTTTAACCAGCGGCTAAGCTGGGTCTCCACCAAATAAAAATTTGTGTTATCATAACGAGTTAGTGACAAAAAATTCTATAAAGCTGAGTATCCAAACACAAAAGTTGGCAATATTTCTTTGGTGGAGACCCAGCTTTATGTAAGTGTAATAAAGGGGTAAGAATACCGCTAATATAATATATTTTTTGCTTCTATTCCCAGCTGCTACAAAACCGAGTTGATGTTAACTTCACAAACGAGCATGGAAACTCTCCCCTGCACTATGCCTGCTTCTGGAACTACGGAGACATAGCCCAGGAGCTGGTGATGGCCGGCGGACTCGTCTCGCTGGCCAATAAGGACGGGGACACGCCCCTCGACAAGACTAGGGGGCAGCTGATTCAGAGGTAACATTATTGTACTGGTTATTATTGTACAGTTTTAGAGAGCTCACACTGGAAAGAACAAAACGCCTGTCCTCTATCTGCCGTCATCGTCATTGTACTCCAGCACATCAGATACACAGTGGACAGTGCCCGTCTGAGGCGCAAGGGGTTCGATTCCCGCTGCTGGACAAAAGTTTGCTTGATCTGAAAATATTTGTTCCGAGCCTGGGTGTTATCGTAGTTTTTGATACCCACGATACAGGGAATCCTAGTGTGGGGTCAGAACGGACGATCCAACTAGGTAGGGCCAACTTTGACATAGAGGTCTACTAGGGTTAGCATAGGGGGACAAGGGTTAGCATAGGGGGACAAGGGTTAGCATAGGGGGACAATGCACAAAACACCCCACAGCGGGAAGTCAGTGCAGGTCTAACCACCCCCGATTAGAATTAGAATTAGAATTAGAATAGAGGTCTACTGATGAACCAACCCAACGCCGCCAGTTTAGGAAACTTCGTCATATCGCCTAAGGCAGGACTTGAACCCGCTAAATGAGAAAAAAAAAACATTCTGTATTATTATTATATGGATCGAAAGGGTAAATTACCAGGATCAATTCCTTCTTAATATCATAGTGAACTCAATATCTCAAATTAAGTTTTAAAATCTTTGAATGCGGTAATTGTAATTAGAAAATAAAGTAAAGGCTCGATTAAGTAAAACTCCCTAACTTCAATATTAAAAGTACTTGTCCTCAATGTAGCATAGCCGTGGGACACACGTGTATAAGACCTGCCCACTGCAACTTTAACTTGCTAATTCTGACACACAATGACGATATTTTCCCATCTATGCCGTTTATCGAATCCACAGATTACACGAGATGGCCGTGAACCAGAACCAAGATCTGAAGAAAATTCAGTTCAAGGACCAGTCGTGGATTGGTCTGAAGACGCGCAGCCGCGACGCAACGCTCTCGCGGCACAAGGGGATCAATATCAACGAACTCACCCTACACACCAGGATCGCTATCACTCCTTCTGGTAAGTTGATTTACTCCTGGGTTCTTCTGCTGTCCTAGTACTTTATGATCGTCGCGTCTCTGGTTTTTTCTTGGTTCACTGCGTTGGGTCAATGACGCAGTTGTGTATGGTAGCTAAGAAAAGGGCCTATGACCGTTGGTGAGAGTCATCCATACCTTCTTCTTCACTTCTTCCTGCCCTTGTCCCACATTATGTGGGGTCGGCAAAACATGTTTTCTTCCACAATCTGTTAGCCGTCATCTCCGCACTCACTTCTTTCTTACTCATGTCATCTTTATACAGTCCCATACCGTTGGCTATCACTCTCTCTGGTAAGACAAATACTGCTAGATTCTTCTGCTTTCCTAGTACTTTTTGCTGTTATCTCGTTGGTTCGTACTGTCCCTGGTTTTGTCTTGGTGCCACGCACTGGGTCTTATAAAATAGCTTCTAGGTAGCTGAGAAAAGGGCCTGTTGGTGAAAGAACCAGTGTGGCGAGAGGACTTCACGCTCTCATATGCCTTATTTTGCAGGTGAAACCTGGCGAGGCCGTTGGCAGAAGAACGACATCGTGGCTAAGATCCTGGCCGTGAGGGAATGCACACCGCGCATCCAACGAGACTTCAACGAGGAGTTCCCTAAGCTGAGGATATTCTCTCATCCGAACATTTTGCCTGTGGTAAATATTATTTTCTATTCCATCACATCACACTAACATTTTAAATGCGTAACCCCGTCTGTAACTTTTTGTCCATAAAACAGCTGAACTTATTTTGTTAAAGTTAGGCCATTGTATTGCCTTGAAATTATTATATTCTCTTGTATTGCTTCTGTGTGTTCAATAAAGTGTTATCTTTCTATCTATCTATCCTGAAAAGAGCAAAACCAGCACCAACTTTCTAAACTCAAACTCAAAAGGTTTTTATTTCAATAAAATTACTAGGATCACTTTGAAACGTCTTAAAAAGTAGGTGAAGCTATGCCTGTTCGTCGCGATCGAGCCTAGAAGAATCGGGCAACGAAAACGGCTTGGGGCCTATCATTTTTTTACGATGATCCTTTTTTTAAAAAAATATTATTATTTTTTTAATAGTTGTTTATTTACAATATAGAATTTAGAGCTAGTGTGGTGCCGGCGATGCTCCAAAGAAAAATAATTTAATAAATTCTAGATCAAGGACCTGACCTTCATCTCCCCCAGGTCGGCTGCTGCGTAGACCCACCATCCCTCGTCGTGATCTCCCAGTACATGTCCTGGGGCTCCCTGTACTCGCTGCTGCACGGCGCGGGCGGCGGCCAGGTCGTCGTGGACGCGGCAGCAGCGCTCCGCCTGGCTCACGACGTGGCCAGCGGCATGGCCTATCTACACTCACTGCCGCGGGACAAGATCCTGCCTACTTTCCATCTGAACAGCAAGCATATTATGGTATGTCGCATGGTTATTGAATAGGGTGCTAAATTTAATTGAATAGGGTGCTAAATATACTATTACATCTTTATACCTTTTAGTGTCTGTATTTTTTCTTATTAGTTTGTGCTGTTCTTGTGTGTGACCTAAATAAATGTATTTTCTTTCTTTCTTTCTTCTTTATATAATTGAATCGGCGGCTAACTATAATTGAATAGGGTGCTACACCCAGCTCACGGCGTGGCGAGTAGCATGGTCTATCTACACTCACTCCCACGGGACAAGATCCTGCCTACTTTCTATCTAAACAACAAGCATAATTATTATTATGGTTTGTCACTTGATCATTGATTAGGGTGCTTAATTAATTGAATAGGATGCTAAATATAATTGAATAGTGTTCTAAATATAATTGAATAGGGTGCTAAATATAATTGAATAACTTCTAACACTGCGTATCCCGGTTCGTAGACGCCATTCGAGAACCTTTATTCCCCAACAGTTGTTGGTTCTGCGAGCTATATGGCCTGCCCAGGACAATAGTTAGCAACCAAGTGTCAGTACTAATATGTCATCAGTGGCAACCCGTTTTAAAATAGATGTATCATATTCCAGATCGACGAAGATCTAACCGCCCGCATAAACATGGCGGACTCCAAGTTCTCGTTCCAAGAGAAGGGGCGGGTGTATGCGCCCGCGTGGATGTCGCCCGAGGCGCTGCTGAAGCCGGCCGCGCGCCGCAACTGGGAGGCGGCCGACATGTGGAGCTTCGCTGTGCTGCTGTGGGAGCTGGCCACTAGAGAGGTATACAATACTATACAATCTAACTTTATTGTAGGTACACATTTATTACATAAATAAAATGACTTAGTTCGATCGGCACCACACTGAAGCTTTAAATTCCATTTTGTGAAAAAGGATCATCGAAAAAATCATCTGTTGCCTGATTCTTCTAGGCTTGGTCGCGATGAAAAGGCGTAGCTTCACCTAGTTTCTAACACGTTTCAAAGTGATCCTAGTGATTTTATTGAAATAAATGCCTTTTGACTTTGATATATTTTTTTAAAAGTATCACTGTAGTAGCAGAGAGCACTGTTGGAGGGGTGGTAATATGCCCGCCTTCCGATCCACAGGTCGTGGGTTCCTGTAGTGCGCCAATGGATTTTCCATACGGAAAATGTATGTGCGCTATACTAGTGCTCTTAAACGGTGAAGGAAAATATCGTGAGGAAACCGGCATGTCCTAGAATCAAAATTCAAAGACATGTGGTATGTGCACGAAAGGAGCCTCTATGAGGCGCACTTTAATCCTTTCACTACACTGATTCTTTTATAGTATAGTCTAGCTAGACGAATCGAAACATTGTCGGTGCTCTCACCGACATTATATGTATACCTGTCCAAAATGTCTAAAGTAAAGTTAAAATTTATTGCTTGACATACATTTAGATAGGTACAAAGGTGTTAGAGTCATTTTATATTAATTTTTGTCCAATAGTACAACTGACGATAGTTTCGAAAGTGAAACCTTAATTCTTTCTGTGATTCCAGATCCCGTTCGCGGACCTGTCTCCGATGGAATGCGGCATGAAGGTCGGGCTCGAAGGACTCCGCATCTCGATCCCGCCGGGCGTGTCGGCCCACATCGCCAAGCTCATCAAGATATGCATGCACGAGGACCCGGGCAAACGGCCCACATTCGACATGATCCTGCCCATTCTTGAGAAAATGAAACGCTAATCGTTGAAAATGTAAGTAAATGAAGTGCCAGAGAACTCTTAAGAGTACTTGAAATACAACGTGTTCAGTTTCTAGTATACAATCCCGAAAGAGGCTAATCCTATCAATGTAAAAAAAATATCAAAGAAAAAAAACAGACTTTTTCACGTAACTTTTTCCAATCAGTTGTTTTTTGAATGTTTATCATCTTTAAACGAATCCAACTCGGATGGGCAGCATTTGGGAAACTTCGTCATATCTTCATGTCGCATCTGCGACAGGAAGATCAGGATCAGGAAGATCTGGATTAGGCTCTGCGGTATCTACCGCAGAGCCTCAAGACGAAAGTCTACAATCAGTGCGTGTTGCCAGTGATGACTTATGGCACTGAGACTTGGTCGTTAACTATAGGCCATATATACAAGCTCAAAGTCGAGCAACGGGCTATGGAGAGAGCTCGGAGTTTCACTACGTGATAAGATCAGGAATGCGGAAATCCGTAGAAGAACCAAGGTCACCGACATAGCTCTCAGAATTAGCAAGTTGAAGTGGCAGTGTGCAGGCCATATAGCTCGCGGAACCGATACCCGTTGGGGAGTAAAGGTTCTCGAATGGCGACCACGAACCGGGCGACGCAGTGTTAGAAGGCCCCCCACCCGATGGACCGATGACATTGTAAAGGTTGCGGGAAGTCGGTGGATGGAAAGGGCTCAAGACCGTTCGTCGTGGAACTCTTTGAGGGAAGCCTATGTCCAGCAGTGGACTTCTATAGGTTGTTGATGATGATGATCATCTTTAAACTAATTATGTAACATCAAATAGTTGAATAATTGAGTTTGATCTGATTTGAAGATTCTCCAAAAGAGTTGATTTTTGTATAGTGTTTTTCAAAAAGAAAAATTACATTTTTTGTTTTAATTCTTAGCCCAAATGTTTTTTACTTTTTTGCGTGTAGAATAAGCTCCTTTCGAAAAAGTATACATATTATGAAACACCTTGAATGATAAAAAACTTTCGAGATTTTCTAAGCTGTTGTTGTCAAATGTTTTAAAATTAATTGCTCATAATTAATTTTAAAACATTTGACAAACATTTGTATTTGTATTATTAAGTATAAATCGTATAATATTTTATGGTTCATTTATTAATTTAAAATCATACAGTACATAATTAATCAAGTGCCATTAAAGAAGAATATTATCATGAAATATAAATTGTATCCAAAATATTTATTAACTGCCGATTGTTGTTTAGTACTTAAGTTGTGATTAATTATGGATTCTAGAATAATAACTATAATTGGTGCTGAAGTTCTAACAGATATAAAATATATTATGAATTTTAATTTTATTGTTGTGTCGGCTCAAAGCTCCTTAAGATTGAAAACAATGGTTTCTTCTGCGGGTGGCCCTTACGGTGGTTTGAGCCGTTTGGATGTCTTAAAGATATTCGCTCCGACTGTGTATCCGTTGGTTAGAGCATCCCCGTATCTAGGGGAAGGTTGCGGGTCCAAATCCCGTCGGAGTCGAATTTTTGGGATATTATAAAAAAATACTTGATTTTGAAAATACGAAAATTTTATATTACTATGAAAATAATAAGTACAAATTAAAATAAATAATATCGAGCCATCAGCAATGTTGAGATCGTTGCGTATGGAATAGAATCTCGTGTGCAATAGGTCAGTCAGTACCCAAATATTATGAGATTATTGTTTATCTGCTTACAAGTAAAATACGTTAAATAGTTTAGTGTATCACCAAAATAAATGCTTACATTATAAATGTAGGTTAGAGATCGTCCAGTCTAAAAGTGATCATACCTCCACTAAATATTTGTGGGAACGTTAGTGTTACACAAGCGTAAAAACGTTCAGTGTCAGTTCATGCACGGGCCGCATGATGATAATATGTCAAATATTGGCCAATCGAAATTTAATGTTTTCAAGCATCTAATACTGGCTAGGTAATATTTAATATCGTATCGTAAGAATAACGCTATTACTCGTGCTTGGGGCACTGTTTTAGATTAGACGATCTCTCCGAAGTACAAGTACAGTCAACATCAAAAGTAAATGATGATCAAAGTCACAAAAATATTTTTAACTGAAAACTTGCTAAGTAATTATTTTTTCTCGTTAGTTTCATATCTCGTTCTAATTTCCGAAAATTAAATCAACTTGTGATGCTGACTGTATCCGTATAGTTCTTGTATGTTAAATAAGTAACATTAATAACTGTTGTAGTTATCGATAAAAATCGTGCTTTTATAATGGAATTAGTGCCTATGTAAAACCAGTTGTTATAATTATCCTAGGATGCTATTGTAACATGTGCCTTACAGATTTTTGCCAATTTACCATTTTGTAAGTAAATCTGTTTTATAAAGCTTTATTAATAAATTATACTTAGAGTGCGTAGGTAAGAAAATAATTATTTTAGATGTGGATTAAATATAACGACTTTCATAAAGTTGTCTAATGGACTAACATTTTGTAATAAATTATACTTATATACACATGTCATTTGATTTTATTAAACATTACCTTTTCACAAAAGGAGTCCCTCAGATGGGGCGCTGTCTTCGTGTAACCGCAGAATGCTTGCTTTCTAGCTTGTTGTGTCACCGATTCTCTCTTGGTCATCCTAAATTAGGTCAGTGCCCAGCTTTAGGTATGGTGGCCCTGAAAAGGTTCTATGACCATGTAGGTGAAAGACTCTGTGTAGTTAAAGGACTAAAGATTTAAATTCCAGCAAAAAACGAGTTTTTATTTTTGTAGAAACGAGTGTACCGGGACCATAGACTTAAAACTAGTCTATGACCGGGACCCATAATAATATCCATTAGTTAAAATAACAACGCCCTCATAACGCTTCGACAAGGCCGATTTATCTACATCAGACGAGCGAATGCTCATTCTATCCCCACCCAGTATCAAATTGTTTTAGTGTGAACAGACGTAGTCATTCTTTCGTTGTTTTGTCTCCGTTAACAAAGAAAGAAAGAATGCCTTGAATAAGCTTTAGGATAGGTCTCTATGGATATGGTCCGTCCACTCACTACGATAGTTTGAGAAACGCTGTAGAATCGTAGACAGTGTTATACTCTGTCTACGTGTGTGGTAGAGTAGAATCGTAAACAGAGTATAACATTGAGTATTCTCGTTCTACGGGTAGAATTAACGTATCATGAAAAAAAAAGCGAAAGCATACAACCAATCGATATGCATTTCAATGTCATGTCAATTTCAAATTTCAGTGTTCTGCACTGCTGTTGCAATCATGCTCGGGAGTAATAGTGTTCTGTGGTTGCAATGCAATCCGACAGAAATAAAGTTTTTGTTTGCAAATTATTAAAATAGTGTCGAAACCCAAATGTAATATGCAGTATATGCATATGCAGTCCTGGTGAACTCAAAAATGAATCCTAGCAACAATCCTAGTTCAATTGAGGGCGTTTTACCAAACATTGTTGATGTGGAGTGGAAACTGGAAGTTGCCACCAACTCTCCGGGAACCGGATCCGATAATCTTTTGTACACTGTGATACTAAAGACTGACCTGGGTGAAGATATCAGATTCACATGTGGAAGCCAGCAGCTCCAAGATTTGGTGTACAAATTGAAACATTTGGTTAGGCACTGTGAGAACGTTAAAACTGAAATCTCCTAATGTGATAAACCTAGTGTTATTTATTTAAGTACAAACTGTATCCTCCTACCTATGTTATAAATTAGGATTGTAAAAAGTACCTAGTTTGTTTTTTTATAAACAAAATTTGACCAGCCTTTGAATCCATCTCCTTTTGTCTTTACGTTTAAAAAAAACAGGCATTTTCCATTGTATGGGTAGCTTTATGAGGATTTTTTACTGTAGAATTAGTTGTAGGTATGAATAAAATAATGACCTTTGCATGCCAATAGTCTCAAAGTTAATAGGTATTTGAAATAGTAGGTTAAGTACCATAAATTGTATGACTTTTGAAATTTTAATTAAAGTTAAGAAAATTAAATTGAATTTTTTTGAGAAGGTAGTGTATGAAATTAAACAAAAGATTGTCCAGGTATAAGTCCCTGTTAAGCCTAGGCAGCATGGTTAAAACTCACTTACCAATGCTCCAGGTGTTGCAGATGTCAATAGGTGATGGTAACCGCTTACCATCAGGTGGGTCGTAAGCCTGTTTGCCTCCTTATACCATTAAAAAAAACCAGTTGCAGCATTTAGCTTTGCTTCCAGTCTGCAAAGGCATTGACCCGCTGTGTGCTCTAATGAGACTGGTTGTTAAGCCCGTGTAGCATCATAGGAGATATTTCAATACAGGTTAAGAGGAAAAAAAAAGGCCAAACTGTCTTATCCAAAATAACTTTATTTCAAAATACTTTAAATTGTGAAGTTCCTACATTTAAATTTTAATAGATTACAGAAAACAATTCCCCTTGCAAAACTCAATAACTGAACTTATCTACTTGTTAAGCTGCTATAAACACATTATCTTATAACATTTATATCTTTAGTTGGGGTCACCGTCATCGAAATCGATGAGGAGGACTATATATATATAAGCTGCTACTTCTCTAGTCATATTAGCTTCTTGGTTTCAAAATACTGAATTGTAACTTTGATCTAAAATATGAAATAAGATACTAAGACAGAAGTATTAAAAAATATTGTTTTATAGCCTTGAATTTCTTTTTTCTGTCATTATGAACACATTCATTGGTAAGCACAACCATTATTTTATTTATTTTGTAGGTACATATTTCCAGATTTTTACCTAAAAGTACTAATACTGGAAGTATTCAAGTGTCGTGTTTATAATAATCAGAAAATATTGCTTAGGCCTTTTAGAATATTTTTTGTATAAACCATATTCCTTTTTTATGTAGAGTTGTTTGGTACTTAAAATTAAGTTCTTCTTTGTTTAGTTAGTTGATTTTATAGCTGCATAGGTATAGTTTTATCAAACACTTAATCACTAAGGTAAGGAATACTTAATAATGGTATCAAATATGACAGGTAATTCTAATTTATAACTTGCACTGTTGAATATTTTTGTAATCAAATTGAATTTTATAGTAAAAAAATTAACTCAATCATAACGGTTATAACAAAGAATGCAAATGGCAGCCTTTTTTCAGATTTTAACACAGTAAAATATAATATAATAAATAAAACAACAGATTGATAAATAATGACCTAAATACCAATAATTACAACACGCATTAAGTTCGGGAATATCACATATACGAGTTTTTTTTAAAGCATTTTCATAGTGTTAGTGCAAAAAACAAAAACGTCACAAACTCTAACATAACAAACAAACAATTTAAGAGCAGAGTTGTTTTTAACATAAATTGCACAATTAATTGGTAATTTGGCATAAAAATAGAATAGCCAGAAAATAGGTACCAACATACAATATTTTGGTAGCTATTTTATAGACCAAGCACCTATGTAGTATGTATGAGCCTCGTTCAGACAGATGTAGTTTATCGCCTAGACGATGCAGTTCTCGAAAGGGTATAAAAAAAAATGAATCGCGTAACCTACACGATCATCGCATCCAAGAGCGAGAATCGCCTAGCATTTAAAATTGAAAGTAGGTATTAATAGTATGACATAATCGTAAGAGAGTTATTGTTTATTGCTTAGGTGTGAACATAAGCGATAATCCGAAGCGATTCTCGTCACTAAGCGTGCTAGTAACTCTCTCCATGTAAAAATCTTAAGTCATAGTCGAGTTGTTTAACTTTAATTGCATTTCATTTACTATTAGGTAAAACACGGTTACTATTTATCATATCATCTACTATTTCCTATGTTAACTTTCAGCTAAACACACAAACACATTTTTTCTTCTTTTTTTTTTAATTAATTTTTCTAAACAGAGTTCTTATATATAATTTTGAATTAGCAATCATAATTATAGTGGCATAAGATTCACTTGCACTTTCGTAATTCTTTAGGTAGGTACTTAAATCACTTACCCTCATATCCACCCACCAATAAGCTCCCACCGGTGGGATTCGATCACGTTGACGTCACCAGGCTACTTAAGGACATCACATTCCTGAAGGCAAGCCTGGCTGAAGTGCACACGAAGTTGGAGGCTTCAGACAACACCATAAGCGGACTACGAGCTGAGTTATTGTTATTACGCAACAATAATTCTGTAAGTAGGTCACCCGTGGCCTCTAACAATGTGAACTTGTGTCGTGGTGCGCGAAATGCATCGGTATGCAGTTTTGAGTCAGCGGAATTCGCTGATTCGATTGTGTCACCGGTTGCCGTCGTCGCCGCGAGTGAGTCCCTGCGCCCCGCCGCCGCCTCTCCCCCCGCGGAGAAGCCGACACGTGTCACGTTGCCTGCTCCTCAACGTGCCTACGCAGCTGCAGCGGCGAGCCGTCCTGCCGCGCTGCAGAAACCTAGTGGAGGCTTATGCGAACCAGTTCGCAGAATTGCGCCTTCACCCAAGGTGCAAGTAGACAAGCAGGGCTTCATCAAAGTAGAAAGGAAGAAGAAGAAGAAGCCCACCTGTCAGAACAAGTGCGGTACCGCACCGCAAAGCCAGAATCTTCTGCTGCGTTCTGAGGTGCCGACGACGCAGCTCTACGTGTCTCGCGTGCATTACACCGTCAAGTCGGAGGATGTGGCGGAGTACTTGCGCGTGAAGACCAAGATCAGAGGGCTTAGAAAGAGTTTTTGTCAAATTCATACGAAGCTTCGCCGGATTCGATATCGCGGCCACGTCTGGCGTGAGTGTGTGAACGCCTTCGAACAGCACACCTGAGTATAAGTTGCATACGATGGCAAGCTAGACGTTATCGAGACCACGTTAGCACCTCCACGCTAGCGTACAGAGGACTAGTGATTGCCCTTGTTTTTTAGGGTAAAAAACATGTTTTTTGAAGAAAAATTTGATATTGTAATGCGAAATATCACTGTCAGTGTCAATAATAATTTGATGTCAATGTAAATTTCGCGTAAAAAATTGACTTTAGCCATAAAGTTAAAGAGGAAGAAGAAGCGAAAATTGTTTGTTTTGTTTTAGATTTGGTAAAATAGAAAACAAAAAATGTTTTGAAAGTGGTCAACGCGCATCGTTAGAAGTGAAAATCGCACTGCCTGTGGAAATTTAGACGAGTCACTATTATAAACAGATGTTACTGGAGTATAAGGAGAAGTAAGTTTTATTTCTAACTGTTGCAAACTGCCTGCCTCTGTCTGTGTAATATTAATTACGATTCCCTTTTTGAAACAAGAGGCTAATAAATGCTTACTTATTTCAGATACGGAGACATGGCAAAACTCGGGTTGACAGCGATGGGAAAACGCTGACATCGCAGGCGTAGGCAAATGTCCACGAGATAGCACTCAGCCGTCGAGTTCTTGCGGGCGCAGGCCGCTTATGAGGGCCTCGAGCGGCAGAAGATGGCTCGCGAGGACGCTAGTATAGCTCGATAATAAGAGCGGGAGGTCGCCCTTGAGAAGAGTTGGGTAGCAGTTGAGAAACGGCAAATATAGCAGCGGTCTATGAGATACTGTTACACTGGGCTGAGTTGTATTTTAACCCAGCAAACATAGTAGATGTAACAACATGAAACACATTTTTGAAAACTCAGCTTTGCTAGAGGAGCAAGGAGTAGAGGAATTGACAGTGCTTCAGTAATGGTTTAGAAGTGGTTTGAGAAAAAAAAACGGAAGTTTACCAAAATTTCCATGTTTCCTGATGCACACTTCAGCAATTAACAAGAATGAGGCCGTAAACTGCGGAGTATCCACTCCCCTCTCACTGCTGATGCAAACTGCGACGGATCAAGATCATTCAAGATATTTTGCATCCAAATATGTGTCCAGGACAGCAATGTGCATTAGCGAGACCAAAGCTTTAGACTGAATCTTTCATGTGAATGTTAATAAAGTAATGTCTGCCTAACTTGTTGTCTGTTTATAATAAATAAAATAAGTATTCCGGACATATTCACACGGTCAACTGATACCAAACTAGGCATAGCCTGTACTATGGGTACCAGAGACTGATATATATAATAGATAAGTATTTAACACCCATACACAGAACAAACATCTGTGTTTATCAGATAAATGTTTGTCCAGTGCGGGGATCGAACCCGCAACCTCTAGCGCAGAAGGCAGAGTTACTACTAACGTCTCATAAACAATCCAAGCCTTATGTATCTACACACCAAATTCTATGTTCACTTGTATGGTGTGAATGAGTAACAAACATCCATACATCTATCCAAACACCGAATGAGTCACAGTATCATTCATTGGAGCAAACATTCCCGAGTGCACTGTGACTGTTTTATTTGTCTAGGAGAGAATACATAGGCAAGAGAAAGTTATAGGAATGATTTATAGAATAGGTACCTCAGGTATTTCATAAATAAAGGGTTACTAAAGGTCATAAATAAAGGATGACTATATTTCAACTTTATATTAATATATAACAACAACAATAGGTTATTGAAACCACATGAAGAATGTGGCTGATGATGATGATGACATAATTGAGTTCCAATTTCTTGTCTGCTCCTGATAACTCTCCCATTCTCAGACTCCTTGACTGAATGTGTAATCTGCAACAAAGACACAAATATTAATTCTAATAGGCACTCAATAAGTACTTACATAATAGGTAGGTTACATAAGGAACCCCTCATAAGTATTATCCTTCCTACTATCCTATCCTACTAATATTATCAATGCAAAAGTTTATGAGGATGTTTGGATGTTTTTGGTTCAATCAAGCCGTAACAGCTCAGCAGATTTCTATGAAACATAAAGAGGTATTTACCTAGAATAGCATATAGGCTACTTTTTATCTTGGTACCACGCGAGCGAAGCCGCTGGCGGAAGCTAGTCTTACTAATATTATAAATCGAAAGTTTGTGAGGATGTTTGTTGTTCAATCACGGCCAAACAGATTTAGATGAAATTTGGCACATAGTTAGATTATAGTCTGCACATAGGCTTTTTATCTTCATAGGAACCACGCGAGCTAAGCCGCGGGCGGAAGCTAGTAGTATATGTATAAAACTACAGAGAATAATTAATAAAATTTATTGAAACTCACCGTGGGCATTGCCTTCATATGAAAAATCACCCTTCCTCTAATAAGGTTGGTGCTATGTCTTGGTCTGCCATTGGCTCTTCTGGTCCCGCCTCAGCAGTATCCTGATCTGAATAAATTAACACAATTAGTACTAAAAGGACTTTATAAAAACAGTTTCATTACCTACTACAGCAAATGAGTGAAAACCAGTAAGACTGTAGTTACTTGGGTATTTACATAGGTCTTTGTCAGGATGAATGCCAAAATGCAGGGCTATATTGTAGAACACACAGCAAGCCTCTTAATCATCATCATCAGCCTGTAGAAGTCCACTGCTGGACATAGGCCTCCCCCAAAGAGTTCAATGATGAACGGTCTTGAGCCTTCTCCATCCACCGACTTCCCGCAACCTTCACAATGTCGTCGGTCCATCGGGTGGGGGGCCTTCCAACACTGCGTCGCCCCGTTCGTGGTCACCATTCGAGAACCTTTACTCCCGAACGGTTGTCGGTTCTGCGAGCTATATGGCCTGCCAACTGCCACTTCAACTTGCTAATTCTGAGAGCTATGTCGGTGACCTTAATTCTTCTGCGGATTTCCTCATTTCGGATCTTATCACGTAGTGAAACTCCAAGCATAGCTCTCTCCATAGCCCGTTGCGCGACTTTGAGCTTGTATATGAGGTCAACGACCAAGTCTCGGTGCCATAAGTCATCACTGGCAACACGCACTGATTGTAGACTTTCGTCTTGAGGCTCTGCGGTATCTGCGACGAGAAGATATTATGACGAAGTTTCCGCTGCCCAAACGCTGCCCATCCGAGTTGGATTCGTTGTTGAATCTAGTTGAATCGTCTGAACCAAATAGACATAGTGGTCTACAACTTGAATGGTATCGTTCCCAACTTGTACCGGCACTTGTACTGGTACAGCCTCTGAATAATCCTCTGATTCCTCCCCTAAAAAATGAGCTATCTCCTAATGCAAATGTTTTGATATGACATTCAAATTCAATTCTAGGTTAGGGCCTTTTTGGGTAGGTATGTTTCACTTTACTCACCATAACTAGGTACGGTATGCTGCTCAAGCTCTTCACAAATAAATTTAAAAGCGTTTTTGGACAGCCAACGACGGTATCCTTTCCCTGAATTCCGTCTCCGATAGATCCTTGACGGGGTTCAAGTATTTTCAGAGGTTGGTCCGCATTTCTCTTACATGCTGAGCTCGTGACTCCTCCCTCCACCTCCAAGCCTCATAAAAACCTTGCACCACTAATTTTCTGCCTGTATTCTGAGTTTTCTGCCTAGTTTTTATTAATTATAGCACTTCACGCCTTCGTATCGTCACGATCACACGGCTAAAATTGATGGTGAGAGCAACGCAATCGTACGCTACGATAGTACATGCAAAATTTAACACAATTTGTAACTCATACTCGCATTTTACAGAAAAAGCTGTCAAACACGATCGTAATCCACGATCCTTCGAGGCGTACGAAGGTCACAGCTTATAGAATAGTAGTTTGCCTTCGTATCGATACGATAGTGCAAAACTCATACTCAGAAATAAAGATACCGCTACTGACCGCTAGATGGCGCTTTTTATTTCCATACAAAATAAGGTAAACACAAACGTATAGGACGCTAGCGTATAACTCGATAGCAAAGTTTAAAAACTCTTTCTAAGCACACAGTTTGAGGGTCGAACGGTTGGAGTCCCGCCACAGAGTCAGTTTCAACTCCTTTGTGGTGAGGGTACCAACCGAACATCTTTCGACCTACCTAAGAGAAGATCTCTGGCCGAAGGGTGTTGTGTTCCGTCGCTTCCGCGGGCGGATACCTACTGCCAATGACAATTCGCGTCCCACGTCGCAGTTTCTACGTGGCAATTAATTGTGTTTTTATATTAATATGTATGTTAGTCTTTAAGGTATATATCTATATGGACCGTAGTATAAGAAAAATTTCATCTGTTTTTTATTCTATTGTTGCCTGAAATAAAGTTATTGTATTGTATATCCAAAATCAGTCACTAGCTCTATCGGCTCGATAACTATTGATCTGTCCTTTTCTGACATTTAACAAAAGAAAGAGGCGGACATACTCTCATCGAGACGGTAAAGTTAGCGAGTGGTTTTGAATAAGGGGGTTAAAATTAGTCATAAGGTCATGGAAAATAGATTAGTTATTGACAGTTCGCAACAATTCCAAATAGGCCATTCTGCCTTTGAGATCTTCCTTATTCAGTCATTTCCAAAATTCTTTATTAGACGGAGTTTCTCGCCTTGAAGATGCGATTCCCTAACGATGTATGAATCGTGTGGCCTTCAGGTGCGATTATCGCTTGCCGAATTAACGAGTCTTAGTCGAGCCTAAAATAGCATTTCAAGTTACATGAATGCCAAAGGCCATGAAATTACCAAACAAAACACAGACTGAGTAAAAACTATTTTTAGAACGAACAGTCGAGTAAAAAAAAATATATGCTCACGATGTGCCCCAAGACAACCACTCAGATTCTCTAGAAAATCAGACCCATCTATATGTCTTGGGGGGTAGTCAGAGGCACGTCAAAATTTTAACATGTCCACATTTTCCCTTAAAATGTCCAAGGGTAATCAGAGGCACGTCAAAAAATTGTGAAACATGCCCACATTTTGCAGTAGTATTCCATGACAGGCGCGAAGCCCATTCCGTAGTAGTCACAGGAAGATCGCTCGCGGCTCAGCCTCGTTCTTACATAGCATAATGCAACGTTCAGCGACCTCTCATAAGAAAGGCCATGTTTTAAAGCGAAAAGAACTTGAGGAACGCCGCCGGCGGCACCGGGTGCGGCGGCAGCGGACCGCCAGCCTCCTTCAAGCGCTCACGGTATTCTGGGCACTGGAAACGTATAAAAACATTTGGTTAGGTACCTTATAAGGCCTTCTTACATCTACATGTATAACACGGTAGATTTTACAATGTTAGGCCACTCGTCCACGACGCGACGCAAAAGTGACGGAACTCATCAGAAACTAGAGTTGCGGACTTATTGGAAACTCTGACTCGTCCACGACGCTACTGGAATTTCCTGAAACTCAGTCACTCAGTACAAGATTTTATGTAAACAAAGTTTTGTAAACGAATATAATTAACATGACTAGTGATAATTCAAACGATGACATGGAATTATTACTTCTCCAGTCACATAGACGTCAGAATCACTTATAATTACTTTTTATTCGTTCATTTTTCAACAGTTTCTCGAAACCAGTCGCCTCGCGATTAGCATGTCGAGTCGCCAGGAGACTAGTAACAAACGCGTTCCTTTTGAGTAGAGTCGTGGACGAGCCGCCATTGAAATACTAGTGCTATCGCAGTCAGGCTACTCACAAGTGACTACAGTTTCAGTCGCGTTCCCTTTGAGTCGCTCCGTGGACGAAGGCGCTTATTCTTAATTATGTATGCAACTGAAAGGGGTTTATTCTACACCCAATCCTACTATCCTAATAATATTATAAATGCGAAAGTTTGTGAGGATGTTTGGATGTTTGTTATTCAATTACGCCGTAACGGTTCAACCGATTTTGTTGAAACTTAGAATAGATAAAGTTACCTGGAATATCATATTTATAAGCAACTCTTTATGTTGGTACGCCAGCGAAGCTGCGGGCGGAATCTAGTTGGCAATAAAGATTTCTGGTACGAAATTGGGAATTCGACATTTTTCACTGAAAAAAAACATTTATGCAAAAATTTGCTGTTTTACATTTTTTTACCGGGTACCACGCGCGCGAAGCGGTGTGATTTATGGATAGGTACACATACCTTAGTGACTAATGGTCACTAAGGTATGCGGTATAAATCACGTAAATCAAAGTAAAATGGTACATAAAAATAGAAATAAACAGTTTTTTCAAGATTATTGACCTGATCAGCAATACAAGGGTGTCCGAGAGAGCGCCAGAAGAGGCACTTGCAGTGGCGGCACAGCGACAGCGTCTCTGTGTACTGCGCATCCTCGCGCAGACCGTACACCCTGCACATCACAATATTTATTAAATAAATAAATATTCCGGACATATCACACATTGTCAACTGATGCCAAACTAGGCATAGCCTGTACTATGGGTACCAGAGACTGATATACATATTTAACACCCAGACACAGAACAAACATCTGTGTTAGTCACAAATGTTTGTCCAGTGCGGGAATCGAACCCGCGACCTCTAGCGCAGAAGGCAGAGTTACTACCAACTAAGCTATGAGGCCAGTCGATATTCAGTCAGTATTCAATTCAATAACTTTATTTCAGGCAATAGAATAACAACAGATTGAATTTTAATTATCCTACGACCCTTATATTCAAATATCCCATAAAGACTAACATACATATAATTGTTTAAGTGTTCCTATGCGAACCACAGAAAAGAGGGGGCTCTTCTAACACAGGTTATTGCAAGTTAAAAGAAGAGTTTCCAAACCTGTTTGTTCCAAAACACAGCACCTTGTTTGGAACAATAAACAATATTTTGATTTTGATATTTTGACATATGATCATCATCATTCCAGCCGTTTAAAGTCCACTGCTGAACATTGGCCTGCCCCACAGATTTATTTACCGACTTCCTATCAAGTGGGGGGAATGACCTCGGTGCCGCAGCGGGCGAGTGCCCTCTGAGACACAAGGGGTTCGATTCCCGCTGCGGGACAAATGTTTGCATGATCTGCAAATATTTGTTCCGGGTTTGGGTGTTGTGGGACCATAGTACTCGTAGTTTCTGATACCCACGACGACACAGGGAATCCTAGTGATGGGTGTTATTTTTTTTTAAATAAAAAATAACAAGTAAGATAATAAGTAGTAATAGTACTAAGTAATACTTTAAGTAGCGGGACAAATGGTTGCATGTTCTGCAAATATTTGGCCCGTGTCTGGGTGTTGTGGTACCATGGTAGGTACTCGTAGTTTCTAGTCGTGGATACCCACGACACAGGTAATCCCAGTGTGGGGTCAGGACTAGGTATGTATGTGACTGTTGGATATTACCTATATTATATGTTTTTATATTCAGTATTTTATTTATTTTTATTTATTCTCTCTCACAAAGGTTTCTTATAGTTAGACTTAGAATTAGGGTAAAAAGCACATTGTTAACCTGTTTCGTTAGACATGCGTGGATATTAAAATATCCTCGCATATTAAACTGCCGCAGAGAATCTCCAAGGACCAACTCACTTTCGAAGCTGATGGAAGAGCTTCTTCCAGTCAGTATCCTTGTCCTCCCCCTTGGCCTCCATCTTTGCTACCTCCGCCTCCGTCTGCTGAGGCGTGAAGTGGAACGCCACCAGCGAACGCCAGATCCGCTGCTCGTTGCACACCGACGCCATTACGTTCCACGCTGACGATGCTGACTGCAAGATTAAATATTTTTCAACACACTTGCTCATAGAGTGGCTCTAATGTCATCGCAATTAGGCACATAATGATACCTGTAATCAAACTGTGACTTTTTCATTGCTATTATTCACAAACGTGAGTTATTTTATTGGTTATAGTTGCTTTGTTCTTAAAAAAAGTTTCGATACAAAAAATATGTGCGCAAAAGTAAAAAAAAAAAACTCATTCTTTTAGTCTATGGGCCGATCGCCATTGTAAGATGCGCGCGCTTAGGAAAACTGACTAATTTTTCCCGCTATTGCGAAAAAAAATTCACAACTCGTTTTTACAGTTATTTTTAGTATTATGTTATTCTCAAGTGTGTTGAAAAACGTCGTATGATACTCGCCTAACGGCTCGGGTCTCAATGATGCCTTGGCAGTAATCACCAACGTTACACACTAGATGGCGCTGCTATCTTAGTAAACACAGACTCCGTATTAAAAATCTTTTTAAAAATAGTAAAAGTTAAGTTTTAGTTACTCCAAGCTAATAAATACGTAAAGTGTTGCCCAACTCACACCATATACTGTTTGTGGCCTTATCTGTACATATCTAGCAGTGGAAGCGATGGAGAAACATAGTGAAAAATATTAATACAAAGAGGTGGAATTACAGCATAACATCTTAACAAAAACATAGCTTATACCATAAAGAAGACAAATATATACAGTGGAAAATGAAATTGCACCAAAAAGTGAGTTAATTTTCAAATATTCTTACAATTTGAACCGTTACAACAACAAAGCACGACTCTTTGTCCACTGACCGTCGAAACTGACCTTTGGACCCGAGTAAGACCCAAGGTCATTGCACTCTGACAGCTGATTACTAACATACATCGCCACAACCCAACGGACTGCTAATTTCGACGCTTTATAAACAGTAACACTAGTCCAGCGGTTCTGACTTTGGAATCAACGCCACTGTGCGCTGCGTCGTCGGTGGGATCGAAGCCCTACGAAGTCAACACTTTTTGCACACAAAAAATTTTTTTGTTATTTTATTGTCTTGGTTCTAAAGTGGTGTCTTAAATGAGAAATAGTGCTACCCGACCCTAGAGGGAGCTGATACCAAACTACAACCTAAAAGGTAATCATGAACCCGCAAGAAAATATTACCTTAAGGCGTGCCCGCACGCAATTAGTTCTTGAATCGACTAAAAACGATTCAGACATGAGTATTGATGAGATGGTAGATGGCAGCACTAGTAGCCTGCCGGATCTATCGACCGATAATAATAACGAACAAGTAAAAAATCTCCTGCAGAAAGTGGATCAACTACAAATTCAATTAAACAGTGCCCATGACGAAATAGAAAAGTTGTCACTTGAAAATAGAGATCTAAAAAAGAATAATTATGACTTGGCAAAAAAAAATGTAATTTATAAAAAAATTGGAAACAGCCCTGCAAGGATAAAATCTCCGACGTCTACACCTCGAAAAACTGTTAAATCACAACAAAATATAGGAATACACAAACAAACACAAACAGTTACCATTGAGCCTAAACAACTAGAAAGTAAAAAACCCAATATTATACATAGAGACACCCAAACTAACATTGAATCTACAAGATTACCAATCCAGAAAACTGATGTAGAAACACAAACCTCTACCTTGTCACAAAAAAAAAAAGGGCAGACCATTCATCAAATTCGTAATATAGCAATAAATACACAAGAACAGAAAGCAAGGCATCAATCATTGGACTACAAACCAAAGATATGCATGATTAGTAATAACAAACAGAACAACGTGCTAACGATTGCTCAAGACATAATATACGAGGACTCTAAGATTTGCCATTACTTAACCCCCAATGCATGCATTCAGCAACTACTTCACGGTTTAAAAGCAAAACTTGTGGATTTCACAATGAAAGATTACTGTATCGTACTAATTGGAGAAGAAGACTTTATAGAAGAAAAAAACGCTATTCAAATGTTGGACTACATTCGAAGAAAACTACAAACGGTTACAGAGACAAATGTTATATTATGTACGCCGACTTATCAAATAGGCTTTGAGAAAGAAACAATAAATCAACGAATAAAATACTTCAACAACCTTCTCTATAAAGACGTACAATCATACAAATATGCTTACCTAATAGATTCAAACAGACACCTAACTTACGACTATTCTATGTTCCACAAGCCTTCAGGTAAAGTTAGCAACGCTGGACTTCGTACGGTCTTCCAGGATTTGGCCATTACCATGAAGACTATAGAAAAAAATGAAAATTATAGACATTCATCAGTTACCAATATTGAATGTGAAATTAATGAAACTGAAATGGAAAACCGGTTTTTTCTTGGATAGAAATCTACTTGTCCTTCACCAAAATATTGCTGGACTTCTAAGCAAATCGGACTTACTAACAGTTTCCCTGAATGAATTACAAGAGCGTAAAAATAAGGTGGATATCTTATGTATCACGGAGCATTTCATAATGAATGGACAAGAGCAGTTTTTAGTTGTACCAAACTACACCTTGGCAGCGTGTTTCAGCCGTAAGGAAAGCAAGAGGGGAGGAGCATGCATTTTGGTGCACAATGAACACATTAAGTGGATAGATCTGAAGAAAATATCGGACTTTTCAGTTAGTGGCACATTTGAATGTTGTGCAGTAGAACTAAGTAACTATAATATTGCAATTGTATGTGTATATCGAGTACCAAAAAGAGATAATATTGATATTTTTATGACCTGTATGCAAAATGTTTTAAATGAGTTATCCAAGAAACGTTATGAAAATATATTAATTGCTGGTGATTTTAACATTGACATCTTGAAAAAAAATAATGTTACTCTTGACTTCGAATGCTTACTATTGAATTTTAATCTCAAGCTGGCTCTGAGACAGCCAACAAGACTTATTAGTCAAACTTGTATCGATAATTTTGCACACAATTTTAAAAAAAGATGCTCTACCGAGGTTCTGGAATTAGCTTTATCGGACCACACTGCCCAGCTTATTAAATGCCCATTCAAAAACTTGGTCCTTTTAAAATATTGGCGTATAAAGAGATGAGACTACTCATCAGAAAATATTACTAAATTTACCAGTGCAATGAAAAACATATCTTTTTCGGAAATATACAGTGAAGATGATCCCAACATCGCATATAATATTTTTATTAAAACCCTTAAATTGTTTTATGACCTTTGTTTTCCCTACAAAATAATAACTAAAAAAACTACGAAGCCTACCCGTTGGGTGTCTAGTGGTATAAAATTATGTTCTAAGAATAAAAGGAAGCTATTGTGGCAAGTGAGAAAAACACCTACTGAAGCAAATAAAATGCAATATAGTCAATACGCAAAAACACTTAAAAAAATAATAAAACTTACACAAAAAACACAAAACAATCATAAAATAAATACGGCCCAAAACAAATCAAAAGCAACTTGGCAAGTAATAAATAGCACTAAACGAAACCTACCTAGAGATCAAATTAATAAAATTGACATAAATAATAATATAATTACAAATCCAATTGACATAGCGAATGCATTTAACAACTTTTTTATTGACAAAATTATTCCGATACAGAATTCAGGTAAGCACATTACGTCGCTTATAACTAGCCAGAGGGACTCTATATTTATAAAGCCCTGCATGTCAAATGATGTTTTAAAAATAATAAGCTCTCTAAAAAATACCAATAGCGTTGGATACGACGAAATATCAACAAATATCCTAAAAATCGTAGCGCAATTTATATGTGCACCAATAAGCCATATTATTAACTTGTCTATTGTCTCTGGTGTATTCCCTGATGCATTAAAGGTCTCGATAATAAAGCCTCTTTATAAAAAACAAAAAAAGGAATGCATGGAAAACTATAGGCCCATTTCACTAATACCTATTATGTCCAAAGTTTTTGAACGATATATACATATGGCGATAAATAGCTATTTTGAAACAAACAACATATTCTGTAAAGAACAGAAAGGATTCAGAAAAAATAAATCTATAAACATGGCCCTATATGACTTCTTGTATCTAGTTACGAGTAGTGTAGATAAAAAGACACCTATATGCTCTATATTCTGCGATATGACCCAAGCATTCGATTATGTGCGTCACGACATATTGCTTAGTAAACTAGAAGTTTATGGTGTCAGAGGTAATGCATTACAGCTTATCAAGTCCTACCTAGAAAATAGAATACAATTTACTGAAATAACAAGGATTAATTATAAAACTAAACTAGAAGAAATCTATAGATCACAGGAACGTATCACGAAGTATGGAGTCCCACAGGGAAGTGTGCTGGGTCCACTACTCTTCATAATTTATATAAATGATTTGCCGAAATCGACAACCCAGCCCATGTCACTATTTGCAGATGATAGTACAGTTACTATTAAATGTAATAATAAAGAGACATATGAAAATGATATAAATTCAACAATGACATCAATTATAGCATGGCTGGACAATAATAACTTAAAAATAAATTTGACAAAAACTAAAATGATCAATTTCAGACAACGCGAGATCGCTGCTCTACAATCACTTGACATACAATACAATAATAATAAAATTGACGAAGTAGATACGACCAAATTCTTAGGACTAACTATTGATAAAAAACTTAACTGGAAATCTCATTTGGAAAATGTATGCAAAAAAATGAATAGTCTAGTCTACATATTATATAAAATCTCCCCGATCGTTAATTTAGAAACCCTACTCATAGCTTACCATGGATTAATTGGATCTACCATAAGGTATGGTATACTGTTTTGGGGTAATTCAACCGACATTATCAAATTATTCAAACATCAAAAACGATGTATAAGGGCAATGTTCAACTTAAAAGTACCGGACTCTTGTAAGCCCTTTTTCTGCAAACACAATATTTTGACGATTCCCTCACTGTATATCTTCGAAACGGCTATGTTTGTAAAAAACAACCCAGATCTCTTTTCCCTACTCTCTGATGTCGTAGTTCGCAACAGACGTGACAAACATAAAGTCGTAGCTCGGAACTCTAAAACGACATTTATGCGTAAAAGTATATTTTGCACAGCTCCGTTTATTTATAATAATCTAGTCTCTAAGAGAGCTGCCTTGTTGTTTGTTTCAGAAAAAGCTGAGATCATTATTGAATAGTAAATGCTATTATTCTTTGGATGAATTTATGACTGACAAATAAACTATTATTATTATTACTTCTTAAATTAATCAATTTATTTTTCTATTCTTATATTATTATTTTATTTTCTGTCTGACATGAATTATTCAATTTTAAATTAAGATGTTTCGAATTGTTGTCTTTTTTATTTTTTTGCATGTTTAGTTATAATATCTAATTTTGATTTAATTTAAATTGTTATTTAAAAATTGCACGCCTGAACAGGCAGAATACATTGCGACCTTTATAGAATGTATAACATCTAGTAAACATGTATTTCAAGCAATAAAAAGTATGATGATGATGATGATGATGATGACTAATACCATAATGTACTATTATGCAAATATACTATTCAAAACTTTTTACAAAAAATGCGATCGTACTTACATCTAAATCTCTGTGATCCGCTATCCTCAACATTATTTCTCTAATGCACTCCTCTGGCATGTCGTGGAGCTTGGGCATTACTTCTGGTCCAGGCTGAAAAGAAAGAACAGAATTTCATTGCATTCAAAGTACGTAGGTTGGACATACAAAACAAGAATAGGCTAGATGTAACTCAAATCTACACACTTAACGTCTATTATTATTATTCATTTATTCAAGACAACATGGTCCACAATGTTAGTTAAACAATTACAATCAAAATACAATATATAAAATTAAAATAAAAACCAAAATTAAAATCAAAATCTATAAAAGTGTTCCCTAAATAGTATACTATATCTAAATAATAAAATCATCAGAATATGCAGTAATCTCAGAATATGCCCCTATAAGTATGTAGAGGACATACTTATAGGGGATTATTCTATCAAACAAAAATAAATATGTTTCCTCGTGTAGATATTGGTCTACTGTTGTGGGTTTTATTAGTTTGCCCTCAGGGCCCAACGGCCTGCCCCAACAGGCAGCGCGTTCAGCCTCTAGTATTGACACGGCTTGCGTGCTTGCTTCACTGATTCTTTCTTGGTAATTCTGTATTAGGTCAGTGACCAGGTTGAGCTATGGTGGCCCTGAAATGAGCCTAAGGCCTGCGGTGAAAGAATCAGTGTAGTGAAAGAATCAAAGTGCGCCTCTTAGAGGCTCCTTTCGTGCAAATACAAATAAATTTATTTACCAAAAAGTTAACATTAAAGCAAAAACAAGTAACTTATCAAATGTCTTCGAATTTTTAGTTTCATGCCGGTTTCCTGACGATGTTTTCCTATTGTTGTATTAACTAAGAAGTTTCCTTACCTCCTGAATACGGATCGCATTGGCGATGCGATTGATCCTGGCGATCGCATGATCGTGGTGCCCCCACAGAGCCCTAGAGCCTAGCGGTCTGCCCCAGCAGGCCGCGCGTTCAGCTTCGCGCAGTGAACTTAGCGCTACTAAGAGGGCTCGAAGCGCGTTCAGGTTCTGTTTTGAAGAGGCCACTGAAATTTTCAAAGGTTTTTGCTCAGTACAGTTTTTATACAACTCAGGCGGCAACTACGGCCCACCTGTCGGTAAGTGGTTACTATAGCCTACGAACGCTTGCAACATTATTTGTTTCAAATAGAGTTGTGTTCCTGCGGTGGTAAGGTTGCTAGACCTCTTTAGGGGGGGGGGGGGGGGGGGTTCGGGGTCGGCAACGCGTACGTGATGCCTCTGGTATTGCAAGCGCTCATGAATATGCTACGGTAACC
This sequence comes from Anticlea derivata, assembly GCA_947579855.1. Lineage (NCBI taxonomy): Eukaryota > Metazoa > Arthropoda > Insecta > Lepidoptera > Geometridae > Anticlea > Anticlea derivata. Next base: position 10,307,143 of record OX388270.1, read on the forward strand.
GCTTACCAACAGGTGGGCCGTATGGTTGTTTGCCATCTCAGTTGTATAAAAAACAATGTTATTTGGCTACTATCTTCTGTAAGGCGGGCAGGTGCCTTCTCAGGCGGGCTGGTACAATTCAGAGCATGAAAATCTCGCTATGCCCTAGCTCGCATATCGGCCCCGCTGGAAATCTATTTGGGAGATTGGGGTTAAGCAGTGCATGTGCTACGGCTGAAATGATGATGGTGTTGACAAAACTCCAGATATCTCACCGGAAGATCAGCGTTGTGATGGCCATGTTCAATGGCTATCACAACATAATGCTGAGTCGGACGCCATTTCATAGCATTTAAGTTTTCTTTTTTATAGTCAAAGTTTTTTATAGTATTAGTTTGTAGTCTTAGTATAAGTCCTTATGGTGTTGGGTAATTTTAAGTTTTCATGATGCTATGAATAAAGATATTTCTATTGACTGGCCTCATAGCTCAGTTGGTAGTAACTCTGCCTTCTGTGCTAGAGCTTGCGGGTTCGATTCCCGCACTGGACAAACATTTCTTTATTCTTTATTGTACACAAGAAAACACAGATTACAGCAATAAAAAGAAAGGTATGTACAAAGGCGAGCTTAACCCTAAAAAGAGTACATTTGTGTGATGAATTCAGATGTTTGTTCTGTGTCTGGGTGTTAAATGTTTATCTATTATGTATATCAGTTTCTGGTACACATAGTACAGGTTATGCCTAGTTTGGGATCAGTTGACCGTGTGTGGAATGTCCGGAATATTTATTAATTTATTCTATTCTTCTAACCCTGATCGGCAAGTTGCTCCAGCATAGACAGCAACAGCTTCTGCGCAGCGCCGGGCAGATGCGTCAGCCTCTGTCCTCCAAGCAACAATTCTAGCAAAGCACAGATGTAGTTGAACCGCCTGACGTCCCGAACAGCTGATGAGAAGTCCAGGCGACGGACCGCTTCTGAAAGTCCGTTGAATCCTGCTATCTGTGGAGAGAAAGAAATACCCACCTATTAATTGAAACAAAACACAGCTAAACAAAAATAAATAGGCTCACGAATTTTATCCCCAAGCATGGTGATAAGCTCTCAGATCTCCAAGAAATCAGATCCTTGAAAACATGTCTAAACCAGTCAGTGGCACGTCCAAAATTTTAACACATACATAGTTAGTACAGAGAGTAGGTAGATAGATAGTTTCTCATGTGGACCGTGTATAAGGGATATGGCAAATGGGAAATAGGCCGAGAGTTGATAATAAATAAATATTCCGGCCATATTCACACGGTCAACTGATCCCAAACTAGGCATAGCCTGTACTATGGGTACCAGAGACTGATATACATAATAGATAAATATGTAACACCCAGACACAGAACAAACCTCTGTGTTTATCACACAAATGTTTGTCGAGTGCGGGGATCGAACCCGCGACCTCTAGCGCAGAAGGCAGTTACTACTAACTGAGCTATGAGGCCAGTTGATACCTAAGAGGTACTACCACCATAAGTAGGTACGTTCCGATCTGTGTTGAAGCAGTAGATAAACAGGTAGACATTTTTTTTATGTCATGCGTCAGGGTCAAGTTTAACTCAGTATTTTGTGACTATGACTACATACATAGGTGGTGCACTTTAGATTTATGAGACTCGCCTCTTTGGTGCATTTGATTGTGATGTGGCAATGTGGAGGTATCCTCGATGACAAGTCGTCTGAATTCTTTTCAGCATCCTCGCTCTCTGACCTGCAATGAAAATACACAGGGTTTAAGAATATATTCACTTACGTTTAGCTTACTTTTATATTATACATAGGTACTTTATACGTAACTAATAGTTACGTCATCATCATCAGCCTGTAGAAGCCTGCTGGACATAGGCCTCCCCCAAAGAATGCCATGACGAACAGTCTTGAGCCTTTTTCTTCCATCGACTTCCCGCAGCTTTCACAATGTCGTCGGTCTATCGGGCCTTCCAACTCTGCGTCACCGGTTTGTTACCGGTACCTATGACCTACCTACTAATTATTTCATTACCGAAAGATACCACCATCAAAATTAAAACGAATTCTCTATCATAATTATATAATCATATAATCACTTAGATGTAATCTCAGACACTCGGAACGATATCGCTAGGTCATTAGAAAGTTTTGACGTAACAAATTGGCATTTTCGTGCTGATGGAGTTCTGCGGATGACTGTCATTTTCTTACTTATAGGCTTCTGAATTATATTTTTTCGAACATTTCTTCGAACTTAATTTTCATCTCAATTGGAATTAGGTACCTTGTGGTATTTTTAATAGAATAGAACGGAAACAACTGAAGAATTTCTACGAAGCGTTGTGTAAACGGTCATGAAACCATTTTGGCGATGTTACAGACCAGTAATTTTAGAAACAAAGGTAGGTACTCTTACTTTATCAGCTGTGACAACACATATCCTGACCTACTTCAAAATTATTCTCATACTATTATAATATTATATTTATTATGTGCGCCACTGTCCTCTTTTACTTAGTATATCCGGCCCATCCAAATGTTGCCTGGTAGAGATCGCTTTTTTTGTGTCCATTAAAGTTATATTCTATTCTTTCTATTCTGTTCTATATTCTTATGCTTATACTCAGCAGTGGGTGGGTCCCAGCCAAGCCAACCAACGGTCTAGATGGAGCCAGATAATTTCGCATTTTTTCTAAAGCGTAAGCAGTTCAGACTTCAGGCAAATGTGAGGGAATTTAAGCAAGAAAGCAGAAAATTCTCTTTCCGCATTTGCAACGACATAAAGACCTCGTTAAGTAGGTAAGCTGCTATACCTAATGGCTGCAATTATGTACGGTACGCTATTCAAGAAAGTGGAAAAGGATTTCACTACCAATGCGTCGTTATTTTTGGTACCACGTCGTCCACGTGCTACAGTTGGATGAAGAGCGAAAGTTCAATTAGCCATCATAATGACATTCGTATCTAAAGATATATTGCTGTTTCATGCGACTGTCATATAATCACAAGGGACCAAACTAAACCAGATAATGAAGTTAAATACCAAAAACTTACTGACCTTTTCAGGGTACCTATTAATGAAAGTTCCGAAAATCCGCAATTAGGAAATAAAAGTCAAGGTCACCGACATAGCTTTCAGAATTACAAGTTGAAGTGGCAGTGGGCCAACCACATAGCTCGCAGAACCGACAACCGTTAGGGAATAAAGGTTCTCGAATGGCGACCACGAACTGACGCAGTGTTCGAAGATCCGAAGGACCGACGGCATTGTGAAGGTAAGGTATAAGGGAAGTCGATGGATGGAAAAGGCTTTAGCCTTAGGTCTTTAGTTAGACCGTTCGTCATGGCGCTCTTTGGGGCAGGTTCAGCAGTGGACTTATCAGGCTGATGTTGATGAATAAGAGTTCCTCTCAATTCATCAACCATAACCTTGCTGTCACTTCGTCGAGACAAACGGAATAGACAGATGCAAGTTCAACTGTTACAGTTATTGGTTTGGCCTTGCGCTGACGGCCGCATCCTAGTGCAATGAAATGAACTATTAAGCGGATTGATTTGTTATTGTTACGAGTGCAGGCAGAGAAACCTACAAGAGTGCATAGAGGACGTGTCAATCAGTGGTTGCGAGTTGTAGTTAAGAAACAAGCCGAAAATCAGGTTTGATTGCGCATGGGTGACGACGACATGAGGAAAATTGCTGATAGGATCATGCAAATCGTTATTATGGAGTTTTTTTCAATTTTCTTAGGCGTATGGATATTTAGGAGGAGGTAGGGCACAGCGAAATTTTCTCGCTCTAAATTGGAGCAGCCCGCCTGGTACCTCCGCCTTACAGAAGATCGCAGCCAAACAACATTATTTGTTTCAAATAGGTAGTGTTGTGTTCCTGCTATTTAGGGGGGAGAGGTTCGGCAGGCAATGCATTAGCAATGCTCCAGGTGTTGCTGATGTCAATAGGTGACGGTAACCACTTACCATCAGGTGGGCCGTTAGCCTGTTTTCCTCCTTATAACATAAAAAAATAATATATTTTTCATAAGTGACTGGCCTCATAGCTCAGTTGGTAGTAACTCTGCCTTCTGCGCTAGAGGTCGCGGGTTCGATTCCCGCACTGGACAAACATTTGTGACTAACACAGATGTTTGTTCTGTGTCTGGGTGTTAAATATATATGTATATATTATGTATATCAGTCTCTGGTACCCATAGTACAGGCTATGCCTAGTTTGGGATCAGTTGACCGTGTGTATAATATGTCCGGAATAAAAAAAAAAAAAGTAGTATGCTGAATTTTTTGTACTCAACAACATTTTACTAGAAGTGGGCATAACGTAGGACTTATTTTTTTATAATGCTCTGTTACACTAATTAATTATCTCTCAGAAACAGACAGAGCCGTGATTCAAACAAAGTAAATGCATTCGCTACATGCGTGCTGAACATGTTGCGCACGCGCCGACCCGGAATCACACTGAAGCAACGTCACCAGCGTAAACTGGACTCCAAACGGTAATTCCCTGATGGAACTTAGAAGGACACGCAGCTCTTTCGTAAATGGTGTGTGTAAACAGATTCATTTTCGCCGTAGTATTATTAGATTGCTCCAAATTCTATGGATTGCTGCAATGTTTCATTTGCGAAAGTCTTTCAGTTTTAACTTTTGGATAATTAAGATTTCACAATTTTGTAGGGCACAGCGAGATTTTCTCGTTCTGAATTGGAGCAGCCCGCCTGGGGAGGTACCTCCGCCTTACAGAAGATCGCAGCCAAATAACACTATTTGTTTCAAATAGTGTTGTGTTCCTGCGATGAGTAAGGTTGCCAGAGCTCTTTAGGGGGGGAGGGGGGAGGGGTCGGCAACGCGTGCGTGATGCCTCTGGTATTGCAGGCGCTCATAGGCTACGGTAACCGCTTACCAACAGGTGGGCCGTAAGCTTTTTTGCCACCACAGTTGTATAAAAAAAAAAAAAAATAATCCTGGATTGTTTTTTTTTTTGTTATATAAAAATTATAGAAAACTAGCTTCCGCCCGCGGCTTCGCTCGCGTGGTACCTACATAAAAAGCCTTTATGCTATTCTAGGTAGAGAACTCTATATATACTAAGTTTCAACGAAATCGGTTGAGCCGTTACGGCGTGATTGAATAACAAACATCCAAACATCTAAACATCCTCACAAACTTTCGCATTTATAATATTAGTAGGATAATTTAAGTGTTAACACGTGTTAACACGTGTTAAGTGTTAACCCATTAACACGTGCGCAAAAAATCGGAAACATAGTGATGTTTCCGATTGTTTGCGCACGTGTTCCTCACTAGGAAACCCGCGGCTAAGTCAGCTCCGCAAGTATTGACCATGCCTTTCCTGAGGGTACAGCCGACTAAGCTGAGAGGGTGGTATAGGTGCTGGGCAAGCCTACGCCATAATATAAAAATTGTCCCAGGCACTACAGCGTTCTGTAAGGGAATAAAAAGTACCACCTGACGCTGTATGAATCATTATAATAGATGTAATAAGGCCTTTCTACACCGTAGCATTACAACAGTTGACTTCTCGCCAAATACGAGTAAAAATATAGACGGTCAAGTGCGAGAACTCGCGCCCTGAGGCTTCCGTACTAGGGCTTGCATAATCAGTTTTTTTTTATTCGGCTCCGGTTGTTCGATGTTGGGGCTTTATTACAATATAAATCTACTGTTATTCCAATGTACGGAACAAATAAAGCACTTTTAGAGAAATTACTATTATTTCTTCGAATTTTGAAACACTAGTTTAGAAACTTCGGAGTTTTTAAAAACCGGAACTATGGACTTCAAGCCCTATTTCGTACACCGACCGACAATAAAGTGATTCTTTATGGGTTCCGTTCTGTTGAGATATGGAATCCTAAAAACCAAACCAAGCTAAAATAAAACCAAAACATGAATTTTGTTTATGAAAATAGAGTAACCTAGTGCGGGTGAATTCTCGGGTGGTATATTACACAATATTGATCAACAACATAAGAGAATTTTCGTTATCGACGAACGCATTAATGTTTCATGGCGACGACGCGATAGTCAGAGGGATGAAACAATTATTTTGTGCCTTGTTGCTTTATTTTGTAACCCAGCGATATACCAATATAAAATTTAGTAAATTAAATAGTTTTATGTAGATTGAATTTTCCTATTAATTAGACCAAGATGAGACTGATAAGATGATGGTCTCCTGCTGATAACGTCAATGGAAGTCAAAAGGAAATAATCATCCCCGATGTTCTTGCTAAAGATAGGAAAACTGAAAACCACGAATTCAACGAATACTCTAATAAACTTCAACTTGTTATCTGATGTATGACAAGAACAATTGAAATATTGCAAGCGTGTAAGTAGTTCAGGTGTATAGAGCACAGACAAGCGTAACTGCATCAACCATTTCTGCCAAGCAAGGCATGATCTGCCCTGGCGGCCTGCCAAGGATGCTCGGACATCGCCCAACCTTTAAACACCCCTTGTGTGTGGAACACTTTTAGACTTGACTTCATCCCATTTTAGAACTTAAAAGCGTTTTATAACTCTGACATTTTCAAATGTATGCTGCACATGTTTTGAATAGTTTGTGTCTAATGTCTTCCGGATTCTAAGCTTAGAGAGCCATTATTTAAATGTTTCAAGATATAATGATTTTAATTATCGTCTGATTCTTTTTCTCCAATGATTGAGCGGTCTTTTGGTATTGGACTATGAACACGTTATATCTCAGCCGCCCTAAAATCCTTCAAGGTGTGTCATCCTACTAATATTATAAATGCGAAAGTTTGCAAAGATGTTTGGATGTTTGTGGTTCAATCACGTAACGGTTCAACCAATTTCGATGAAACTTGGAATAGATACTTAGTTAATTTCCTAGAACAGTGCGTTTTATCTAGGTACCACGCAAGCGAAGCCACGGGCGCTAGCTAGTATATAATATGAATACTATCCTTATAGAGGCTTTACCAATTTGCTTACCAATTGGCTTACCCAATTTGTTAAGGCTATATTTTGAAACTCAGGAACGACAGCTTCCCAAGCATGGAAGCCCTAAGCTGTAAATGCTACTCCATCCATTTGGTGACTGCGCGGAACATTGCTTACCTGATCTATTAAGAATGATCAGGCAAAAATTCAATTCGTTCGTTTCAAAATCTGGATAATAATAATAATGCTTAAGACTTGAACCAGGACATTACAGTTATCAACAAGCCCATCAGCGTCTCACACTAAAAAGTAAACAAGTGGTTCTGAAACAATGGATCTCAAGATGGCGATTATCACAAGCTGATAAAAGTTACTACGTATTGCGAAATATTGACGAGTAACTATTAATCAAAGACAGTACTTATATCTTTTCTTCATCAATAATTAATTTATATGTGATATCGCTGGGATAAAATAAAGCAACAAAATATTTCACACCTCAAACGCATCTATGCGTTCATTAGCTTTGTGAGAATTTTGAAATTTGGATAGTTTGAAGGTTTTTATAGGGACGCTTTTCGTGACACCATACAAAAACGGTAAGTTATTCACTTTTAAGAACAGACTCGGGCCTCGGGACAGCACTGCAGCATGCCATAACTTACGAGAACGTAGACGTTCCTGTCCATAACTGAAACTATAAATTACTATTTTTAAACATCCGCAGATGAAAATAAACAGCGCACGGAAACAAACTGAGGACTTTCACTATCTAAACCAATCAGCATCACATATCACGATTTTCAACCTTATTACAATGATACACAGTCCATTATGTTTAAGTCGAAGACAACTAAAGTGTAGTAAAGCAAAACTAAGTTGGTCACGTTTCTAATACAAATTCATGAAATCAGATCGCGATGCAATTTTGCCGTGATACCATAATGAGTTGATTGGTAATAAGTTCTTCAAAGAAGTTGTTTCCGTTACGGATTGAAATGCCAACAGTTTATTTCTATGCAATTGAGAAGATCTGTTACTACATACTGTTTATTTTACATAATATTACAACATGATACATGGTTTACTGTTTTAGTTTTATTTTGTTATTTCAAGCTTTTAGATCTTTAGCATTACGTTGGATACAAAGGGTCAGTGAAAGGTTACTTTTCAACCTACCCGATTGGCGTCACCACTTAACTTGATCGAAGCATTAGGGTGCGGTCTGTTACCGTGCAATGTCCAGTCATGGCTATTACGGCTAATCTGACTTGATAAGCTACCTCTATTGTCAAAGGGCGAAAACTTGAAGATGGCCAGTCAAGCGATGAGGTGAATGACCGCTTTTCCACAATACAAAGGACGAAGTTTGCCGAACTATATAATGTGTATGAAATTTGCTTAGTGACAATTTATGTCCTGCGTATCACGAAAGCGCTCAGGGGGTCAATTTTACTACAAAACATTTTAATCATGAATACGTGTTTTACACAAAAAAATTACATAACGTAAGATGTAAATAAAGTGCATGTTATTTCACCGGCAGTGCACTCAAAACCGGAACATACAATGAATACCATTAATTAGCTTGGCGTGCATAAGACAGCAATAAATAGGTAAAGCTACTGACTGCGTTGATCACTGACGGATTTTAACATAACATTTTATAAAAGGGTCATGAATACATTTTTTCCGCCGTACAACAATGGAATGGAAAGGCGGGTTGGCCTAGTGGGAGGTACCTCAACTTTCGTTGGTTCAAATTCAAGTCTTGCACCAATGTATTTTTCAATTCGAAAAATGTGCGCATTAACACGTGCGAGACGGTGAAGGAAAACATGGTGAGGAAAGCGGCGCAGTCAGCTCCACACGTGTTGACAATGTCTTTCCTATGGATAATGCCGTCTACGATGACAGGATGGTGTAATGATGGGCAAGCCTACACCATCTAAACATGTCCCAGGCAACACATCGGCCTGTAAGTGAGTAAAAAGGTCCACCTGATGCTGTATTATTAATCATCTAGAATAGATGTAATAAGGATAATAAGACTTTTACAACAATGGAACGCTGTGCATCTTGGTTAAAGAATTTAAAGGAATGCCTTTGCATCCAATTGGGTTGGTAATCAAACCTCACTGGTAAGGAAACAAAACGTTTGCAAAAAACAACATTGGTTCATTCACTTGATTTTGGCATAGAATCATTAAGGCCGTTTGCATATTGTCACATTTTGACGAAGGTGCAATACAGGCCCGGTACAATCAGACTAATTACAATTTTATGTTCCGGGGCCGTTAAAAATAATAGACCACAGTCCATACGATAGAATGTGTCCTTGTCTGATTTATCTCCGTTGTCGTACAACTTCCGCAGAGCCTTGACCCAATTCAAAGCTAAGGGAACTGACACAAGGCTTTACTACAAATGCATCGGGAATCGGGACCTACTGGGAAACTGGCCTCCAATTCTACTAATTCAATGACTTGAAAATGATAATCGCATGATAATGATCGCGCCATTATCATTCAGTTACGATTGTTGCCACCTTCGTTTCTTGGATTCCATTGTTCCATTGGTTCCACAATTACTGCCATTGGAATACGACTGTGATAGCAGAATACCAAAAGTGTCAAAAGTGGTCATTTTGCCATTGAACCATTGTCATTTTGAAGCCATTGAATTAGTAGAATTGGGGGCCCGGACCAGAGATACAGGAACCATGGAAAAATGGACGACTTCCAGCCAATGAAGATAATTACCTACACAAGTAAATCTCAAAGATATGGATGAAGCCGTGTTGGCCTAGTGGGAGGTTCCCCGACTTTCGGGTTCTTACCAGGTGATGCACAAGTAAGTTTCGCGTAGTTCAGTAAGTGCGCATTAACTAACACATGTTAAAAGCGGCGTAGTAAAACATTGTGAGGAAACTAATAAGTATGTGTATAGTAATGTGCCAAATGATCGGACATGTGTCTGACTACCTCCCTTAGACATCTTCAAGGATCTGATTTATTTTTTTCCAAAGATATGGAGCAAATGGAGTGAGTTCCAGAAAGCAATTCACAAGAGTACCAAATCTTGGAGCATCTATCGACCCAGTTAATTTACGAGCGATGCTAATCTAAACAACCAAACAGTTGGTTATGCACAAGTCTGTTGACCCGTCTGAGAGTGAGTCACTGTGAGTCACTTTTGTTTACTTAGGTAAGATGGTTACCTTCAAAACTACGGAGCAAACGAATGCGTTATCGAGATTGGCTTGCTGACAGACCTGACAGTCAACATATAAACGCAATTATGCATTCGTTAGCGTCTGGGTGGCCAAAGATAGATGAACTGTGGAAGGTGATATTGGTAAGAAAGGAGTGAGATATATCATATCAACTACTGAGATAGCTATGGTTTTTTTCAAGTGTTGTACCTACCTACTGTACCTACTAACGATTTCACGTACGCTTTTATTGACCACTGACCCAATTTACTGAATACCAATGGATACAGGTTTGGCAACGTCTGAACGGGAAAGATCTTGTTTAAATATCTTTGTTTCTACAAAAAAATTGTTAAATTATTGCTATGTAACCACTTTTTAAGTGTATGTACTTTGCTTTTTTACATAAAGTGTCTGTATTTTTCTTATTAGTTTGTGCTGTTCTTGTGTGTGACCTAAATAAATATATTTTCTTTCTTTCTTTATAAAAGTTCATACATCTTTATCATAAGCCTGAAGAACTGCCGTCCACTGCTGGACATAGGCCTCCCCCAATGAGTGACGAAAGGTCTTGAGCATTTTCCATTCACCGACTTCCCGCAACCTTCACAATGATGTCGGTCCATCGGGCGAGGGGCCTTCCAAGACTGCGTTCGGTTCGTTGTCGCCCTTCGAGACCCTTTATTCCCTAACGGTTGTCGGTTCTGCGAGCTATATGGCCTGCCCACTGCCACTTTGCTAATTCTGAGAGCTATTAAGACTGGAGCTGGTGAGCGAGACCAATAGGAAGCGACCAAGTCTCAGTGCCATATGTCATCACTGGCAAGTAACACGCACTGATTGTACTTTCGTCTTGCGAGTAAGAGTCTTCGTACCTAAGTACATACAGTCACATACGTAATCACGCCTGTTTCCCTGAAGGTTAGGCAGAACGGTCTTACGGTTTTAACGGTCACACCTCGGTAAATTTGATCGTACTGATCGTTGCATAACCTAGTTGATCTAATGAACTGCCAGGCGGCACCTATCACATGCGCTAAACACTGTCATCAGATATTTAAATAGAAATTGTGTCGTCGAGAAACCACGTAATGACTCCTGGTTGATGGCATGACGTGCGATTATCATCCATGTGCACTTTCTAATCGGTCTGGGGCCTGTAGTTACTCGGGCTATAGGTATATACTCGTTAAAATAGGCTCACGACTTTCATCCCCAAGAGTGGTACCTACATCCTATCCAGGCGATCGGAGCCTCTGAAGCGGTTAGTCCGCGGCATGTCTAGTGAAATGAGCCACACTCCAATCCTTTCCCTACACTGATAAGTCAGGTAGGTGCATAGGTAGGTATGAGTAGGTAAGTACCTAGTCAGTTACAAAGTTTCTCCACAATTGCAATCGTTTTAGTTTACAAATACTTAGGTACCTAGTTTTTTAACATTAGGTACCTATTGAAAGGGAAGTGAAGACCTTGTACAGAATCATCTTTCACATATTTCCAAGGCAGCAGGTTTGAGCGAATCGATTACAGAACAATGAAATTCACAGTTAACTGATGCTACCTTATAAGTAGTTAAATAGTATTAAATGTATACGAAAGTAAGGTCATGATTTTCAAAGTAAAAATTCTGCCAGCAGATACATTGTACATAGGTATACAATCAGGCTTTCTATAGGTATTACTGGGCATATGACGATGATTAACAGAAGCCTCATATGTACAAATTCCATAGAGTTATAATAGTTTTAGCTAACTCCCTCCCTACATACTTACCTAGAGCGATACCTAACGAAGGACATAGGTAGTTAGGTAGGTAAGTACTGTGCACAGTTTGGCAGAGAGAGAAGCCACGTAAAGTAGATACCTACATAAGCAAACAGAAAATCAATACAGCTGCGTAGTCAAAACAGGAACAGCTGATCCATAATAACAAAACTGGAAAACTTACCACGACTTTTGATGGCAATCATCTGTGTTAAAGTTAGATAAAGCGGGATATCTGCAATAGAAACGCACATCAATCACAAAAAAATACTACAAACAAGCTTCGGTTAGTGGTTTACTAAAGTTAATCAATGTAGTAAATAGTCCGAAGCGTTACGAACAAAGGATTGTGTTTATTTTGCAATGCAACTCACCGCTGGGAGGTGCACTCCAAAACCTTCTTCTTTTCCCAACCCTCTTGAGTTTTAACCCACTCTTCACCAGGAGAACGCCAATCTTTCGAAATAAATGGCATTTTAAAAAATCACAACAAAGTTCGCATGTATTGCGCTGCTAAATAGACGCACGATCAAATGCAATCAAAAGCTACCGAACCACCTCGCTCGAGTGCGAGACGAATATTGACAAAAAAATCTTGTTTTGTTTGCTTGCTTGCTTGACAGCTTCAGCTTGTCTTGACGTCCTTGACGTTGATTCAATTTTATCTACGAACGCACTGTGTGTTATTTAGTATCTTCCTAGTCTGTGCTGTGTGTGCCATAGACAGAAATGCGGTGTGTGCAGTTTTGTTGCCATTAACAATCAGCTTTATTAAAAAAACATTATTTAGAAACTATGAAATGTGTAAAAAAAATCAATAGGTATGGAATAAAACTATCAGCTATAAAAAAAAACGAAATTCCTGGATGGGAAGTTTATTAAATTATGTAGTACATAATAATCTTGGGCAGGGTTATAATTGGAACCAAAAAACTTTTTCATGACAAAGACACCAATCGTTCAATTCATTTATTATTTCAATTCAATTCAATTCGTTCGTTTTGGTCATCTGTGGGCAGTCTTGAATGAATCTTTTGAATTGTTTTAATTTTAATTGAATGAAGGATTCATCATTGTTGACATTTTTGTTTGTGTCATTCGTCCGTCAATCGTCATTCATTTGCAAGATTTTGTTTGAGGTTATATTTTTCTAATCATTTCGTAATGGGAGATTCGGATTTCAAGCCGAAAATCACCGGCCCTAAAAAAGATCCGGTGCTGAAAGAAGCAGAAATTGCGTATATGCGTTTGATTGAGGAGAAGAATAGGGAGCGAGTGAAAAAGCTACAGCTGATCGCAAAGAAAAACAGAATCACTGGTTGGTCGATCGGCCTTGGAGTTTTGGGAGTTTACGCGTACTCTATCTTCGCAGTAAAGCAGGAGACGTTCCTAGACGACTTCAACGAGCCTGTAAAGGTTCAGCAGTAATGGCTGCAGCTAAAAAAGCTCTCAATGTAAGGTTGCCTCCTCTACCGAGCATCAAGGATGTCATCAGACTGTACAAACTCCGCGCTCTCAGAGAGCTTTCTCAGAACTTTCTCATGGAGCCCCGACTGATAGACAAGATAGTGCGCGCCGCTGGCAACATCACCGGCAATGTTATTTGTGAAGTGGGGCCTGGCCCCGGAGGTATAACCCGCTCCATTATACACCAAGCACCCAGAAAAGTCGTCCTAATTGAAAAAGATCCCCGTTTCATCCCATCACTAGAACTCATTGCTGATGCTTGTAAAGATGATGTCGAAATGGACATAATTACTGGAGACATCCTGAAGACTGACCTCACAAAGTTCATACCAGCTGATGCTAAAAGAGATTGGATCGAGCCACCACCGCCAATCAATCTTATTGGAAACTTGCCGTTCAGTGTGTCTACAATCTTGATTATACGATGGCTAGAAATGATGTCAAAGCAAGAAGGACCCTGGGCTTATGGGCGAACAAGAATGACTCTCACTTTCCAAAAAGAGGTTGCAGAAAGGATGGCCGCTCGGATCTTAAATAGTCAGAGATGTAGATTGTCTGTAATGTGCCAGAATTGGTGCAACGTAAACTACAAATTTGATATACCAGGTGCAGCGTTCCTACCGAAGCCTGATGTTGATGTCGGAGTTGTTACGCTCACGCCATTGAAAAGTCCATTGATAAAACAACCTTTCAAAATGGTGGAGAAAGTTGTCCGGCAAATATTCTCTATGAGACAAAAGTACTCGATTAGAGGAGCTCAAACATTATTCCCTGAAGAAGTCAGACAAGAAATGGCATTAAAAATGTACCGAATGGCTGATATAGATCCAGTCACTAGACCATTCCAGATAGCAAATATGGAATTTGCTAGAATATGCGAAGCCTACAGTGAAATTATCAAAAAGTATCCTGAATTTGAGAATTACGATTATCGAGCACCAAAAATAAAAAAAGTTGTTGAAAATGCTGTAGAGGAGATTAATTTATAGTTTTTGTTTGTAAATATTAATTTTGTAGAATGTATGCAATAAAATGATAGTTTTCATTTAATAATTTTTTTATTTGTTGTAGCAAACATACTTAAAACCTATAAGACAGCAGGTAGTAGTAGGTACATCTAATTGAATTAAAACTTCAAACATTTTTTGTTTCTTCACTCTTTCTTCATACACTGTTCTTCAAGTTTTTTTTTCAATTTCAAAACCTTCATGTGCCGATTTGATTTCAAATGTATGGCATAAACATTGTCACCCAAGAATATTCTTTGGCAGACTTCACAGTAGTTATAAGAATTCCCATCAGCATTCTTCTTTTCTCCAGCTATATCAGATTTTAGTGGTACATAATCACAAGTAGTATTTTCCAAATAGCTTTCAACAATGTGTATTGCCTTATTTTTCACGTTTTCATTCCATTTCGAGACATCGGTTGTGTCTAACTCGTAAATTGGTGGAATCTGAAATAATATAAAAAAATAGTGATTACATCTATCGTGTAAACTTTGTGCAAATAGCTACTCGACACTAGATGGCGTAATTATTATAATTTTATAGTGATGGATAACCCAAATTATCGAAATTCTAATATTTTTATAAATCTAGATGAAGGTAGCGGGGATTAAAAATCCATCAGCTCGTCGAAAAATTACTAGATTGCGTTTTAGTGTAATTATTACTATGGCTTTTCAAAGCCTGAACCGCAAACAAACAGATCTTATGGTGAGCAAAACATTGAGTGGGATAGATGAACATTAGTTTTACTATTCGCCGCTAGATGGCATTGTCCCGGATTTATTATTCCTGCCAAACAATGTTTATAGGAAGAATGAGTAATTCCATGAAAAATGATCTCTTTTATTACGAATGGCATGTTCGTAATATTTATGGACAGTAAAAAAAATAACACCCAGTTCATAAAAACAAACCCTACAGAGCTTTTGATCTATCGAATGTTTGTGTAGGGCAGAGAAATTTATGAGACATTTATTACCTATATTAGTTATTACTACCTAATTATTTTTTAAAGATCTTTTGTTTGTGGAAATATACCTACTGGTAAAATTAGTTAGGAATATTTTGTTATTTTGTTTTGTATATTATGCTGTGTATTTTATAATTTCCGCATACAATGAATTGTTTTATGGAATAAATAACTAAATATGAACTATATATAACCTGTGGTTCCAACATGGTTCCAACGGAAGATCAGCGTTGTGTTACCTTTTAGGTACCTAACACAACAACATGCTGAGTTGGATGCCATTTTGTGGCATATGAGTACCTAGGTATTTTATGGTATTGTTTAATTTTGTTGTTTTTGGTAATCGATGTTATGCCGATACCTACTTATGTATGTTACAAATAAAATTATTTTCTTTCTTTCTTACCTACCTTCTACCTTCCACTAATTCTGCGCTCAAAATTGGTACATTGGACAGACATAGGTCTCTGCCTACCTACCCTAGTGCCTACCCCTCCGAGAAAAAGGCGCAGGCGTGCTTTTACGTAGGCGTAGGTAGCTATGTAAAATGGTACTTTTGAAAATGCCAAAAATTTGGCTTTATTATCTAAGAAAATAGGTTTAAGTGTGAGTTTGAACTTAATAAACCCCAAAACAGCTGATTTTTGCAAAGAGTTTTTTCGATGAAAAATATTGAATTTCCAAAAGTCGTAATACAAACTATTTAATAAATAAAATAAATAAATATTCCGGACAAATTCACACGGTCAACTGGTCCCAAACTAGGCATAGCCTTTACGATGAGTACCAGAGACTGATATACATAATAGATATATATTTAACACCCAGACACAGAACAAACATCTGTGTTCATCTCACAAATGTTTGTCCAGTGCGGGGATCGAACCCGCGACCTCTAGCGCAGAAGGCAGAGTCACTACCAACTGAGCTATGAGGCCAGTATTTGCCAATTGGGTGTACAATAAGCCTCTAACAGGATAGCATATGAATCATCTTTATATCTAGTTTCTAAGTACTAAAATTGAATTGTGACCACTGAAGCTAAGTGAGTGGAGGGATGTGAAGGTAACGAAATTCTATGGGTTGTTTATGACTATCCTATCTTCTCCTACCATCTCCATATTGGTGGATTCCGGGCAAAGGAAAATCCAAGGCTTGTAGACTCACTTCTCTAGTCGGATGCTCGAGGAACCGTCCTCTGACCATCTTGTTCTGCCGTCGAGCGTACCTCCGGGTGCCCATCTTCATGTTCTCAATGCTGTCTTCTAGAAGCTTCTTGCCTTTCTCCGTGCCCCGTTCTTCTGGAGTCAGCATCAGGTATTTGTGGAACTCCTTGAAGCCCAGCGTTTGGAACACGCCTTTTGTGTAGTCGGGGGGACTGAAAAGATAAAAAAGATCACTAGGTACTTTTTTTTAATACAACAACCAATGGAAGATTTGTAAAGTTTAGTTTTAACCAAAGGGGCTCTACTGTATCCTCAGAATGAATGAATATTAGCGGAAAAAATACCAAAATATTGTTATTTCTTTTCCTAGATTTTTTGTTGTTTTAAAATTAGCCGCTTTTGGTATTTTTATCAGTAATAGAATAACTACCTCAAAAACAGCTGAAAAATTGAGTTTGAACTGATTTGACCCCAAAACAGCAGATTTATGCATAGTTTTTTCAGTGAATATTGTGAGTTTCCTAAATTCGTGGAACAAACTTGATTGCCAATCGAATAAGCTACTTTCAGGATAACATAGGTACATAAATCATGAATCACCTGGTTCTCAAATATTACTATTTTCGTAGTATCTCTAAAACCATACGGCCTGGAATAAAAATAAAAATTGTTTTAGAATGTATTAAACAAAGCTCTTTCATATGACACTTCACGTATTTGTTTAACTTTTCCTGAAAACCCCTATTTTGGACCTTTATATCTTAGCATCCCCTTAACCGTATATCATATTCTTCCCAGGTAAATCTTGATAGTACAACCTGTTGACTTATTAAATTTGGATTGACGGTTCGAAAGTTATGCTCTAACACAGTGGCGGATTTGCAGTCTTGGCCGCTCTAGGCCCCATGGCCCCATCTAGGCCATGTGCCGCCTCTTTCTCAGCACCCATCATTAGACTAGGTACATAATGAATTTACTTTATTGCCAACTTTATCTTAATCCAAATCAGAAATTTAACGTCTTTTTCTACGTCTATTTCTACAAATTTTTGGTCACGATTTTCCGCCCCTAATATCTGGCCGCCGTAGGCCCAGGCCTACTGGGCCTTAGGGCAAATCCGCCACAAATAAACATACAAATAATAAACATATACAACGCCGATTCGCCCAAGTTGTTTGAGAGAGCTTCGCTCGCTCGATTACAAAAGTTCAAATAACAGAACTCCCATAACAACTCCGATTGTAGGTAAACAAAGTCTCCCGGCAGTTGAATGACACATGTCGTAATGATCGCCGGTGGCATTGGAGTGAATTTGGGCGTGAAAGTGAGGTGTCCACTGTCCGTGCCAGTATAATCTTACAATTTCCTAATGCTGGCCGAACTTCGCTACTGGTAAACACCTGCCCAAAGTTTGTTTAGAAGCGTATAAGTAGGAAGCATTATCTTTACGGACAACGTGTTCCGTAACTAGTTCACGATCCCGGAAAAGAAATAGAAAACAAACTTGAACTTTTTCAATTCAGGTCTTTTACTATGTTACGGTAGTAACTCTGCCTTCTGCGCTGGAGGTCGCGGGTTCGATTCCCGCACTGGACAAACATTTGTGACTAACACAGATGTTTGTTCTGTGTCTGGGTGTTAAATATATATCTATTATGTATATCCGTCTCTGGTACCCATAGTACAGGCTATTCCTAGTTTGGGATCAGTTGATGATATGTATATTGTTGTATATTGTGATATGTCCGGAATATTTATTTATTATCTTAAAATAGAAGTAGTTTTTTTATTGAATTTCCAATATTCGTAAAACAAACTTTTATTGCCAATTGGGTGTAGAATAAGCACCTTTTAATAACATAGCTAATTTGAAAAAGTTAGAGAAAATATCTCACAGAGAAAATTGTTTATGTTTCCGCTAATAGCCTTTTTTTGTTGATAGTATGTGTATTCTTACTCGAAAGGGGCTTGCTTTCGGGTTGGAATACATATTATGAATCACCGTGTATTCATACAACAAAAAATATAAACTATATGATTAGGTGTGTTTATTGTTACCTACTATGACCTCACTTTGGTCAAGATTTGAATGGTCATTCACAATCACCAGCCGACTTAATAGAAGCATTAGTTTTTAGTCTAAGATTTAAGCGGACAAAAACCCGAGGTGGTTGAACCTAGATCTCTTTTTGTCTGGCAATCCAATCTTAGCATTGATTCTTAGGTACTACCTGTTAAATCTGATCTCCTGGTATTTTTTACAACAAGCTTTTATTTATACTAGCGGCTGCTCGTGGTTTCGCACGCGTTCCCCGTATTAAAGTAGCCTGCAGCTCCTGTCTTCATCATCAGGTCAGCTCACTGTCACCATATTATTGTAGGTACCGCTTACCATCAGGTGGGCCGTAAGCCAGTTTGCCTCTATCTAACATTTAAAAAAAAAATGGTAGTTGTACCTACGTTATAGGATCTTTATATGTATGCAAAATTTCTGCTCAATCGCTTCGCATTAAAAGTTACCTTACAAACTCTATCACCCTTTTAGGGGTAGTTTGAGAATTTTTTTGATAAATTATTTGTTATTCTGCTATTCGAGGCGGAGACAAATACAACAAATTAAGGATCATAAAAATCGGTCCAGCCGTTCTTGTGTTGTAATGTTGTCTCAGATGAGACGAAATGCGGTTAGCGCGGCTGCTGGAGTGAGTTTACGCACTTTTGTCTACATTCTTGATACTTTTCATTACTGTTTCAATGAATAACTAACAACATTAAACGGAATCCTGTAGTTTTATTTTTTCAATAGATATAATAAAATAAGAACCAAATATAATCTAAAAAATGATCCAACAAATTGTAAAAGTCAAGTGGTAATAATGGTTCATGAAAAAACTACAAAGCATCCCAGATGAAATTTATATGGGACCACCTCGAAGTCATTCCCTACGCAACAGAGAAAAAAAACCATTGAAATCGGTCGAGCCATTAGTGAGTAATTGGTAAAACCATCAGCTGAAAATGAAAGCATATGCCGGCACCGAAATCACAATTAATTTTTTTTGCCACTATTTTATTGCAAATTAAACGAGTTCCGTGACTAGTACACTATTCCAAAAAGGGCTTATTCTATCAACAAAATGAAAAAAATAATCGCAGAAATAAATCAAAATGTTCCGTATTTTATTTTTAGATTTTTTCCTTCCTGCATTGACTATGGTCGACTGATGAATAGGTCCCTCCATATATACCTGTGGGTGTCGTAAGAGGCTACTAAGGGAAAAAGCTAGGGGATGGGCAGCAGCGTCCCCTATTTTCAAAAAGATAGCTCTAACTGCACTCGCCAATCCGAATGCCCAGCGTGGTGAGTATGGGCAAATTGCTCCCACGTTTTAGGAATTCGCTCTGGAAATCAGAGGCCATGTTCAGCAGCGGACGTCGTACGGCATTGAGTGTGATGAACTGATTTGACTCCAAAACAGCAGATTTTTTCATAGTGTTTTTTCAATGAAAAATCCAGATTTTCCAAAGTCTACAACAATTTTTATTGCAGGGTGTAGAATGAGCCCATTTCAGGGTAGTAACATAATATTATGAATCACCTTGTTAAATAAAGCACCAAAAAATAGTACCCTACCTATGCTGGAGGCACGCATGTAACGTGAGACCATAGACCGCACCACAGATCAAAAAACAGTCACTAACTACCGAATTTTCACTTTAGTCTGTAATTCTGAGAAGAAAGTAATAAAAGAGTCTCCCATCCCAACTGTAATTTCTAAGCATAGTAGACTCTCTCATTCATCCAGGCACTCAGATCCTTGAAGATAACTGATGTGCACGAATCCGTGGGTAGACCAGACCAGGCACGTCGAAACATTTGGCAAGAATTTGGCTCATTTCCACATTTTGCAGAAGCTAGAATTCAATTGCGTGGCTACGCTGGCGCCTTCCCACGTTTCGTCCACCTCCAGGCTGAGGCGGGGCGGCAGCAGCGGCGGAAAGCCTCAAGATGCGGAAATGTCCGATCCTCGGCGTTGGATACATATTTCTGCCTTTTGGTTTTGAAACTCTAGGACCGTGGAGCCCAGAGATGTGGCTTTTATTCGATGCATTATCGAAGGCTGGTGGATAGGTGGATGAGATCAGTGACCAAAGGGCTGGTGCTTTCCTCGGACAAAGGAAAAGTAAAGCGAGGTAACATAGCCAGCCTTTGGGCACACTGCCTGCGTTTGTTTGGTGATCTGAAATTTCTGCAGTAGAAAACAGACTTCATTTCTAGAATTAATAAGTGGTCCAAATTTTATTATGTTTCAAGAAATTGTTAATAGTAGGAATGAAAACATGTGTTGGTACTACATTAATAATTCAAAATATACATTTCGCCGAAACATATTGATTTATTTATGAATTCGATCTGGATTGTGTAGTGACACAGGGTTGGTTGACCATGGCACAGCAGATGTGGGCAGATGCTCGGACGTTGCCCGTTACCGCCATTTTGTTTTTGCGCACCTTTTTCCTTTGGATGTGTAAACATTTTTATAATAGCTTTAATTTGTACTATTGTTGACTTGTCTGATACTGGAGTTTGAAAATAACACATGTTTATCAGTCTGTCTCGGCAGCCGAGCTTAGATTTCTAACAATGATTAAATATACAACGAAAAGAAACCAGATCACGCTAACATTTGTCGCGCAGCGGGAATCGATTCCGCACCTCTTGCGTCTCAGACGGGCACTCGCCCGCTACGCCACCGAAGTCGTCAAATATGAAACACTTCGAAAAAATAATGTTGTTTTTTCGCTAAAATTCTTTATTTTTTTGTTGATAGAATGAACCCCTTTCGAGATATTCATATTCCTAAAGAGTAGAATAGAAAAACGTTTATTTTGTTACCAATACAACCAGCCTTAACATAACACAATATAAAAATGAAATTCAATTTCATGGTAACAAAAACGGCCACCACTCAGCACGTGCTAGGGCAGAGCAGCTCATACCAAAGCGCTGGACTTCCGTGGTCGCACTCAGATGTGATCGTGCAGTAGGTAGGTACTATCACCAAAATTTCCGCATAACCAATTTTGAAACTGTTTCGCTGTACACGGCTAAGTAAGCCTGTCCGGCCCATCTCTTTATTTATTGTGATCCTTTGAGGGTGAACCATTCATTTTATGACTTTGATTACCCAGTCTGTTATTCAGTTGCAACCAAAACAATACGAACATATTTATTAGACGAAAACGGTACTTTTTATGATTACGCATTTACGCAAGCAAGGCACAGATCACTTCACGCAAAATACACCCTTAGGGTGGTAAGGCGGATAGGGTGATAGTACCTACTATTGCGATACAGTGTCCTAAAATTACTAACCTATTATACATAGTCCTTATTATGAATGACTTTGCGTACTCATTCCTTATCTTATCACGCGGTCAGAATGCGATCCTTACAGTTGTATAGGTATCTAGACACTCATTGCATTCCCCAAAATGGATCCACGAAGCGTTTGATTTAACACCTCTAATTTCACGGATAATTTGTGTGGATCGAATGCTCTTTGTTTCGTTTAAATTAGCTATCGATCGGTCGCCATTTGCTTGTTTTTTGAGGACCACGTTTGGTAGAGAATTTAGGGCGTGTGCTTTTCCAACTGCCGTTATCAGTACATCAGGAAGGTTGACAAGGTTGACCAAAAAATAACAAGTACGACTAAGGAAGAACTTGGGTTTGAAGTATATGAGTCACATCAAACGTTATTGTTGACACAGTTAACAAAAATTTACGTCTTATAACCTTTGAAAGCCGTGTTGGCCTAGTGGGGTGTTCCCCGACTTTCGATACTAAGGTTCGATCATCGAAGCCGGTTTTTCTCTTCGAAAAAATTAAATGCGCGAACATCGTCAGGATACCGGGATGTGCTTGCAACCTATGGAATACTCACCACTGCAAACTGTGGCATGCGCCAAATGTCGGGACATGCCTCTAACTACCTTTCTTAGACTCAAGGACAGCTCCTTGTAGATGTCTAAGGAGAATATCAGAATCTGAGCGGTTTTCAACCATTACTGGGGATAAAAGTCGTGAGCCTATTATTTTTTTTATTATTCCATGTTCATATTTTTTTTCAAAATTGTACCTTTCCTCTTAGTTTAAAAAGACTGGGGACTGGGGACTTGGGTCCCTAGTTTTTTTGTACACCAGCCAACGCAATGTAATGTATGTAGCTCTACCTAGGCTAATGCGTATTTGTTTCCTCTAAGTTTTTCTGTGAAGTTTTCATAAGGTGTAAAACCTTAAACAAACTATTGGATTAGTATAGATTGGATTAGTTAGGTTCGACAGGATCCTAGCAAGTGGTCTCTGCCAACCCCTAGAAACAGGCGATATTTTATGTATCTGTTAAAGTCAAACTTACGTTCCCTCCCTTATCCTATGCTGGTTGTGCCTCGCGTGGAAGTCCAGCAGTTCCTGTATCAGACCTGCTTCCAGCATGGCGTCCACTCGGCTGTTCAGGCGTTCGTCGTGCACTTTCTGAAACAATTCAGAATTATCCTAAGCAAGTTTGTTAATCGCCAACTCTGTTGGAGTTTTATGCCATAGACTCCGTGTCGTGGCTTGACTTACAGGTGGATTCAAGATTCAAATAGCTATTATTCACAACCTAGTACTAGTTTACAATGAAATAATTAAATTAATAATAGTTTAAACATCGGTATCAAAAAGATTGTTTTGCTTTTCAGAATAGGCCTCCCCCAGTCTCCTATAGCTCACGATCTTGAGTTGTCCTTCTTCACGTCACGCCTGCGTCGTCTTTCCATCCTTGGAATGGTCTCATTATTTTCCTTTTCCCTTCCCTAGGACACCAATCTATTACATCTCTAGCCCATTTCTCCTTTTTACTTCTTTACAGGTAAAGCCTAACTATGTAAGAGTCGAGGTGCTACGCCACTAGCGGTCACCTATCCATCCTATACAGTTGAAGGCTAATCTTATCACTTCAATCAGTTAAAACTGATGCATTGGCTCTACCACTGTAGCCAAACCTGTACCAGTTAGTTATATCTACTCTACGGGCTCCATACTCAGTCCAACACGTAGTTATGCCATTTAGGTCGTGCGTGCGTGCGTCTGTCCTACGACCTATGCAATCGTATAGGTTCTATTAATAAATGCAGGCGAAGCTGGGGAACATAACTAGTTATGTACAGTTGTGCTCACAAGAGCATGTACATATTTGCAGAGTCTGCCGTTAATGTGGTAAAATTGACTTTCGTTGGAATATAAATCATCACAAGTGTAATAAAGTATCATATCCTACTAATATTATAAATGCAAAAGTTTGTGAGGATGTTTGTGGTTCAGTCACGCCGTAACGACTCAACCGATTTCGATGAAAATTGGAATTCATACATACATACTTTATATCAAGAAGAAGATTTTTTAATGTTTTATGCCTCGGCTAAAACAGTCTCAAATCATGATGGAGGCTTTAGGGCGTCCGAGAACTGGGGTTTCCCCGAGGAAAAACATGACGCAGGACCAGCGAAAATTCATCGAAATATCTGGAGAGCAGAGCACTGTTGCTACACTGATTCTTTCATCGACGGTCATAGGCCCTTTTCAGGACCACAATACCTCAACCTGGTCGCTGACTTAATACAGGATGACTAAGAAAGAATCAGTGACACAACAAGTAAGCAAGCATCGAAATATCTTTACACTCATGTCAGTGAGTGTACCCACATGCAACTGCTATCCTTGTACCAGATAATACTGTGATAATTTTAATGATTGAAATTATTTAGTGCCTTAACTACCTTTAGTCATGTGCGTCAGGAAAAGGTGTTTACTTATTTAAAAGTGTGCTTATTTATTTGTAGTAATGTAGGCTCGGTTTTTACATAATTTGAAAGTGGCTATTTGTAAATAGCTTCTATGCGCGTCTTCGCTCAAGTTGTAAACTAGCTATTTACTACATCATCATCATCATTTCAGCCGTAAGACGTCCACTGCAGAACATGCCCCCACAGATTTCCAGAGCGAATTCATATCATGTGGGGGGATATGCTCATGCTCACCATGATGGGCATGCGGGTTGGCGAGCGCAGATAAAGCTATTGTTGATAGGGAACACTGCTGCCCATCCCTTTGCTTGCTTTTTCCTTAGTCGCCTCTTACGACATCCACGGGTACTAATGTAGGGGCCTATTCTTCAGCCGGGGCTACCATGTCATTGCTTAAATATATATATATTTTTGTTAATAGAATAAGCCCCTTTCGATATCGTAGGTATATAACTTACGGAACAGGTTGTAATAATAATGTTAAAATGTCGTTCAGAGTGTTTCGAAGATACTAATTATCGCGCAGCGTATATATCATATAAAACTCTATATATGACACTGCATCAGGTATACAGGTCAGGCAGCCCGGTCACGACTTATACGTTATTACCTGCTCAATAATACATGCCCCACGATCAGATTATCATCTTGGTTTATAGGGCTACCGGTGAACCTACTAATCGTTGGCATAGTGGTACTTCGATCTGAAGGTCTTGGGTACGAATTCCGGCAGAGCACAAATTGATTTTTGCAAGCAAGTGCTCAAAACGGTGAAGTAAAAAATCGTGAGGAAACCCGCGGCTTAGTTAGTTCCGCACGTTTTGACCATGTCTTTGTGGATAAGGCCGACTAGGCTGAGAGGATGGTACCCATAGGTCTAGGTATAGTCCCATAGGTTTGACTGGCCTCAGAGCTCAGTTGGTAGTAACTCTGCCTTCTGCGCTAGAGGTCGCGGGTTCGATCCCCGCACTGGACAAACATTTGTGTGATGAACACAGATATTTGTTCTGTGTCTGGGTGTTAAATATATATCTATTATGTATATCGGTCTCTGGTACTCATAGTACAGGCTATGCCTAGTTTGGGATCAGTTGACCGTGTGAATATGTCCGGAATATTTATATTTTTTTTAGGTGCTGGGCAAGCCTACTCCATCTAAACATGTTCCAGGCACCACAACATCCTGTAAGTGAGTTAAAAGTTCACCTGACGCTATATAAATCATCTAGAATACACGTAGATATAATAAGGTTGTTTTTTATTAATTGACTGTTCACTTAGTTAATTTAAGTTATTACTATTATAATTTTTTGCATGCCATCTCTTTAAATTTGCATATCGTCGCCGGTCAAGCATGTTGAACCACCTACAAGTTTTGTAATCCACTGTACACATGTTTAAGCAAATAAATGATCTTTATCTTTATCTTTATCTTTAAGGCATAACTTTTTTTGTTCTGTATCTATGCCAGTTCACTATAACCTACTTTAAGCTCATTTAAGCCAACCGAGGCCCCGCATACCTTGAACAGTAGCCCATATTAATTCAATCAGTAATAACCATGAGCCAATTTCAAATTCGGACATCCTACCAACATTGGGCTAACTCCGGATACACTCACGCGCCTCCCACTATCGAGGCACAAAACGGTTTACGATCGACTCCATTGAGAACCTGGCCACAGGTAACTGAGATAGCTGGTTTACTCAATCGTCGGTTATAGTAAACTGGCTTCCGCTCGCGTGGTACCACCAAGTCATCAAAAGCAAAGACAAGAGTCAAGGTAGGAAACGGAAGAGGAAGGCGCATCCCAAACTCGATCCCCCATAACATAGACTTCAGCGGCGGCACTGGGGGTTGTCCGCCGCCGACTGACAAGTCTCAAGATCTCGAGATGGCGCGCGGAGGTCCCGCGTGCCTCTCGTAAGAGCTATGAGGTGAGTTCTAACAGAAGATGTGGATCAATTAGCCAAGGACGACGGGGTCATGCAAGAATGCGCAAGCGTACCCACAGCCCCGACCAAAGCCGTGAAGAAGGACCCGTTGGGTCTGTAAGAGTCCGACATAATCCTTCCGTTGCCCCCGCGACAGGAAGATATCATGGAGGATTTCCCAACGTTAAAAAAAAGTACTTGAACACGCGGACGAAGTTGCGGGCGGTTCAGCTAGTTGGTAACAAGTATGTAGAATGCTAGCCATTCGTCGACCCACTGTGACCAGCCCACTGACACCGTTGCACCCGTCTGAGTGAATGACATAATTGGAATGACTCATGCAATGCAATAGTGCCAGCGGTAGGTTCAAGGAGTGTAGGTATTACTGTTGTTTATGTACAGATGTTGACTGGATATGCGATTATGGCTAGAATTATGTCTCCATTTTGTACACAATGGTCCGAGACTGCAAACTGATGAGGTAAATTGATATATAATGAAGGGATATTGCGTGGCGTTCTCAAAGGTGTATCAGATGACCCCACTTCTCTAAAAGGGTCGTGGCGTTCTTATATGCACGCACGCGGGTTGGCGAGCGCAGTTAGAGCTAAATTGGGAAAATAGGGGACGCTGCGGCCCATCCTCTAGCTTTTTTCTCTTAGTCGCCTCTTACCACATCCACGGGTAGTTATGGAGAGGCCAATTTTTCAGCTGGGGCCATCAAGGATTAAATGTTATTTGGTGTTTAAAATTTAAATAGACCAAATTCACGTCAA
The DNA here is from genome assembly GCA_947579855.1 of Anticlea derivata. Lineage (NCBI taxonomy): Eukaryota > Metazoa > Arthropoda > Insecta > Lepidoptera > Geometridae > Anticlea > Anticlea derivata. Next base: position 10,334,235 of record OX388270.1, read on the forward strand.
GGTTTGCCAAATTCACGGCCCATCGTGCATTGAACTGCATAGTTTCCATACAAATAGACTGTTTAACATGACGGAATATTTATGCGAGCGTTGTACTGGTTGGACGTAATCGACTGATGTCCAAGGCCGGCAGTCTGGTTTCCAAATTCTAATAAAATGACTTGCGGAATGCAAAAAATAAAGCGCACACAAAATCTCACCACCATTATTAATGCGAATGTTTGGATGGATGGATGTTTGTTACTAAATCACGCCCGAACGACAGAATGGATCTGGATCTAATTAGGCAAAGAGTTTTTTTTTTTTTTTAACAATCACAATAAGGAGTAGTGGTCTCTTTAGATTTAGAAACATATTGTAACTTATGTTGACGCCATCTAGTCTCCGAACACGCTTCGGCTGTTTCGATATACGAACGCGCCCACGCCAGCCTTGGCTAATAAGAAGCCTTCGCCATGACGCGACAATGGCGGCAACCAATGAGGAGAACGCTGGATCACGTCATGTGCATCCCCTACCTAAGACGAAGAAACCACGAGTCACTTTCGCTCGCCCGCCAAACTAGCCGCACCTCTGTGCTCCCATATATTCTAGATAGCCTAATTTATTGTATTCTAGTAACTAAGTGTGTCGTTCCTATACTGTAAAACGCGCATTAAAACCCTAGGAAGCTAAAACTACTTTCAATTATTAAGTTTGTTCCCTATCCCGAACAAAAGTGGCGACCGTGACAGGACACGGCTTGCACGATAATCTTCTATCGAGTTCGACAGGTCCTTAAACTACACCGAAGCCGAAGTGGACTTGGACTGGAGTCTCATCACCACCGAGAATTCTCGCTTGGGTGAGATCTGAAGAGGGCCAAAGAAGAGGACTTTACGTAGGATAAACCAATCCTACGGGGAAGAGGAACGAGCCGCTACGGAGGTCAATTTGCCGCGTACCTACCTATTCTACGTGGTGCACTGGAGGTGCCTACGTCCTGGAGCCGCCTAATCAGCCGAAAGACAGCTGTGGAGCCTGGATACCTACCTGCTTTGCTTTGCCTACCATCATAAACGTGAGCCCGTTCCTATCATTCTTCCTAGTTCTCTCCTCTTCTATCTGTGTTCATGCCTAGTGTCCGTTTCTCTAAATGCTCGGTGAATTTATCTTAAACAAATCAAAGTGCCGGTGAAATTGCGTACCTACATAATTAGCGGTAAGCATTTGCCTAATCATTCAAAGTGAATCTGCAAGCTAAACTCATTTTCAAGCCTAAACTTTGTGGTTTATTTCATACTTACCTACCTACCGATTATTGCACTATCACTCCCTACAACCAACGAGTTTTGTGCCTATTTATTTATTGCAATTTCACTCACCTGCTAATGTTGATATTCATTTTTAGAGCGAAAGTCAAAGTACTACCTAATTTAGTTATTTCCCCAGATTGTCGTTGCCATTGTTTATTATTTAACGCATATTTACTAATTAAATTCACCTAAAGTACATATTCCCCTCTGTCCTACGCTGCACACTCGCCGCAATCAGCTGTTTAGATGTTCTGACGTTGATTCCAGCGTAAGCGATTTCTCGGGTCAACGACCTGGCGCGCGCGCCTGCTGCTAGCCGTAAGCCGACTGCACTCTGCTCAGCTGATCGCCTGCGTCGCTGATAAGAAACCGGACCTCCACTGCGCGCTGGACTACGAATGAGGAGCGTATCGTATACAATTTAACTATTTAATCGATATTCTTGATAATTTCTCGCAATGACTACCGAACTTAATTTTAAAGAACTAAATGCTAAGCGTGGTTCCATCAAGGGACGCGTAACCAAGTTTAAAATGTATTTAGATTCACTAGTAACTTTCGATCATATTTCGGCCGTGGAAATTAGTAAGCTTGCGATGAAGTTAACGAGAATAGAAGCGTTATTCATTGAGTTCGACGGGTTGCAGAGCCAAATAGAGGTACTAAATGAGTCTAGCCAAGATGTAGAATTAACTACTCGCGACTTAGTAGAACAAGAATTTGATACTTGCATTTCTATTGCTCAAGATTTAATTCAAACGCATAGCTCGCCCCCCAAGCAGGTGGAAGGTAATGTGTCTAGCTGTTCTCATTCCAATGGTTGCCACCATCATGAACATGATGGTTACAACACATCAGGCTTCAAGTTACCTACGATTAGCATACCTAAATTTGATGGTACCTATTATAAATGGTTAGAGTTCAAAGAAGTATATTCTTCATTGATTCATGATAATCCTAAAGTTAGAAACATACACAAATTCCACTACCTCGGCTCCTACTTGGAGGGTGAAGCTGCTCGAGTACTCAGTAATCTAGAAGTATCTGATAAAAATTATCATGAAGCTTGGTCACTCCTCTGCAACCGGTATGACAATAAAAGGCAGCTGATCAATAACCATTTAAAATCCCTATTGGGTATCGAATCGGTTCGTGAGACTGACAAGTCTCTCAGATTTATTATAGACCACGTTACCAAAAACCTACGTGCCCTCACCTCGCTAGGGCTACCTACTGACAAGTGGGACATCCTAATTGTTCATATCCTATCGGCAAAGTTGGACAACAGTACAGTTTACAAATGGGAGGAGCACCGAAATACTTTACCTGAAATACCTACGCTCAATGACTTCTTCTCCTTTTTGAAAAATCGTGCGGACGTCCTAGAAACTGTAAACCAGTACAAAACTGACAAACTGACAGCGAGCAAACAGCTACCGCACCATCCAACCCAACCTAAGTCACAAACTAGAGCATTCGTCGCTACGTCTAAGGAGACTACTCCTTCTTCTCGAGCAACCCTTGAGTGTGTTATTTGCGCTGGCAAACACCGCATCTATGACTGCATCACATTCAAGTCTAAGACCCTTGAAGATAGGAACTCCACTGTCGCGTCACTCGAATTGTGTCACAATTGTCTACGACCTGGCCACACTAGTCAGGCATGTAGGCTACCCGGTACTTGTCGCTCCTGCAAGGAAAAACACAACTCATTGCTACATTTGTCCGACCTAGACTCTTCCAGTCCTTCTCCTAGTGCTACTGAAAGTCCAACCACATCGGTAGTCATGTCTGCATTGTCTTCACCAGAAATTATGTTGTGCACTGCCAAGGTGCGTCTAAGTAATCCTAATACCAAAGAAACTATAAGTGTCCGTGCTTTACTCGACAGCGGGAGCCAATCGTCCTTTATCACTGAGAGTGTAAAGAAAAGACTCAATTTGACTCCTCAGCCATCAAATGTCAGTATTGCCGCTATAGGGAACACTACTCTAAATCTGAGCCCAGAACGCTGTGCTCTAACCCTCCAATCAAATTCAACTTCATTCGAAGTTACGATGTTCTGTCTGGTATTGAAAACTATAACGGATGACCTACCCAAGCGTCCTTTCAATATCAGTTCATTAAACCTAAATGACTTTGAGCTTGCAGACCCCAACTTCAACGAACCATCCCCTATTGATATGCTTATCGGCTCGGACCTGTTTTGGGACTTGATAGGTTCCAAACAGCAGTCCCTAGGGTCAGGAAACCCTAATCTTCGTAGCTCTAAGCTTGGATGGCTCATCGCAGGTCCTGCGCCTATTCAAAGTCAACCTCCTCCAAATAAGTCCCTAACGTGCAATTTTCTTCTGAGGATCGAATGTCGCACAGACATCCAGGAGGACCTGTCTAAATTTTGGGAACAAGATAAGGCAGTAAACCTACCTAAATTGAAAGCGATGTCCGCTTTGGTGGCGGAGGATGTACCTCCGGCACCCTTTTTTTAATTTCCAAGAACATTCTAATTTAATTACTCTACAAGGAGTTTATGCCAAGGTCTTTAGATTTTGTACAATTGCAAAAAGCCCAATGATAAGCTGACGGGAACTCTACATGTTCATGAACTAGAAAAATCCATGACTGTTCTCACTAAAGTAGCTCAAAATGAATCCTTCCCCAAAGACATAAACACTCCATTCACAAAAACATCTCTAAAGCCAAGTACTCTACTCTGCTCCCCTAACACATGCATACATGACACAGGCCTACTTTGTGAGCGCTACTTGACCATGGGAGGTCGAAAGCTCGCAAGAGACGTCGCACAAAACTTCTCAGTTTGCCGTCGCTTCAAACGCGACACGATGGCCAATATAATGGGTAATCCACCAATGGATAGGGTAGATGTTCCATTTAGTACTGTTGGCACTAACTTTGCCGGGCCCTTCCTAATAACAGATGGCAAGGGTCTGGGATGCAAGATAACTAAATGTTATATATGCAGCGTTGTATGCTTTAGGTATAAGCGCTTTCTTCTAGAATTTGTAAGCGAACTATCCAAAGCCGCCTTCTCGCTAACTTTAAAACGATTTATTTCTCGTAAAGAAATACCTAAAATTCGCTACTGCAACAATGGTCGATACGTTGTAGCTGCCGCCAAAGAATTTAGCATTTTTCTACAGTCTAACAAAGACTCTATTTGTTACTTTGCTGCACGTCGTCGAGGCATTGAATTCCGCTTCTCTAACGTATACGCTCCTCAGTTCAATGGTTTGGTAGAGGCCGGAGTCAAATCAGCAAAGTCTCACCTTCATAGAACCTTACGTCAATCTCACCTAGCATTTAAAGAATTGACCTCTGTATTTACACAAATGGAAGCTATCCAAAATAGCCAAACCCTATATCCTTTGAGCCCGTCCCCTAACGATTTCCAGCCTCTTATCCAAGCTCACTTTTTGATCGGTAGGCAAATGACGGCGCTTCCCTCAACGAGCTACCAGCACGCATCACCTCGACCGGATCCAGCGCCAAACCCAAACCTAGCAGCACTTCTGGAGCCGATGGTCTTCAGAATACGTCGCCGGCCTACAACAGCGGACAAAGCGACGAGAGAAGTCCAGAGATCTCAAACTCTACAACCTAGTCCTCATAAAGGAATCTACGCCTCCGCTGTGCTGGCACCTTGGGAGAGTCAGCCTGTTCTACATCAGCTCTGATCAGACGCCTAGAGTAGCTGATAAAGCTAAGGCCAATGGCACTATAAAGAGAGCACTCAATCGCCTGGTTCTACTACCTTCTTACGAAGGCAATGAAGCTTGAAAGCTGTACTAGAGCTTTCAACGGCCGGGAAGATGTTGACGCCATCTAGTCTCCGAACACGCTTCGGCTGTTTCGATATACGAACGCGCCCACGCCAGCCTTGGCTAATAAGAAGCCTTCGCCATGACGCGACAATGGCGGCAACCAATGAGGAGAACGCTGGATCACGTCATGTGCATCCCCTACCTAAGACGAAGAAACCACGAGTCACTTTCGCTCGCCCGCCAAACTAGCCGCACCTCTGTGCTCCCATATATTCTAGATAGCCTAATTTATTGTATTCTAGTAACTAAGTGTGTCGTTCCTATACTGTAAAACGCGCATTAAAACCCTAGGAAGCTAAAACTACTTTCAATTATTAAGTTTGTTCCCTATCCCGAACAACTTACAATAATCTAAAATAGAATTCGGTAAATATGTAACTAAATATTTTAATTATCATTTATTGATATTATTGATGATGATGATGATGATGATGATTATTATTATTATTCTTTATTCTTTATTCTTTATTGTACACAAGAAAACACAGATTACAGCAATAAAAAAGAAAGGTATGTACAAAGGCGAGCTTAACCCTAAAAAGAGTTTTCTTCCAGCAAACCTTTGAGGCTAGAGAGAAGTGATTATAGAGGGAGGTTCGTGTACCTAAACAAATATGGTTAATAGTAAATAACATTTACATATACAAATTACAAAAATACTGTTACCTATTATAGATGTTATTATAGATATATATAGTCTGGAAAAGTACATAGGCTACTTTTTATCTTCGAGGTACCATGCGAGCGATGCCGCGGGCGGAAGCTAGTGTGTTATAAACAAAATTCTGGGCAACCTATGAGTCGAAATTATGCAATGAGGGATTCTGAATTTTCAGGCTTCTTCGTATTCTTAATCGTCTGAAGGAGAATTTTGACTGAAAATTCCATAATAATCATACTTAAATGTTCCCATGCCATGCTATGGCTAATATACGGTAATTATTGATCTTTGCTACCGATCTTTAGGTATTGATCTAAGTCACCGATGTGCTGTACAAAAGGCGTATGAATAAGGATCATCGAAAATAATTATAGGCACGCGCGCCGTGTTTGTTGCCTGATTATTCTAAGCTTGGTCGCGAGGAACAGGCGTAGCTACACCTAGTTTCTAAGTCGTTTCGAAGTGATCCTAGTGATTTTATTGAAATAAACGCCTTTTGATTTTAACTTTGACAATAACGCAGACAATCATTATTAGATAGAAAGCCAAGTTTATTGACTCCATTCCCATAACGTTCAAAACGAACCCCGAAATTACACAACAATAAACCTAATAAGAGGGTATCTGACAATTAAACTGTAATTAACTTGTAATCGCGTTACCAGACCATCAACTAAGGCACACCGTCGACCAATTTGTGCCTTATTTTTCTGAATAAGCGAATACAGATTTTAAAAAGTCAGCAGAATGCAATTAAATTCTTTTTTTTTTAAGTAAAGTTACCTATTATATACTTTTTGCATCTCAGTGATGTGTGCAAGGTATAACGTTTTGACAACGTTTTTACAATACATTTAGGTATTTTTTTTTTTATACAACAGGGTGGCAAACAAGCTTACGGCCCACCTGATGGTAAGCGGTTACCGTAGCCTATGAGCGCTTGCAATACCAGAGGCATCACGCACGCGTTGCCGACCCCGAACCCCCTCCCCCCCTAAAGAGCTCTGGCAACCTTACTCACCGCAGGAACACAACACTATTTGAAACAAATAATGTTATTTGGCTGCGATCTTCTGTAAGGCGGAGGTACCAGGCGGGCTGCTCCAATTCAGAACGAGAAAATCTCGCTGTGCCCTACCTCCTCTTAAAAAGTAAAAAAGTATAAAGTCTAGAAAGTAGCTCCGTGTACTTATATTTACAGTCCGAAGTGTAGAGAAAATTGTAGACAAAACTCTATGTAACTCTGCCACTTCTGTAGACAAAACCAAAGTTTTGCCTACAGAAGAATATTGTTTTCGATTTTTTTCTAAGAAAAAATCGAATTACCAAAAGTCGAAGGACAAAAGTTATTGCCTACTGGGAGTAGAATAAGGCCCTTTTGGCTTTCGTAACATCTATTGAAACAAAGTGTATTATGATAAGTGAACTACCTACTAATAATATTATGTTTATTCATGCAACGCAGCTCTAGTAGATATTTTCCTTTACTCAGGTGCATCGTTCGAAAACGCGCACTTTGCTCTTTGAAGCGTTTTTCAACGAAACATATTCCTTCCGTTACGCCTCATAAACTGTCTTAAACATAAACGAAGGCAAGCTTGTATATGTATCTGACATTGGCGCCAAGATGGAAATAATACGAATTAAATAAACCAGACTGTTATGTACTTAATTTATGTGCAACAATTTAAGGTAAATGTCGTCGAGTGAATGATGCATTCATTCATTCGGCCACGATAACATAGTTGCACAAAATTTAGAATGAAAAAATTATATAATAATAACTTTTAAACGAACAAATCTTAACATTTGAGGAATTTCGTGCATCTCTAAATAATTATGTCCTTCATAAATTATTATTGTTGCGAAATATATGAGCATGGCATGCAGCTTTGTATCTAAGTAATCCAAAAAATAACAGATTTGGTGCCCTACGCATTTGTAATTATAAGTAGGATATCAGTAGATTCGTATTTCAATAAAGATCGCTATACGCAATGGGCAGGAACCGAAAACCGTTGCAGAATAAAGGTTTTAGAATGGCGGCCACGAACAGGGCGATAGTGTTGGAATTGGAAGACGTTGCAGGAAGTGGGGGGATGGACAAGGCTCAAGATCGATCGTCATGGCACTCTTTGGGGGAGGCCTACGTCCAGCTGGACTTCTACAGGCCGATGATGATGATGAATTATACTGTCGGTCTAGATAGGGAGTAAAGTAAAACGAAGCATTCGTAAAATTTGCAGGTAGTAAAAACTTAGAGCCCGAATTCATACTTGGAGCGCGGTGGAACAACCAGGTTCATTGTAGGAGTATTCTAACTACTCGCTTACTTTGAATTCCTGTTCAACAAGCCCACGTATTGCTTTTTCTAGAAGACGGAAACCTTGACGGCTCAATAAATTTACGTATCATTTTCCTAAAATACACATTTTTAGACTTCGCTTAGTTACCGTCTGTCTGACCTCGAGAACGGTCGTAAAACCAGCAGTGCCACAGAATATATTGAAATGTCTGCCGTACAGAAAATTCACTTCGGCAGTTTAAGAATAGGGTATAATAAGGTTGGAAACTCCAACCACGGAAAGCTTGCAGATCATGCAAACTTTGAACGCTCAGCGGGAATCGAACCTTGCGTCTCGACGGGCCGTCCCCCGCTACACCACCGAGGTTGTCTCTTGACAGATCTTGCATAATAATAATAATAACATAATTTATATTTCTATCAGATAACTTCGCTCGGTATACCATCTTGTCCATTGCTTTTGTCGGTTTTTAGGGCTTCCATTTTCTTGTTTATCTTTATTGATGTTTTAATTATATTTTTGTTGTTTTTTTATGTACATAGTTAATTTTTTACCATTATCAATTGCTTACGTTTTTTAGGAAATAAAAGGCTATACCTAATAATAATAATAACGTATATTTCTATACTGTACTCATCAAGCCCGTTCTTTTGATATCAAACACGATATATTTTATCATTTTTTTATGAGAAATTCGCACTTAGTTTCTGTCATTGTGACTTAAGTTCGATTGACGTAATACATATAGCCTATGACATTTGGACCATGAAAGCGCGTCATTTAACACCTCATATGTCAAAGTATGACCTGTAGTTTTGCTACAAGGGCATAGATTAACATAAATTCACAGTAACGCAGACTGTTGAACACATAACCCTCCGGAGTCGGGTTAAAAACTGAGTAAACAGTTGTAAGCTTGTTGTATGAAGTTAATTGAAACTCAAAGACGTATGATAGCTCGATTCCGTTTTCTTCACTGACTGAAATAGTACTACATGAGTTGGCTTTGTTTTAAAACGCAGAGCACGCAACATCTTTAGGTTTAATTTAAGGGACAAGTTGCTCGCATCGCAGCCCAGCCAAATTGAATCTAAATAACGCGCGATAAGACTCACTTTACCCTGGCAGACATTAAAAGTGACACAACTGGCAGCACCGTCGCAATTTCGCAATCGCCGTATTAAAATTCAGTAGGAAGCCAGCTGCTCGCTGACCGCCCTTGACTTAGAGTTTATAATTCCGGCTAATTGTACAACTAGACGCGCCAGTGACGGTCATAGGGCTGGGATCATAACTAATCTGAGTTAGTCGGAGTCCAATACCTCAGTGCCTCAAGACTGTAGTCTTTGACCAATGAAAGCGCAGCGGACGGTCCCTTACTAGATGAAAAGACGACCTTATAAAGGTAGCTGGGCGCCGTTGGAAGATCCGTCGCTCTGGAAATCTATGAGCAAGTTTCAGCAATGTACATCCTACGGCTTATATCTCAGGTATCTAGTCTTAAAGTAGGATGAAGAAAAAAGACCCAGTGTCAGCCCGGATTTAGGGAGTTTCCTACGCCGTAGCATGGTCAGCGAGGTGAATAAGGAGTAAAAAGTGTTTTTTCTTAACTAGTTGTGAAAAATGGTTGTGAAAGTGGACTAAGCCGCTGGGCAGGGAAATTTTAAATAAATTTTGAATGTTATATCACACGCTGATTAAACACGGCTTTAGTCAAATCACAGAATGTATCAGTTAAATAATAGTATCGGCTTTCGGGATAGTAGGTATTCATACACCTTGGATACTATGTGTGTGTTCCGTCTTTCTGAAATAAGGTAGACATCTCATTTTCCGCGTATTTTCCGGCAACTCTGGTCACGTTTCGCAATGTTTTTTATGTAATCGAAAGGTGTTGTATATCCGCAAGTAAAAGCGGTCTGCGAGGCCGGTAGCGATTGTTGACGATCTCTTATGGGCCGTGACAAAGCGCGGCAAAGAGCCGGGTTCTCACTGTGCGCGCTGTTATTGGAATTTCGTTGAGATTTTCTGAGCTTCAGTGCTTTAGACCTATTCGCATTCTTCAAACTATCATTATCATGAGCCTGAACGAGACCACTGGTGGACATAGGCCTCCCCCAAAGAGTGCCACGAAGAACGGCCAAGAAGAGACGGTCTTGAACCTTCTTAACTTCCCACAACCTTTACAATGTAGGCCTTCGTACATTGCGTCGTTCGGTTCGAGGTCGCCATTTGAGAACCATTAATCCGCTTTTATCCCCAAACGAATAAACGACAATTCTAATTTGGGACACGAAAATTTGAACTTTCGTTCTCTAAATCTAGTTGTTTTACATAAGATCTCAACCAATTTTTCAATGGTTTATGGCAAAGCGGGTGGTATCGTCGTAGGGTTTATGTAGCTTATTCCTTACGATTCAAAAGCTAATAGATCACGCGATTTTCATTTTTTCTAAGTAAGGTGTTGAGTCATTAAATTAATTTGTGTCGGAATCGACAATTCGCGTGTGCCGACTTGCGTAATCGAATTAAAGAATTTTATATAACAATGATAAAGCGAAAATTGATCGAGTTGTAATACATGGTGTGTAAAAAGTTTTTCTTCGGATTGTTAGATTTGGATAAGTTAAAAGATTTTTATGGAAACCCAACATTAAATGTTATGTTATTACGCCTATTTTAGATGATTCGTCATGAGAGTTAAAGAGTCATGTAGAACTTACAGTAAAGGACGCTGCGGCCTGGGAGATGTTTAGATGAAGTAGGCTTGACCATACCTATACCATCTATCCTTAAAGCCTATTCGGCCTTATCCACAAGAAAGACATAGTAATTACGTGCGAAGCTAAGTCGCGGGTTTTCTCACCTTAACCTTCAATACCATTGAGCACGTGTTAATGCACAAATATTCAAATCTTAATATTTTGTCAATCAATATAAGTAACGAAAATCAAAAGATCGGGTGAGGTAAACTTGCTAAGTTTCAAGATGAAAAATATTTCAAGCCAAATACTTTTCTTGCTGACTTGGAGTACAAAATAATACAAAATATATATTTTGGCCTTTTAGTGCGTTGGGCGAGTTGTTCAATGATTCGCCTCTCGCGTCTTCATCCGGGCATTTGCCCGCTACGCCGATACCGAGGTTGTCTAGAATCCGATAAAAGAGTACCTAAGCAAAAAGCATTCAATCTACAACAGTCCGGTTACCGGTCGGACCATCAACACATAGAAAAAGTCCGAAAAAGAAAAGTAAAAAAGTTCCATCCACAGATAGTTCCAGATCATCATTGAAATCGTGCCGAAATCAGACGTTATCAAGTGGGGGGCTAGTTTTTGTCTGTTTACAACTCACGCGTGCTTTTTGTTATCGCGGGGTCTACGAACCTGTCTGTGCCTGTCCGAATCTACAGAGCCGTGGGAGCTTGGAGCACTCATGGAAAGGGGGCAGAGAGGAATGCAGGCCGTTTTAGTGGGGCGAAGAAGATCGGTTAGTGATTGATCTGTAAGCTGTAGATGTCAATCCGAATCTACACAACAGTGCCGTGGAAGTTTAGATAAAAAAAAAGATGAATGCAGAACTGCACGATTAATTGGGGCAAAGAAGAACGTTTAGTGCCTCATCGGCTCATTATAGGTACCAATTTGAAACTAGAGAGCCTGGGATCTTGGCGAACTCATGGAAAGGGGCAGAGAGGAATTCAAGCCGACTAAGAGGGGCGAAGAAGAACGCTTAGTGGTTAATCTACAAGATGTAGGTGTTGTCTGAATCTACAGATCCTGTGGAATGTGGGAGTTTGTAGCTCTCATGGAAAGGAATAATTGTGGATTTGACGGTCCAGTATGCAAAGGAAAAACTGTTTTTGGTATCGAGGTTTTCATAAAACTCGAAACTTTGGCGGTGCCTAATCTATAGATATATAGAAAAGAGATTCAAGATTGACCTGTGAGTGGAGCTAGTAAGAAAATAATTTCTTTAAAAGTAGTGTTTCTAATTGACACAAATCATTGTAAAAGGGCGTATTTAGTGAGACTGGTGGTGGAAAAAATACACTGAGAGACGCCCCTTCCTAAAAATCGGCTCAAGATTTAGATAGTTTGCCCCGTGAGTTTTTTACACATTTCATGTTAAAGTATTCCTTTTCTTTTCCGCCTTGGATTATGGCAACAGTCCTGACCTAACGAGGAAATACAAGAATGAAACTAGTGACCAGGTAAAATGAACTAAACAGGATAAGCTGAAGAAAACCAGTGGCAGTCAATCCTCAGTCCATCCCTGCCTCACGTACCGATATCACTATCTAAAGTCGGTGCTTTGGTACAAGTAATCGACAACTGACGTCGCATGATTGAGAGGCGATGAATGGGCACGAAATCATTTATAAGCCAGCGTTTGATGTGTCTGTTACTGGCAAAGTGTTGATTTAAGGCAATGTAAGATATGATGGTGAAGAAAAAGAAAAGCTGCAGGGCAAAATTGGGTAGAAAAGGCAAATGATAGAACACAGGCAAACTGGAAAAACTTAGAGGTGGCCTATACCCGAAAGTGGCCTTAGCTTAACCCGAAATTCAAATATTTAAGTAGTTAAGTAAACTTTTATGTATGTTAGAAAATAAAAAGGCTATATTATTATTAAGATATGAGGTACGTCGGGATCGTAGCAAGTGGCAAGCTGTGGTCTCTGCCCCTCTGGGAAACAGGCGTGATTTTTTGTATATGTATGTATGTAAGATATTTCGCAATTGACATGGATCTCTTTCTTGGACTGTCAAAAGAACAAGTAAATCAACTGTCCACCATTTTGTAACCGAGCTCCCAGGTTTGAAGAGTTTGAAACACACCAAAGCGCTTCACAATTATACAGAAAAACGGCAGATGAACTTTTTTGTTAAATGACAGTTTCTTGTAAAAAATATATATAAATATACTCATAATTTATTCTTGCCGGTCTTGAAAAACTGACCGCAACACTCGCATTAAGTGTAGATGGCTTAATCAAGTCAGAAAAAAAGTGTAATTCGTCTAAATACATGAATTAAATGTTGTTAACTAGCCAATCGTGATGGAAAATAAACTAGGTATTTGCATTAGTTACATTTTTTATTTTAAATTCTGTGATTCCGCTATTGAGTGTTCACTATTAAATTGTATCGATTTTTGATAAAATCGCTCTGTCCCGGCGTTGCTTGCTTGCTTGTCGTGTCACTGATTCGTTCTTGGTCATCCTTTATTAGGTCAGTGACCAGGCATTGCTCGTTTAATACACAAATAAATACTGAGCACAGGTTTCCCTCGCGAAATTTAACATAAAACTATAAATAAAATACCTTGAATTACACAAATTCCAAGAAAGCTAGTTCCGGATGTGTTAAAAATAAATAAAAACAAAACATTCACGCAAAGGTTAAATAAAATGGTGATGTCAAAATGACCTACCATAATGCAAGTCGGGTTATACTCCAAGTTAGGGTTAAATAAGGCAAAAAAAATAAAGAAAAACGGGAAATCGACAGGTGTAACCGCAAGTTTTGTTTTGTTACTCGTGTGTTATGTACAGGGGGAGTCGAGACGGTACAACATCTGGCGCTTCAGTTTTAATTTATATAGAGCTTATAGTTTCAGTCTTTTATCCCCAAAAATGGTAAAAATCCTGTCAATTCTCCAGGCTTTCAGATCCTTGAAGATGTCTTAAGGGGGCAGTCAGCGGCATGCCCGAATATTTGGGACATGCCCACATTTTGCAGTAGTGAGTATTCCCATATAACTATAAGATAAAATAAGATATTTATTTCTCAACAAACGTCATAAAAAACATATTATACATTGTTTTTACTTAAATAATTTTTATATCATCATTGTATCCAAACTAGGAAAAAACCTGCATGATGGCATACCTATACTGTTAAAAAGTGTCAATGAATCCGGCGATAGAGCAGGTCTAGAAAGGACAGCGCATCCTCGTATCCAAGGGTCACGGGTTAGATTTCCGTATATGTCTAAAACTTTCGTGATATTATAAATCTCACAAACAAAAATTCAATGCACTTTTGCTTTTATTTACAGTAAGAAATTATAAACGAACTCTTTCATAGCTTTCAGTTTGCAACTTTTATTTCTTACAGAGCAGCCTGTATACAACGTTAGGGTGCACAACAGGTGGGCGACGAGCGTACGCGTCGTCGTCGCGTGCCTTACAAACGAACCCGTCCGATTTTGTAGTACTGCCTTTAGTGTGATGACCTCTCAGGATGCAGGTGGTAAAGTTTGTATCACCTTAAGATGTTTATACCGATGAACGAAATAATAAGAATAGATTTAGAAATTCATTTAGATTATAATTCAAAGTTTTACGCAAGTGAAGTTGGCAAAAAAGTTTGTGCTTCGACTTTAAGAAATTAGATATCATTGAAAAATCAGGAAAAAAGATGAAAAAAAGAAAATGAATCGAAAATTTTGTTTTTTAATTATGTATTATTTTTGTGTATTGTGGTACCATGGTATTCGTAACATGACACAGGGAATCTTTGTGTGGGGTCACGACTATGTATGTGACTGTGGGTGTTTTTTATTTGGTGATATTGTGTGTAAGTATTACCAAGTACCTACTCGGAATTTCAACGGAACTCGATATTATAAGGGGAAACATTTATTTAACCAACCCTCGTCAAGGGGTTACCATTTACAAATATTTGCGTGGAGTTTCTGACGGAAACTTCGGTTCTTGGCATTTTATAAACTAACAACAGATGGCCATTGAAATTGCATTTTTTTGAAGCGATGGTTTACCGTTTAGTAGAATTTTTCGGAAAAAATAACTTAGAACACAGAAAACATTTAAAAGGACAAAGGATGGATTGGGCTAGACCGCTGTCCCATTTATCAATTAAATTGTTGTTTGTTTGCTTGCTTGTCGTGTAACTGTTTTACCTTCGTCAGTCAAAGATCAAAATAAAAAAAAAAAATTTGTTCTTCGCGACCAAGCTGTTACAAGTATGGTTGTAACAGCTTGGTCGCGAAGAACAGGCGTCAACTAAGACGAATCAAATTATTTCACTATTATTTATTACAAACATTTGTGACTAACACAGATATTTGTTCTGTGTCTGGGTGTTAAATATATATCTATTATGTATATCAGTCTCTGGTACCCATAGTACAGGCTATGCCTAGTTTGGGATCAGTTGACCGTGTGTGATATGTCCGGAATATTTATTTATTTATTTTATTATTATTTAGGTTCTTCATGTACAAAAGAATAGACACAAGAAATAAAATAAAAATTAAACAATAAAAAAGTGAGTTTGACGTCTGAAGGTATCAAATAGGTAAGTAAAACTTAAAATCAGAAATCAAAATATAATATATTTTCTAATATTTAACAAAATAATTCTAACAAAGTAAATATTTTATAGTGTTACTAGACATTTATTACTTATTTGCTCAACCTCCACGTGGGTTATTAAAACTTTAATTTCCTAATCGAACTTCACACCGTCGACCAATCATTGTAACCATACAGCGATTAATTATCCAACGCCTCTACTTACACCTGTTCAATGCAAATACAACGTCTGGAAAATACATAATTATTGGAATTACCATCTGCTTAGAAAAAGAGAAAAAGCCATTTCTGTATACGGCGATGTCACATGCTCGTAGGTTATCCAGTGCTAGTGACTCTACGGTATTCGTTTCTTTTGTATTGAATAGGCATTCAATTGAAGATGCAATTTATTGAATTGTTTAGGAAATGGAAATCGGCAGATGGATGTAGTACAATGTCTATTTGATGAAAAATAATATAAAATACTTTTGACTCCATGTTTTATAGGACTCAGTTTGAGCGTGACCCTTTTTCTATATTCCTTGTTATAATTTATTATTACAACGATAGAATGTTTACCCTTAATTTAGTTTCGTCCAGAATACGGAACAAAGAAACGATTCGCCATTTCTCCGAAAATACATTACTATCATTCGCTCGCGGCTTCGCTCGCGTGGTACCCGGATAAAAAAAAGACCTATAGTTTATACCAGGCTATGTACTACATACATGCTAAATTTTATTCAAATCCGTTCAGCGGTTACTGCGTGAAAGAGTAACAAACATCTTCACATATTTAACAATTTTCGCATTTATAATTTTGTAAGTGGGAAGTGGGAGGAAGTGGGTTTTGAATACATTATAATAATGGATTAGTGCTTTTAATTTAGTTTTTAGTTAAGATTATAAGTAAGGGCCAGTTCGCGTGATAGGGTAATGGTTAGAGTACGAGATCTAATAAAGTCAGGTATTGCATGTTGCCGACAAATGCTTTTTACAAAGTTGCATACGTATAAATGGCGCTTCGATCAAATAATGTTGATTGTGAATGCCGCCTGGGTAGGAACGGTTAGCGTTAGACGATAGCGCATGACCAATACCTATTACTACGACACTAATATTATAAAAGTTAATGTTGAAGAAGTCGCTTGGAATTAATAAATACTTATGAAGTATTAAACAAAGTGGGCCGTGGTGGCCCCGGCTGAAGAATAGGCCTCTCCATATCTACCTATCGTAAGAGGCGACTAAGGGAAAAAAGCTAGGGGATGGGCAGCAGCGTCTCTCATTTTAACAACGATAGCTCTAACTGCGCTCGCCAACCCGCATGCCCAGCGTGGTGAGTATGGGCAAATCCCCCCCACATGATAAGGAATTCGCTCTGTCTGTGGGGGAGGCCATGTTCAGCAGTGGACGTCGTACGGCTGAAATGATGATGAATGATGATTAAACAAAGTACCTATTTTAATCATTTCAACCGACTTCAAAATGAATGATTTATTAAAACCACCGCAATTTCTCTATCTAAATATCCTTAGCATAATCATTCCCATTCCCATCTCATGGTGGGTTCAACGGTGTCCCTTCTTCCCCTTTCACTTTTTTACATTATTGTGATTAAATGAGGCAGGTAATTAGAAGCATCTAAAATATTTCCTTTTATAATACAGAACACCGGCCATCTTTTAAATGGCCGCCATTTGGTGTAAAAAAACCATAGATAAAAAACATAAACAACGCGACACCTGCTCGTCGTGATTGGCAGGTGCGGCGCGCGCGCATCTGCGTACAGGACCTAAGCTTTTTGCCCTAACCCTTACCGGGTAGGGCTCTTGGCCTTTTTTTAGTGCCTACCATATTAGTACTCATAAGTACTACGTACCTAACCTACCTCCTAACTTCAGCCTAAACAGAAACAATGTATTGTGGTTTCAAAGCAGTCCATTCGCAGCGAGTTTGATACGTTACGGCATTTGCCAACTGACCATTACTCTCTCGTTTTGAAATCTTGCTCGGCCGTACTCTGAATTCGCAGTCGGAACGTCAGCAGTGGACGTCCTACGGCTGAAATGAATATAATGATGTTTTTTCTCAACATAATATCAAAAGGAAAGAGGTTAGTGTCAATATTTAATTGGCTACTACTAGATATACTGTACCCTTGCACATGCCTTGGTGCCTATTAGTTTACGTACGGTTCCCTAATTGGTGCTACCCTTTAAATTAATAGAACCAGATCTTAATCTGACTATATTTGAGAGACCTCGTAAAGAATTTCAAGACGTCGATATATTTTTATTTTGAGGCTAACTGCTTCCCATTAATTGTTGCTTTTAGTAATTAAATGGATTGACTGTCCCTTTAGTACTTTCATTCGAAGCGGCTGTTATTCGGAGGGGATTCGGGGATGGCATACATATTTATGAATCACCTTGTATATAGAAAACAAAGTTATAAGGTTCCGTTTTTTCTCCTTGAGGTATGGAACCCTAAAACACCCAAATATATATAGGTAGGTACATAGTCCTGACCCCACACACACTTTATTAGGAGGATTACCTAGTGATCAGAAAGTACGAGAATTATAGTCCACACACCCAGACCCGAATAAATATTACTCAGCCATGACGGATGCCTATGCCCATAAATTCCCACCAATGGTTGGCCTTGCACGAACGTAATAAGCTATAACAAAAGCCTTCGGTTACCTTATAAACCATAACTTAACTAACTGTCATTGGGTTACGGGATTGACCGTTCAAACTTAGTTTATATAATAAAGGTATAGGAGGAAGTAGGGCACAGCGAGATTTTCTCGTTCTGAATTGGAGCAGCCCGCCTGGGAGGTACCTCCGCCTTACAGAAGATCGCAGCCAAATAACATTATTTGTTTCAAATAGTGTTGTGTTCCTGCGATGAGTAAGGTTGCCAGAGCTCTTTAGGGGGGGAGAGGGTTCGGGGTCGGCAACGCGTGCGTGATACCTTTGGTGTCGCAAGCGCTCATAGGCTACGGTAACCGCTTACCAACAGGTGGGCCGTATGCGTGTTTGCCACCTCAGTAGTATAAAAAAAAAAAAAAGTGAATTGAAATTGAAGAGTTACCTGTTCACATTTCAGCCATAGTATGACGGTGGAGCCTGGTCTTCTTAGCTGACCCTCACTCAGCTTCTGCTCAGCCAGCAGCTCGCTGTGGAGACGACCGGACTTCAGCCACACTTCTATAGACCTGTTGACAAAGAAACATCTAAATTATTACGTTTCTCAAACCCATTATTCCCCGTTAAGCCCCTTCGTCCACGGCGCGACTCAAAAGGAACGCGACTGAAACTGTAGTCACTTATGAGTAGCCTGAATGCGATAGCACTAGTATTTCAATGCGCGTCCGTCCACGACGCTACTCAAAAGGAACGCGTATGTAACTAGTCTCCTGGCGACTCGACATGCTGGTCGCCAGGCGACTGGTTTCGAGAAACTGTTGAAAAATGAACGAATAAAAAATAATTATATGTGATTCTGACCTCTATGTGACTGGAGAAGTAATAATTCCATGTCATCGCTCGAATTATCACTAGTCATGTTAATTATTTTCGTTTTCAAAACTTTGTTTACATAAAATCGTGTACTGAGTGACTGAGTTTCAGGAAATTCCAGTAGCGCCGTGGACGAGTCAGAGTTTCCAATCAGTCCGCAACTCTAGTTTCTAATGAGTTCCGTCACTTTTGCGTAGCGTCATGGACGAAGGGGCTAAGTAATACATTATCACCAGCTACTCAGTGCCATGTGTTATCACTAATCACTGGCAACATGCACTGATTGTAAATTTTGCCTTGAAGCCCTGAAATAGATGCATGATGTTTGTCTTATCCATGCTCATTTTAAGAATCACCGGTTGGAATACAGTATTATGTCTCTGAGCATAGTGTGCAAGGTCCTCATTTTACTAGTAAAGTAATTAATCTGAGCCCGTCTAACCTTTTCACCTCTACTAAAATCTAACATGAAAAAATGCAGAAGTAATAGTTGGCAATATTTTTAAAGCCGTTTTAACAGCGACTTTAAAATAAGGCTACACCAACTTCTCTAATAGTTAGATTACAAACTTTCTCGAATTTTAGAAAGCGAAAAACTAAACAAATTCAAAAATAATGCGCTTGCAACAACACCCCATAACAATTTTAATTCACTTTAGCGTTTCCGTTTTTCAAATCTACTTGACACGAAGAGGATACGTAGCACCAGTTTCTGATACTATCGAGCTACTAGCGACTGTTACAATTGTTAAAATTTCAGTGAAATAGGAAGTATTTTGAGCCTCTTCATTGAAGCAGATAGCTGGAACTTGTATGGAAATTATTATTTGTTTTTTATTTGCGACGGATTCACTAGCCACTACCGTCAAAACTTGTGCTAAGTAAGTACCTAACAGGCTAACACCTTGCGGACGAGAAAACATCAAAAATAACGGTTAAGTGTCGAAACGTTCTCTACTGTTCTCACAGCACAGACCGCCATGACAATAGCTATCAAGTTACCTAACACTTACGACACCATCTTTTGAGGGTACGTAAAAAAAAGAAAAAACGCAGTGACACCACATCCTCTCTGCATTTCATACTTTGTCTAGTTTCGTGTGGTGCTGCGTTGAGACGGCCCAGTACTTGACACAATTTTGGCAGCAGTCATTTTTTAAACATTCTAAGGCTCGTATTCAGAGACACGACTCAAGCATAGATTTAATTACAGATCAGCTGAACTCTATTTAAGTATTGAATCTCTTCTCAAACATAACTTTTATTCAAGAACGGTACTTAAACTACTCTCAGCTGAATCGAGTCTCAGATCTGTACTCAAATGTTCTCGTTTACATTTTGATTTATTTATAATTTTCGATCCGTTTTACGCAGAAATTCAAACAGCCAGGGTGGAAATAGAACAGAACTATAAAGTGAAGTATGAATATGCATCAAAGTACGTGTAATGGAACGAAAATGTAATTTGATTAATGTCTAATCAAATCTAAACTCAAGCACCGATTTCGTCTGATTGACGTTTCAGAATAAGCATTTACTCAGGTGAACTGTGATCATTGAATCTATAAATAAGTACTGTTCAAGAATTAGAACCTCGACTCAAATCGAGATTTAAGTACAGATCAATGCTTGAGTCTTGTCTCTGAATACGAGCCTAAGAAAGCCAAAAGTGCCCGGCGTAAGCTGCGATGAACATGATTCGTTGACTCTCCTTGGCATTGTTGAGACAACATCAGTTATATGTATATACGTAAATCACAACAGAAAAAAAACACTTGCGAATCATTTAATTACTGGGCGGGCTCACCTTGTTAAGATGCTCTACTCATAAAAATTAAATGTTCTTATTACCATGCTACGAGTAATAATTAGATATCAATCATACGTAATAATCTAGCTACTAATGCACTAATGAACTAATGGCTACTATGAACGGAACAATCATGTAAGAAAATTATGGAATCTTAGCTTTCCAATGAGACTTAGGAAAACAAATAAACTTAGGTAAACTATCATTTATTTCATCAATTCGTTGATTGAATCCAACTTATATTATCTTGGTTTTATAATAAAAGGTCTTATTTAAAGACAGTTTCCCATTAATTAGCCTCCTTATACCTTGAAGGTATTCCTTATACCTTGAAAGTAATGAGTATCAAAAATCATATCAAAAGAACGAATTAGCAATATTTAAACATAGTTAAATTATTGGCAATTTATGAAGTCAAAAGATTTATGAAATATTTACTAGTTCGGGTACATAATCATAACATAACATTTGAAATAAATATTTTTTTACTTGTACCTATTTATTTGATAACTATTATTATTTTATATGATTGATTATTCTAACTTGTATCTTAGTGATACAATCGTTTCTATAAGCTAGGTATTTATACTGCCAACACTAGCTAGACCTGTAAATGATTTTACCAATAAATACTTATGACTTATACTTTCACTGCATCCTTTTACAAGTTACCTGCATCGAGTTCTAGAGCTAGACTGCCTGCTTGTCCCACTAGATGATTGTGTAAATTTCACTGTCCTGAGTAGACAAGCAAGTCTGAACGAGGCACCAAAATTACCTTGCAAAGCTCAAGTCTCAGCATAAAGACATAAAGTTTGGCCTTACATCGTAATAACGGCCACTTAAAAACTCATAAAAGCGAACTCTAAGCCTGTCCACCGAGCCACTGATCTTAGAGAGATCAACCTATTAGATATTGCTAGAGTTGCACCAAGTACCTGACTGAGTGAAAGATTCACTCTTACTGCGCTTACTGCGCTCTAGCTCTTAAGCGTGCTTTTTCATCACATTGTGGTAGGTTGTGACGCTAAGAGAACCGATGGCGAAGGTTTGAAAATAAGATGGTGTGATTGTGGTGATGTGGTAAAAAATTCTGTGTCTCAGGCAAATAGTTTACGCGTCAGAGTTTTTACTGCATGATACTTGTTTTTGGAAATATTAGATTAAGTAAGGCACTTGTTTTCGGTCGAATCAGACGTTATGAGCTTATAAGAACTTCAAGGATTGAGGCAAACACACTACGGTTTCATGTCATTGGAAATTCCATTTCACTTCCATTCATACTTCCTTAACCTTTTGTTTTCCGCATATTTGTATCCAAAGCCTAGGAATAAGGCTGTCATGAAACTCGAGGACTAAGACAAACTCACTGAGTTTATAAGTACTATTGTAATGATTTAAGGATATGAATCATTCACTCTCTCATTTTATATCTCCTCTCGCTCATGTTTCCCAAGCCTACGAATAAGATGGTACGTGCTTTTCATGAACTCCGAGGGCTGAGGCAAGGAAACCGCTTTTTTATAGCACTTTTGCGGCTTATCGCAGTACCTCTCGTCATTAAGAGGGTTTTTCTAAATCTAAGGTGTGGTAAATCATTTTTATGTGATGAATTTTATTGGGTCGTTTTGGGAGATGTGAAACAAACGTATCTTCAAGTAAGATCTTTCAGCGTAAAAAATAAAGCAGACAGGAAAACTTACCTACCATCTCTACTCTTCTCGTCAGAGACGCAAGGGGTTCGATTCCCGCTGCGGGACAAATTTTTGTATGATCTCTTCATCTTAAAATACTTTGAAAGTGTCTGAAAGGTACCTACAGGGAATTAAATAAATGACAAGGATTTTTTTTCTTGATTGAAAAACGCTAGGTCGGTGCATATTTGTATGGTAATTAAATTAATAAATTAAATTAAATATATAATTTTGAATTTTTTAATGTAGGTACCTATTATTTTACGTATAATAATTAGTGTAATTGGTCATGTAGCCGTGCTAATTATAATAATAATAAATAAATAAATAAATGGTCTCGCGATTCTATACAGTGTTAACGTTATTTCCTAAAAAATATAACAGAATGAAATTCATGAAATTAAATCCTCGAAGCTTTACTAAAACTCTCAGTACTAGTCAAACTACTTTGGCTTTCCATACGCGAAGTATAGGAAACCATTAAAAGTTGAACCATCTGATTACAAGTCAACTAGTTTGTTGCCAAAAGATAAGAAAAGTTGAAGGCGTCTAACCAGCCGGAACTGAAAACTCGGATGGTGCGGTCACAGGTTTAGCAGAACGCTTAGATTACTCCAAAAAAGTTCTCATGCAGCGGTCGAGCTAAGTTCTAGACTCTAGTGCATCTTCTGCATCATGCCAATACCTTAGATAATATACATTATCTAAGGCCAATAATACGAGTTGTGGGGCGAGACAGAAAGTTGTGTCCTAAGCCTACAAAGCTATTTCTATTGACTAATTTGAGATTATTTTGATTATGCTTTGTATTATGACTAATACCTTTGCATGTCGGTCTCCGACGAAGTATATGACACTATACCATAAATGTAAAAGACCATGTACCTAAATATATATACTTCATGCAAATAAAGCCATTCATTCATTCATTCAAGCCTTAGAAGCGTTTAGGTAGCCCAGAAAAGGAAGGAGGAGGAAGGGCACAGCGAGATTTTCTCGTTCTGAATTGGAGCAGCCCGCCTGGGGAGGTACCTCCGCCTTACAGAAGATCGCAGCCAAATAACATTATTTGTTTTCAAATAGTGTTGTGTTCCTGCGATGAGTAAGGTTGCCAGAGCTCTTTAGGGGGAGGGGGGTTCGGGGTCGGCAACGCGTGCGTGATGCCTCTGGTATTGCAAGCGCTCATAGGCTACGGTAACCGCTTACCAACAGGTGGGCCGTATACCTGTTTACCACTCAGTAGTATAAAAAAAAAAAAATCTTCCCTGTGAATACTGACTTGTAGGCTGATAGAGGTGTTACTCTTGGTGTTACTATTGTTACTCTTTCACGTAAAAGCTACTGAATGGATTTTAATGAAACTTAATATAGCTTATAGCACAATAATATAGCTTATACATCAGAATAACACATAGGCTAGGTATAGGCTACAATTTATAAAGATATTGTGTGAATTGTCCAAAATATGACTACTAGCTACTCGAAATACTAATCCTGCGCAGACGAAGTCGCGGGCACCAGCTAGTACACTATATGCGATTAGTAATTAGTAATCAGAGAAGTCCTCAAAGTGTATTTCCAACCTATGCAGTTAATGCTATGGATGTATTTATGGTGGACTCGCTTTTTGTTTTTTTTATTTATGTTAAATATGTTGTGCCGACGACACATGAAGTGGGATAAAGTCAGGGAGATGATGATGATGTATTGTCCTTTTCTGTATTGGAACTCATAGGATCACCATTATGCGCGGGGGTGAAAGCCAACCGGAATAAGCCAGCCAGTTCTCTGAAGCTACGTCAGATGAATGTTGAGATGTGTTGTGAATCGAACGGAATCTCGAAAGGGATTGTGTCTTGATCACTAAGATTTGCAAGTTCAGCGATGAGGGCAAAGGTGGGAATTCAAAGGTAAGGCCCCCCGTCGTGACGGTGAACGTCAGTTAAAGAAGATTTGTTGTAACGCATATATTTTTATACTAAATTTGTGTGAGCTGGTTGCTAACTTTGACGACGGAGGCATCTATTTAAAGGTGAACTCCCATTTGGTAAAGTTTCAATGACTTCGTAGTTCAGCTAATTTTGAATATAGTTAGAACATGCTAAAGATGCGATTTGCAAAGTTTATCTTATTTGCGCCTCAACGATAGCCTGAGCACCTTTTACCAGACATCGCGAAATCTCATTTCGGGGCGAACCACTACTTTAAGGTTTTATCAAAATATCAGTTCCTAAGACATCATACTAGAGTTAGCTCTTCAGGTTCTAATAATGGCTTATTCCAGAAATCCCATGCGAGGATGCCCTGCGCCGGGAATTTTTAAACTTTTGGAGAAAATCTGAAAAAAAATCTACAATTAAAACTTTTTTCACTAGAATTTTTTGCTTTTTGTGGACTAAATCCTTTCGGGATGGTATACAAGTTACGGAACACGTTGCATTCAGTTAAAGACCACGAATGAGCAATTAAGACGTCTAAATACGATCTTTGCGGTGTAAATCAATAGCCGCGAGAGGCCGCTCCTATAAGCTGAGCTAAATGACTGTCTAGTCCGTGATTGATGAAAAAAATCGGCCAAGCGAGTTGCAATTTTTTGTATTGCGGTTCTTTAGTAACCATTAGGATTTATTAATTCAAGCCATCCAGCAAGGTAGATAGATAAATAGAATTACTAATTAACTGAAAAAGAAAAACAATGAGTGATTAGATTACCAACAATTTAATAGGTAGGCAAAGAGAATACGCACTACGCATATGAACTAAACTACTTATGATAATACTAGGTACTAGGTACGCGTAGCAGGTAGTAGGGTAGGTAAGCCGGCAGCAGAGTAGGTACCGACAGGTTACACTTTGTACGTACTAGGTACCTACCTTAGTGAGCACGCTCCTAACCAAGACGGGACGATCTGTGAAACATAGATGGCAAAAAGATGGCAAAAACTGGATGAGAATAGGGGAAAATCGGGCTCAGTGGACGGGACGGGACGGGCAGTCCGCAGAGGTTTCGATGATCATGAGTCAGGTTGTGTGTGAGTGACGAAATTTATGAACTTTGCGTATTAATTAATCAAACCAAGCAGATGAAACCTCGGTGTTTTGAGTTTGGTATACTATCCTGAAATTTGAGCTCTCCAGTACTATCTAGACCGAAGTAATGAGGACTCGAATATACGCCGAAACGCTTCGACAAAAGATATGGTAGTGTCCTGTTGGTTTCGTTTGGCTTGTTTTGGCGGTGGCACAAGCGTGCTCCCAGATACCCTCTCATCAACCAACCAGTCAGGAAGTAGAACCCAAAAATCAGGTAAAGAGTTTTTACGCCCATTTTTTGCCGAGGAACCCTAAAAAACGTAAGCAACAGGTGTTGGACCATCGACCTCGCTCGCGTGATGCCACAAAAACTATATCCCGCATTCTATAAGTTCGCACCTTGCTTTCGATGATGCTAAATGGAACTAGACTTTATAGTGGGGCTTCAGAGAGGTGCCTTTCCAGGGATGTGCAAAGCTACAGTAACCGAGCTATCCGTTAAAACACTCACTAAGTAATATGTGATCATTTCTCGCAGACAATTTTTTTATAGCCATTGAGTTTGTTGATAGAATAGGAAGCTAATGAAAGGCCAGGTTTTAAATTGATTGTGGTTAAGGTATATGGATGGTCGATAGATGGCGGTAACTTATGCCTTATTACATCTATTCTAGATTATTTATACAAGATTATTGTTGAAAGGGGCTTATTCTATGTACAAATAGAAAGAATATAAGCGGAAAAAAAAATGCAGATATTTGTTTTTCAGATTTGACCCCCAATAATTTCTTGTTAATTTGTATAATAATAATAATACAAATCAAATGTTATTGGTCTTATAACATGTTTAAAAGTATTAAATGCACAAGAAATTTGATATACTGATTGAATTGATTTGACCACAAAACAGCTGATTTTTGCATTGCGTTTTGAGAACGTGTCAATGCGCCCTTGAGAACCAAATTCGAGGTACCTCTCAGTAGGCTACCAGCCAGTAGGCCTGTTTATAATACAATCAATACAAATAAACATACAAAATGGCGCCAAAAAGGCATGAAGTCATCGGTTGTCTTCGAGTAACAAACGGTTTCCTGTCTAATCAATGTTTTGATACAGTGCCGGAATAAGAGCACCGCGCTTTCACCACGCTGGTCCCTTTAGCAACGCAACGTCCCCAGGGTCTACAATAAGCTGATCTACAAATGATAGGAGACAAACCAGTGTCAAGATCACGATCTTGCTGGTAATGTGGCGAAGACATATTGCTATTCAAATAAAAGCGTGTCAGCACTTTTTACACAAATTTGGACCACAAATTTATGAGACTGTCAACTTACACCACCTAATCGCTAAGTTGATGGTACGGGGAACGATTTTGGATATGATTGGTTTATTTAATAATGCATACAGTCCCTACTATGGAGGGAAGAATGTCATGTGACGAGACGATATGAATGCGGATGCATGTTGGTATAGATAGGCCAAAAAAAAGATGGATGGACAGCGTGAAAGTGGATTTGGTTAAGAAAGGAGTGTATGCTGAGATGGACGACTGAAAAGATGACGTACAGGTCGTATAATTTATAACTGAACACCCCTCCAATGAGTTTATATTAAGTAACGTCAACGCTCCCTTCTATGTTTAAAAAGTTGTGAAAAACCAACCAATTATTTTAAAGTGCGTTTCGATAAGGTATTTTTCACTAAGTCTTGATTCGTTTTTTTATTAGATTTAGTTACAGTGACAATAGTCATTTATTTATTTATTTAATGAGAACGGCGATTACCATTATAGTGATGACTTACAGTGAAACATAGCATAGTATGATAGATAATTAACACAGACGTGATGTCTTTATATTTCTTGTTTATATCATTTCAGTAAAAACTAAGTTATCCCCTAGGTCCATCCCTGGTTCAACATGTGGACAACATCACTATCTCAAGAGCGAATTAAGGACGGGGGTTACTAATTAGTGCGAAAATTCGCTGTGACGATGAACCTGCGATTAGATTTCAAAGGTTTGCGCGCATACTAATAGGTAGGTATAAACAGATACAATGAACTCTATGGAAAAAGGTTTTGATAAAAATACAGTTTTGTCTGTTTCTGTGTCAGCTTTCTTTCATTTTTAAGGAACTGCTATTTTTCTCAATGTTATTTTATGTGAAGCTTTCTAATTTATTTTTGGTCACTGACCCAATACAGGATGACCAAGAAATAATCAGCGACATGACAAGAAAGAAGAAGAACGGTATATTCTGCAAGCATGTCTACTTGGGGATAAAATCTTGAAACCATTTATTAGGTTATGATGCCCCTATAAATAACCCTGCGCTCACCATGAAACTGTCTCCATGTCTCCGTTGCGTCAGTGCGTAACAATAGAACTAATCACTACATCTATTCACGCGGCGAATAAGTTAATAACCAACAAACGCGTTCCACATAGTATACCAATAAACTAGTAGCGCGACTTTGAAGAAAGTGCGTGACTAAATACACGCACACAAACTTGCAACTTAAAACATAACTTACAATATACATTTATTCATTGAAATCGTATGGTAACTAGATTTAAGACGTTTCAAATTGATTTGAAACGGTTTTAAATCTAGTTAAATTCAGCCTGTTCTTCGCGACCAAGCCTAGAAGATACAGGCAAAAACCACGCCATGATTATTTTATAAATGATCCTTTGCTAGTTATGTATTATCTGTTTGTACGGACAGATGTCCGTACATAGACACAAAATCAACGGAAGCTTTATTTCATTGTCACGTGTCGTAATCTCTAGATTAAGAATATTAGAATTATATTATTATTATATTATAATATTTCATTTTATAATATTATAGTACATTACATACATTTATAATATAATTTTTACTATCTGGTATTTTAACTTATCTGGGTTTGAAATTCATGTTTTATCATCTGTAGCCAATTTCAGGCAACCTTATCTGATGTATTCCCTAATATTATCTTCTCATTGCAATGATCAATGTCATAGTCTCAATCATCGGCTCGTAGTTGTGATGACTAACATTTTATGAGGGTGAGTGCAGCGCTTGTTCATAAGCAAGTCACTTTTTCCTTTTGCATGTATCTACGTTGTCCAGTTAGTTGTTTTACTATGCCTGCGTTTACATTGTTATCGTCGGCTCCCATGGCGCGTACGCTTCGGAATGCGCGCACGATCTAGACAGTTTTATTGTTCCTTGGCCATTTGTGTACCAATTCCGTGTTTAAGTACTAATTATTATTTACTCTGTGGTCACTGGTTTGCGTTTTTTCCCGCAAGTAAGCAACAGTTTGGTGCGAATGGCTCAGCAAAATGAATAAAGGTTATAAATAAAGAGCTTTGTAAGTTGCG
This sequence comes from Anticlea derivata, assembly GCA_947579855.1. Classification (NCBI taxonomy): domain Eukaryota; kingdom Metazoa; phylum Arthropoda; class Insecta; order Lepidoptera; family Geometridae; genus Anticlea; species Anticlea derivata. The sequence continues at coordinate 10,363,107 of OX388270.1, forward strand.
CGTGGTTGAAAATTTACGTTGTGCACAGGATGTTTCTTAAAAAACCGCAAATAGTGCGAAATTTGAGGTTTTCCCGAGTTTATTCTCATTCATCGGTTATATTTATAATATTGAAATGAAATACATTTATTAGACAGACACAGGCAGAAGACAGTCATATAAACCAAATAACATAATGATAAACACGAGTTACAGTAGTAGGTACATAGCAATCAAACAACAATATACAAAACAATAACAATATTTAACTGGTTACATAGTATATTTTAACTCTATCTGCTCTGACCAACCAGCTTGGTGAGTACCTATGGCAAATTACCCAACATGATAGGAAGTCGTTTTGGAAATCGGGAAGCCTATGTTCAGCTGTGGACATCCTAGGGCTGAAATGATGATGTTATGATGTTTTTTCGCATCCACACTAGCCGACTTTGCAACGGTATTCAGGCTCAAATATTTGGTAAAACAAGCTTTTTTATCTTGCAACGTTTCGGCCGTCGGTACCGCGGTGCATTTTAATCGTCAATTAAGGACCAAAAGTATGTAGTGAAAGGATTTCCATTGAATATACAGTTTAATGCACTTGGAGAATGCGGAATGCGCAATGCACATTCACTGTCTGTGTCACTTTGAATCCGGGAACTTTTGCTGCACCGAAAGTCATTGGTAAGTAAGTTTATGTGAAATAAATCGAACTGGATAAAATAACGCAATCTGTAACACGTTGAAAAAATTACAGAACCTTGTTTTAAAGCTCAGCGGTTAGTCAAAGTCAAAAGGCGTTTATTTCAATAAATTCACTAGGATCACTTTGAAACGTCTTAGAAACTAGGTGAAGCTATGCCTCTTCCTCGCGACCAAGCCTAGAAGAATCAGGCAACGTTAACGTGATAAACCAAAAATACTCACAAACCCAAAAAAAACTATAAATATTTTGTCCCTACTAGTATCGTACTTACCTATCTAAGTTAACTTGAAAAATAATTAATAGGTACACCTACAGTACACTCACAAGACGATACAAAAACATTGCTTATAAAAAATCATAACTAGAAAAAGATCGGTCAACGACTCCGTGGCCTACCGAAAAAAAATACCAGTTAGTTATTACAAAGTGATAAGGTTTAGAATGGCAGCAAAGTTTTTTGCCACTCGTTGGTGTCAAACCCGTGGTTTGTCATACAACGCAGGGGATAATAGATGATCCGTCAGTCTGTCAACCACCTGACAGACGAGCCGTGATGATAGAGACGAAACGTCGTTACAAGATACCATTTCCTAAATAGATTTTTGGGAATTATAACTTGGACTATTCAAGATTAAAGGCCATCAGAGAAGTGACTCTTCAATAACTGAGGCCCGATCCTGAGATGTCAATGAGCTCTCACTTTTCGACCGTTGAAATGGTGTGTATGGTGTCACGGAAAGAGCGCCTACGAGAACCAGTAATCTATTCACTTTTTTCAGCCGAAAAGTGAGAACTCACTGACATCTCGGAATCGGGCCTCAGATTAGCGGGTCTGCATTTAAGAGCCGTCTCTCTAGTCACCGGTGAGTAGTGATAAGTAAATAGCTTGCCGGTTTTTGTAGGAGCGATTTACGAGACACTATAGAAACACGGTAAGCTAATCACTTTTCACCACTTACCGGTGACAAGTGGGACCCTTAGAAATATTATGGACTCGGGCCTCTGCTGGGAGCCGTGTTGGACTAGTGGGAGGTACCACGACCTTCGATACTGAGGTCGTGAGTTCGAGTCTCAGTCGTGCCCCAATAGATTATCCCTTTAGAAAATGTATGTGCAATCAAACGGAGAAGAAAAACTTCGAGAGGGACCGGCATGTCTTAGGCTCGTATTCAGAGACAAGACTCGAGCATTGATCTGTACTTAAATCTCGATTTGAGGCGAGATTCTAATTCTTGAACAGTATTTAAGTATAGATTCAATGATCACAGTTCACCTGAGTAAATGCTTATTCTGAAACGTCAATCAGACGAAATCGGTGCTTGAGTTTAGATTTGATTTGACATTAATCAAATGACATTTTCGTTCCGTTACACGTACTTTGATGCATATTTATACTTCACTTTATTGTTCTATTCTATTTCCACCCTGGCTGTTTGAATTTCTGCGTAAAACGGATCGAAAATTATAAATAAATCAAAATGTAAACGAGAACATTTGAGTACAGATTTGAGACTCGATTCAGCTGAGAATAGTTTAAGTACCGTTCTTGAATAAAAGCTATATTTGAGAAGAGATTCAATACTTAAGTAGAGTTCAGCTGATCTGTGATTAAATCTATGCTTGAGTCGTGTCTCTGAATACGAGCCTTAGAACCTAAAAATTCGAAGACATGTGACATGTGCACGTAAGGAGCCTCTAATAGGTGCACTTCAATCCTTCACAACACTGATTTTTCGCCGTTGGTCATAGGCCCTTTTCAGGGACACCATACCTCAATCTGGTCACTGACCTATTACAGGATGACCAAGAAAGAATCAGTGACATGACATGCAAGCAAGGGGTCGTAGGATTTTGTAGGTACTTATAGATAAACTAACAAGGCAAAGGTTCGTCTGTCATGCGAACGGAGGCTCATCCAAGCGTTACATATACTAGTTAGACACAATCATTCGCTTTTTGAGCACTTTAACCTGTGCACTTTTTGCGAAGCTTACGGTTTATGCGAGTAGGGCTGTCGAATGTCCGTTCTTTGGTTAAGCGGCTATGAGAATCATAATAAACCGTCGAGTGGGCGGAGTGAAGAAAGTGACAGCGCTACGTACTATAATTGAATGCGGAAAGAGATAGCAAGCGACATATAAGAAAATATCGATTATCTTAAAAACTAAATATTTTTTAAAAAAGTGTCTTGGATTTAGGTACCCAATGTTATTGTCTAACACAATATTTAAAAAAAATGTTATTTATGATTGATAGTTTTTGAGTATTTTCGAAAAAACTGTTGCAGAGGACCGAACTTTAAAAAATAAATCTATCGAGAAAAGTTTTACCAATCGCGTTTCTGTCTTGGATTTAGGTAAATAAATGCTCAAGTTATCTTTGTAATAAAAATCAAAACTGTGCCTTTTGCGGTTATTAAGAAAAAACACTTCAAAAATCATAAAAAAAATTAACCCTCACCTTAATACCGGTTTTTGGATTCGCTTATTCGGGTTATTTTTTTTTGTGATAATGACCTACTTACAATTGTATGATATTTGCTATATTTTCGTGTATTCGCCTGTAATAAGATGTACAAGGTGATTCAGAATATATATGCTATCCCGAAAGGGGAATATTATACAACCAATTGCTAATAAAATTTGTTCTATGACTTTTAAAAATTCAAAGTTTATTCGAAAACCTGTTTGCAAAAATCACTTGTTTTGACGTTAAATCAGTTCAAACTCAATTCAGCTGTTTTAGGTAATAACCTTGATGTCGATCTTCTCGTACGTTTAATAATTACTAAGAAAGATGGTAAAAAGACCAAAAACAGTGAATTTTTTTTTTTTTTTTTTTTTTTTTTACACACGGTCAACTTATCCCAAACTAGGCAAAGCCTGTAGGTACTATGGGTACCAGAGACTGATATACATAATAGATAAATATTTAACACCCAGACACAGAACAAACATCTGTGTTAGTCACAAATGGTTGTCCAGTGCGGGAATCGAACCCGCGACCGCTAGCGCAGAAGGCAGAGTTACTACCAACTGAGCTATGAGGCCAGTCAATTAGAAGAAGTTCGGGATAAATTCTGAAACGTTCTTCGCTCACTATAGCACGGTTTCGCTGCAACAGACCAACAGCTTAGAAATCCGTCCGAAAATAAAATTAGGAATTGGTGTAACAGATATTTTAAGAATTCTTTATTGTTATTAGGATTTGCTGAACATGGAACAGGCAGCTTATAAATATGAGCAGTCGCAAATAGTGACTATTCTCGCTCTTAAGAATTATTCAAAACTAGCTGGTGCCAGCGACTTCGTCTGCGTAGGATTAGTATTTCGAGTAGCTTATATTAGCGTGGCGTTACAATTCACACAATATCTTTATAAATTGTAGCCTATGTGTGATTCTGATGTTTATGCTATGATATTGTGAAGATTCATTAAAATCCATTCAGTAGTTTTTACGTGAAAGAGTAATTAACATCCATCCATCCATACTTACAAACTTTCGCGTTTATAATATTAGTAGGATTCTTTAAGAAGTCATCATCAGCCTGATGAAGTCCACTGCTGAACATAGGCCTCCCCCAATGAGTGCCATGACGAACGGTCTTGAGCCTTCTCCATCCACCGACTTCCCGCAACCTTCACAATATCTTCGGTCCATCGGCCTTCCAACACTGGGTCGTCCGGTTCGTGGTCGCCACTCGAGAACCTTTGTTCGCCAACGGTTATCGATTCTTTAAGCAGTGTGCAGTGTATTTTCGTCAACCCTACACCATCACAAGTAGAACAAACTTAGCTCAATGATTGATCAAACCCCGACGTTTCACTGACCAGTTTCTTAATAAGTTATGACAATCTACATTCATTTTGCCAGCAAAAAGTATGGGTGTGTACAGGAATGTGGACCGCTAGTACACGAGTGCGGTTTTTTAAATATTTTGCTGATGGATGGTCAAAGTTAGCGGACGTTCCGAGATGAAAAACTGATGGTTTCGCTGCCCGGGATGCGGCAAGTCTAGCTGACATTGATGAAATGATCTTTGCTTGCATCGTCTGGCAGTTGACCCTAGCAAAAAGTGCAGATTGATTTCAATACGCGGCAATGGATAGACTTAATATTATATTACACTGTATTTTGATTACTACGAGTGGTTCGTCCCACATGAAGTGGGATAAGGACAGGGAGATGATGACGAGTGGTTCGTCCCGAACTGAGATCTCGCGGTGTCCGGTTATTTAATTTCATTTATTCTTCTTACAAATCATATATGAATTTTCCTAAGACTAACATAAAAATATACATTAAAAATAAAAACACAGTAAATCAATGTCTTTTGACTTTATTTACAGAAAGAAACTTACAAGTGAATAATTACAAAATACACAAGAAACAGTTGAGCCATCCAAAGACCGTTACAAACGATCTATAGATAGCTCGGTCCACCAGTCGGAAGCGTCCCCAAGACGCTGGCGGAATTGCCACGCTGGATGGCAATGCTAATTCGCTGGGCCAAATAAGAGCCAGGTCTCGGGTCACGAGTCGCTTCGATCAGACGCTCTGATATCTTTTTGAAAATCCAGAGGGCCCAATTAAAACACATAACAACATTATAAGATTTAGAGAGAATTGCATACATTAAATTAAATTAGACATTACGTTAAAGTTGTTGCTTCAATGATCGTTGAGGAGCAAACTTCGAAAATCGCATCTTTAGCAAATTCTAGCTCAGATCCAACCTTACCTGAACTACGCTGTCATTGAAACTTTACCAAAGCTCACACTCACGATAACAAAAGGCACTCGGTTTTTTCAAATGTTACTATTTCCGTTGTTTCTCAAAAGCCTTTGTAATTAACAATTTATTTGTTTCTCAAATAAACGGAAGCTGAAATTAAGTCAAAGGAAAGCCAATATAGGATCTAAATACATTTAAAGAAGATGATGTGTGAAAGAAGTACAAGATACTACCTACTTAGATATAAACGACGACAGCCAAGTGGTATTGTTTAAAAAAAGGCACACAAAATATAATGCATCCAATTCAGAATGAACAGTATAAAACAATAGTTTAAATTGGCTGTGATGTGCAGTGTTAGTTATTTAACGAATTACGACCGGAGATTTACTCTTTCCTATAAAACAAAATAAATATTAGCCTACTTATAATAAAACCAAAATATATCGAGATGATCATAAATCGATAAAGAAATAGACAGCTTAAATAATTAATTTGCTAAAATTATAATAATAAATGATCGAAACACGATTAATATCTTCTTCAATGATTGATTTTGACGAAAAACATACAACAGCCGCACCTAAAGTTTAGCAAACATATTCTGACCATCACACACAAAAAAGTCCACAAGAAACTGCTGTCTATTCCAACGGGCTAAGTACCAAAGTTCCATAAGCTTGTCTGATATTTCAGCAAGTGTCACGATGCCTTTGTAAATATTTATGATTATGTTAAGCGACCAATTCAAAGTACAATATTAAGATAATTAATTAAACATTAGTACGGTCCGTGTGGCCAAGGATTCTAATAAGAGATTTTGTCAACGAAATTTTGGTGCGTTTCCATTGTCATATGACTATACGCCTCGGCAATATCGTTTTATTCATTTATCTTCGTCTTTGTGCACTTACGAGAACGATAAGCCAATATAAAGACGAGATTTCCGAGGGGCATAATTTCGTAGTATTGCATGGTACTGTAAGTATTGTATTGTCACCGGAACTTGACTACAGTATAGCAATTGTGCAGTCCGTCAAGTACCATTAATGGTACTAAGGATATAAAGTTGTGTCACTTGTACCATTAATGGTACAAATCAATGGTACTGCTGACACAAAGGCAAAACCAATAGTTTGTAAAAAGAGTTCCCATGTAACACAAATATACCCCCAAAGAAATAACTTTTTCGAAAATTACTACAACGATATTATAAATCAATAATAAATAAATAAATATTCCGGACATATTACACACGGTCAACTGATCCCAAACTAGGCATAGCCTGTACTATGCGTACCAGAGACTGATATACATAATAAATATATATTTAACACCCAGACACAGAACAAACATCTGTGTTAGTCACAAATGTTTGTCCAGTTAAGGAAACGAACCCGCAACCTCTAGCGCAGAAGGCAGAGTTACTACCAACTGGGCTATGAGGCCAGTCAAAATATCTCGCGAGACGGTTTCTAGGCAGCAGTTCAAAACAGTAACGTTACTACAATGGAGACACACCGATGGCGGAAGCATCAGCACATATGGCTCACAGCATGTGACAGGTGGCAGCCATACTTATCCTATAATTACCTATCATCATCCAGTGGGTCTAGTCAGTATTTTCACATCTCTATAAAAGGCTAGTGTATAACCTAGTTTTCGCGTTTCAATGAAGTTACAGTTGTATTTTTGGTTCAAATATTCAAGGCAGGAGAGATGCGTTTGAGTACTTATGTAGTTTGGAGATGAACATTTTTTTCTGGGATCTTATTCTCCCAACGTTTCGCCTTGTTGGCCCTGGCTGAAGAATGTGCTCCAACATTAACTACCCGTCGATGTCTTAAGAGGCGTTCCCTTTCAACAATAGCTTTATCAGCGCTCATGCCCAGCATGAGGAGTATGGAAAAATTCCCCCAAATTATCCTTTGCGTACAAGATCGGTAGCCCTAGAAATCAATGGTGGAGGCCTATGTTACCCGAATCATCAAAAAGAAGAAGGTATAGTTGCGTAGCTTGAGAGAGCAATGTTTGGAGTTTCACTGCGTAATAAAATTCGAAGGCCAGGATAAGGGAGGCCTATGTCCAATAGTTTACTTCTGCAGGTCGGTTATTAACCAGAAATTATCTGAAATCATTCTTTAAGTACATATGACCATTTCCTTTTGTAATTTAACTACGTTATAACTGACATTAACTACAACACAGGGTTCCATAACACAACAAAGGAGGACCACAGTGTATTGCTAAAGGCCAATGACCACTAAAGCGGCTTGGCAGCACTTGTTTATAGCATGGAAATGAGATGAGAGCGAAAAAGTTGAGCCAGAACTGTAGCAGGTAGAAAATTCATGTGGGAAACCAAGCGTTTTCTATTTTTTGCGCGAATACGAAAATGCCTTCTATGACGCAAACGTCGCCAATAGCGCTTCAACCGGCATTAGCCTTTGTGGCTCTAGTTCGCAAGGGCATAGTATTTACTGCATCATAACCTATGGAGGGGTCACTGTTCGGCGCAGTTGCGTAAAAAATGTCAAAGAATAATAAAAATATTTACAGACTTGACACTGGTAAATGCGTTCTCACAGAAATTTCAATAATCAGAACGTACCAAATCAGCGGTGACTTAGCAAAAGTTATTTTTTTTTAGTTCCTAAAAAAATATTTTGAGGTTGTCAAATCTTGAAAAATCTTTAATTGAAACTATTTAGCCTATCTGCAAGGTAATTCATATGGTATCCCGAAAGGGGCTTATTCTACGCCCAATTGGCTGTCAAGTTTAATCTACGACTTATGGAAATCCAACATTTGTTTTCAAAACTCAATCGAAAAATCACCTCTTTTGGGATCAATTCAGCTGTTTTAGGTAGTAATCTTGATGTGATCGAACTTTTTGAACGTATAATTATAACTTAAAAAAGATGATAAAGAGACCAAAAGCTTTTTTTTTTGTGCTAATATTCTTTTTTATTGTTGACAGAATAAGCCTTTTTATTGGGATGGTATACATATTATGAAACACCTTGTATTCTTGGCTTAGCCAAGCTGAGGCTACACTTTAAAGTAATGCTTGAGTATGACTTAAGCAATGCCTTGGCTACAGTCTGGCCGAAGGACCTAGGCAAGATTAAGGTTGAATGCACAAAATATTTTTTGGAACAAAAACCGCCTCCAGACTGTTAACGACTTATCGTTTGCCAAGATCCGACGACCGAACTTGGAGTAGGTAACCATTGAGTACGTTCTTTATCTGGCAAGAGAACTGAGACAAATGTTTTGTCAGTTGTCAGTCGAGAGCAACCAAACGACTGTCAGCTTTGTTGTGTTTTTGTAATGTATTGCGAGTTTTATTGGTGTATATAGAATCATGGTCATGGCCAAGCGTTGACCGATCATTCGTCTCAGATCACACGTTTATTTTTACTCTTTATTTACGCGGCAAAATTGGTCACTTTATACGTGTTCAGTTTTTTGCTGCGCGGTTTTTAATTACAAGTAACAATGAGAATTTTGTACAACTGTCAACGAAATCCTACAACCTGCTATCTTACTTGTTTGCTCGTTTGTCGTGTCACTGATTCTCTCTTGGTCATCCTGTCAGTGACAGTGATAATTAGGTTGACGTGTGGTGGCCCAGAAAATGGCCAATGACCGTCGTTGAAAGAATCAGTGTAGTGAAAGGATAAATGTGCGCCTCAGTAGCTCTTTTCGTGCACACTTAGCCTCCAAGATATTACATAACGCTTTCTTCTACTATTATAATTGCGAAAGTTTGTGTGGATGTTTGAGAAGATATGAAAATGTTTGTTACAGTACACATTGGAATGACAACCTTATACGTAACGAGCGAAACCGCGCGGGGAAGCAAGCGGTCACCATAGTGGCATTACAGTTACGAGGTCCGGCTATTATAAAAAGACGAGCCATGGCTTCAAAATTCCGCAAATACTGTTGGCCACTAGCAAACATACTTAATCATATATGTTGGGATTATGTCTAGATTAGTACAAGTTCAGGCCAAAATAATAAATAGCACCAAGTCAGTCATCTGCGCATCGTCATAGTACATTGTAGTAAATACTCTTTGCCAAGACAAGTCCTTTCACTAACCCGCATGCAGTGTTCAATTTCAATTACCCCTTACCTTGGGCCTTGAAGGAAAACAGCGAGTGAACGTGACAGCAGCACTAATTAGCCGAAGAGCGATAGAGAGGAAGATATATACAAATCGTAGGGCCGTTCGCATATGCCTTGGTTATGACAGATGGCTCGACCGTGAGTCAAGTTGATTTTATAGCCATGGACTTGTCGGCGCCAAAGACCTAGGACATGAAAGACTATGGAAAAATTAAGGTATTCAAAGGCTAAAACAATATTAATTCCAATTTGGGGGTGGTTCCGGTTCGGCAACGCACGGTGAGGTTTTGGAAAAAGGTAAAGGGGTAGGCAGAGACCAGTCTCGCTAGCTTTTTAACGCTTTATAGCGAGAATCGCATAAGCTCGCTCTATCTGTTAATCTGTTTTTAAGTAAGTTGTAAATCTGTTTTTCAGTAACTAATCTTTTAAGGTTCACATAGAGGTGTGAAGTGTGAACAAACCCGTGGGAAACAATTACTAAAAACTGTAAACAAAACACACACTCCGTAAGTGTCGAAACATTACACCTCCGAATTAAGCGACAGCGACAAAGGCGGTATTCGGTTACCACTTTTTAGTTGATTGTAATGGAGACAAATTTTTGTTTTGCTTTTATGATGGCGTTTTTGCTTCAATTTCGAAGTTCAGTGAGACTAGCCAAAGGATTACCTAAGTAGGGTCTAAAACCTGCTATACATTGAAGTTAGTGTATCAATTGTCAGTAAATTGAACTCAATCACTCGTTTCAAAATAAACACTCCGCTTGCACTTTGGTGGTTCTGGGCGGTTGGTGGCAGCCTGGCAGGCTGGCCAGGCAGCGGTTAAAAATATATGATTTCTTTTCGTTATTATTTTTTATTTTTGTTGATGGAATCAATAAAAAATAAATAAAAATAAAAGGGCATATATTCACTATGAATTCCTACATACAGTTATAAAGATACATGCTATAATTACAGAAAACCAAGTTTTGGTATGTAAGTTTTTGTACAGATGAAATGGTCGAGGGCTCAGCAACACTGCTTTTCAGCCTCGCCATAAAATTTCTGCTGTCGTCACAGCAGGTTTTGATCCCCGGAAGCCATCAGCCGCTATCAGGCGATGAAGAGAAGGGCAAAGATCAATAATATAACCCATGTAGGTAGGTAAGTACGGTATAACATCGAGCTAGCAGCAAATGGCATCCGACAACCCGGATAATATAAATTTGTGTGAAACTATAGTACAATATCTATATATATAAAGGAGTAGTCCACTCACTCATGTATACACTCACTGACAGACTCATCACGAAAGCTCGGAAACTACTGGGCCGAGGAGTCTGAAATTTGGAACAGGGATTCTTTAGAAGATGTTACCGTGCAATAAGACCGGATTTTGGAAAATTCAGCTCCTAAAGGCGTGAAATTGGGGTTCAACGTTTGTATGAAAGTCTTATGTTTTTGAAGTTGGAGACATCAAAATCGGTTATCAGGTAGATAGTTCAAAATAATAAAATACCTATATAAGGTTTTTTGAAAACTAACCCTCAGGGTGTGTAAGTAGGGGATGAAAGTTTATATGGGAATTCTTTATCGGTTAAGCCTATACAATTGAAATTTGGCACGCAGGTTCCTTATAGAGAGTTAACATTTGTTAAGAAATAATATTACGAAAATTCACCCCCGAAGGTTATGAAATGGGGGTTGAAAGGTTCTTTGAAAGTCTTTTGTTTTTCAAGTTAGAGACATCAAAATCGGTATTCATCAGATATTAATAAGATATGAGTATGAGTATATGAGTTTAATGAAAAGCAGGCCCTGAGGGTTAATAATCATCATCATCAACCTGTAGAAGTCCACTGCTGGACATAGGCCTCACCAAAGAGTTCCAAGACGAACAGTTTTGAGCCTTTTCCATCCACCGACTTCCCGCAACCTTCACAATGTCGTCGGTCCATCGGGTGGGGGGGCCTTCCGTGACCATGATGGTGACTGTGACGAAGGTGGTGACGGGACGGGGACGGTAACGGGACGGTGACAGTGACGGTTACGGGACGGTGATGGTTAGGGTTAACGTTACGGTTACGGTGACGGTGACGGTAGGTAAAAGTAGGTAAATAGCTGCATAATAAGTGTTAGTACTTCGGCAAGGTTAATGGAAAATAGTCTAGGTAGGTAAACAAACGCGGACGAAGTCGCGAGCGGGACAACTAGTTAGGTATAACGCAGCTAGGCATACTGTTCCACCGATACATGCTTGCCGAGCAGAAGCGGCAGAAGCCAACCGCTTTTATAAGACTCAAATAAGACTCTTTCCGGATAGTGTACCTACTAGTGACGGACCACGTTGTATATCTTTACAGGTACTTACTCAAGTTTAAGCGAAGAATATGATCTAGCCGTTGGTAAGTTATAATAAATCTAGTTCTTTATTTACCATGTGAAAAACAAATCCAAAGTGCAGCATTATTTTTCCAAGATACAACTGTTTACGTAAACAGGAATCGCAGGAAAGCCTTCAATTAAAGTAAAGCTGCTTCTTTACTGAAGCGCGCAAAGGATTAAGAAGCCTGCATACTGTCACTTATCATATTAGAAACTAATAGGAAGGATCATACATAAGGCGGGTAGCACTTGCGGTACAACTGTTGAGCAAATAGTTAAAAAACACATTTACTCTGAGCTTTATCGTTGTTTAGGCAAACATATACGGAAGAACCGGTCCATCCTCGCCCCCCGCGCCCGCACCCGAAATGCATCACTTGTCTGTCGAGCTCACGACGACACACGTCCGCCGATCCTCTGATTTTACTCATTTTTACATAAATCGAAATTGTTTAGTTATTAGCTTCCTATTAAAAGCACATTACTACTGAACCTGGGAGTTTACATGAAGCAGCTTTCCCTATCCTCAAGAATCGTTTTAGTAGATATATTATTATTTCTCAAAGAAATACGTAATCCACTTTGTTATTACTAGATGTTATATTTTCCTACTTTATTTTATTTTATTTATTTTGACGCACAAACACATTACAACCAAAAGCAAAAATAATAATTATAAAACACAGATTAGAACTATGTTGTAACATAAATATTATGTCGTACAGCAAAAGTAATTATAGGAGTAAACAGTTACATTTTTGTACTGTACTTATAAAAAAGGGAGAACAACAAAAATGACGAAAACCAAAATACCTATAAAAGTAGGTATAAAGTAAAAAGTGAAGTGAGAATTCAAATTAGAATTAGGTTACATGAATAGCGTGATAACATTCAATACCCATACATACATAAAATCACGCCTATATCCCCCCTCTGGGAAAGACCACGGCTTTCCACTTTTAATTAAATACTCAAATCAATGAAAATTTGTGTTTTGGTATAAAAATAATTAATCGAGATGGAGCATAATTTAAGGTATTTCGTTGAACAATGCCATAAAATGTATACTTGAGCCACAATTGAGCGTGAATGGCGCCCAAGTATTAGATTTAACGAAATTTGTCAACGAAAAACGTCAAAAAATCTATGTTAATCACGATTCACTTTGATTAGGATACAGTTTCAGAATACGGGCCTAAAGCCGCGTTCAAATGGCGTGCGATATGTCATCTAAAATGTATTTTATAATGATGCCTCTGAATAAAGTCAGTTTTGAGTTTGACGTTTAAGGGCTTGCGATACCAATGACCACACCCTCAAATGTCAAACTCAAAATTGACTGTACTTAGTAGACATAAGGATCGTACTGAAAAGAATTTAACATGACATATCAAGGACATACGTATGCCGTTTGAACCCGCCGGCTGATCACCTATCCCGCGACTGGTCTGCGACAAGCATAAATTGTACAATTATCGCTGTTAAACGCCACTTTTGTTTTTTTTTCAGACTTTTGTTTCAGACTGCTCGTTCATTTCGGTACGCCACAGTTATGACTTAAAAAAAAACGAAAACCGGAAAACGATATAATACTGTATTTTTTATGTTATACGGAGGCAAACAGACTTATGGCCCTCCTGATGGTAAGTGGTTACCGTCGCCTATTGACATCAGCAACACCTGGAGCATTGCTAATGCGTTGCCTGCCGAACCCCTCCCCTCCTAAAGAGCTGTGGCAACTTACTCACCGCAGGAACACAACACTATTTGAAACCAAAAATGTTATTTGGCTGCGATCTTCTGTAAGGCGGAGGTACCAGGCGGGCTGCTCCGAGAAAATCTCACTGTACCCTACCTCCTCCAAAAAAAGTGGTGAAGATGTCAGGAACATAGTAACCCTTTCATTATCTATAGGCACCTGCCTTGACTATGTCGAGTACGGTGCACGGCACCAGAACAGCATTACTCTACTAAAAAGTTAAATGCCGATTGCGAAACCGACAGACAGACATGTCAGACGGTTTAAAATAGACAAATGCAACGGAAAAATACTTCGAAAACTCCGACGCAGATTACTTTAAGGTTACAGTCCACTGAGGCGTCGCGCGTCACTAAATTCTCACCAGTGTCATTATTGCTATGTTTTAACAAACAACGATCTGTAACACAATTAGACATTACCCCCTTTTCTCATAATCAGTCACTAAATTTATCGGCTCAATAAAACTATGTCCGCCTCTTCTTTTAATGTTAGATAAAGTGCGGGAGTCATCAAGCCGATTGAGTTACTGACTAATTATGAATAAGAGGGCCATAACCTTAACGTCGTGGGTTCAAATCCCAATCCCGTCAGAGGACATCAGGAACATAGTAACCCTTTCATTATCTATAGGCACCTGCTTTGACTATGTCGAGTACGGTGCACGGCACCAGAACAGCATTACTCCACTCGTGCATAGTGAAATGCATCATTTGCATGCGAAATTTCAGTTTAATTAGTCGAATGTTTATGCTAATGTGTCGCGCATGGGGGTTCTACGAATCTGCCGCCATCATGAAAATGCGATGACACAATGGGAGTAAGATTTGGATGTTAAATAGAACTGAACCAATCAGGAAATCAGGAAAAAAGCTAAAGACAATATCCTAATCGTAGGAATTAGATCACTGAATATGTTAAGGAAGCCAGAGATAAATGCAAATATTTGGAAAAAACACTCAAATTATTAGGTAAACAACATTTCTTTCGAAACTTGTTGCTTTGCTCAGCAAACAAAACTACTCCTTTTTCAAATCTTTCATTACCATAAAATATATTGAATAACCTCATAAAATGACTTCTGCATAGTAGTTTATTTTTAAATATTCTAAATATGTTACACTGCACCCGGTGTGTCGACAAACCGGCAAATACCTGGCATTCCTCGTCGAATCGACCGCTTTATTCGATAGCGGCTATATTTAGAACTGATAAACGTTTGTAGGGCCCGTTTGCAAGGTGCCTTAGGCTGAGTAAAAACTGAGCTTGTATTTATGCCTTAAGGTGCTTCCTGACCGAGAGCACTCGCCTGTAATGTAACGTTACATTACATCAGTGTGGGAGGAGAACCGAGCATTACAGTGCGCAACCTATAATGATACAATCTGTAATATTTTGATACAACTTGTATCAATGCGCAACACTTGTAGGTACTAACGTGTAATCTAAATGTTACATTGCCGGCGAATGCTCGTCAGTCAAGGAGGCAGCATTGTTTAAAATCGAATCTAAAATGTTACATTACAGGCGAATGCCGGTGAGGGAACACCTTTTAGCGTGAAGTGAAACAATGTAAAGTGTTAAATAATAAGGAATTTTCCTCATAACGCTTAATTGAAAACAAGTAGTAATAAATTGACGGACATACCTACACAAACGACTAATAATACTAATACTTTCTTATAAATAATCGCAGAAATGTGAAATCAAATTACTAAGTATTTTGATGAAAATCCTTGCCTCCCAAGTAAATTGGTATTTGATATCAAAATATACGTCAGAATTCATCTCATCAAAACAAATATCCTATCTAATGAAAATTTACGTCCATTCATTTAATATTTATGAAAACAAGTGGATCCGAACGACTTCGTTCGCGTTGTTGTTCTGACGATCTCGGTGGAGTAGTGGGTAAGTTCCCGTCTGAGACGCAAGGGGTGCTTAATTCCCGCTGCGGGATCTGTAAATATTGGTTCCAGGTCTGGGTGTTGTGGTACACTCACCTCTATTAAGATGTATCCCTGATTTAAATAATGATATCTTTCTTAGTGTACCCCTGCACTACAAGAGAAAGCTACCCTCCAAATTACTCTTGGAGATTCTGTTTTAGGCTCCCTTCGGAACGAAAGTCGGGGATACTCCCACTAGGCCAACACGGCATTTTCAATGGAAGTCGATGTCGACAGAAAATACGAAAAATATTATATCCCAACTTAAAAAATTAAACGCCGATTGCGAAACCGACAGACAGACATGTCAGACGGTTTAAAATAGACAAATGCAACGGAAAAATACTTCGGAAACTCCGACACAGATTACTTTAAGGTTACAGTCCACTGAGGCGTCGCGCGTCACTAAATTCTCACCAGTGTCATTATTGCTATGTTTTAACAAGCAACGATCTGTAACACAATTAAACATTACCCCCTTTTCTCATAATCAGTCACTAAATTTATCGGCTCAATAAAACTATGTCCGCCTCTTCTTTTACTGTTAGATAAAGTGCGGGAGTTATCAAGCCGATTGAGTTAGTGACTAATTATGAATAAGAGGGCCAGAACCTTAACGTCGTGGGTTCAAATCCCAATCCCGTCAGAGTCGGAAATTTTTGAAATATTATAATTTCCTAGTAGTTTCGTATGTGTGGGTTGACAACTTTGGTGAATACTACTTATGTTGTTCGATTGATCAAATAGACACCGCGTATCATCAATAAATTGTAGCGTTCCTTTCCGCCATGCACATTGAAACAGCAACTCAATACGATATTTCACGCTGGCATGTATACAGCGACGCTTCAGTGTACAACACACCTTATTCTAGCGCCATTCCGTCAGCGCTATCATTTGTAAGTTTAAAAATAAAATCGAGGAAAATACAATGGGTAAATTATGGCCCACTTCGAAACGTGGGAATACAGTTACCGGAGTAATAAGTGCTTGGCCGTTTTTCATTGCTCTAGCCCTATTTTCGGTTTGACATGAAAAATATGGAGTAGTTAAGTGTCTAATTGATTTATGACAATCTGTGTTGGGAAAGAGATGTTCTGTGAGACAAGGCAGTGGAGTCAAGTTTTATTTTTATTTTTATTCCTAGTTTACAAAATATTGTACCCTAAGTATTGCAATCTAGCCAAGTAGGCCAATTAGCAATTTTACTTTAACATAATTTTATAAGGTAAATTATATCTAAGATTGTGTCCAATTGCACTTTTCTTAAAGTTTCTAGTTAAGGGGAAGAACTTTGTTCTTGCGTTCTTTATAGGTAGGCACTATCACTTTCACTACATTTCACTATTATTTTACATCATACTAACCCAAAAGACTTAAAAAACGTGGCCGTCACGTGGCGTTTAGCGTTACCGGTCCGGTCATTAGAAATCCGGTCATTACTGACTTGTAAACATACACTTTACCAATAAATATGATAACTCTGATAATTCTGAAGTGAAGCATATTTACATCGATTCCTGATGAACGATACCACTAGAGGCCTGAGTCTGTAATAAATGAAATGAAATGTTCGTGAGTGACTCACTTGTCGCCGTGAAGCCGTGTTCAAACGGCGTGGGATTCAAATTCAAATAACCTTAATTAACATTACAAACAATTTTTTTTGATTGCCCGCACTAATGGAATACTATGATTTTTTTTATAATATCCCAAAAATTTTACAACAACGGTTAGGTATTCAATTTTCACGTCTCTCGGCGACGAGTGAGTAACTCATAAACATTATGGACTCGGGCCTCTGACACACACAGTGATCAGCCGAAAGAAACACAATTTTTCGGATTTACCAACAAAGAAAATCTGGTTCTCTTACTTGTCTGGAAGATTTATTTCAACGTCTAAGCTACGTTACTTCACAAAAAACCAGACAAGTTACTTAACACAACAAAAGAAAATACGAAATCAGAAAGCGAAAACCTGAAAACAGAAAAAAATGCTTTTATAAACACTATTTGGGAAATCTTAGCTTGCCAGTAGGTAAGTCAAAAGTACATCTGTCAAAGAAAATGTATACCATTTTCTTTTTTTTACCACTAAGGTAAAACAATAAGCAAACAAGCTTGGTACTCAAGTACAGGCTATGCCTAGTTTGGAATCAGTTGACCGTGTGTGATGTGTCCGGAATACATATATATATATATGTTTATATAAGCTTACGCCCCACCTGTTGGTCAATGGTTACCGTAGCCTATGAACGCTTGCAATACGAGACATCACGCACGCGTAGCCGATGCCGAACCCCCCTCTCCCGTTAAAGAGCTCTGGCAACCATACGCACCGCAGGAATACGTGCTAAATAGTATTCCTAATGTTATTTGGCTGCGATCTTCCATAAGGCAGAGGTTCTTCCCCAGGGGGGCTGCATCTATTTAGAGCGAGAAAATCTGAGAGAGAGAGGTAGCGTAGGTGTGCGAGGTAGGCCTCGCTTATTAAAAGCAACTTATTAAATGTTTTTTTTTTATACAACTAAGGTGGCAAACAAGCATACGACCCACCTGTTGGTAATTGGTTACCGTAGCCTATGAGCGCTTGCAATAACGGAGGCATCTGATTTAAAAAAACAGGAGATTATCGCCATAAAGATGTGAATTCAAATGGCGACAGCGGATGAGAGCACTGGTAGTGTGGTAGCCACGCCTTGCGATCCACAGGATTCGAATCCCGTCGTGCACCGACGACGACGACCCCCTAGGCCAACAGGGCCTAAGTGAGTTGTACGTAATATTTTTTTCAACAATTACCTGCAACGTCAAAAAAGTCGGGGGCGCACACAAATTCGATAACACAGGTCTTTCATTTAAAATAAAATCAGTTCAAAGCATTCGGCTTCAAGCTTTTTCAATCAGCAAATATCCCCAAGCAGTCGTTTGAGGCCTCAGGCGCTTTCCAGATCGAGAAGTTTTAATTCAGCTTTCGTTTCCTCTAATACGCAGTTCGACATTAGATTAGAATAGTAAACGGGGCCAGACGGGGAGCCGTCTGCGCCCTCACCCTTTGCCCTTAGACACGGAGTATGTAGGGTGTGAGGTGTAGATGGGACACCAAGACTCTTTGTTTAATAGAAATCACAGATCTATTGCCTCTGGCTAAAATCTACATTATTTTATCGCTTAAATACAATAAAAATAAGATTTATCTGGGGCAGGAAACACATCAGCAATGCTCCAGGTGTTGCAGGTGTCTATAGGCGATGGTAATCTCCGAATTCGAAGCACATGTATATCATTTACAAGTTTATGAAAAAAATATCGATAACATGTTAAATTTTCGATCAGGAGGAGCCTATGTGCTTCTTCGTTGGCTGACGGAATGCATGTTAGTAGCTTTTTGTTGATGTTATGTTCAGCACCCGATTTAATTTGGAATACGGATGAATTTTGAGCGAATTATGTCGCCGCCTGAAGCGAACCACCACTCGACTGTACATGAAACGCCTATGAAACTAAAGCGCCGAAAAAAGAAAAATCAACAGGCCTTCAATTCAATTCAATGCAATAACTTTATTTCAGGCAACAATAGAATAACAACAGATGCAAATAAAGCCATTCATTCATTCTATTTTAATTATACAAATATATACCTTAAAGACTAATAAAAAACACAATTTAATTGCCACGTAGAAACTGCGACGTGGGACGCAAATTGACCGTGGCAGTAGGTATCCGCCCGCGGAAGCGACGGAGCACAGCACCCTTCAGCCAGAGATCTTCTTTTAAGTTAAAAACATCTCTTCTGTGGCATCGCCTATTCTGTGTCCGTCTCCGTGAGTACGCACGCACCGAGCGTCGTGGACGCCCTTTCGTCCTTCAAGGGCTGAGTGCGTAGGCTCTGTAGGAACCAGCCATGATTTATTAAACGTACCGGTGACATTGGGTGTTTGTTGATGTTCCTACGTTTTGGCGGGAGATAGAAAACGGGTGGATGCTTTGAGGACTTTTAGCATAGTTTTTTTACTGATTTAAGCGTGTCAATAAACCAGTATAGGAAGGCCCTCATATCCAATAAAACGATGAAAATTTTAAGGTTGTGGAAATTCGGTAGATGGAGAAGGTTCAAGATCGTTCGTCATGTCGCTCTTTGGGGGAGGCCTATGTTGCCTATGCAACACAAGAACAATATACAAAGAGTTTATATTTTTTTACTTCACGTATAGTGTGTTTTAAAGGGTACACTTTAAAACGCAATTAAAGTATAGCATTACACAATTACCATATTTAAATCTCCATCTGCATTATCGCATCACCCCATAGTGCAATATTGCAATCCTATTCACAAAATATGGCATGCCATAAATTAAGAATAAAAAAATGGTGTATTCCTCCACTGTCATAGGAGAAAATGAAAAGCTGCTTCATTTTATACAATGTGCTACGAGTTACCAGCCACCACTAAAGTTGTTACTAGCCACCGAGAATAAATAAATAAAAAAAAAAAAAAAAAATATTCCGGACATATTCACACGGTCAACTGATCCCAAACTAGGCAAAGCCTGTACTATGGGTACCAGAGACTGATATTCATAATAGATATATATTTAACACCCAGACACAGAACAAACATCTGTGTTAGTCACAAATGTTCGTCCAGTGGGGAAATCGAACCCGCGACCTCTAGCGCAGAAGGCAGAGTACTACTAACTGAGCTATGAGGCCTGTCAAAAGAAGAAAAAGAAGGTGGCGCGTACTCATTCCCACCACCATAAACCATACCATGAGTCAAGGTAATCTATACAACTAAACTATTTCTTGTAGCAGTGTACAATCAGCTAGTACATGGACTTTCTGGACAATTTTTTTCGGACAATCCTATCTACAAAAATTTACAACCAAAGAACGAGGGAAACCATAACTGGATGGAAAAGGCTCAAGACCGTTCGTAATGCCACTCTTTGTGGGAGGTCTATGTCCGGTAGTGGACTTCACAGGCTGATGATGATGATGTTAATGGCAAAATTACGTAACATGGATACTACCGCAGCTCCAACCTAGTTCGCGCACTACATTTGATGAAATATCAACCTAATGCAATGCAACAGCGATCTGCCAGCGTCTGTTTTCCCGGACGAGTACAATCTAGGAGTCTTCAAATCTAGAGTGAATAAGTTCCTTCTGGTAAAGCGTGCTCCATCTTAGGCCACATCTCACTTGCAAAAGTGAGCTGGTGGTCAAACGCCTACCCATCACCAATAAAAAAAAAAAAAAAAAAAACAATAAATAGTACTTAGAATTGAAGAGGCTGTTGTCCCCAGGCTGTGTAGCGCCTGCATTGGGCCATAAGCCCAATAAATGCGTGTTTTAATGTTATTCGCGGCGTGTCTTCAAGGGCCGGTACGCGAGATCGATTCCTTGCTCCGAGGCGCTACGACGCTAGCGGGTAGCGGTTTATTTACCAACTACGAAGTATAAAAGTATTTTTTTTTCCACAAGAAGCTCTACATTCCATTTTGTGAATAGGCTCATCTTAATTGATGGGCACGCGCGCCGTGTTTATTGCCTGATTATTCTAGGCTTCTAGTCACGAGGGACAGGCGAAGCTTCGCCTAGTTTTTAAGACATTTGAAAATTATCATAGTGATATTATTATAATAAACACCTTTTGACTTTGGTTCAGCCAAACACAATTCATATCTGGCTTAACATTAGAGTACCTATATATATTAGGCCGCCCATTGTTCATCACATAGTTTAGTTTTTATTGTTTTTTTTGTTAATGTTTGTACTTTTTATGGTGTGCAATAAAGCATTTTCTATCTATCTACCTACTCAAGGAGTATCTAGTATTGAATCAATCACCTCAGCCCGTTTTATTCGACTGGCCTCATAGCTCAGTTGGTAGTAACTCTGCCTTCTGCGCTAGGGGTGGCGGTTTCGATTCCCGCACTGTACAAACATTTGTGACTTACACAGATGTTTGTTCTGTGTCTGGGTGTTAAATATTTATCTATTATATGTATAACAGTCTCTGGTACCCATAGTACAGGCTATGCCTAGTTTGGGATCAGTTGACCCTGTGTGATATGTCGGGAATATTTATTTTTATATTCGTATCAAAGTCTACACATGGAGAGAAATATTCTATGCAGAGAGCTATGCTAGGAGTTTCACTACGTGATAAAATCCGAAATGAGAAAAAATGGGGAAGAACCAAGGTTACCGACACAGCTCTCAGAATTATCAAGTTGAAGTGGCAGTGGGCAGGCCATATAGCTCGCGGAACCGACAACCGAAACGAATTTTATATAACACTAGCGACTGCCCGCGGCTTCCGAGATAAAAGTAGCCTAAGTTATAACATCAGCTAACAGCTAAGTAACACTAAAATAAAAACATACATATTTAATAATTACCTAAGTACCTACCTACTGGCTAATTTACTGTTTCGTTTTTACAAATTGAATAATAATAATACATGTATTATTTAGTTGGTTAACACTTCATTTTTAATGTTAATTAACTAGTTATAATTTAGGTTAGGTACCAGAGGCTAGAATATTGTAAAACTTAGATATATTCGCTCATTATGTATCTCATTTTAAGTGAACCCTGTGTTTGTATGAGAATAAAGTTCTTTAAACCTAACTGCCAGTGAATGTCCCGTCAAAATCGTTGCAGACGTTTCGGAGATAACACGGCTTTAAGATTGAAATAAAACCGACCTGATTAATGCGGGAAGTGCGAATAATACTTGTTCCTACCCCAAGTATATGCCTCAGACATCCGCGACCGCGACCGTTTGCGACAGCTGGCGCAAAGCCTCACAATAAAGACAGGTTACCCACTGTATACCAGATAGTTAATGCCGTATTATTAAAATAACAATTCAGAATGGAACTGTTGGTCTTACAATTGGCACAGGCGTCCTTTTGATGGGACCTGTAGTTAGATGTACTAAGCTACTGTTCATTATTCAGTTCATGTTAGGAGGAGGTAGAGCACTTAGAGAAGATCGCAGCCAAATAACATTATATGTTTCAAATAGTGTTGTGTTCCTGCGGTGAGTAAGGTTGCCAGAGCTCTTTAGGGGGGACGGGTTCGGCAGACAACGCATTAGCAATACTCCAGGTGTTGCTGATGTCAATAGGCGACGGTAACCACTTACCAGCAGGAGGGCCGTAAGCCTGTTTCCCTCCGTATAATATAAACACATATATATATATCACCATCATCATCAGCCTAGGAGACCACTGCTGAACATAGGCCTCCCCCAAAGAGTTCCACAACGAACGGTCTTATAGATAGAGCACCGCCATAGTAGTGTCCTGTCTTCTTTAACTTAGCATCGAGATAGTGTAAGGTTAAAGCACACTTTAGCGCTAAAGTAAGTTTATGCAACAACTAAAGTTGCCTCTCGATTCTTACATGACTTCAAGTCTACTTTTAAGTTTTATGAGACAGATCGTAAGTATTTACCGTATTTTTTAGTTGTCGAATAGTAAATATCGCTTGTTTCCCAGCCCTACAGTATTGTCGCGGAAATATCTCCACGGCGCGGATTAGGGGCCCGTGGGCTGCGGAAAAAACCGCGGGTGCTATATCTCATAGATATTGCCGTGCGTGTGATGAGAATTCAAATGGCTCAAATTAATACGGAACTCTCCTTTTTCTTGGATTTTATTACGAAATTCAACGGTGTCAGGACATCTTTATTGGCTCAATATTTTTTATTGTTACCGGAAAAACTGCTGGCATTATTTTATTACAGTTTTTTTTTGTTTTATAACACTCGTCTCAAATTGAGGTATAGCTCATAATATAATTACTAAAAAACAAAAAACGATTGATGGAGATGTATTTTTTCTGTTTCACAGCCTGAAATTAAGTTATATGCAAATTGTTTCGTAACTAGTATACTATCTCAAAAGGGGGCTTATTTTATCAAAAAAGAAAAAAAAATGTGAAAACAAACAATGTTATTTTTCTGTTTTTTTTTTTTACAAATTATGTGTTTCTGGTATTTTTGTAATATTTGTATGAGTTTGTAATGAATTGAATTTAGTTAGGTATGTTTTATTAAGCACCCAACCGTCACATACATTTTTCTGACCCCACACTAGTGTAAGACACACTGGTAATCAAAGATCAACTATATTTCAATCCAATATAATCCTCATTTCACAGAACATATATCTTTATACAGTTATACAGCAGACTTACCCTAGGAAACATGTTGTCAGCATCACGGTCGGATAACGAATTCCCCCTGAACGACCCGCCCAGCTCTTTTTATTCAGAACTGTTCGTAAACAACAAGATGGCGATTCGGTCGGGTGATATTCGTTTGAACGACTTACAATATATTTTCTTAAATTTCAAACCAAGATTAAAGACTATGTAAAATAGTTTTAAAATCAGTAAATAATTTCAAATGAATTATCATGAAAAATAACTATGTTTTAACAGCAAATAAATATTGTTTATTAAAACCGCTTATGCTCGAATTGACCATCTAAAGTAGGAACATCGACAATTATTGTGACAAAATAATAACAAGTAATGGTTTGTAGAATTAATCACTCAATAAATCAGTACAATATTATCCTGAACCTTACACTCGGCCGTCCTGATAACGTGCATGCCCCCATGTACGAATCCGTAGAATACCTTACACTCGGCAAGCGAAAAACTAAGTTAGGTATACAAAAGTCGTTCTATATAGAAAACCGGTCTGTTAGTAGGTTTTAGAAAAACCTGATCATCTTTTGAAGGACTGGGTCAGGTCGTGTTCAATCAATCAGTTTCCATGCCTGACCCCCTAAAATCAACTAAAAATTTAATCTGTTAAAATCTTTTGTAGGAATATGTCACATACCTAGTTACGTAGCATACTCGCACTATGTTACATTTAAGCGAGAAGAATACAAATTGTGGATTCAAATTGGTTCAAGTACGACATAATTATCTATATCTAGCCTTTAATCTACTATAAGAAAACTGAATCTTAGATTATTAAAATAAATAAATAAATTATGAATCAATCAATTCTCATTTCTGACCATCTAGAATCATCTATAATCAGTCTGCATCTGTGTGCAGTCTCTATAAGTAATCCAGTCAGATCAAAGTGTTACCCGATCAACTTTTGAAGGACTGGGTCAGGTTATGTTCAACCAATCAGTTTCCATGCCTGACCCCTTAGAATTAACTAAAAATTGAATCTGCTATGTCTCTTAGTCGAATATGTCAGATCATGAGCCAATCAATTCACATGCCTAATTCTCTAGAATTAACTATAAAATGAAATCAGCCTGCATCTGTGTGCAGTCTCTATAAGATAAGTATCTGCAAATGCAAAGTAGGTCATACCAATCATTTATATGCCTAACTCTTGCAGCAGACCATCTAAGCGAGCCAGTCCGTAGACACTGATCATAAGTCGTAAATCTCTTAACCCTCTTAAGTAATCCAGCCAGATCAAAGTGTTACCCGTACTCGTCCCCGCTTTGTTATCTGCCGATGCAAAGTAGATCATACCAAACAGTATATATGCCAAACTCTTGCAGCAGACCGTCTTAGCGAGCCAGCACGTAGCCACCGATCTGGAACAAACACAAATATGTACAGCAAAAACCATTTGCTAAGTTTAGTTTTATCTTTAGTCTTTCTCATCACTTGTCTAAGTCGTCCTCAGTCTATGTTCTAGTACGCCTTCTTAACAAGACCAATCTTTATGTACACTTTAAATTCGTTAGAAAATCTCGTTGCGTTTTCCGGAAGTTTATTACAGAATCTTACCATACTGCCCTTAAAAGACCCATTTTCTTTTTCTAGTCTAAATTTTGAAATGCATAATTTACTTTTGTTTCTAGTGTTAACATTATGGACATCACTTTGGTTAAAGCTTAGCCATGTGCTTATGTATGTACAATACTACAGTTAGCATGTTAATCAATTTTAAAGTTCCTTCAAGGAGTCCCTTTACTTCATTTTATAAAAGGCACGTATTGCCCGAATTTGTAATCAAATATGACTTTGATATCTGCTGCATTCCCGCAGATTATAATACCATAGGACATTTTATACTATGGAAGTAGCTAAAATAAACTAACATAGCTGCGGCTTTATCTATGAGCCACCTTATCACACGAACGGCATATACTGTGGAACTAAGTTTATCATCAAAAGCTTCATTGTGGGGTCCCCACTGCAACTTTGATCAATATCGAGTCCCAGGCAAACAACAGAACCAACAATAGTTTTTAATGCTAGTAGAACTTGATGCATTTCTTCTTCTTTGAATTGAGATATTCCCTCGACGGGAAAAATAAAAACAAACATACGTACTGTCAAATCAGCGCAAAGGCTTTGATGACCATAATATGAATGAACCAATACCACCCATTTCAAACATAGAAGTTGTTAAAGCAATAGTCAGAGAAAAAGATAAAGCTTCGGGTTCAGACCAAAATAACTGAAGAACTTCTGATCTGTATAACAAAAAAAACTTAATACTGACAACTATTTTCAACGAAGTCTTAGAACCAGAAAGTACACCTTCCCAATGGTCTTCCTCGAAACATCATAATATCAACATCTATAGCAGATATTTTTGCATGTAGTGCTTATAAATTTTAGACATTTCTCAATAATGAATTTCGCAATGAAGATCATGAATTACATCCATAATTATGGTTGGTTGCAAACTCTAAAGTAATTATTCTGATAACTTCTTTTTCTTTTATTATATAAGCTTTCTTAAAGAGCTTAAAAACAGAATGACAAGACAAGCAAACAATATTATTTTAAGAGCACCCTAGGACGAATTATGGAAAGAAGTACACTATGTACGAAAGTGACAAATGTACAATAAACTGCCAAATGACATCAAGGATGTGAATTCACTAGCGACATATAAAAGATTGCTCAAAACTCTCATTCTAGGGATTTTTCATTAATTTAAAACTAACTTACAACTCCCACCTAACTATAACTAAACGGACGCGTCCTTACCTCTGGTGCAACATTAATTTCACTGTGGCGTAGGCCTTAAGCAACAACCGCGGAAACAAGCGAAACGCTCGCTCGCTTCTTGTTGTAAATGCAAGAAGTACGAAGTTTTTATTGTGTGATTTTTATTGTATCTTACTAGACTTAATTATTATTTGTTGAATATTCTTTACATTAATGCTGTAAAGCACACTAGAGTTAAGTTATCTTTAAGTTTTCTCTGTAAGTGAATTATTTAATTCTGAAGAGAAACAATAAAATATCTTCAACCGTATAAAAGCTTTCTCACCATAGAATTTCTGTCATCTATTTCTTTTGTCACAGCAGATAATAAAATTGTTTTATATTTGGCCCTCTAGCTGGCCTTTTTGTTACCGTGATATACTTAAGTTGTAGACTACACTATTAATAATTCGTTACATAAAAATTTATGTATACCTACTACTCTTTGTACCTTACATTTTATATAGGAATGTAGTTTGTTGTTCCTAAATAAATAAATAAATCATACTGCTACACAATAATGTGATAAAAGCGGTGTGGATTCGTTGTTAGAAGTACATTCAGAAAAAGTAGAATTTCCCATGAAAATGCATATCCATCATTATAACACAAGAAATAGAAGAAAAACTATATGTACCAAGAAATAGGCTTGTCAAAACTTATCAACAAGATACATGTTTAAGGCTTGTATTGTATACTATGTTAAATAATGACAGGAAATAACACGCCTCTTTGTTTACTGATTTTAGATGCAAAATTAAAAATGTTTGAGTGCCACCCATTTTACCACATCAATGAGTACCTAGACTGTAATTATTATTTTTTTGGTTTGCCTGCGTAGTGACTGCTGCTTCTAGTAAAATAAGACTTCTTTTTGTTCGTGTATTTTATTTGACATGCCAATGATAAGCAATGTAACGAAATGGTTAAACAAATTATTATTAATATTTACCCAATGTTTTCACCCCTGATGTTTGCATTTCAGGTAAAGCAAGCAATTACACGCCAAAACGACAGCTTTGAACCTACGGAGGCCACGTTAAAACTATTCAATTCTGGTATTTATAATAAAGAGAGCAATTGGACTGAATGATGGTGACCTTGATTAGCTATAATGTTTAGTATGCCAAGAATATTAAATAAAAGTAAATTCAACAATATTAAATGTCTTACAATTGCACTGCAAACATACTGTATTTTTGTCGTGAACTCTATTTTACCCACTATTCTCATTTTCTGGCAACACTAATGTGGTTAAACAAATCTTTAAAAAAAATATGAAAAACACAATTTTTTTTACTATGGCTACTTTGTTGACTATTGCAAGGCCTTTGATTCTTTGGAACATGGGAGGCTCTTAAAAACCAAAATTTCTAAAACAAATACATAAGAATAATAAATAGGTACGTCTTACGTCGGCAGTACCCACAGCAACAACTAAACTAGTAAGAGAAGGTGACCAAAATAATACCGAAAGAGGTATAAGCCAAAGAGATCTATTATCCCCTAAACTCTTTACTGGCTGTATGAGAAGAAAGTATTCCGCAAAATCGAATGGAACCACCCACGAAAATTTTCCGGACTCCACTAGACAAACAAGATTGCAAAAGGTCAATTGCACGATCCTGGACGCTGCCATGCTTTACTTTGAGATCATCCATAGGTTGTCTGGAAGAACGCCTATTGTACGTTCGCAATTATTGGTATTCTGATAACTTTTAAGGCGTTTTTGTTTACTGTGTTGTGTACAATAAAGAGTTTTCTAACTATCTATCAAGGCCGCATGACTCACGCAGTCAAATGCCCCTGAAGTTCACAGAATACTCCGACCGCGTCCCGCGAGCTCTCAAAAACATCGTATATGCGCTTTATGAGCAAAGTAGCGGCATCGGCCGCTGATCGACCCTTGGCAAATCCAAACCGATTACAATGAAGCAGCCCGCAAAGATTGAAGCGAGATAACAACTGAGCAAAAACAACTTTTTAAATAGACATTGAGAGGGCAACATCTATGGTAGAAAATATAGGACTACGTGACCTTAATCGTCGGCGTCGCTTGATGCTGCTCTGGCTTTCGTAGCTCTCGTAGGCACCGGCGACGGGTGCGCTGCTCGCTGTCCTGGCGGCGAGGGCGCTGCTCGCTGTCCTGGCGGCGAGACGCTGCTCGCTGTCCTGGCGACGAGACGCTGCTCGCTGTCCTGGCGGCGAGACGCTGCTCGCTGTCCTGGCGGCGAGACGCTGCTCGCTGTCCTGGCGGCGAGACGCTGCTCGCTGTCCTGGCGGCGAGGCGCTGCTCGCTGTCCTGGCGGCGAGGCGCTGCTCGCTCCAATGTGGACCGAGGTTGCAGTCTCAACTCTCGCACGCACGGCATGTCATGGCATGGTATGGCATGGTATGGCATGGAAAACAAAACAGAGAAAAACGTTTTATCAGCACAAAAATAGTAAGAGTGCAATAAACTTAATTACATTCTTATAAATTGGACCACGGCGCGCCTTGGCTCAAAAATAAAAGATAAGAAAGTCAGGAAAACAGATAAAGAACGCGTGGACATCCCTCTTCTGACTTGTAAGACACACTGGTAATCAAAGATCAACTATATTTCAATCCAATATAATCCTCATTTCACAGAACATATATCTTTATACAGTTATACAGCAGACTTACCCTAGGAAACATGTTGTCAGCATCACGGTCGGATAACGAATTCCCCCTGAACGACCCGCCCAGCTCTTTTTATTCAGAACTGTTCGTAAACAACAAGATGGCGATTCGGTCGGGTGATATTCGTTTGAACGACTTACAATATATTTTCTTAAATTTCAAACCAAGATTAAAGACTATGTAAAATAGTTTTAAAATCAGTAAATAATTTCAAATGAATTATCATGAAAAATAACTATGTTTTAACAGCAAATAAATATTGTTTATTAAAACCGCTTATGCTCGAATTGACCATCTAAAGTAGGAACATCGACAATTATTGTGACAAAATAATAACAAGTAATGGTTTGTAGAATTAATCACTCAATAAATCAGTACAATATTATCCTGAACCTTACACTAGGATCCTCTGTGTCGTGGGAATCAGAAACTACGTGTACCTTGGTATCACGACACCCAAACTCGGAACAAATATTTGCAGATCATGCAAACATTTGTCCCGCTGCGGGTATCGAACCCCTTGTGTCTCAGACGGGCACTTGACCGCAACGCCACCGAAGTCGTTGTCACACTTCTCATTATTCCTTGTAAGGGCTAATAAAGGAATTCCCGAAACTGAACCCCTAAAGGGATACAACGGGGGTGGTAGTTTGTATGAAGTATTTTATTTATTATTATTATTTATTTATTTGAACGTAAATACATGGATACAGGATACAAGTTAGAATACTGGAAATTGCAGAAGTATAGACTGTGTCGCATTTGTTTCCACTAGTTATGATTTACTCAGATAATGTGGGTGGACAACGTTTGATTATGAAACAAAGTCGGCAACATTCGTCGAATATTTACAATACATTTACGAGCTCTACACTAATAAATTTCACAAATTTATTATTATAACGGGTTTTTCTAAATCGTAACACAAGACCGGTGCAACAGGTAGACCCAGTGTCCTATAAACGACAATAAACATGTTAACAGACACTTCCTGATCTATAAATGGTCATTTGTCTTTGGTTGAGGCGACGCCGACGGTTACGCCCCCACTGCATGTGTCACATGAAACATATTGTACGGGTCAGTGGTATCCATAATAAAATCACAGCCAATCGTGGCAAATGATTATACAAGGACACGAGAGTTCTAGAGAGAAAGTATAAGCCGTGTCAATCAAACGGCTGCGATATGACATCTAAAGGTGCGATTTACAAATTTTCTCTGAATTGTGACTCAACGAAAATCAAAGCACCAAGTTTTACCGGACATCGCGAGATCTCAGTTAAGAACATACAACTAGTTAGATGACAGTTTAAATTTAATCATCATCATCATCAGCCGTAAGACGTCCACTGCTGAATAGTTTTACCCTATAGATTTCCAGAGTGACCAATCTTGTGCGGCCTGCCCAACGAACGGCTTCCAGTAAACCTCCAATAGGTCGACTTTCCATCTAATAATGGGCCGAATAACCTACGTTGCGCTTTCCGATATGTAGTCTCCACTCTAGAACCTTTCATTTAAATTTATTCATCTTCTTTTCAGCCGTAGGACATTACTGCTGAACATGGACTCGTCCACAGAGCTGTCTTTGTGACAATAGGGGACGCTGCTACACTAGCTTTTTCCCTTAGTCACCTCTTACGACATGCATTAGTTAGATATAGAGGGGCCTATTCTTCAGCCGGAGCCACCACGGCATTAACCCATCATTTAAATTTAACTCGCTTAAAAAGTGAAATCATTTTGGCACGTGTTTCGCTTATCTGGCCTACGTCGCGTCGTGCAAATTCATTATCTACGGTGTGACGCAAGTGGGCGTTGTCGGGGACGTCGATAATTCACCATATTGAGACATCAGGAAGTAGCATTTGCATATTTATTGTTAACAATTTTGGCGGCAGCCATTTTCGGAGAGATTTGTATTTGGTAGCGATTAAAATAGAGATTAAAAATATATCATGATTTCATTCAGACGATAGTTATCTTGAAATATTTTGGTACGGTCAACACTCCCGTAGAACATTTCGACGTACGGTCTGGCCCGACTCAACCCTGCCCTGCCTAATTCTTGGTCGCGCGCTTCTAAGACGTTTCAAAGTCTGGTCGCCAGCAACTGTAGCCCAAAGAGTAGACCAATACCCGACACAGAGCGAGCCTGGTTGGGTCCTGCTAGTTACATGGATATAAACCTATAGGTATATATTTTTTATACTACCTGCTCGTCAATGGCATATCATGTGTCATGCAAACCTTTCCTAAAGTAAGTCATTACAGCCCTACGGTCTAGCCGGGTCATAATGTTGTACTGAATTTCATTATTTCCCATGGGACATAATGTGATTTGAATTTGGAATGCAACCCATGTAGTTGTGCTTGATCGAGGTTGGTTTCAAAAATGTTTGGGTGCAATGAGATTTTATTCTAATTAGGCTGTATATTAACATTTTCTTTGCACTGCCTACAAATTAAAAAAAGAAAAACATGAAAACTTTTTACGAAATTAATTTTCACCCGCGCACGAAGAAGGATTTATTCGAATGTCGAACTGACCACTACAGAATAGACTACAAAAAAAGAAGAAAAAGGCGCCAAGCGCTCAAACTGCTGTGCTGTTATCTACACCGAAATTCAGTTTCGATTCAAATAAACTTCTAAAAAATGTCAAGTGACGACGACAGTGATTTTGATTCGACTCCAGAATGCATACAATCTGAAGCCTCTGGTATAGTTGGAAACTTACTTCCAGAAAAATCATTTCTTTCTACTTAACAGTCATTGTTTTCAATTGCCTCGCAGAAAGTTTAAAAAGTAGGGTATGCATCGCGGGCTTAAATGTGTATTTGTCTTGGGCGATCTTGAACCCCTCGTACTCAGGATTCTTGCCTTAACTCCCTCGCTCCGCTCAGGAGTTAACCATAGAATCCCTCGTTCTCGGGGTTCCATTTAGCGCCCTTGACATAATACACTACTTTAAGCCCTTGTTGCATAATCTACTATTATATACCCATGGCGTATATAAACTTTTTTTTTCATTTAAACTACCACAAAAATATGACTTCCATATTCAATTATTTCATTCACACTGGCCAGACAAAATAATATCTCATACCTGTAATTCCACCTTTATTCTATAAGATTTGGGTTAGACCCACGCACGCCCCAGATACTACTAGGAAATTAGAAATAAAAGAAAGATTTGCCGGGTAGTGACGGATGTTGGGCTTAATGCAATGTATAATATGTTATACAACATGTTGGGATCAAAGAAACGAGACCGGGACATAGTGTAGGGTAGCACAGAGATGCATATAATTAGGCCTTTTGCACAATAGGTACCTCCATAAACAAGCGCGATAACAGCTCACGTACAAAAATCTATCAATATAATATAATAGTTTTAGAATTTTCATACGACACTCCACATAATCTAATCATCAAATTTTGAATTGAACCCTCCTACCTATCTCAATACCTCCTCCATCGATTAAGCTCATTATACAAATACTATTGTACAATAAGGTTGGAGTTGAAGTACTGCTATGACTTTTACTATCACATTCTGTGATTAGGTGCTGCTTGTAGTTAAAATTTCGATTCAAGGTAACCACGCGTTTAGAAAAGTTCACTGTTCACGCATGGTAAAAGGTATGTTGAACAAAACCGAACCAATTAAGGTGAGGGTTAAATTGTTTTATGATTTTTGAACTGTTTTTTCTCAATAACCGCTAAACGCATAGTTTTGATTTTTATGACAAAGATAACTTGAGCATTTTATTTACCTAAATCCAAGACAGAAACGCGATTGGTAAAACTTTTCTCGATAGATTTATTTTTAAAGTTCGGTCCTCTGCAACAGTTTTTTCGAAAATACTCAGAAAATATCAATCATAAATAACTTTTTTTTAAATATTGTGTTAGACAATAGCATTGGGTACCTAAATCCAAGCCACTTTTTTTAAAAAATACTTAGTTTTTAAGATAATCTATATTTGCTTGTATGTCGCTTACGTCGATTACTTTCGAGCGCCTTCTAACGCTTGCTATCTCTTTCCGCATTCAATTATAGTACGTAGCACTGTCACTTTCTTTACTCCGCCCACTCGACAGTTTATTATGATTCTCATAGCGCCTTAACAGATTCTTTCATACATTACCTGTCATCATAATCTCACCGGTCATAGTAATCACCTGTTTATGTGATGAACAGCTGCTGTATGTGAACAGTGCTGTGGTACATTAATTTTGTAACAAACCTCATAAGCTGTTTTCAAACGGCGTGCGATATGTCATCTAAAATGTATTTTAGAATGATCCTTATATCATTGAGACAAAGTTAATTTTGAGTTTGACTTTTAGGAGCTTGCGATATTGTTGAGCTATATCGCTCACCCTCAAAATGTCAAACTCAAAACTCTTTGTCCAGTAGAGGTTAGGATCATTTTGCAACGAACTGCATATGGACATATCGCGTGCCGTTTGAACGCGCCTTTAAGCCGTTAGTTACAGATGATGAAATTTGACAAGGCAGTCTCAACAAGTAGCCATTTATATTCCTTGCTCTATGAACAAGGCTGTTTCTACGTGTTGTACAAGGTGATTCATAATATTTATACTATTTTGAAAGTGGCTTATTCTACTCCAAATGCGCAATAAAGTTTGTTCCACAGTTTGGAAATAAGACATTTTTAATTGAAAAATATACTATGCTCCTATCCGCTTCTGCCTATTCTCCCGTAAAAGTTGAAACACGTCTCCATCACTTGCTGGTCATTTTTAGGGTTCCGTACCTCATTTGGAAAAAACGAAACCCTTATAGGATCACTTTGTTGTCCGTCCGCCTATCTCTGTCTGTCAAGACCCTTTTTCTCGCGACCGCACAATAGAAGTTTGTCACTTTCTACACTTGGAATTGAGCTTTTCTGATCCCGTTGGTGCCCTGAGGCTTCCGTACAGTTGTAGGGAACCCTGAGGGCGAGTTTTCGCACCGCGCGCGTAAGCTAGTTGTTTATATAATAAGCACATTTCAGGATAGTATAAAAGTTACGGAGCACGTTGTATTTGAACCACACACTCGCACTACAGGCTAAATAAAAGTTTGTAAAATAAAAAAACGATACTACATTCCGTAAGCTTCGGTTTCCCGCGCATTTGCTACGTGTATTTCAGTCTCGGTATTGTCAATGGAAATATTCGTCTGACCCATTCAGTTGTTCAGTCTATACACCTACAACCTACTCCAAGCCTTATTTCAATCAATTTGGGTTCATAGTTCTGTGGCAGCAGACGTTTACTGTAACTTAGCACTGACCCGATGGATTTGAGATCTTATTTGTATGGATCAAGGCGTGGAATCGTGTGGCAGGAATGTGTAACAGTAACTTTTGCCGGCATAGATACGAGTTCAAAATAGACACAATAATGTTGGACACGGAATTATTAACGTTTCGCGAGAATGTAGGCTAATAGTGCTTTCATATGAAATTATTTGCGGGTGTGGTTCTTAAATGCTGAATATAAAGAATATTATACTAGGTGATTTATAATTTGTATATCTTTAGGGGCTCATTCCATACGCCCGATTAGAAATAAAGTTCGTTCTACGACTTTTGGAAATTCTTTATTTTTAATTATTTCGGAGCACAACATCACTTTGTAAGTTCCCGCCTAAAAGTGAATCCTATGTAAAAATTATAGTTAGTGAATATAGGTATCATCTTGCTGACTTTTGGAGTCACTGATTCTTTCTTGGTCATCCTGCATTGGGTCATTCACCAGTATGAGGTATGGTGGCCCTGAAAAGGGCCTATGAACGTCAGTGAAAGGATCAGTGTAATGAAAGGATTAAAGTGCATATCTTCAATCTTTTAGATTTTCAGTGCCAGCGAGTTCCATGGCGTAGTTGGTATCGCATTGCCGATTAAAGCCGAAGATGCGGTTTCGAAAATTTTGGGTATTATTTTAATTTAATCTTCAATCTTTACAAGCATTTACAATATTAGTAGGAAACCAGAAAATTTCCACTTTAATTCTGGAAACAAAGCGAAATAATAAAGGCCAAAGAGCTATTTATAAAAATATCACATGTCACAGGTCTTCGAATTTTCAGGTTCAAGGACATGCATGCATTCCTCTAGATTTTTCCTTCACCATTTGAGAGCAATAGTATAACGCGGTGGATGGAGAAGGCTCAAGACCGTTCGTTATGGAACTCTTTGGGGGAGGCCTATGTCCAGCAGTGGACTTCTACAGGCTGATGATGATGATGATGAGTATAACGCACACACATTTTTCCGAATCGAAAATTATTTGGTGCACGACCGGAGCCACGACTCGGGGTGTTCAATTAGTAACAATTAGTGATCTGATAAACATAAATAAATACTAGCTTAGAGAGCGAGATCAGACAGTCACAGCATCTTTTACAGTCTTTCTTGTTCAGTTTGCAAAGTGTCAACATAACGCACTGAAAATTACATTACGAAAAGACACGTGTGTAAAACACGACCTAATATATCGCAAAAAATTACAAAATTTACGCACTGGCAGCACTCATCATCATCATCATCATTTCAGCCGTACGACGTCCACTGCTGAACGAGGCCTCCCCCACAGACAGAGCAAATTCCTTATCATGTGGGGGGATTTGCCCATACTCACCACGCTGGGCATGCGGGTTGGCGAGCGCAGTTTGAGCTATCGTTGTTAGAATAAGAGACGCTGCTGCCCATCCCCTAGCTTTTTTCCCTTAGTCGCCTCTTACGACATCCACGGATCGGTAGATATGGAAGGGCCTATTCTCCAGCCGGGGCCACCACGGCTAGCAACACTAGGACACTATAAAAACGAAAATATTTGACCGCGCATTCGGACGAATAATGTTGGCGCGGTATGGCGATGATCGCGTAATCGCCGCGTTCTGCTAGGACGAGGCTTAATGCGCACTTGATAAATGTGACTATTGTGTGTTAAATACGTCATCGCCACAAGAACAACAGCTTGCATTGCCGTGTTCTGCTTTGAAAGCTTATGGTGCGTGGGGTTGACTACGCACCAGTACTTTTTTGTTTGGTTATTTATTTAACTGTATATATATGTTTGTATGTCCTGTAAAGTCCTGCTTCGCTATTTTAAGGAGCTGGGCTGGCTGGGATAGGGTTAGCATTGGGGGACAATGCACAAAACACCCCACAGCGGGAAGTCAGTGCAGGTCTAACCACCCCCGATCAGAATTAGAATATGTTTGTATGTATGTTCATCTGTGCCCTCGTAGTACTTTTTATCTAAGTACTACGCGGGCGAAGCCGCGGTCTGTCAAGATTAAGGAATTTGATAAAAAAAATTGTAAAATGCAGGCACATTTCTTTGCAAGAAGCTTTAACGAGAACGTATGAATCGTAGCTCTTGCTACAATGTAACATAGAAAGGTTGCATGTTGTAGCAACCGCTACGATGCACGCCGCTACGAGCTACGAAATCTGCTACGAGCTACGTAATTGCATACAAAGTTATCAATACTACTTCCATATTTATCCATATTTTTTACCATATATCGATCTATACATATAATAAAACGGTACATCCCCAAAAAATTCTGGGTTCATAAATCGCCCGCCCGACTTAGTTACTATTGATTTTCCTAATAAGTAAGGTATGATCTTAGAGTACTTAAGACTTCAAATAAAAACAAAAAATAAATTTTTCTACTTGTTTTAATTACTAAACTAAAAGAAAATGCAGATGCCCTTTAGAATTAAAGTTTGAATTCCAAATTCACACAAAAATATTTATTAAATATTAATTAATTAATTTTTTTATGAATTGGCAAACAGCTAATAATCGTACTAAACACTAGTATAAAAAAATATAGAAATTTATAATGTGACGCAACATATTTGGATGTATGTTTTTATTACTTCTAATGTTTTATTACTGGTACACGAAAGCAGCCTATAAGAGGCGCACTTTAATCCATTCACCAACGGTCATAGGCCCATTCAGGGCCACCATACCTCAACCTGGTCACTGACTTAATACAGGATGACAAAGAAAGAATATGTGAAACGAAAAGCAAGCAAGCAAGCATTACTTCTAAGCTTAAAATGGAAACGGTTAAAGCTAAAAATGCATATGTTACATATTGTTTCTTTAAATAATGTATTGTTTTATTTAATATGCTGGAGCTTAAGAGTATAGTCCCGGGAAAACGCTAGAGATAATTGAGGAAGAGTGGAGAATTTATCGGCAATTTGGCTTGTCTGCTCGGCATTACAAGCGCGTTAGTAAATACGAATTCAATATTATGTAGGAAGCGAGCTCAAGGCGAATTCTGATGTTTCACAAACAGGGCTGTCAAAATTTGGGAAACTCATCATAATATCCTCCCCTCTTTTTTTTTTCTTTTTTTTATCCTATCCATCTAAGAGATGCCTGGTACAGATCGCGATAAAGCCGCCCATTGTCACACTCATTTTTATAGTTTTTTTTGTAGATTGTTTTTTTTGGTGTACCTACAATAAATTTATATTCTAACTATTATATCATTATCCTCGTCAACAACCTTTATCTTGTTGAAATAAAAGGTCGCAAAGCTCAGGAAAAAATTAATTATTCAGAATTTTCACATGTTGACACACACTGTTTCTTTTACATCTTCTAATTAATTGTCACCTTTTTTAAATCTAGTTTTGATTACCTACAAGAAGGTTACATACTACAACATGCCTCCTTAATCAAAAAACGATTAAAAAAGAACCACAAGATTAATAGAAAAACTGATAAAATACCTAAAATGAAGTTACACAAAGAATAAAACTTAACGACAACCTAAATCAAACCCATACTCTTTATACATTTTAAATGTTTTATAGGACCTAGAGGTTTCGTTAACACATCAGCAGGTAACTCATCCGTACTAAGATATTTTAGTTTTATAATCTTACTATTTACTTTCTCCCTCACAAAATGGAATTTAACATCGATATGTTTAGTTCTATTGTGATGAACAGGATTCATTGCCAGCTTTTGTGCACTCTGGCTATCCGAATAAATAACAACTTCGGGAGACTTACTTGTTATTTCGGAGATAAACCTTTTCAGGAAACACGCCTCTTTTGTTGCCGTGGCTAAAGCCATGTATTCTGCTTCTGCCGAAGATAATGCAACAGTGGGCTGCTTCCGCGATTCCCATGATATAGGACCGCCTGCCAGTCCGAAATAGAAACCGGTATACGACCGACGATCTACAGGACAATTCGCCCAGTCTGCATCTGAATAACCTCGCAGTGAAGCATCTTCTACTTTTCTGTAAGAAATACCAACATCTTTAGTGGCACTGAGATAACGGAGACACCGTTTCGCTGCGTTCCAGTGAGTCTCATCATATTTGGTGTTAAACTGGCTTAAATAGCTTACTGTGTACGCAATATCAGGTCTAGTATTCACAGCCAGAAACATAAGACACCCAATAAGAGCCTGATATGGATAATTAGACTCACCTGTACCAGGTTCTAACTTCTTCAGAACTAGCGGTGTCGAAACCGCTTTACAATCTTGCATATTGAATTTCTTTAGCACAGTCTCGATGTACGTGCTCTGGGATAGTTTTAAACCATTTTTATCACAACAAATGTTTATCCCCGTAAAGAAATTGATCAAACCAAGATCTTTTGTTGAAAAATATTTTTCCAACTGACTTTTGAAATTGTCAAACGTTTCGTCACTTTTGTACAAAATGACAAGGTCATCTACATACACGGCCAGAACCAAGGAGTCTTTATTCGAAAAACTTTTTATGAAAACACAAGGTTCAGAAGGAGTTTGGGAAAATCCCAAAGCTGACAAAGTCTGCTTGAGTTTCATATTCCAAGCTCTAGGAGCCTGCTTCAGACCATACAAAGAACGTTTCAATAAGCATACCTTAGCTTCCTCCCCATTTCGTACAAATCCTTCCGGCTGTACCATGTAGACTTCCTCTTCCAAGTCGCCGTTTAAAAAGGCAGTATCCACATCCATATGCCGGACCTTATAATCTTCCTGCACTGCTAGGGCTAAGAGTGTTCGCAACAAAGAATTGCGCACAACCGGAGAAAAAGTTTCGTAGTAATCGACGCCTTCCTTTTGTCGAAATCCCTTTGCTACTAAACGAGCTTTGTACTTTACTACGTTACCTTTTGCATCACGTTTCTTTTTATAAACCCACTTGCATGGAATGCATGATTTATGATTAGGCTTGTCTACCAAAGACCATGTGCCTTTTTTGAACAAGGCATTATATTCTTCGTTCATAGCGAAGATCCAGTTACCTTTGTCATCACTATTGATAGCATCATTGTAACTTTTCGGATCATCGTCGTCTACGAGAGCACTATACGAAAAATAATCCGGAGGTTTCCGTGCTCTTTGAGGATATCTTCTAGAATCATCATCACATCTAGGATCATCATCTTCCTCATCACTAGAAGACGAATGGATTTTCTCACCTGACTGTAATGACTCCGTCCCTTCACCATCCACTCCTTCATCAGCATCCAGAAAAACATCGATTTGCTCGTCGACTATCACGTTCGAATTTTCTAAAGCCATTATCAACGGTTCATATCGTGATGTCAAGCCACCCAGTATAATAGCAGCTAGAGAGCCGTCGTCGATCTTCTTACCAATATCGTCGAGATCCTGAGCAGTTGTCACTACTGCATTTATGTACGACTCAATATCCTGGAAATCTGTCAGAGAATATTTGTAGAGTCTACGTTCCAGCGAGAGCCTTCTTCCTAGACCTTTGTCTTCATACGCCTTCTGAAGGGCATTCCAGGCCTCTACTGCACTTTTAGCAGTCCTAACATGTGATATTGCTGAACCATCAACAGTCAAACATATTTTCGATAAAGCTTTTTGATCATTGCGTAATCTAGCCTCTACAGAAGTTTTATCTGTTGCTTCGTAGCCAGCAATACTACTCCAGAGCTCTTCATGCATGAGCAACATTCTCATTTTGAATTTCCATACCGAATATCCATCACGATTTTTTAACTGGTGTATCCCTTGAAAATACGTCGTTCCTGCCATATCTTCTTTTAAATTAGATATCTTTGCGCCTTCGTGCTGATAACGTGTTGAAATAAAAGGTCGCAAAGCTCAGGAAAAAATTAATTATTCAGAATTTTCACATGTTGACACACACTGTTTCTTTTACATCTTCTAATTAATTGTCACCTTTTTTAAATCTAGTTTTGATTACCTACAAGAAGGTTACATACTACAACATATCTGTCCACTGCTGGACGTAGGTCTCTTTGAAGACAAGTCACTTAGCCCAGCCTTCCGTTTTTCTCAATAAGTGTTTGCCATTTACATTTGGAAGATTACTCCACTTGCCGGAGGCCTTCTAAGACTATTAGCGTAGTACCGTATGTAAGCAACAGGCGTAGCTTCACCTAGTTTCTACGACGTTTAAAAGTGTTCCTAGTGATTTATTGAAATAAGCAACTTTTGACTTTGACTTTGAGCAAAGCTTGACTTGAGACCGCCTTTAGCTCAGCCGCTTTGCATGCTGCAGTTTGTGGTCATTTTATGTAGGTATTGATAATAAGATAATAAGCAGGTAAATTTCAAGCTCATGTTATTAGGACCTAGCTAATAAACTAAAAAAAATCGTAAATGTTAAAGCAACTGGAATGATTTTATTTTTGTGACAGCCCTAAAAAACATTTGACTTCTAAATCCGTTCATTCAAAAATAGCTCTTATCACCAACGCAAAACCCCTAAATTTAAACTGTACTGTACTGACTTGATGACATGGTGATCATGAGTAATTTTATTAGGCGTTTCAGGGTGATAAAGCAATACTAATCCTATGTTAGTAGGTTAGTTAAAATATTAGTAGGTTGTTGTATCTAGGTCAAGATTTAATATTAATTTTGCAAGATATCAGGCCGTCTCGGTTTGCGAATGGGCAGCATAAACTACAAATCATACATTTTTATTGATTACAACAA
The DNA here is from genome assembly GCA_947579855.1 of Anticlea derivata. Classification (NCBI taxonomy): domain Eukaryota; kingdom Metazoa; phylum Arthropoda; class Insecta; order Lepidoptera; family Geometridae; genus Anticlea; species Anticlea derivata. Next base: position 10,404,411 of record OX388270.1, read on the forward strand.
GAAATGGTGAGGCAGGCTTTTAAAATAAATAATGTTTCAACAAAAAAATAGGTCAGCGGCGTTGATAATAAGGGTCCGTATTGTGTTCAAGCGTAATCGTGATGCAAAGATTAAATGTAATTTTTCTTTGAAAAGCTGTCAAAAAAGCTTGAAACTTGATTAGTTTTTGTGCACCATATAAAAGACGTGAGAGGCATTTTGTGGGGAAATTACAAAAAAGAATAATAATCATTTTTGGCAGCATTTTCTATTAAATTAATGACAAGTGAAAACATATTACGAATGAGAATATTATGGTATGATTTTGACACAAGTTTACCTAGACCAAGCGCGTGGTAGAATTTCTATAAAACGGGTTCAAATACTGCGTAAAGTAGAACTTGAAATGGATCCAATTTATAATTTAACTAAATTGATAGCGGTTTAGGCACTTCATTTGGAGGCTCATCATAAAATATTATGTCCATTTGACAGTTATATAACAAAACAAGAAGTATACATCACAGATATCCGGGTCTGTGCCTATCAAGAGAATACGAATACATTATTGAAGCCATTTTGATTTCGTCACGTTCGAATTGATGACAGCGCCTAGCCTGTTTGTTTTAAGGTTCCGTTAGCAAAATGTAAAACGGAAACTATGATGAGACTGCGTTGTCTGTCTGTCCGTCCGTACTTGTGGTTACAAAGCAACTAGACGTGCTATCCACTTGAAATTTGGCACAAAAATGTATAACGTTAAGTTCAATGAAAATATGTAAAAACAAATCAAAAAAGGCGATAAATAGGCATTATTTTGCAAGTAGACAAGGAGGGCTTCATCAAAGTAGAAAGGAAGAAGAAGAAGAAGCCCACCTGTCAGAACAAGTGCGGTACCGCACCGCAAAGCCAGAATCTTCTGCTGCGTTCTGAGGTGCCGACGACGCAGCTCTACGTGTCTCGCGTGCATTACACCGTCAAGTCGGAGGATGTGGCGGAGTACTTGCGCGTGAAGACCAAGATCAGTTTGAGGGTCGAACGGTTGGAGTCCCGCCACAGAGTCAGTTTCAACTCCTTTGTGGTGAGGGTACCGACCGAACATCTTTCGACCTACCTAAAAGAAGATCTCTGGCCGAAGGGTGTTGTGTTCCGTCGCTTCCGCGGGCGGATACCTACTGCCAATGACAATTCGCGTCCCACGTCGCAGTTTCTACGTGGCATTTAATTGTGTTTTTATATTAAAGGTATATATCTATATGGGCCGTAGTGTAAGAAAATTCCATCTGTTTTTTATTCTTTTGTTGCCTGAAATAAAGTTATTGTATTGTATTATTTTCATACCGAAACAACTATGTCGAGTGGAGTGTCGCATGTAAAGTATTGGTTTCGAGATGTCAAATATATCTTGTTTATTTAGGCTTCCTTCCGAATCCCGTCGCTTATGAGTTACGTAGCGGTGTTCCCGTGAGTTTAATTCTCACACTTGGAAAATTTATTTAAATAAATTAGGTAAAAAGGGACAAGAGCCAGATGTTCCGAACAATTCAATGTCCAGAAGCCAGGTCCAAACTATTTTAATGTGTCTGCGATATATTTAACCGCCTTTTAATAAATAGTTTGGGCTCGGGAGGGCTCCAGATATTTTAATTGTTTTCAATCCCTAAAAATGTTATGTTCAGAATCGATTAAGCGAGATTTTTGACGATTTATTGCAATTTAAATCAGTTGGGGTGTCAGAGGTTTTCCGCATTTTATAAATAAGCTTGTATAAATCTTTAATAAGGTTGCCTCGGATCCAGAACTCTTCAGCGTTGGCGTTGGGAAAAATAGTCTAAAAACACTCTCAACGAGCTTGTTATCGACTATACCTCAGGAACCAGTGCTGAGCACATTCATTTTCGTTGCCAAGTTTCACTGGAATTATGATTAACGTGTGAAATCTATCAAAGCCCAGGTAATAAACTCAAAGAACTACAAAACTAATTTTAGGTCATACATCAAGACTACGAAGATATAATTTATTGACACAGCATTGTTTGTGAAAACAAGCAGTAGCGACACTGGGTAAGCTTGTATGTAACATCAATGGGATTTACAAATGGCTCGTCGTGCAACTTGCCTAGTCGTTAAGCAACCTTCAGCGCGGTCGCCTTCATATTCATAACCTGCCGTAGTCGAGTAAAAATTTAATGTAAAACGGTTTTGGTCCGCCTCCATCCAAGGACTTCCTATTACCACCAGAACTCTTTAATATATTGATCAGGGTCACATTAATTGATCTGTTGATCTAAGATCCGACTTTCATATCGTCTTTATTGCTACAGAATCAGCATAAAACTAAACAACGAATATATATTATATACTATCCCAAAAGGGACTTATTCTATCAACAGAAAGAAACAGAAAATGTACAACAAAAAATAACAGTATTTTTTCTCGAACTTTCTGAAACCAGCAGTTTTTGGTCTTTTCATCATCTTTATAACTAATTGTTAAACGTACGAGAAGTTCGACACTAAGATTGCCATCTTAAACTGTTGAATAAACGAGTTTGTATTGATTTCACTCCAACATATTTTTGCAAAGTGTTTATTCAGTGGAAAATATCGAATTTCCAAAAGTCCAAGATCAAACATTATTGCCGATTCGATGTAGAATAAGCCCCTTTCGGGGATACATATCGTGAATCACCTTGTAGTTCACCTACTGTGACGCTTCTGCTTAAATTACTATCTATTCTGTGCTATCGTTATTTTGCGCACCAGGAAGACGCAAAATTACTGCTTGACGCAAACTCTTTTGAGTTGTAATATTTATTTTAGGGACATTTATAATTTATTGAGGTCACCAATTCGAAGATTTCAAAATAGATTCCAGTCGGTATAAGAAGCTCAGCTATTGAGGCTGTCAACTTCCTGTAAAACTTAGTAATATAGAAGCGAAAATTGACTTCGCCGTTTGATGGGGTTTAAAAATTAGGGAAAGATTTTAGAGAGACTATTAAGGATTCCAAACACCTTTAGTTTAATTTGGAGGAGACTTTCGTCCAATAGTGAGGCGAGGTGGGGTTTGAAAACCTTTTAATGGAAGATTTTATGAAAACTTCATTAAAAGCTGGTATTTTTTCAAAAATTTAACTTCCACAAAAATTCCGGAAATCAAGTGCAATAAAGCACTTGATTTCCGGAATTTTTATAGGATTTTTGTATGAACTCAAGACGGTATTTCACAATTCGAAAAATGGATATTCGTATTTTTTTTTGTTTTGTTACTCTAATAGCATATCACAAATTCACAAACAAATCTATTGAAATTCGGACAGGACCGCGTCTGTTGGGTCAACCGGTAAATTAAAATTCTAAAATAATTTTTTTTACGTGTATTGTGGCCCTGATTTCCTTTGGAAAGCTCGGCCTGACGATATACTTTCAAAATATTTCGTGGCCTACTAGTTTGCCACTGGCCTAGCAACGCATTAGTATTCCGCATGGCGACAGGCACCACTTCATTTGAATACTAGTAACGTCCCGGCGTGTTTTATTATTAAACCAAAAAGTACCTACATGTCATTAATGTAAGCTGTAGTGGCCTTCTAGTAGGTACCTTCTTACATCTGAAGGTCGTGGGATCGAATCCCAGTCGTACACTAATAAAATATGCTATACGATTTTTCTGTATGTTCGCGTTCTCGAAACGGTGTGTAGGAACGCAAGAAATTAGTAAGTGTTCTTATAAGCGGCGATGGGCTTGGAACCTGTCAGGTATGGAATACTCACTAGATAACGTACAATGTGGGCATATGTCAGAAAGTTTGGACGTGCCTCTGACTAACCCCTTTTAACATCTTCAAATATCTGATCACTTGGAGATTAGAGAACGTGCGTCCCATGCTTGGGGATAAAATTCGTAAGCTTATTTCTATTTTTTTTTTCGATTTTTAGAACCTTTCTGAATTTTACACAAACGGATAACTATTTTTTTTTAACAGCGGTACCCCATCATATATACAAATCAGCTATTTATTATTTATTAACATTACACATTTCAATAAATATTCCATGGCAGTCTTCGCAAAAAAAAGGTCAATCCAGTTTACATAATGTTGAGGCTAAACAATGGTTCCTGTAAGAGTAGTAATACGCTATGGAGCATAAACCTAGCGATTAGTTACTCACTTTCCGCGTAAGCATGTTTAAATTATCTTTTATTGTGTAAATTTTTTTCCAATAAATCATAAATGCGAATGTTTGTGAAGTGTTTGGATGTTTGTTGTTCAATCGCACCGTAACGGCTCAACCGATTTCGCTGAAACTTGGAATATCATCGAGGTGCACTAAGAGTTCTTTACCTAGAATAGCGGTGCCTACATAAAAAGTAGCCTATATGGCTATACTTTTTATGTAGGCACCGCACGAGCGAAGCCGCGGAGGGAAGCTAAACAATAATATAAGAATCAACGTCCTGACTGACTGACATATAAATAAAGCACAGCCTTAACCGCTGGTCGCATAGCTTTGGATAAACAATCCCCCTGTTTCTCTTCGTGTGTAAAGGCGTACAAAAGGAATTTTAAAATTGTGGTATACAAAACTGGTCTTTATTTCCAAAACCATAGCATATGGTAATCGAATTATTCAAATTAAGAATGTCAAAAAACTTATAAGCCACTAGTGGAACTCCTACGACTTCGTTCGCTTTTTATGAATATAGGTACATTATATAGAATAGAGTTTTATGTATATTGATTGAACGGAAACTCGTCCAAGCAGCCGTTCATTTCTGAACTTCGTAGCCATTTGTAAATGCTTCTTTAACTTCTTCTCCTTGTCAATTGGCCAGAACAGTGAACCTAAAAATTCGAAGACATGTGCATAAAAGGAGCCTCTAAAATGCGCACTTTGATCCTTTCACCACACTGATTCGTTCACCACCATGCCTGATCCTGGGCACAGACCTCATGCCGGAAGACCAAGAAAAAATCAGTGACACGACAAGAAGAACAAGTTAAAGAAGCAGCTACGAAGTACCGACGTGAACGGCTGCTTAGTATAGCGGACAAACATTTTCCGAATGAAAAATTCCATGCTGACCGGGTCTCGAACGCACAACCTTTGGATCGGAAGGCGGGGTCGCTACCACTACTCCACCAGTGTCTTCTTTAACTAAGTTGCTGTCCCTATTGTTTTGTTACTCACAGAATATCAATTCATGGCATGGCCCTACTGAATGAAGCCACGCACCCACTATAAGATACTTAGAAAGTTATAGGTTATGCAAATGGGTCACGTAAGCAGACTAAACTACGCACCAGAACCAATTCTTGTAAAATTCAGTCGTAACTGCACAAAATCCAGTTTACAAGTCACACGTCTTGGTAACATGTTCATGGTGACATGAACATTGGTCTGTTCGTGGTATGGTCATATTGAGCATAGTAGCATAGTAAATTAATGCGATTTCTATTTATTATTGTCAGTTTTGTGGTAGTTATTTTTAACAACTAATGTGGCTAACAATCTTACTGCCCACCTGTTGATAAGTGGTTACCTGAACCACTCTTATTGGTCTACCGTGCGAATTAGTATGTATACGGGCGTATATTTGCGATGCAATCCCATTTTGCTGGGAATACTTTACGTATTCATGGATAAAGCAGTAAGTATCAGCGGAAGTTCTGCGAAAAACCACCTTCCACCACCCACCACCGGACAAGCAGACGCACAGGTAAATACCACCCTTACCACAGTGTCGAACGAAACGTTTCTGCTCCACTTTTATTATAAGTACTGCCAAAGAGTGGAATGATGTGACTGCGTCTGTTATCCCGAAAGAGTACAATCTGGGAGTTTTAAAATTTAGGGTCATCATCATCCAGCCGTTCGTTCGACGTCCACTGCTGAACATGGACTCCCCCACAGACAGAGCAAATACCTAATCATGTGGGGGGATTTGCCCATACTCACCACGCTGGGCATGCGGGTTGGCGAGCGCAGTTAGAGCTATCTTTGTTAAAATAAGGGACGCTCCTGCCCATCCCCTAGCTTTTTTCCCTTAGTCGCCTCTTACGACATACGCGGATAGTTAGATATGGAGGGGCCTATTCTTCAGCCGGGGTCACCACGGCCAATAAGTTCTATCTGGGAAAGCGTGCGTAAGCCACATCGCACTTGCAAAAGTGAGATGGTGGCCAAACGCTTAACCATTATCAATAAAAATCTGATTAAAAGAAATGAAACACAACCAGTATGGACACTCGATACGTTCGACAAGAAGGGTCGAACTCTATGCGTCTGGCCTCCACATTATTACGACAGTTTCAAGTCTTTCAAGAAGCATATTAAAACGTGAAAGCCTTGGTTGAGTCCACGTTATTGCGAAACCTAGCAACTATGCCATTCATAGGTGGAGGTCGGTTACAGCATGAATAGTGAACTTGAAACCGAAGCCGTGAATGGTGTAGGTAGCCTCGAGGAAAGCTAGGCTGGTGGATCATAGGAAGCGACGATATAATGAAACAGCTTAACAACAGGCTTTATATCAGGTTTAGCCCCTTCGTCCATGACGCTACGCAAAAGTGACGGAACTCATTAGAAACTAGAGTTGCGGACTGATTGGAAACTCGGACTCGTCCACGACGCTACTGGAATTTCCTGAAACTCAGTCACTCAGTACACGATTTTAGGTAAACGAAGTTTGGAAAACGAAAATAATTAACATGACTAGTGATAATTCGAGCGATGACATGGAATAATTACTTCTCCAGTCACATAGACGTCAGAATCAGATATAATTACTTTTTATTCGTTAATTTTTCAACAGTTTCTCGAAACCAGTCGCCTGGCGACCAGCATGTCGAGTCGCCAGGAGACTAGTTACAAACGCGTTCCTTTTGAGTAGCGTCGTGGACGGACGCGCATTGAAATACTAGTGCTATCGCAGTCAGGCTACTCATAAGTGACTACAGTTTCAGTCGCGTTCCTTTTGAGTCGCGCCGTGGACGAAGGGGCTTATAGATAACTGACTAGGGTACTCATTAGTTCGAGCTGAGATGCAGCGTAAGCCAAAAAAGGTCCCATCTCAGCATTAATGCCGATCTATCGATCGACGATTGTTCGAATGGTGTGGTAACATCTTGAACGAGTCAAGGATCGCCGCTCCGCTCGCCGCCGCGCCCCTTCAAAATCTTAGCGCTCGCGTAGTGGTGACTTACCTTTAAATACGTCATAAAATAGGTATACATAACTCACCATTGAAATACGTTGAATTACACATGCAGATAAGCTATAGTGATAAGCACAATATCATTAATTGACCAATTTATAAGGTCGGGTGGGTGAGGCATACTAATTTATTATATGTAGAAAGTTGGGGACACTAAAAGTGATAATGGACTTTTTTTTTAGAGATCAAAGTCGAAACTTTTGGATTAGCGCAGTTCGGGTCATTGAACTAACGCAGGGTGACAAATAACTGATTGCGCTGAACAATACTTTCGAGTGTTAGTGAATATACATAAGTCGTAAAAGTCTTAAACGATCCTATAATTCAAATAATAAAAAAAAAGTTTATTATCGTAATTGGCCGTGGTGTCCCCGGCTGAAGAATAGGCCCCTCCATATCTACCTACGCGTAGATGTCCTAATAAGATCCCTTAGCTTTTTTTCCTTAGCCGCCTTAAGGGGATGGGCAGCAGCGTGATATCCCCCACATGATAGGAATCAACTCTGGAAATGTGTGGGGAAGGCCTATATTCAGAAGTAGACGTCCTAGGGCGGAAATAGGCAATGTCTAGTGGACGTTCTACGGTGATTATAATGAAGTTAATTAAAAATTATTATCTAATTATTTGAACAGCGCGTGTTATCAGAAGCATTTATAAAATTTCAGCGCGTCTAGCCTTGAACTAGCCTGTCGATAAGGCTGACGTTTGGAATATGATAAAGCGTGATACCTACGTCAATGACGTCATTGTTTGTAGTGGATACTCTCTGTGTGGCATTTTTCCGAATATACCTACGGTGTTTCATTGATCGAGCGAGCGAAGCGAGTGCACAACTTGGAGGTATTCACCGTTTGTATGTATGTTGGAGCATGACTTACGAACCGACAATCCGATCCGCATGGAATTTAGTAAGTCAGCAGGTTGGTAATCCACGAGAAATGAAAATGTATTTATTTGCAACAACACATAGAAAACGAAAATAAAATGCGGATATGTACTTAAAAACTAAACAATAACAATGATAATGAGTGTGCAACATAAGAACAAATAAAAAGAGAGAGATGCGTAGGTATCTATTGTCAGATGAAGTGTAATGCATGTCTCGCTTTAACATTTTAGCAGAAGGTAGGTACTGTAGCTTTATTTAAACAGCATTCATCACAGAATTAGATTAATTCCGCGGTTATAACAGTGACGAAAGGGTTTTATGTGTTTCGTCTACGCAACGATGTCAAAATATCTATTTCAGTTTGAATTGCGTCTAGTCTGTTTAATGATCATTAATTTCAGAAGGTAGGTTAAGAGACGTACATTATTCATGGGATATAAAGCAACGATATAAAGTATCGCGTTACGTTTTTTTTTTCAATCAAATTCTTGGACATTATAAAACGAGGAAAGGTTTGTTTGACTGCGATTTTTCCATAGTAACGGTATGGTACCGATTGATATTTATTTGTGTAACTTTCATTTGATTTCAACTAGATTTAAGACGTTTCAAAATAATCCATGTGATTTCAAAGAATAAATGAAATGAATACTGAATTTGTGTGACTCATAGTATCATTCATTATTGTCCCGTTGTACCGTATGCACCATTGATTTGCACCATCAATGGTGCAGATACAACCAATTCGTTTTATTTGCACCATTGATAAGGAAAACAATTATGGAATATGTATCTAATAGCTTATGCACGCGGCTTCACTCGCGCTGTATCAAGAAAAATAGTAGCCTATATGATTGCTAGGTAGAGAACTCAAGAAACTAGATGTAGTGACTAGTATTTAAGGATACCTGCATTCCTTAACTTATGCTGTCTCTGGGGGACAAGTGACAGTGACAGATAACAGATGACACCTGAGATGAAGAGATGGATACATACTCTCTCTCTCTCTCTCTCATAGTCAGTCTGTGGTCAAGCCGGCACGAGCAGGCGCGCGGGAAGTCACTGTGAGATATTATATGTGTTATGTGATGTGATAACAGCGAGGGAGTTGTCCTGCTAGGAACCAGAGTGGTGAAAGGCATACAGTACACTATTTATTTGGATGCTTGCTTATCGTGTCACTGATCCTTTCTTGGTTATCCTGTATTAGGTCAGTGACCAGGTTGTGGTATGGTGGCTAAAAAGGGCCTGACCGTCCCATCAGTGAAAGAATCAGTGTAGTTAAAGGATTTAAGTGCTTCTCTTAGAGGCTCCTTTCGTGCACATGTCACATGTTTTCGAATTTTTAGGTTCTAGGACATGCCGGCTTCCTCACCATGTTTTCCTTCACCGTTTGAGAGCACTAGTATAGCGCACATACATATTCCGAACGGAAAATCCATTGTTGCAGGACCCGCAGTCTGATTACGTAAAAATGAGCAGTAACGACAGCAACAGCAGTGCGACAGCAGACAAAGCACGATCGGTCGCTTATCGTCAAGGATTCGTAATCCACGACCTGTGGATCGGAAGGCGGGGCCTCTACCACCACTCCAACAGTCCTCTGAGAATAAAAAATAATAAATAAATATTCCGGACATATTACACACGGTCAACTTATCCCAAACTATAGCATGCATAGCCTGTACTATGGGTACCAGAGGCTGATATACATACTATTATGTATATCAGCGGGGGGAGGGCGTTCGGGGTACTTGTTAAGCTGTAAGGGTGTAGAATAACCCCTAGGTATTAGTCATCATCATCATCAGCCTGTAGAAGTCCACTGCTAGTCATAGGCCTCCCCAAAAGAGTTCCACGACGAACGGTCTTGAGCCTTCTCCATCCACCGACTTCCTGCAACCTTCACAATGTTGTCGATCCATCCGGTGGGGGGCCTTCCAACACTGCGTCGCCCGATTCGTGGTCGCCATTCGAGAACCTATATATATCTATATATATTAATGATTAATGATTTGACTGGCCTCATAGCAAAGTTGGTAGTAACTCTGCCTTCTGCGCTAGATGTCGCGGGTTCGATCCCCGCACAGGAAAAACATTTGTGTGATAAACACAGATGTTTGTTCTGTGTCTGGGTGTTAAATATTTATCTATTATATATATCAGTCTCTGGTACCCATAGTACAGGCTATGCCTAGTTTGGGATCAGTTGACCGTGTAAATATGTCCGGAATATATATTTATGGTGATGATGATGAACCTTGAACTCCTTGACTGGCCATTAGGACTGACGAATGAGATTGATTAAAAACTAATATTATACAACACGTGACATTAGTTTCTCAAATAATCATAACTACGCGAAGATAAACTTGTTTGGGTTATTTACGACCGCATCGATTGGGATTAAAGTTAAGTAATAGGTGGCGGAAAGGGGTATGTGGGGCTCGAACCCACTAAGAACCCCCCCGTGAGCAGTCCTCCGCCTGGTTGAGGCGAGATGGGGTTGTGTTAGCATTCACCATCTCGCCTCAGCGGACTCTAACGTGTACCAACACTCGAACTAACACGACACAACATCCTATTGGTCTAAACAAGTGACGTGTGTTATCTACAGCGTAACAAGTTGACGTCAAACAAATTGATTGGCTTTGTTTTTCATAAAATTGGGTCAATGACTGGGTGAAAATTGGGTAATTTATACGCAATCTAGATTTAAAGCCGGGATATCTCAATTTTAGTTTCCTCATCATCATCATTTAAGCCATAGGACTTCCACTGCTGAGCATAGGCCTCCCCCATATATTTCCTCAGACAATCATTTGCCCATACTCGCCACGCTGGGCATGCGGGTTGGCGGGTGCAGTTTAAGCTTTTGTTGTTAATAGGGGACTCTCGCCTCGACTCGCGTGGTTCCTACTTAAAAAGTAGCCTTTATGCTATTCTAGGTAAAGAACTATATCTATTTCAAGTTTCATCGAAATCAGTTTAGCCGTTCCGGCTTAATTGAACCACACACTTTTCAAACATCCTCACAAACTTCCGCATTTGTAATATATTACCTTCGCCCGCGGTTTCGCTCGCGTGGTACCTACGAGGATAAAAAGAGTACCTACGCTTTGTGCTATTCCAGATTATATCTCCAGATATTCTATCTCTGTGCCAAATTTCATCCAGATCCGTTCAGCCGTTCTGGCGTGATTGAGCTGAGCTACGGGCCATTTCTCTACCACAGTAATATTGTTACCTATATGTTTATATTTAAGCAACTTTCTGTAATTTCATTTTTTTTTTTTGTCCTTTTTGTATAATTCTTAGCTCTAAGTTGTTTTATTCTAATAAAGTAGAAAGTAGGATAGTAACATAGATATCAACGACATATCGAAAGCCCTATACACACGGCTTTAGAGTTGCTTTTTGTGACATTTTAATTTGAATAATGAAATGAAATATTTATTTGACCCAACAAGTAGGTACAATACCGGCAGCTATATAACTATTTCTTTAAGCACTATGTAGTATAGAAATAACAGAGGTTTAGATAATTATAATAACAGTAGGTACTGATGCACCTTACAAATAAAAGATGCGCTGTGAGCCGGACTAGAATATCTGTGCCCCGGTTCATAGCGCCCTCCGTCCGACGGTTGGTAGGTATATATAATCATTGGTAGGGTTATGTCTTAAGTTAGGTATGTACTGTGTTGTAGATACTTAAGTATATGTATGTATATATGTTTATATATTTACTTTGTTTATCAGATTATGTGTTTATGTGTTTGATTCAGTTTATTTCGTGCATGAGACTTTTTGATTTCCAATAATGATTTCAAATCAAATATATTTCTACTTTGTTGAACATTACTAGTGACCGTATAACTCACTTGCTCCAAACTCAATTAAATAATTCCAAAGTCATTATTATTCTCACGTTAATTAGTAATAAAAATAATATATAAACCATAAAAATACCAAACAACAATACTTACAATTTCGGAAGGTTTACAGTAAAACCAGTGATACAAGACCCTTAGATAAAATGCTGTTGGTTTATTATTCATATCAACAAAAGGGGCTATAGAGTTCATTATAAATTGGCGCTGATAAGACCTATGACTTCCTCAAAGATGAATCGGACTTTGCTACAAAGTCGTGAGCTTATAGAAGGATGACCATTATAAAACATTTTAGATGGAATATAAGAAAAATAAATTTTGATATTTTTCCGCTAATATTCTGAATTTTTGTTGATAGAACAAACCTCTAGAATACATATATATTTTAGACACAGGGACTGAAAGCGGTAGAGGTTATAGGTACTGGTACCGTTAAAACATTTCGGTACCATTATGCTATACCGGTAGGGCATTACGGTACCGTTATTTCATACCGGTAGATTTCGGTACCGAAATTTAGAGCCACGGCTAGTTCGCTAGGACAGTTGCGCCGCTGTGGCGGGGTGGCGGCGTTTCATCAAAGAATAAACCTTTATTTATTTCGGTTATAGGTGCCGGTAGCGAAATAAACCGAAATGAACTGCGAAGTCAGATTTTCCGGTACCGTAATATTTATCGGTAGAGAAATATTCGGGAAACCGGAATTTATCGGTATGACGTCATATCGTTTTTTAAAGGTACCTTTATATTCCGGTTATTCAGTCCCTGAATATCATATCAACTTGTATGAAAAAAAAAATGTTTTTTAAAATATTTACAATATTGCTAATTGAAGTTCTCTCCTAACTGGTAGAGAATACCTACACAATATAGCAATTCATAATTCTCACTGTAATTGTATACTTCTGGGGTACCAGCAATGGTTTCCTTTACAAGTAAATCTGTGTTCTCAATGATGTTTTCTATTTTGTCAAAAACGGTAACCTACGAATTTTGACCACACCTATACCATGTTTGCGGAGACCAAGTTAAAGGGATATAGTAAAGGATGCATGTCATTGGCCGCAGATAACAGCGAAACATAAACGCACCCACTCGCGGTGTACTCACCGCTAGCGCCACCTACTGAAATTGATTGAATTCACCTACTGATTCATGTTGCGTATCATATTGCCGATTCGTCGATATCGTAGATGATGATGCTGTTCGAAAATGTTTGGTAACAAATAAATTAAAAAACAAAATGAATTTGTTTCGAATATCCTAAAATCGTCGTATTCATTGTCGCTCCCACCTGCCCGTGTCCGCCCCAGCACTTGTCGGCTACTTAGCGCGGAACTTTCAAAAGTCGCTTCAGTTTGAACGCGCGCATTATTGCGTGTAACCGTACTACACACATGTGGGGCAAGTTACAAGCGAATAGATAGCTTACTGCTCACCTTTTGGTGTGTGGTTACCGAAGCATATGAAAAATTGGAATACTAAAGGCATCACAAACGCGTTGCCGACCCCGAACCCCCCCCCCTTCCCTTAAAGAGCTCTGGGAACCTTACTCACCACAGGAATTCAATACTATTTGAAACAAATAATGTTGTTAATAAGATTATCGAATGGCGACCACGAACCGGGCAACGCAGTGTTGGAAGGCCCCCCACCCGATGGACCGGTGACATTGTAAAGGGTGCGGGAAGTCGGTGGATGGAAAGGGCTCAAGACCGTTTGTCGTGGAACTCTTTGGGGGAGGCCTATGTCCAGCAGTGGACTTCTACAGGTTGTTGATGATGATGATGATGAATGTTGTTTGGCTGCGATCTTCTTTAAGGCGGAGGTACCTCACCAGGCGGGCTGCTCCAATTTAGAGCGAAAATATTTCGCTGTGCCCTACCTCGCATAAGTTAAGGTATTCAGGAATGAGGTCTTCGTCTATAACACGAAGTATATAAAGTTGGATGATGTTCTTGCGTTACTTGTTTTTGAAGAGCTAGTTCGACATCAAGATTACTACCACAAACAGCTGAAAAATTTGCGTAGAAGCTCAATTTTGCAGGGTTCTTCAATGAAAAGTGTTGAACTTCCAAAAGCGTAGAATAAACACTATTGCCGATTGCGTGTAGAATAAGCGTCTAGATATTATTCTTAATATGTATCATTTTGTAAAATAATCGCCTACTCCTATCACTTGGATCAAGTACAGTCACATCGCTCCACTTGTCATTACTTATCGCGCCCCTAATTACGATGTTTCATCGCACGAAGGGCTTTTAGGTAAGTACTTAGCTTTTGTTAGAATTATTCATCAAGTTTCCACTGAGATTTTTTTAATCAGCAGCCTTGTTTTCTAACGCTACTGGTAACCGGCGACGGTTTCATTACTTATCTGAAAATGTACCTAAATGGGAACTGAAAATGAAGCTAAAGCCAGACTAGGAATATGTCCGGAATATTTATTTATTTATTACAAAAATTTAATCATAAAGACTGAGGGTTCCGTACCATAACACGGGGTCAGAAATCAAAATTCCAAGTGTAGGAAGTGACAAACTTATATTTTGCGGTCGCTCAAGCTAGAGTAACATTCCGGAGCTTTGAACATTTCAAAACCATTCTATTTTTATTTTATGCTATATATCGTTTTTGAGACAACGAAAATAGTAATATTTTAAAACCAATGTAACGTAAAACTTTATGAAATGGAAGTACCGTATTTAACAAAACCGTAGTTCAGGTAAGATCGGATATTAGTTTAAACATGCTAAAGATGCGATTTTCAAAGTTCATCTTACGAGCCTCAACGATCATGTAAGCACCAACTTTACCCAGACATCGCAAATAAATAAATAAAAAAATATTCCCGACCTATCACACGGTCAGCTGATCCCAAACTAGGCATAGCCTGTGCTATGGGTACCAGAGACTGATATACATAATAGATATATATTTAACACCCAGACACAGAACAAACATCTGTATTCATCACACAAATGTTTGTCCAGTGCGGGAATCGAACCCACGACCTCTAGCGCAGAAGGCAGAGTTACTACCAACTGAGCTATAAGGCCTGTCAAATCTCTGTTCGGGGCGAACCACTAGTGTTAAAAGTGTGATAAAACTAATAAAAGTCTCTAAAGAAGTAAGTAAAGATTTAGTATGTAGGGTTTGTAGTTTTAAATTATAAGTTTTATTCCCTTATTATTATTATGTGCGCCACCGTCCTCTTCTACTTTATATATCCTGTCCATCTAAAGGTTGCCTGGTAGAGATCGCTTTTAGCGATAAGGCCGCCCATTGTCACACTATTATTTATTTTTATTTCCTTGATTGTGTTTTTTTCTTTTGGTGTACAATATCTTTCTCATGTAGCAGACTATATCGTTATGTTATTCTTATTACTTATACTAGTAATTTTATTTTGCTTTGTTCACACGCGAGGCTGGCACGGTACACTGCTCTTCAAACTACTATCTCCGTGTACTATGACAGGGATTTGTGGTTTATGGACTTACAACCATAAACTTGAATTTATAATGTTGAATTAACATGGCTCCTGTTGAATTCAGCCAAGCAATGTATTTTTTTAATTTGCATGAAGTAAGCTCACATGGAAGATGTTATTCTAGAAAAGAGGTAATAAAGACGGTCGAGTGCGAGTAGGACCTGCGCCCTGAGGCTTCCGCACCATTTCACAGGGTCATGAAATAGATATAATTACGAACGTGAAATGGCCAAAGCACTTAATTACTTATTTTTTTTAAACAAGCATTACAGTCACATACATATTCCTGATCCTGCACTAGAGAATTGGTGGAGTGTTCTTAGTGACCCCGTCTTCCGATCAAAAGACATAAGTTCAAATCCTGGTCGTGCACCAGATAATTTTCCATTCGGAATAATAATTAATAATTGTATGCGATATATTAGAGCTAGATACGGTGAACGAAAATACCGTGAGGAAACCGGCAGCGTGTCCTAGAACCTAAAATCAACTTGAAATGTGCACGAAATGAGCCTCTAAATGGCGCACTTTAATCCCGTCCCCACACTGGTTCTTTCACCAAAGGCCCATTGGATCTTTTCAAAGCCACCATACCTCAACCTGCCCACTGATTTGAATGCAGTACGACCAATAAAGAACCAGTGACACGACAAGAAAGCACTAGGATTCCCTGTGTCGTGGGCATCAGAAACTACGTGTAGGTACCATTCTTAAGTTACCTGAAAAAAAAAATATATTATTATTATTGTATTCCAACACCCGGACCCGGAACAAACGTTAGCAGTTCATTTGTTCCGGCGCGGGGATCGAATCCCTTGCTGTGCCTTCGCACTGGTCTTCGGATGATGCAAAACCATTAGCCATGACTAAGCTCACGACACTGAGCACAAGTGTATTAAATTAAACGCCTTGTTGCGGCGTGAAAAATGAAACGTCACGGGACCGTGGCACGAGATAATCAAATAACTTCCTCTGCATAACAGCTAATTAGAAAACCGCCGCTTGGCCGTTTATTAATAAAAACTATTAAGTAAATATGTAAATTACATGATTTCATACTTGGCCGGCTAGAAACGAATCTTCCTCTATAACTAAACCTACATATCAAAAAGGCCTTCAGCGTTGCGATAGACTATTTTTGTATGTTTTTTCTTAATCATCTGTTATTCTGGCTTGCTAGTTGCTCGCCCCGAACTGTGATCCCCGATGACCGCTTCATAATTCACAAAAGTAATCATTAATGAATTAAAAAAAAATTGAATGTATAGGTATACAAATCCCTGTCATATTATGGTACCGCACTTGGTATATTTGTATCAGTTAAATATTTTTAACCCCTACCTTTTCAACCCCTACACAGACTCAGTTTATACCAGAAAACTCTTGTTAACACAATCTATAGACCTACCAAATTTCATACAGATCGGATCAACAGTTCCAAAGTTATACTCGAACAAACATACAAAAATACAACGGCAAATCCTCCAAGCTCTTTGAGAGTTTTAAATATAACATTATAATCATAACTAGCTAGGTATTAAACGTACAAATTTGACATCAATAGTTCTACCTAAAACAGCTGATTAATTGAGTTTGCTGATTAATCTTTTGACAAAACGTAATTTCACACTGTTTTGATCTCTAAAATTAAAGCAACACGGCTCTGAAGGATGCGATGATATGTAGTTACAGCCTTTTATTTATGTAGGTATGTAATGTCACCAATATTGAAATGGAAGCTCCTCCATATTTCATACTCTATAATACTCTCTAAGTACAAAATTAGAGGCAAGCTATGCTGGAGGATGTTATGTTATGTAGTTTAAGCTTTAATAAGCTTAAGCGTTGATATAGATCTGAGTATTTATATTTTTAAATGTTGATGAGCTTAACGTCTTGTATCCGGGAGTGTTGCTTAAAAAAGTATTTTTATTCAAATATAATTAGCACGTCACTCTAAGAATCATAATAAAATCCCATATTGAAATGAAAAGAAAAATAAACGTGGAGTTGAAAACACAACACAGAATCACTTAGAAAAACCTACAAACGGCGAAAAAGTTAATGCGATATGTCAACTAAAATTCATTTAAAAATGATCCATACTTCTTCGGAATAAAGTACGTTTGACTTTAAGAGGTTTGCTTTATTTTAAACTATATTGCACGCCGTTAAATGTCAAACTCAATATGTCGTTTAAAAAACAGAAGTTAGGATCATTTTGAAACAATTTCAGAACAACGCAAGTCGTTTGAACACGGCTAATTGCCATCATCAATTAGAATAGCACCCAACAGTCACATATAGTGACCTCACACTAGAATTCCCTGTGTCGTGGGTATCAGAATTACTAGTACTCCATGGTACATAACACAACACCCAAACCCGGAACAGATACTCGCAGTACATGCAAACATTATCCCTAGCGTCTCGGACGGGCACTCGGCCGCTACGCCACCGAGGTCGTCAAAATGTATTAGCTTTGACTGTGCTGTGGACTGTACGTTCCCTAGACAAAAGATGGGCGTGCCCCAACAGATGCACTTTCTTCCCCCCGGCTAGTAGCTACTATTGTTCTAACATCCACACAATGGTTCAACTTTGACATACCGAAAACAATGTTGATTGAGCTCTCAGTTATTCCCCGAGTGAGGTTATATCAAACCGAACTGAAGAATACATAAAGGAGCTGTTCTGTGGAACAAAAATAACTCTATGCGTTCCAAGTTTTTCAGAAATGGGTTGACGGCATGATTGAAGCAAAAACATCCTCACAAACTTTCGCATCCTACTTCGTACTATTACATATTATAAATGCGAAAGTTTGTGAGGATGTTTAGATGTTTGGATGATTGTTATTCAAACACGCCGCCGTTACGGCTCGACCGATTTCATTGAAACTTGGAATATATAGAGTTCTTTACCTAGAATAGCACAAAGGCTACTTTTATGTAGGTACAACGCGAGCGAAACCGCAGGCAGAAGCTAGTTTATAATATTAGTAGGATGGCTTTACACGTTAATGAATTACAAGATATAAATTATTGGTCATATAAATAGATAAATAACATCAATAATATAAATAGATAAATTACATCGATAAATTAAAAATAAAACAGATGATTAAATACAATGTAATGTAAATATCTTTGGCGCATTAATGAAAAACGTGTATTCAACTTGAGCGTCCTACAAAATGAGAATTTACTTGTATGTCTTATCAGTTGCTCAATTTCGTCGTCCGATCTCGTGGCGCCGTGGCTTAGTTGGTTAAAGCGCCTGTCTAGTAAACAGGAGATCACGAGTTCGAATCTCGTCGGGGCCTTAGTTGGAAGTAACGTTTTCTTTTATTTTTTACAATAAGATATTTTTTACAAAACCTAAAAACCGACTTAAAATTCCCGAATATTTACAAGATTAATATCAACCTCCTTTTTTTGTTATCAACCTCTTTGCGTTTTGGCTTACCTACTGAGGATGACACTGGCCACCTACAATTTCGAATAAAAAACAAAAGTAAATATGACATCCATTTTAATCATAAATAATAACTCTTACGGTACTGACTGACTGACTGACAATCAAACGTTGTGGTTTTATTCTCTTTGAAAATCAACGCAGAGCCTAACCAAAATCCTAAGAGTATGAAATTTGCAGGGTAGCGTAACGTATGGGTGCACAGAAAGGAATTCCCGACACACAACCCCTAAGGTTAAAGTTTATGTAAAAATAGCAGCAACCGAACGAGGTCGCGGGGATTACTAAACATACCAACGTCGACAAAAAAAAAATCGTAGTTTATCGGGGTATCGTAAAAGTACGGGACAAGTAGCAATCCCTCAGGAATTAAATTAATATGGGACCACCCCGGGATCATACTCTATACACCAGCGAAAGAATCATCAAAATCGGGTTACTATTGGCGGAGATATCGAGTAACACACACAAAAAAATAAAATAATAACAGCCGGCTTGAGAACCTCCTTTTGGAAGTCGGTTAAAAATTAAAAGATTATGAGTAGAATGGATGCAAAAATGTAACGGGACTAAAATATTTCATTGAATTATTTAAATAATTTAAAGAAATATACTTTGTACAATAATTGGCAAAAATGTTCGATTTGGAATTTAATAATTAGTTTTAATGTATTATCATAATGAGCCATACCGAAGATATTATAGACCTCTCCGGGGCCCTACTATGACGGTATATTGCCATTGAAATTCAAGCGTGTCGGTAATATTTTACACGATTTTGAACCTTAAATATTTGAGATTATCAATTTAATTCACCGGCTAAATAATACATAAGTTTTTTTTTAAATTCATTCATTCAAAAAATATATTAAACTATCAATATTTTATTGTCTTTGGTCACAGTGAATTAATATATTCGTTCGCTGTTTGGTCATACTTTTGATCGGGACCCTTAGCACCACTTCCCAACTTTATTAAGTAGAGGCTACGAATTTGAACATAATATAATTTTTATAATCTTTTTCGCTGTCCGTTCCTTTTAAAGTACTTCTTAAATAGTTATGCCAAATAGTTGACATTTATAAGTTTGAGTAACCAGTCTATACTGGTATAAGCCATTTTCCCAGACATCAATAAATTTTCGGAGCCATGGCATTGGTTTTATTGCTACGCGTCTTGACCTAATAATACCGCTACCCAAATATTATTACACACATTGTAACGAGAAAAGTTTATATACATTTATAAATGGTTCACGGTCGCAGCTTTTAAAAGATTAGCTAGGTAATCATCATCATTAAACGATAGACAGCCACTTTGCAAATCCACGACTCAGGTATTATAAAATCTTACTTAATCCATCTGAACATGGCCTCTCCCACATATTTCCAGAGCGAATTCCTATCAGTGGGGACTTGCCCATTTTTAATTTTTAGTGAAAATTACAAGAAAATTAATGTGGATAATTGTAATTTTGGTTCAATCCACTAACTGTTTCAGAACTCGTCGGTTTTATAAAATAAATGTTCAAATTCACGAAAGATACAAATGGTTTTATAACAACACACGTGTTGTCCACTAAAAAAATCTTCACGCGCTCAGGCGGAAACATAAAAAATATGCGTATACGCACATGGGATCCTTTGTCGAAATGCCATCAAGGGCATTAGCGCGAGTACATGCGAAGGGCGCCTAATCTTAATATTTTACAGCCACATACAAATATGCAAACATGCGTACGGAATGAATGATTTGTTTAGTTGGAAATACCTTGAGAATCCTTCCTTAAAATTAGCGAACCGAGCAACCGTTTGAAACGTACCGTGGCTCGAGCATGAATAATTTACGATAGCGTTACGCTAACGACACGATAGCAAAAAAATGACAAATATTATTAACTAGCTTGCGCTCGCGGCTTCGTGGTACCTACATAAAAAGTAGCCTAGATGCCAGTCTAGACAAATAACTCTGTCTGTTTAAAGTTTCATCGAAATATGCAAACATGCGTACGGAATGAATAATTGTTTAGTTGGAAATACCTTAAGAATCCTTCCTTAATATTAGCGAAGTAACCGAGCAACCGTTTGAAACGTACCGTGGCTCGAGCATGAAGAATCACGCGGCTTCGTGGTACCTACCTACATAAAAAGTAGCCTAGATACCATTCTAGACAAATAACTCTGTCTGTTCAAAGTTTCATCGAAATCGGTTGATCCGTTACGGCGTGATTGAACCAGATACATCCAAACATCTAAAAATCCAAACATCCTCACAAACTTTCGCATTTATAATATTAGTAGGAAGTAGGATTATAAATTAATAAATAAATAATAAATATTCCGGACATATTCACACGGTCAACTGATCCCAAACTAGGCATAGCCTGTACTATGGGTACCAGAGACTGATATACATAATAGATATATATTTAACACCCAGACACAGAACAAAAATCTGTGTTAGTCACAAATGTTTGTCCAGTGCGGGAATCGAACCCGCGACCTCTAGCGCAGAAGGCAGAGTTACTACCAACTGAGCTATGAGGCCTATAATTAGTTGCCTACTGCACGTAAGTTAGCTTTGCATGGCTTCTTATTGCGTGCGGTGTGGGAGGTGCACGCGCCTGCATTTTGTTGAGCTTATGAGGAATAGATTAGCGGAATAGTACTACATATTCCAAGAACCAAGGTCACCGATATAGCTTTCAGAATTAGCAGGTTGAAGTGGCAGTGGGCTGGCCATATAGCTCGCAGAACCGATAACCGTTGGGGAACTAAGGTTCTCGAGTGGCGACCACGAACCGGACGGCGCAGTGTTGAAAGACCCCCCCACCCGATGGACCGACGACATTGTGAGGGTTGCGGGAAGTCGGTGGATGGAGAAGGCTCAAGACCGTTCGTCGTGGCACTCTTTGGGCGAGGCCTTCAGCAGTGGACTTCGTCAGGCTGATGATGATGATGATGATGACTACATATTTGTTTATATTATATTTAATAACCTCTCAGATCTCTAGACGATCAGATCCTTGAAGATGTTTAAAGGGGAAGTCAGAGGCATGTCCGTATATTCGAATATGCCCGCATTTTGTATAAGAGAGTATTTCATAGGTGAGAGTTTGCAAGACCATCACCGCTTTAAGAATACTTATTGGTTACCTTACGAGGTTATCCTTCGCCGTTGGTGCACGACCGGGTTCGAACCCACGATTTTCTGGTGCGAAGTCGGGGAAGCCGCCTACTAGATCTACAAGGATTAATAGAACTACCTAATAATTATATTAAAACACGCAGTAAAACTACCCAAGCCGCGTCAATTCAATTCAATTCAATTTCTTAGTTGTGGCTACTGTGGCTACTGTCATGTCGGCCGACATTCCATTGACAGGAATTTAAGAAATCTAATAAAATTTTATTCATCCTTCTAACAAGTACTAACTATTTTTTTAATCAAATTCTGTGTAAAATAAATATACGCTCATATATTTTTTATGTAAAAAAATAGTCGTTAAGGCACCAGCACCTACTTATGCTACTTACGCTGAATACAAATAAGGTCATAACTCGTCCAGGAACCTTCTTGATACATTTGAAGTTTGAAGTTTGGACTAGCTTCGACCCACGCCTTCGCTAGCATGACACCCGGACACAATGAAAACCTGTCTTAGGAATAGTGTGGTTTTCTATCGATGAAAGATTTTTTTACTATCGGATCAGTAGTTTCAGGGATTACCTTCTACAAATATAAAAAAACGATATATTTTTTTCAATATTTAGACCAGAACATCCCGATTTATAAGTCGTGTGTACGCAGGAACTCTGTTGAACGAATTTCACGAATGGCGACCAGGAACCGGGCGATGCAGTGTTGGAAGGCCCCCCACCCGATGGATCCACGACATTGTGAAAGTTGCGGGAAGTCGGTGGATGGAAACGCTCAAGACCGTTCGTCATGGATGGAACTCTTTGTCCAACAGTGGATTTCTACATGCTGATGTTGATGATGTGTCCGAAGGCCGGCAAATAATTTTTGGATTGACGTGCGCAATACCAGTGCTGTCAAACGTTGAAGGAAAACATTGAACATACGAGTCTCAGGGAGGTGGACGGTGGGTAAGAACCGGAAACGGGCATGTCCTAACATAGAAAATTAAAAGACATGAGACTTGTGCATCATCGAGGAACACTTAAATGCTTTCACCACACTGGTCCCTCCAATTGGCCATCAGGCTCTTTTCAGGGACACCATACTTCAACCTTGATCTTATGCAGGACGAGCAAGAAAGAACCAGTGACAAAACGAGCGAGTAAAGTTGAAAGTATCAAGGCTGTAGCGTCGCGAGTTTTATGAATGGGCGTTGGTATGAATGAATGGCGGATGTGACGTTATCTTTTGGCGCCGTACACATATCAACGTAGGTTACCATGTGTGTGTCAGATTGTCAGCATGGATGAGTAGGTATTCCCAGAACGGACATAATTATAAAGGCCTGTTCAGATATACGCGGAACTAGTGAAGCCAACGCAACCTCGTTCGCGTGAGGTTTTCATATGAACTACTAGCTGGCCCGCCCGCAACTTCGTCTACGAGTTTCTTATTTGTTTTCATGTGACTGGTCGTTAACTATAGGCCTCATATACAAGCTCAAATTCGCGCAGCTAGCTATGGAGAGAGCTATGCTCGGAGTTTCACTACGTGAAACTCCTTACTACTTAGAGGAGGAAGGGCACAGCGAGATTTTCTCGTTCTGAATTGGAGCAGCCCGCCTGGGGAGGTACCTCCGCCTTACAGAAGATCGCAGCCAAATAACATTATTTGTTTTCAAATAGTGTTGTGTTCCTGCGATGAGTAAGGTTGCCAGAGCTCTTTAGGGGGAGGGGGGTTCGGGGTCGGCAACGCGTGCGTGATGCCTCTGGTATTGCAAGCGCTCATAGGCTACGGTAACCGCTTAACAACAGGTGGGCCGTATGCCTGTTTGCCACCTCAGTAGTATAAAAAAAAAAAAAAACGTGATAAGAGCCGAAATTAGGAAATCCGTAGAAGAACCAAGGTCACCGACATAGCTCTCAGAATTAGCAAGTTGAAGTGGCAGTGGGCAGGCCATATAGCTCGCAGAACCGATTACCGTTGGGGAGTAGTTTCTCGAATGGCGACCATGAACCGGGCGACGCAGTGTTGGAAGGCCCCCCACCCGATGGACCGATGACATTGTAAAGGTTGCGGGAAGTCGGTGGATGGAAAGGGCTCAAGACCGTTCGTCGTGGAACTCTTTGGGGGAGGCCTATGTCCAGCAGTGGACTTCTACAGGTTGTTGATGATGATGATTCATGTGACTAGAAGAGTGGTAAATATGAATGTGGAAAGATATAAGAGAAGAGGTATACCAAAGAAAAGATGGATAGATTGTGTCAAAGACGACATGAGTAAAAAAGGAGTGAATACTGACATGACGGCTGAAAAACATGTTGTAACGACTCCACGTGAAATGGGATAAGGGCAGGGAGATGATGATGGCTACACGCACTGATTGTAGACTTACGTGCGGTATCAAAAGTAATGTAAGACTCATAATTAAAAAGCTCTTTAACAATTTAAATCTTTCATTAAGTAATTCCACAGTCACAATGACTGAGCTTAGATAGAACAGTCCTTTTCAATTATCGTTACTTAAAACAATTGTTTATTACGACTTCCTGTATGAAATCAACCGCCCGTCTTGCCACACCAAACGCCAAATACTATTTCATTGGCCGTGACCATGAAAGGGGCAATTAAAGCGATAAGTGCGATGCCCTACGCTAGTGGATTGCCAGTGGTTTCACTCGGACGGAAAATTACATCACATGTCAATAAGTTTTTTCACGAATAGGTTTTTTGACCACAATAGAATAGAATATGATTTTATTTGCAACAACTTAAATTATAACAGGTATATACATACATTATTTTTTTTATTTTTTATACTACTTAGGTGGCAAACAGGCATACGGCCCACCTGTTGGTAAGCGGCTACCTTAGCCTATGAGCGCTTGCAATACCAGAGGCATCACGCACGCGTTGCCGACCCCAAACCCCCCTCCTGACTCCTCCCCTCCCTAAGGAGCTCTGGCAACCTTACTCATCGCAGGAACACAACACTATTTGAAAACAAATAATGTTATTTGGCTGCGATCTTCTGTAAGGCGGAGGTACCTCCCAGGCGGGCTGCTCCAATGATGTTACTGACTGATTGTCTGACAATCATCGCACAGACTGGCCAGAAGTCTAAGGAGTATAAAATTACGAGGGCAGATTCCTATTGAAATGTAGGGGTGCACTAAGAAAGTAATTCCCGAAATTCAATCCGAATTTTGTATGAAAATAACACGAAATAATAACGAAGTCACGTGGGTTTCCACTAGTATTAATATAGAATATGTAGTTAGATTTTAAAGTACTCGCGGTCGGTGTACATTACATTACAATAAATCAGTCAATACACTCAACATTCCTACCAGCTGGGTAATTCTCCAGACGTTTTTTTGGCACATTTATAATAGATATATAAAATAAAGACGGTCATGTGCGAGAACTCGCGCCTTTCTCTTACACGGGATTAGAAAAGTTAAAATCCAAGAGTAGGAAGTGACAAACTTATATTTTACGGTGGCTCACGTAGTTCATTGTATGATATTGATGCAAATATAAGTTTTAATGTTACTATTTTCACTGTATCTTAAAAAAACCATTGGTCTAGAACAAAACCTGTTGGCCTACTAATTCCATGCAGATCGGATTGGCGGTTTTTAAGTTTTGCTCTTGTCACACATGTAACGCCGATTCATCCAAGTTTAAGTGATCTTCGCTGGCTTCTCTCGCTCGATCTATAAATTATGAATGAACTGTGTGTGAAAGGAGCTGTGAATCCCTTCACAACCTTAATATTCCTATCGTAGTGTGAACATGTGGGCGTACTCTACCCATCTCTATCCTGAAAGGTTTCAAAGTCAAAGTGAAAAGACGTTTATTTTAATAAAATCACTTGGATCACTTTGAAACGTTTTAGTTTGCTGGAAGTAAATTATTTTAGGGTTGAGCTCACCTGCACTTATCCTTACATTAACCGTGTTATAAGTGGCGTATAATACAGAATAATGAAAGTTTTACCATAAAATATATTGCGTAAAAATGAGTATTCATTGAGAATGACCCAGCGCACGCATGGACAATTGAACCCACTTCCTTATTGTAGGGCTTGCGTCACTCCCTCGGTACGCGGGAGACAGCGTCCAGACTCTGTCATCGTCACGAGACGATAGAGACTAGGAGAATGCCCCTGTCATCACCCGAATTTCTTACAAAAACCCGCTTATCTTTGCTGGACCTTCATAGTGATTATTTCGGGACTTACTTATTGGTAACTCGAAAATAAAAATAGCCTCACGACTACCATCCCCAAGAATGTTAAACATCCTCTCATATCGCCAGGCGATCAGAATTTTGAAGATGTCTAAGGGGGGTAGTCAGAGGCACGTCCATACATTTGTCCAACAGACAGGTTGAAATCCCATCCGCGTTTATAATACTAACTGGTTTCCTCACAATGTTTTTTCACCGTTTTTAACCGTACCTCATTTGGAAAAACGGAACCCTTATAGGATCACTTTGTTGTCCGTCTGTCTGTCTGTCTATCCGTCAGTCAAGATCCATTTTCTGTTAGAGCAGTTAGAGCTATCGTTGTTAAACAGGGAGGGACGCTGCTGCCCAACCCTAGCTTTTTTCCTCTTATTCGCCTCTTACGAAATCCGCGGATAGATATGGAGGGGCGTATGCTTCAGCCGGGGCCACCACGGCCAGCTAAGCTCTAGCTTAATACATTAAAGTGATATGTTAATGTATAATTTTTGTATGGAAATGGCAAAAATGAAAAACGTCTAGGGTACTTCTATTTACCTCACAATTCTGAAATTTGGAATGCTCGGAGCTTTTCTAACACAATTAAAGGGAAAAATCTGAAATTGAGGAATTTCGAAGATTTTTAGGAAACAAAGTTATATTTGCGGTTAATGTCATACAATGACTACGTGAGCGACCGCATACATAAGTTTGTCAACACACTTTCTGACCCCGTGTTTGGATTTTATGACTGGTAAATTCATTGGTGCACGACCAGGATTCGAACTCACGACCAATGGTACGGAAGCATCAGGGCGCGTGTTCTCGAACTTGACCGTCTTTATTTTTTAGATATTCTAACTATTTTTTCATCAATAATAAGAAACACGAAATACTGTGTATAAATATAAAAAAAACACCCAACAGTCAGATATCGATACCCATCTTTGCCCTTAATTAAGATGATGTATACCTAAAGAGGTTGTTGGGTAAGTTTTTGGGTCAAGGGCGAGTGTTTTATCTACGAATATCAGTGTCAGAGGAGCTTCGAATGATTAGAACGGACTGCAAGCTTTTATATAGGTCCTGTAAATTTGAGAAACTTCATATAACGAACAAAAGTCATGCGACGAAAAGAGTTTTTGAATGTGGCTAGACATAAGAGTAGAAG
Source organism: Anticlea derivata (assembly GCA_947579855.1). Classification (NCBI taxonomy): domain Eukaryota; kingdom Metazoa; phylum Arthropoda; class Insecta; order Lepidoptera; family Geometridae; genus Anticlea; species Anticlea derivata. The sequence continues at coordinate 10,431,909 of OX388270.1, forward strand.
GCCAAAGAAAAGATGGATGGATTGCATAAAGACGGCTAACAGAAGAGAGTGGAAGAAGAAAACAATGTGGGACAAGAGCACAAAGGCAGATGATGACGATGATGATGTAATCGACTGGCCTCATAGCTCAGTTGGTAGTAACTCTGCCTTCTGCGCTAGAGGTCGCGCGTTCGATCCCCACACTGGACAAACATTTGTGTGATGAACACAGATGTTAGTTCTGTGTCCGGGTGTTAAATATATATCTATTATGTATATCAGTCTCTGGTACCCATAGTACAGGCTATGCCTAGTTTGGGATAAGTAGACCGTGTGAATATGTCCGGGATATTTATTTATTTTATTTAATCGTAAAATAATAAAAAAGCCTGGTTTTACACTGCGTGGATCGACTGACGTACCAAATTTGAATTTTAATGATTTGTGTGTCATGGTGAAAATCCTGTTTTTCGTGAAAATGTATTTATTTATAATTATAACACCACCCCAGCAAAGCCAAAGCGATGTTATAAGCAAGGAATATAAATGCACTTAAAATCTAAACATAAATTTAAACATTATTTATTTTTTCCTACTCCATATTTTCCAAAACCGCCTGTGCTAATTATGTTCTTATCTATGATAGTTCAAAAATAGACAAATATTTACTTACCTGGAAAAATAGCATTATTTTATTTTTAGATAGTTTTGACCCTAAAAGACTTACCTATTAGAACCTTTTATTACCTATTATTACCTAATTAGAAGTATTAATTATAAAAGACAAAAGACCTCGACTAAGTATTTAACGGTTTGCAAAATAAAGCGTACGAGTAGGTAATAAACCAAATCTAACAATTTTATTTGGATTTAGTTAGCATTTATTAGGTAAATTGAGTGTCTTTATACATATAATATACCTACTACTGACCTTTGCTACTTAAAATGAATGGTTTCCTACGAAACCCAACATTCCAATCCCAACGTTTAAACACATTTATTTTTATTGTTATGTAAGTAAAACTTTATTATTATGGAACCGATGTTGTGGGTATTGTTTGTTTGCCTGAACGCCAATTCATTTATGGTTCCGCAGCCGGATGGTAAAAAGCAAAGCATTACATTAAAGTAAAATTCAGTACAATGATGTCAATTCTGTTTTTGCATTATCACAAACTAACTTAATTTGACAGGGCTAAAATTATAGCCATCTTGTTGCTTCAGTCTTTATGAAAGGGACGGCAATATTTTAGTATTGTTAAATTATGTTAGTTTAGGATAATGCAACAACAGAATCGAAACCAAAGTGATCTAACTAATAGAGTCTCCTCAGTGACTAGCGAAAACTTATTACGAGATAGTAGTTGATTTATAATATTTCTGTAACTGTACTTTGTGTTGTGGTCAGAAATGAAAGAGGTATTTGGTGACCACTGAAACAAATTTATTTAGAAGGAAGCGAGGCGATATTTTTACATTTTCTAGGTGACTTTAGACAACTGACACTACAACGTAGTGTTTCCACATACAAAAAATATTATAACTGTTGCCCGCTTATAATCGAGAAATTAGTTTTTTTTTTATACAAGAAGGTGGCAAACAAGCATACGGCCCACCTGTTGGTAGCCTATGAGTGATTGCAATACCAGAGGCACCACGCATGAGTTGCCGACCCCGAACCCCCCCCCCCACCACTAAAGAGCTCTGGCAACCTTAATCACCGCAGGAACACAACACTATTTGAAACAAATAATGTTATTTGGCTGCGATCTTCTGTAAGGCGGAGGTAGTTACTAATTATTACTTTATGTTTAGAGACATATACGCACGAATACTGAAACGTCACTTAAATATAAGTGGTGATCTAAATTCTGAACGATAACGGCGTGTCAGATAATTGAGACCATCTCAAATAGTTATGTGACGTTTCAGTATTCGGGCGACACGGTGCAGTATGTCACTTTATAATGTTCCTAAGTCTATGACCGGCGCGCTGGTTAGTAACAGAGTAGCTACTTATGCTCGATTCCTAATATCCGTAGATCTATCTACCTATGTAATCTTACTATGGCAACGTGGTTATCTGTCAAAAAAAGCCACACATTTTTGGGTAAATAAATAATGTTGCTATACTAAATCTACTTACGGATACGATTAATATAATAAGCCGTGGCCTCTGCCTACCCCTCAGGGAAACAGGCGTGATTTAATCCATATATCTATATGTTTTATCTAGTTGTGTTTTTCAGTATAACATGACCTATCTATTTAGAAACCATGCTGAAGGTTGCATAACATACCTGGTGTATCATGGTGTGTTGTGTTTTTAAGTACTATATTTTTGTGAGAATACTTACATTTCACGTAAGTGGAGTCGCGAGTAAAAGCTACTGCAGTATAAAATTACCACAACTTTCGTGTTTCCCGCCAGATTTCCATAAGTTGTGCAACTTTTTACGATTACAATATTCATATTTGAGGCGCGTCCGCCATTGTTACTGCGCCCTTGAAGGCAGATATACTGAAATATTACTGGCACTAGGGTTACCAAGACACTAGAAACTCGGAAGGATATAGCCGGACATTCAAAATGTACCGACCGGTGAAGAGGGGGTAAATTGAAAACGAGCGCTTTTATGTAATGCAACAATTACTGTTTTGACCTACATTGCCATTGTTTTTGAAAATGTTAAATTCCTTTTCATAATCAATCACTAACATAATCAGCAGTGTTGAGAGCGCCCCCCCCCTCCCCCCACATGGACCGGACCATTGTGAAGGTTGCGGGATGTCGGTAGATGGAAAAGGCTCAAGACCGTTCGTCATGGAACTCTTTGGCCTATGTCCGGCAGTGGGCTTCTACAGGCTGATGAAGATGATGATGGTGATGATGAACATTACGGGCTCGATAACTCTCGCCCTGTCCTTTTTAACAGCAAACAATAGAAAGAGGCGGCCATTTTTATCGAGACGATAAAGTTAATGAGTGATTATGAATATGGGGGTAAGTTTATACAAAAACTGTACTGAAGAGGCAATTAATGATTTATTTAATTAATGTTATTAATGTAACCAAGAAATTAGCAATACGAAAGGACATAGCCGGACATACAAAAGATCCGTGTTTTATTTTTAAATTCTGTGTTTCAAAATGTAACTAGTTTGCACATTGGGATAGATAGATTGGCAAGTGTGGATGATACAAATGTTTGCTGACTACAAATTTTTATTCCGGCTCCGGCTGCTGTGGCATATTACTCTAGATTCTGATACCCACGACGCAGAGAATCTTAGTGTGGGATCAGAACTATGTATGATTCTGGATGTTTTTTAATATCCTTTTTTTTTGTGCAATTAAGGTGGCTAACTAGTTTACGGCCCACCTGTTGGTAAGTGGTAATACCAGTGGCATCACGCACGCGTTGCCTACCCCGAGAGCTCTGGCAACCTTACTCGCCGCAGGAACACAACAATATTTGAAACAAATAATGTTATTTGGCTGCGATCTTCTGTAAGGCGGAGGTCCAGGCAGGCTGCTCCAATTTAGAGCGAGAAAATCTCACTGTGCCCTACCCCGCATAAAATAAAGCTAGCTAGCGAGTGAAATTGGTTACATTGTCCGGTTTTCAAATCTATCCGGCCTCTTCACCAGGAAGCACTTGCTGGAACGCAATGTTATTGCACAAGTCACGTTCCGTGTCTTCCACCCCCTACGCTCAGATACGGAAATAGCTGAAGCTCGACTCTGGGAGATTTAAGTGTCACAATGTTTGGACTTGTCCCTGATTATCCTCATGGATTTGTGTTTTATTTATTCAGTTCACAGTTTAAGCAAATTCTCTCACGTCCTATATCACCATCTTTATTCATTATCATAGCTAATATCTATCTTCATTGTTTTCATTTGTCTAAACTGAGTTTCTTGGCGAACTACAGGCATGTATTTTAATACGTCATCGTAATATAAAACATTTAAATATTTACCAAATAAAATATCCAACATTTTTCCTTTGATGCTTTAATTAAAAATTTATACGAGGCACAATAAAGAGGCATTTTTAGGGAGAAAAACAAAATTTTACATCACAGAAAAAATACGTGAGTCCAACGTGTTCTACTAATTGTTCTACGGTAGAACAAATTGGACAAAAAAAACCAACTAGTTCCAATGTATGACATGTATTTGCTCGAGCAAATTTTGATAACGGCCGTCCAATTAGTTCAACGATAGAACAGAATGGACAAAAAAATATATATAATTTTAGTTCTATTGCTTACATATTAGATTATAATTAAACTTTACTTATTTAAACCTTTACTTATTGGAATTCTATTGGATTCCTAGTTACTGTTTTTAAAGTTTTGTTTACTAAAAAGCAGCCACTTAACGGTGTATTTAAGATGCAAGACGCGTTATGTTACTTGTTTCATTGGCATAAGGTTCAAAATCACAGCGACCGTCACATTGCGATCGACTTAAGAAACCATAGCAGGGAAATGATGGTTGATTCTTGGTTGATACGGTCGAAGTAGAAGAGTTGTATTTTAGCACCAAAGTAGGCATTACATGGCTAATGGAAATTGGCCGTCTCGCTTACTCATACGTAATAGGTAGGTATGTATAGTTTTCCGAATATATAGTAATCACTGATAAATAAACTCGGGGTTATCGAGGGGCCGCGGAATATAAACTGGGGTGACAACACTCGAGTGGAAAATAGGAAAATTCGTACGAGTTAGTTGCTAACCCTGGTTATGGAGTTACGCCTACATAATTTTGTCATGGCTTTAGTGCTCAGATGTATATTTCACTAGCAGTCACCCATCCTAATATTGACGGCGCTGAAATTTGCTTTATCTAATGTACCTATTGGCAACGCCCGGGTTGGCTATGTGCACGAGCGCTACGTTCGCTCGGAGTCGACTATTATTTTCGGTACATTTACAAGGAAAATGCCACGTCAAAAATTACAAACAAATAAATAATTAAGTAACAAAACTGTTTCTAGAACCCATTGATAGATTCAAAAAGCATAAAGTAATGGATAAAACAAATAAATCAATCAGTTCGATCGCTTCGAGTCAGCAGGTCGAGGCCACAGTTGATCCTACCATAAACGTTAAAAAAAACGCTCATTAAAAATGCACTCCTTAAAAATACTGCAAAACCACACAAAAAGCACCGTAAATGATATAACCTACGCCAGAAACCTACATAACTTGTCCAACGGCAACCCACATTCGCCATCTTGAATCCGCAAATTTCCGCAAAACTAATGGCCAATCTAGTGGCGGGTAGTGGAGCCAAGGTCATCTAACAAGCGCACGAGCTCACTACCGAATCCTTGACAGCGGTCATCGACCTGCGGAAATCTATACGTCCAGCTTAAGTTGGACCCCCGACATCAATACACTTCCCCGTCTCTAGTACGCGAATAGAATAGGGAGGGGGATCAGCTTACGAAGCTGTTTGGTTTTATGTCAGCATGTCATACGGCCTTCAGTTTTGATGTTTATGTAAACCGCGTGAGCAAGCTCTGTTGCCAGGGAAGATTTTTGCGTCCGATTTGATTGAGCACATTTTCCTTGGAAAGAACATATTATTATGTATGTTAGGCAAGGAGGAACTTTAATTAGGAACCCATTTATGGTTGAATATCGTAGGTACAAACATATACCTCAACAGCTACTATTTTATGTGAGTTAGTAATGGTTTTTCCCAAATCGTATTGCAGTGATCTATTAGAACTTCTCTAGATCCATCGTTGCACCATCAAGCCCCATAAATTTTCGAGAATCGTTGCGTTGTCTTGCACAAAATAAATTATAGGAACTTCTTTCCGGATAATAGATTTGTAAGGTCGGAAGTTCTCATCCAATAGATCTAGATAATGATGATCTGAGCGGTTGCTCTGGGTGGTGAACTATCGAGTTCTCCAACGTCTGATAAACTAATCCAGCCCAAAAAAAAATCAGCAATGTTATGGCAAGAGGCATTAATAACTATGATATGCTTCTGTGTATCTAATCCACCACGTGAATATGCTTGAATACAAACGACACATTAACATTGCTAAACAAGTTTTGAGAAAACATAAATCAAAATGATGACTTACATTTCAGAAAATACTAAATAGTTTACGCGTAAATAATTAGGTAACAGGAAGCGGTAAGGTCAAGGGGTAAGAGATATCGTTCAAATTTTATACAGGAAGCTTCAATCTATTGAAATGAAAATATATGATAATATCTAATCTTTGAATGTACAAATAAGTAGCTAATAAATGTAAGTCAATAGTTAATAACGCTTTTTAGGCTAGTATTGCGTGCTACCCGTGCGAAGCCGGGGCGGGTCGCTAGTTCTATTTAAAGACAAATTGATAAATATTGATAACTTGACCGTATCATTCAATGAAAATAACAAGCGTGAAATAATGTCCACCAACAAACTGTTGAAGCGAATCGTTGATAATCGAAGGGCGACCTTCCGTCTCTATTTATTCTGAAGTGCTTGAAGAAAAGAAACGACGAAATTCATTAAAAGCGATAAAGCATAAGAGTGTGAATTTATAATAGATTTAACGACCACCAGATAAGCTTGTTTATAGCTTAAATAAAAACTATTATAGTTTAAATTATGGAAATAACAAACTAGTATTGAACTTTGACATCGATTGATAGCACAATAAGAATGAAATACTCAACGAAAGTAATACATATTGTAAAGCGTTATCATCATTGACTATCACGTTTTACTTGACCTACCAACATAGTAGCAAATATCATTCGCGGACCGGGAATACCTACAGCTATTGCTTCCAAAACACGTGACATGTTTGTCTTTTTGAGAATAAATGTCTTTAAACCTAAAACGGGCGTTGCATATAACATGAACGTTCATGTTATACGCACTACAGTGAAAACCTCCAAGTTTAGACAATATTAGCAACTAAATATCAAAGTTGCCTACGATGCGTCATAGGAACAGCGTTAACATACATACATACATACATAAAATCACGGCTATTTCCCAGAGGGGTAGGCAGAGACCACGGCTTTCCACTTGCTACGATCCTGACATACCTCTTTTGCTTCATTCACTCTCATCACATTCTCCATACATGCTTGGCGGTTTAGGGTACTCTTGACCTGGCCTTTGTCCAAAACGTCACCGATTTGGTCGCTAAACGTACGCCTAGGTCTTCCACTTCCAACGGTTCCATTCACACTCGCCTTATACACCTGTTCCGTCAATCTTTTTTCGTTCATCCTATCTACATGACCAAACCGTCTCAGCATACCTTTCTCAATCCTCATCACGACATCTTCTTTCACTCCACAACGTTTCTTATCACACTGTTCCTCACTCTATCTTTCAAAGTTACTCCACACATACTTCGCATGGCTCTCATTACCCTGCATTTATCCTACTTTCATTATCATAACCATTGATTTATACGAAAGCGAAAACGTAAATTAGCTGGCGGTCTTCATAACATTGTTATCCCTAATGGAAAATTTTATGAGCGTCACTGATTGAATCAAATTATGAATATTAAAATGGCAAATTGTTAATTCTGTCACGGTTCCTTATTTGACGAATATAAATGAGCATTTCAAACGAGAGAAGAATTTTAAGACTTACCTCAGAACTTTTCTTCTGTTGTTGGGGTGAAGACGCGCAGCCATCACTGGGTCCACAGCTTTCAGTTTCGCGTGTATTTCTTCGTTTGTAAAATTGCTTTCGTTGTCCACGTCTTTTATTAGGTTTTCTTTAGTAATTGGTTCTTCTACTTTAATACTTCTTGAGGAACTTGCTTGTGATCCTTCTGTATTCGCTTGAGTGGCTAGCCTTTTATAAGCAACCTCTTCTCTGCCGGGGTCATCAAAATCTCTTTTACGTCCACTTTTTTCCCATAAAAGAGCTTCTTCGTCGTTCATACCTTCCACTAGTATCTTATATACGATCGATTCTATATAATAGTTCGTCCCTCCGACGACTATCGGTACCTTTCCTTGCTCTAATAGGTTATCAATCTGTTTTTGGAGTCAAGAAAATGTCATAAAAACTAGAAGAGATATAAGTTGGGATGATGTGCTCTAAATTTATTTCTATGTTATTATTGTTTATTATGCGCATGTTTATATTTTTTCATTTTTTGGGAAATATACCATGTGGGAGAGTTTTACAGATATACCATGGGGGAGACTAGCAGAGATTTTAAACTAATTTATACAAAGCTGTAGTAGTTTAGTTTTAGAAACTTACACAAATTGTACACAGTCTAGTGATAGTGTCAACTTTTTGTATCAAAGCAAGAGTAGAGGGAATATGAATTTTTAGTTCCGGAAAATTCTTTCATATTTTCATATCCGTACATTGAACCAATAACGGCAAAAAATCAAAACATTTAATTGTGGCTACACAAACCCAATGATATCAATGTAACGACATACGTAAGTACATGCTTGAGCGGATTATACAGTGAACGACCTCACGGCAAAGAGGAAAACCTTCTAATTGGATTTTGTAGAAGACCTGCCAAACATTCTCATTAAAATTGTAGGTTAGTCCCCCAATAAGTGTAAGCCTGGCTTAGACAAAAAAAGTATGCGATCTCCAAGAAATTTGCTCGCCACACAACAAACATCATAGAGGACCACAGGGTGGTACTTACCTAAAGGTGAAGGTCTTGCGACCTACGAGTATGTCTAAAGATGATCTCATTGTGGTGCATAGATAAATACCTATGTAACTTTTAAGACTGTCTAAAGCTTCTAAGAAACATCGTCGTTTGTACTAATTTGTTAAAACATATTGTCTACATAGATATACAACGTGTTCCGTAACTAGTATGTCGTATGCCGCAAGGAGTACTAGTATGTCTTATTCTATCAACAAAAAGAAAAAAAATATTATAGAAACACAGAATCAACATTTTTCATAACTATTAAATGTACGAGGAATTCGATATTAAGATTCCTAGCTAAAACAGCTGAATAATTGAGTTTAAATTGGATCCCAAAACACCAGATTTTTGCATAGTGTTTTTTCAATGAAATAAGACGCCTAAAGTCGTAGAACAAAGTTTATTGCCAATTGGGTTTAGAATAAGCTTCTTTTTATTGGTATTTTTATAAGAAAAAAATGATGACTACAGTGCGTAAGTCAAACCAAGTAAGTTAAACAAGTATTTTCTACAGTGCGGTCAAAAGATTTGAGTAAAATTATTAGACAGATCAGCAAAGCAATATGAACAAATCAACAGACAACGAACATACTTTGGAAGAAGGAGATAATACAACAAATCAACACATATATATCACAGGCTAGAGTCAGATAGAAAATGAAATTATACAAGTAGTGCAACCAATCTGGCGAGAAGACTTTTCAAACACGAAAAGTCACTCAGCAATGGACCGCAGAGTAGTTTGACACTTAGAGGGATAATAGTGAACAGTGTAGTTAGTTTATATGCTACGAACCGTAAGCACATTACGAATAATCACAATAGAAGCACAGATGTAATAATTGTACTATGTTCAGAACTAGAATTGAATTCCGACGATAAGGTAATAGACACAGGCGTATAAATCAGCTACTTGCAAGAAAAATACGCAATTATTTTGTCTTTTGACTAAACATCTCTTACTAAGACATTTTCACAAAAAACATATAGTTATCGATATAAATATTAAATCAAAAGGCTGTGCAGACAAGACACGTTTTAAATTAGCAGTTGGCTTGAAGCGACAGAATCCCGAAGGCAGTAAAGGTAATGTATATTTCGTTATGTTCCTAGCAGCCGTGTTTGAGACAGCCTGTGTGATACATAAGTCAGAGTGAACTTCTTTTGACAGCTAAATAAGCTGCTAGCCGCAATCTATAATATTCTTCCTCTACTGGTGCCTTCCTGCCTGTAAGTACACACTGATTCCGAAATGACTTCAGTTAATGTTTGTATAAGTGTCACAATTTGGGAGACTTAACACAAGTGCCCTATAGATTCATTGTATAAAGATGAATGCGATTACGTTACGGGCAAATGTTTGATCACCTGCCCGTAGTTTTTCAATAAGAATGAAATAGTCAGTTTCAATAGTTAAATTCAGTTTTGGAAATACCAACGCATAGTTTAGAGGTAGCAAAGTAAATCAGATGAATGAACTTCTAGAAAAAAAAACAATTTAGAAAATGCAGTTTAGCCAGACATCATTTAAAGAGGCTAAACCAAATGATAGATGACTAGTGGCTGACCGCAGCTTCGCTCCTAAAAAGCAGCCTCCTTCCTCAGTGTGGGCTATTTCCATGCCAAATTTAATCAAGGTCGGTTTGGCCGTTTTTTCATGAAATCCTTACAAAAAGACAGATAGACAGATAGTTTCCTACTTTCGTATTATTGAAAGAGTGCGATATTTGAAACAATTATTTTGTTTTGAATCAAAGTGTGCTATGGACGCTAATCATTACGACCATTTAAATTATTAGGTCTACCAATGCTCAAAGGGCAAAGGCAGGCAACCATGACATATTATTACAGGCAACTTAAAAAACATTGGTTCTATTTTCTTGGAAGTAAACTGGTTGCGCTTTGAAGCTTTCCCTATATGTGTTTAAAGGATACAATCTTCAGGGCCCGGTTCCGAAAGTCCACTACGGTGAACATCTGATGCGGCTCCAGTATATCTAGAAGGTGGTGGCGCGCCATCTCTCGTTCTTGGAGACTAGCTTTAGCGGTGACGACATCTAGTCCTTTATAGATCTGAAACAATAACAATTATTTCAACTAATTTGGTTGGTTCTGATTGCTCCCATTGAACATACTAAATGATCTAAATCAATAGATATTTGATGGGATGTCTGCTACGTATGGGGAATATGGGGATTACAGTCACCAACTTCGTATTTTAGTTATAGTTACTAATGAAATAAATTTATTTCTTTCCAAAAGCCTTAATATGGATTTTCAGATCCCTAACTTGAGGAATTATGGATTGCTCATACACAATTTCGACCCCTATTTCACCCCTTCCAGATTATTTTCTACTGCTATGAGAACCTATGTCCGTTCCCAGGATTTATCTATCCCCTTGCCAAATTTCATTACGATCCTTTCAGCCGTTCAATCCTGAAAAGGTAACCAAAAACAGAGTAACTTTCCCATTTTATTGATGGATTTTGTTCTTACAATTTTTTATTTATGAATTTTGTTTGAGAGAAGCCTCTTTGATTGACTTGTTGTACAATTACTAATAATTATTATGTAATTTTAGGGTGAGTAGCTGTTAAAAAAAACGTTAGTATGAGAACGCCCTGGTTCTTTATCAATTAATATTCAAGCTGCCACACACATTATTCAGCTGATCTTCACATTGTCTTTCTTACATACATTTCATACATTTTACCCAGATTAGCATAATCGGCCCTTTATTAAGGGCCTTCGATAAGTATGAAAATTAGTATGTTGGTAACTAGATTGGTATTCTTCGTCTTATTTTGCCTGATTATTTTTCTTTTGAGCCTCACCTAGTTCGATCGGCACCACACTGAAGCTTTACAGTCCATTTTCATAAAACAGATAAAAAAAAAGGAGGCACCAAGCCGTGTTTGTTGCTTGATTTTTCTAAGCTTGGTCGCGAGGAACAGGCATAGCTTCACCTAGTTTCTAAGACGTTTCAAAGTGATCCTAGTGATTTTATTGAAATAATTACTTTTGAATTTGACTTGAATATCACTGGGTCCTGTCTCTTTCTTCTCTCTTGGTGTCTTTGGTATAAGGCCAGTGACTAGGTAGAAGTATGGTGGCCCTTAAAAGAGCCAATGACCCTTGGTGAAAGAGCCAGTGTAGTTAAAGGATTAAAGTGCGCATTGTACTGGCTCAGTGTACAATTACTTTATAACATAGGAAAAAATCTGTAGTTAATTAAAGGTTTTTGGAAAAGTTAGTTGACCTATAAGTACCTATTGCTAATCGAATTGGATGGTCAGTCTTGGTGACAGGGTTCAAAGGTCAACTCCTCGGCTATTTCAGCTATCTGAGTTTTACCATACTATTACGAGTCAGGCAGTAAGTTCATAATCTTGTAGCACCTTCAAGTGTCCTCCATCAAAATTGAAAGTCAAAAATTATCTCATTTGCGCCAGTGGACCGAATAAAATAAATAAAAAGATCATAAGGTTATCGATAACTTATCAGCTGGTGTCTGCTCTTATTACGTTGTCTCTCTCTTCCGGACGATTTCATTCACAAGAAGTAAGCACTATTTTAATAAAATCACTGTTTTTATGATTGGAATTAAAACTATGGCTTGACTTTTAAACATTCATGGCTTTCCACTTGCTACGATCCAAATCCAAGCAAGAGAGGTATGTCAACTTTTCTTGCTCCATTTACTCTCATCACATTCCTCATGCATGCTCGTCGGTTTAGGGTACTCTTGTCACTAAACGTAGGCCGAGGTGTTTATTATATGTAAGGGAAATTGCGAAATACACACATTCATTCTCATTCATTACACTTTATTTGTATGTGTACTAGTATATTCTCCCTCTTTGACATTTTGGGTTGGGAATGTCTTGTCACTGTCACTTAAATCCGGGAACATCCCTATCTACGCGCGCAACTGCATGCGACGCTAGCGCCACTTGCGGAGGCGTTACAAAAACCGGACAAGAAAAGAGGCAGACGGAAAAATTCAATGGCGAAAAAGACTTGGGGTGAGTTTAGGGAATAATTACTTTTTATGTATATTATCCATTTTTACTGTGTTCACCCTAGCACGTCGTCGTCGATAAGACTACAGAAAGTTTCGGATTCAGTTGCGGTATGTATTGAACGTCAAGTCCAAACACTGGTCCTAACTCGAGCCGGATTTGTTGGAATCCGAAACCCTGTAGTTTTATTGTCTTCACGTGCTAGTACACGAAACACGCGGGCGGTTCCGTGGCCAAAGTGCTCTGGCGGTCTATGAGTAGCTTTGGCACGGACTCTCACACCCAACTCCTTCTGCTTGTGCGGAACGCGGCGACTGAAATACTTGGCGGCCTAGAGTATTTCCAGTCAACATTTCCAATTGGTGGTTGGTGCCAAGCGGTAAGGTGCCCACCAATTTTACACTGCACACAAAAACTCAAAACTATATCGACGGTATTGCGGTAGGGCTACACATATTTTATCAGTAGTGTCCCCTGTATAAATAATATTATTTACAACTTTCACACATACATAACACATTCATTCATAACCAAAGGGATATTGTTCGGTTAATTATTTGGAATTTTATTGGTTGTATTTCAACGCTAAACTTTCAACTCACTATCTAGCGGATCTAGGTAATTGAGCACTAACTAATCAGTGTTTACTTTGTGTGAAAAACTGTATTTTATTCTTGTTATTGTGTGCACATTTTGCAAAACTTGGTTCTAATCTAAAATATATTCGTAGTGTCGGGCTTATGGAAGCGGTACCTAGCTTTTAGTGTGTCATCAAAGCGGCAGATAATTTCCAGGTGTCTATATACAGCCTAGATACCTATGGTTGTTATAAATTCATAATTCTTATTGTATTTCCACGGGGAAAGTTAATTCTGTATATTTTGTTTGTTTTGTGTGTTTGATTTTGTATTTCATTGACTGAAAGAGCTTTCTGTCTAACATTGGGTATTTTATGTGTGATAGGTTTAGTTTTAATCAACCAAAATGCCTACTAAAGCCCAGTCAAAACTTCTCAAGGTGCGGTATGATATGGCCACATTAAATTTAGATTTACTGTATACTATTTCACAGTCAGTTCTAACATCTGAAAAAGTTAAGGATGAGTTCAAGCTTCGGTATGGGGATGTGGAAACCACATATTCAGAGTTCACATCAACTCACCTTGAACTGCAGGCCAGCCTTGAGGAAGGGGAGGAATTAGAATCTTATAGGAAAAAATATTTGGGGTATAATCAAAAATACTATGACATCAAACGCAAATATTTGGAGGTGTTTCCTGGTATCAGTTGCCAATCATCGGAGTATGGTACTCCATGTTCATCGGATGACACTAGTAAAGGCAAGCGGGTATTTTTGCCAAGGGTGCAGTTACCAACCTTCTCGGGTAAAATTGAAGAATTTGTGTCCTTCATGGACTTATTTGAGTCACTTGTAGGGCAAGACTCTACACTATCTAATACAGAAAAACTGTATTATCTTGTAGGTTCTTTGTCTGGGGAGCCTAAAGTGCTTACCCAACATTTGTCAATCAGCGGTGACAATTACTCCATAGCTTTAGAGCTATTGAAAAACAGGTATAACAATAAGCGGTTACTTGCGGACAAGTTATTACATAACTTATTGGGGACAACACATGTAAATAAAAATTTAAGTTCACTTAAGCCATTCCTGAACACACTCCTAGAGACCACCAAGGCTCTTGAAAAAATGAAATTTCCAGTGTCAGAGTGGTCATACTTGCTCTTCTTCATAAACTTTCAAAAACTTGAGGGCAGTTTAAAAAAGCAATTTGAGGATAAAATGTCTGAAAAGGAATTACCTAGCTTTGCGGACCTCATTAAATTCTTGGAAAATGAGGTAAGAATTTTAGAATCTAGTGGGGAAGCTCCCAGCGGTAGGGGTGGTAATTCTACATCGCGGGCACACCATGTAGCATCACAGGGTGCAACAAGTGGATGCAAATTATGTAAGAAGGGTAACCATAGTTTAGGAAAATGTGAGCAATTTTTGGCGCTGAAGCCGCGCCAGAGAAAGGAGCGTGTTAAGGAGTTCAGGCTCTGCTTTAGGTGTTTAGGAGAACATAACATCTCGCAGTGCACATCGGGCGGGTCGTGTTATAAATGCAAATCGACCAAACATCACAACCTCATACACTTTGATTTGTCACAGTCGGCGGCGGCTAGTGGGGGTTCGGGGGGGGCACCAGCGGGGGGTGAACCTCGTACTCCTAGTGCGCCGGACTCAGGTAGATCGAGTGTACCCGGACCGGATAGGGTAAATGCACCGATAAGTAGAGTAAACTCCAATAATGAACCGAATAGGGGAAGTGCGGCATTAGTGGACACCGGGGCGGTTTTAACGTCATGTAATCGAATGGAGGTTCGGAATTCTTGCCAGCGGACGACAGTGTTACTTGCGACGGCCGTAGTGCGTGTAATGGATAGTTGCGGTGAATATCAGGAAGTACGCGCACTATTGGACGGGGGTAGTCAGAGCACCTTTGTTACTGAGGCTTGCGCTGGCAGGTTAGGTTTGCGACGGTTTAGGTCTGAGATTGTTACGCTTACAGGATTAGGGGGGTTGCCGGTTAGTGACTGCAGGGGAGGGGTTAATTTGACCATTACTCCTAGGTACGCGGACCACCCTCGGCTGGTTACTACGGCTACGATCTTGAGTAACATTACTCATAACCTGCCTAGCGCAAACTTATCGCCGAATATAGCGGAATGGTATAGGGGTATTTACCTGGCTGATGAGCGATTTTATGCTAGCCGACCAATTGACATTCTGATCGGGGCAGATTTGATGGGTGATATTATGACAGGTGGCGTTGTTAAAATTAACGACTACTTGCCTTGTGCTCTAAACACGGTATTCGGGCATGTTCTCATGGGTCCGGTGACCTACGCGGTTCCACATAGTGAAAATAATGCGGTTCATTATTCAAACACAGTTTTTGCGGCACATGTCACAACCGATCAGATCCTGGAGAGGTTCTGGGAGGTAGAGGACATTCCGGACACGGTTGTTGTTAACCCAAAAGATGTTGAGTGCGAAACATTTTTTAGGGACACTCATCAGCGGGATGGGTCGGGTAGGTACATTGTCAGGTTACCTTTTATAAACGGCAAACCCGAATTGGGTGATTCGGTTCTACTTGCCAAGAGGCGGTTTTTGGCAATAGAAAGGCGGCTTGCCTCCAATGAGGCACTTCGGGAAAAATATATTAAGTTCATGCGGGAATATGAGCAAATGGGACATATGTCGGTCTGTGACCGGGACCCGACCGACTATGCATGCGGGAAGGGGTACGTCATACCCCACCACGGTATTTTTAAGGCGGATTCCGAAAAAATTAGGGTTGTTTTTGATGCCAGTTGTGGGACGACCACGGGGTTGTCACTAAATGATACTTTGCATGCGGGGCCTAAATTACAGCGGGACGTTATGGAAATAATTTGTCGCTTTCGGATGTCGGAATACGTCTTTACTACGGACATTAAGATGATGTTCCGTCAAATTTTATCTCATGAAGATGACAGGCGGTATCAGCTCATCTTCTGGAGGGAGGCTGCGGACCAGCCTTTGCGTCTGTACTCGCTAAACACTGTGACTTACGGTATGAAGTCCAGTCCTTATCTGGCGATTAGGACGTTGCGTCAGCTCGCTGATGATGGTCAGGGGGAATACCCTGCTGCGGCTAATCTTTTAAGGTCATCAGTATTTATGGATGACATATTGGGGGGTGCGGATTCTGAGGCAGAAGCCAAGCAGTTGAAAGATGACCTGACAAACTTACTTCGCTCTGGCGGTTTTGAGTTGAGTAAGTGGGTTTCGAACAGTGAGCGGTTGTTAGAAGGTGTTCCTGCCCAGGATTTGGAGAAACCAAGGACCTTTGATAAAGTAGACGGACCTGGGTTTTTCAAAATATTGGGGGTCGAATGGGATCCAAATAGGGATGCTTTTTCGTATCATTGTAAATTAAAGGCCAATAATAGTTGTACAAAGCGGATTATCCTGTCGACTTTGGCAAGAACCTTTGACCCTCTGGGTTGGATAGCGCCGGTGCTTTTCCAGGGCAAGGTTCTCATGCAGCGGCTTTGGAGATTGAATTTGTCATGGGATGAAACCCCACCACCGGATGTGGTAGCGGAATGGGATGATATCATAGCGGAATTACCTCAAATTGAAAATATTTACATGAAACGGTTTGCTCTGGGCGGTAATTTAAAGATCTGCTCCCTGCATGGATTCTCCGATGCGTCTGAAAGCGGGTACAGTGCGGTAGTTTACCTGAGAACTAAGGATGCCATAGGTGGAGTAAAGGTCTCCCTTATGATGGGAAAATCGCGGGTAGCGCCATCTAAGGTTAAGGTCACAATTCCGAAACTGGAATTGTTAGGTGCGGCTTTATTGGCAAGGCTCATCAAGTACGTAGCCGAATCCATTAGAGATAAAGTAGAGGTAGAGGAGATCGTTTGTTGGTCGGATAGCACAATTGTCCTTTCATGGTTGCGGGTGCCTCCTCATACCTTACAAACATTTGAGGGAAACCGGGTCTCTCAAATTGTTAACTGCGGATTGAATTTGAAATGGCGGCATGTACCATCGGAGCTGAACCCTGCGGACGTTGCGAGTAGAGGCTGTCGAGCATCGGAACTGCTCGGACATCATTTATGGTGGGAACCCCAATGGCTCCAAGGGGAAACATCGACTTGGCCTGAAGATAGGGTTAGGCAAGAAAAGGACCTACCAGGTATGCGGAAAGCCTCGGCACAGGTGCATGTTCATGTGGGTACTGCGGAACCGGACCCCATGTTCAATAGATTCAGCTCATTAGTAATGCTACAGTCGGTCGTGGCTTATTGCATTCGGTTTGCACATAATGCAAAAAATCCATCTAACAAAATCTTAGGCGTGCTGACGGTTCAAGAACGCAAGTCAGCAATGGATCGTCTTGTAAAATTAGTTCAGCAAACGGAATTTGCTGCGGATTTAGATGCTTTGAAGCGAGATCAGCAGTGCTCCACTCGTTTACGGCGGCTGGTTCCCTTCATGGATAAGAAGGACTTATTGCGAGTGGGAGGGCGCCTAGAACATTCGAGTCTACCGTTTCAGGTGAAACATCCGGTTATCTTGCCAAAGGATCACCCTTTGACTAAATTGGTTATTGACAATGCACACCGGGTTCATTGTCATGTCGGTCCAACAGCCCTTCAGGCTATTTTGCAAAAGGATTTTTGGATCCTATCGGCTCGGCAAGCCATTAGGAGTCGCGTTTTTAAATGCATTTCGTGTTTTAGGATAAAGGCGAGGCCTGTAGAACCTATGATGTCTGCGTTACCAAGTGACAGAGTCAATGCGACTGGCGTATTCCATACGGTGCAAACGGATTTTGCAGGTCCTTTTTCTATTAAAGCCTCGCGCCTTCGGAATGCCAAAATATTAAAGGCATACTTATGCGTCTTCGTTTGCTCCTCGTCAAAGGCGGTTCATTTGGAGGTCGTTAGTGACCTGTCAACGGAAGCTTTTACAGCTGCCTTATCGCGTTTCATAGCTCGGCGCGGTCTCCCGAGCGTGATACGGTCAGATAATGGTACCAACTATATAGGAACAAACCGGCATCTAAGTGAGGTGCATAAATATTTGCTTAGCAAGGAAGTCGCGGATTCTCTGGGGGACGTTGCAGCTAAGAGCGGGATAACGTGGTTGTTTAACGTACCAGGGGCGCCTCATTTTGGTGGTCTTTTTGAAGCGGCTGTCAAATCGGCAAAAACTCTACTAAAGCGGATGATCGGAGAGCAGGTTTTGACATTCGAGGAACTGACAACGGTATTTGCCAGAGTTGAAGCGGTACTCAACTCGCGCCCACTTTGTCCTTTATCCCAGGATCCTCAGGACCTCGAAGTGCTGACGCCGGCACACTTTCTTGTGGGTAAAGCCTTGCTTTCAGTACCAGAGTACAACCTGGAAGATGTACCCGACACGCGGTTAGGTCGGTTCCGATTAGTTCAGGCTATATCTCAAAGATTTTGGAGACAATGGAGTGACCGGTACCTGCATTGTCTTCAAAACCGGAATAAGTGGACAACACCGACGGATCCACCTAAAGTAGGGGACCTCGTGTTAATCAAGGAGGAAAATGTTCCTTCTCTCAAGTGGAAACGCGGTAGAGTAGTAGAACTTCTGCCTGGAAGGGATGGGGTAATTAGGTCTGTTAGGCTGAAAACTCTTTCAGGTTTCTTTATGCGTCCAGTGGTAAAAATTTGTAGGTTACCGCTAGACTAGGTGCGGCTACTACGAATCTATTTTATTTACCTTAATTTTACAAATTAGAATAAAATTATGTTTTAGTTTAATTAGATAGCGGATTAGTTTTCATTTGATGCGGATATAACATGCCGTTAGCGTATGATATATATTTTTTATTTTTTATTGATAAAGGCTATTTTAGCCTTTCTCGGGCGGGGGGATGTTTATTATATGTAAGGGAAATTGCGAAATACACACATTCATTCTCATTCATTACACTTTATTTGTATGTGTACTAGTATATTCTCCCTCTTTGACATTTTGGGTTGGGAATGTCTTGTCACTGTCACTTAAATCCGGGAACATCCCTATCTACGCGCGCAACTGCATGCGACGCTAGCGCCACTTGCGGAGGCGTTACAAAAACCGGACAAGAAAAGAGGCAGACGGAAAAATTCAATGGCGAAAAAGACTTGGGGTGAGTTTAGGGAATAATTACTTTTTATGTATATTATCCATTTTTACTGTGTTCACCCTAGCACGTCGTCGTCGATAAGACTACAGAAAGTTTCGGATTCAGTTGCGGTATGTATTGAACGTCAAGTCCAAACACGAGGTCTTTCCCTTCCAAACGGTCCCATTCACATTCGCCGTATCACCTGTTTCGTCAATCTCTTTCGGTCATCCTCATGGCCAAACCATCTAAGCATACCTTTCTTAATTTGCATCGACACCATGATGTCAATTTCATCATCATCATCAGCTTGATGAAGTCCACTGCTGAACATTTATATTTCAGCATATATCATGTAGAATAGATGTAATAAGGCCCTTACTTATTCTCTTACTTATTCACACAATTCAATATTTCTATACAGGTGCAACCGTTCGCAGAGCCTAGCTTCAGAGCTACAAACTAGCTAGTATGAGTATTGTTAGAAGAAATATAATGAGAAAATTGTAAAAATGTGGCAATTAAATTAGTTCAAGTTCAAGAAGTATCAAGAAAAAGTAAGTAAAATTTAAGCTAAATCGTATATCTAATCGCTGGCCTACAATGGGCTACATTAGTTTCATTTCTGGTACGATTCGCGTTAATCGCGTGATGTGAACCAAGATATCACTATCACGTTACCATGTTGTTAATATTTAATAATATGAGACGCGAGTGTGTTGCCATGGTACAGTTACGTGGACCAATTTAAAGGCGGACGCGGGTAAGATGCCATGACTTCAGTTGTGACTTAAGTCGGATGAGCAGCCGCTTCTGAGCTGAGTACCTTACCATAAATAGTAACAGCCTTGACCGGTTCTCCGTCAAATCAGTGCATACAGTAAATGGTTAGCTATTTCGCCATTAAAAAGCGGCGAGCTATGTAAGTATACCCCGCTTTATCATTTCAGCATGCATGTGTTTGAACCTGTTCCATTTCAACCTGTGTTGGATTACCTATTAGCTAAAAACCGTGCAAAAGGACAATGTTTTAACTAGCATCTAACTAAAACAGGAGTTTCACTACGTGATAAGATCTGAAATGAGGAAATCCGTAGAAGAACCAAGGTCACCGACATAGCTCTCAGAATTAGCAAGTTGAAGTGGCAGTGGGCAGGCCATTTAGCTCGCAGAACCGATAACCGTTGGGGAGTAAAGGTTCTCGAATGGCGACCAGGAACCGGGCGACGCAGTGTCTCACTCAGGGGTTAGGGGGTATATTAGCACTTTTCACTTATTATTTCATTCCATACGTGATATTGCATGCCCATCGCCGCTTATGCCTTAGCCAGCAGACCGTTTGTAGTGGGGCCTCACGTAACATACGTTAAATTCGCAGATAACATAAATCAGCCAAGGTCGCTTTATCGCGCAGTCACATACCAGAAACAGGCAATAGTTTACACATAGGTTAGCTATATTGTTATACTAGCTTCCGCCCGCGGCTTCGCCGTAGCGAAGTAAAAAGTATATCTATTTATAATCTATCTCCGTGCCAAATTTCATCCAAATCCGTTAGGACGATTGAGCGTGATTGAATCAAAAACATCCAAACAGCCTCACAAACTTTCGCATTTACAATATTAGTAGGAAGTAGGATTTAAAATTTGGCCGCACTCATCATCATCTCGAAATGTTTCGAAAACCGCAAAAATTATAATGAAAATATCGATATCGTCCCAAAATACTGCAATAATATTTAAATACCCGGTATATCATTCATCGTCAATATTTGCACTTAACCATAAAGAAGTGACGTCATCCAACGTTATGAATGGGACAGTACCCACGCGCTCTACCAGCTCTACTATGATAAACGTGGCGAGTCTGTCGTAAACCGCTGCACACTACAACCAACTCTATTCAGATTACGCTAGAACTCAAATTCGCTTGGTGTAAGCATGGGATGCATTTAAGTGTTTTCGAACACGGAGCATTGACGAAAACGCGTCAACATAGTGCAGTGGAAAATGAGTTGTAATGCCAGAGTTTAGGGTTGCTATTGCATTGTAGTGAAGTTTGTTTTGAAGGGAAATGGATCGATCCGTCATCTGTATTTTCCAATCTCGGGAACTAGAGCGACAAAGCTTCTTATTACGTGAGTTGGTTTGAAACCAAGTTCAGTCTAAAATTAATATTAGTTTGAGACAGGTACCACACTTCAAATAAAACTTAAACTTACTTGGTTGAAGTTAAGTTTTGATATAGTTTTGATAAAAAATATGGCGATGACATAAATGAAAAACCTCATAGGTGTATTCCAGTAACCTCACATTTCTGAAATTTGAAATGCTAGGTGCCTTTATGACTCTGATAAAGGGAACGTTTAAGACTGAGGAAGTGGCCATCTATAGGTACTCGAACTCTAAAGATTTCGAAATAAGTTAAGATTGTACGTTTTTGTGGTCAACAAATATAGTCAGATCTTCTTCAAATCTCGTGTATTATTACGAAACCCACTTATATTTGCGGTTATTACAAGTAATTGTGTTAATCTCATGTTTTATTTCCGTGTGGTGATCAAAAAAGTGTTATCTATCTATCTAAGTTCAGTTTGAAACGTCTTAGAAACTAGGTAAAGCTACGCCTGTTGTGAGCCTGAACAGCTCCGGACTCCATCATTGCTGTCACCATAATATTGTATCATCATCGGAACTCGACAGGCATGCCAAGTTTTAATTCAATCGAACAAAGAGAACTGTATGAAAATTGACTTGAAAGATTTTTCCCAAACATACAAACTAACGAACAAACAGCTTATAAAAAGGCTCTTGGTTTTCCTTATCAGCTTATTTTCCTCAATATAACCTTCAGATTGAGTCATGTTCAAGAACCTACGACAGACTTCCAAGTAACGAGGTACCGGCAACCCTTCACAACAGAATCCAGGTACACTTTAAGTCCCTCAGATCTCACTACGAGAGATATACAGGGTGTAAATCTAGAAATGTTCATTTAAATTGGCTCAAGTTGGACTGCCCCCATTTTCTTTCTACCCCGGTATTCTTAGTCCTCAAATAAGAAATTTCGAAGAGGAATTAAAAAAGTCTATCATAATATTTGTCAAAAAATTTAATGGCAATAATGTTTGTCTGATATTTTTGTGAGGTGATGCAAAAACGAAACTCGTCCTATATCAAATTTGGCATTTTTAGGAACATATTTTTTTATTTCCGAACTTTGCAACGTAACTCTCAATGTAAGCATATTTAGAATTTAACTTGTCAATTCAATAGACAAATTCTAGTTTTTTAGAGCTAGATTTAGCTCTAGATGTGAGTGGAGATAAATATGAGGAATAACTTAATTTAATACTGGTGTAAGACGTCGATTATTCATTTTCATTAATGTCGAAACCTGATATCGTTCTTGACTAGACGAGTCAATCAGTATTGAGCATTGAGTTTTATGCCTTTCAGGGGCCTTATTACATTTGAAATAGAGCTGTCTTGCCTGGCACTATCAAATAAACAAAGACCTCGACCAAAATCACCGCTACGTGTATTACAAATTGAAGTTATGGTGACAGGTTTACCTATTAAAATTTTAGAATAGTGAGGTATTCCAGTAACCTGGCTTTTCATTCCAGGCATTTTCATATAAAAAATTTAAATTCATTGTCATCTTTGTAATATACATTCAGTTAGAAGGTTAATTTTTTTAGGCACTATAAGCTCACAGCTTAGATACTTATCTAAGGCTCACAGTCCTTTAACTGAGTAAAAGGACTTGACATGACAGACAGACAGATGGACAACAAATTAGTCTGTTTTTCCAAATGAGGTACGGAAAATGGTTTTGAAAGATACCGTTAAAAAGTTACACCCTGTATCCTCACTCGAACAGTAAATCACAAAGGTAGGTCAGGATACCTCTCGAACAAAAGCCGAACTAGTTCCATGACCTCCAGACGGCCGCCATCTTGGATCGGTACACATCGCAACAAAAGCCTGTCATCTGTCAAAATACTTCGCTAATATTTGTTTGCGAATGTATTCATGTTGATCTTATAGTGTGTATTCAAGCGTTATTCCTTGTCGTATGACTGGTTAGATATTTTGGTTCAGTCAAAATTATCTATAAAGACAGGAGCAATTCCTACTTCCTAAACCTTACAAAAAAAAACATCCGACGCTTTTAGAGTAGGTTCATTTCAAGGTTCACGACGTTTACCTTCACTACATTTTTCGAAAAGAAAACTCACTGATTCGAACCCGATGCCCGTCGGATCGAAAGTTAAGTCATTTAGTCATTTATTTAATTAGAACGGCGATTGCCAATTATACTAATTATTAATAATTTATAAACATGAAATTAAACAACAGAAAACATAACTAACATAAAATTAAATCACAATTTGAATTTTAAGATCCAACACAGTTCAATTCCGTTCGCAATCTGGATAAACACCCAAGTATCAGCCGTGACCATTTACCACTAATGAGTGTTATGTATTTCGCACTACATAAACTATTTAGGTCCGGTCTATTTACTAGTTAGGTACCTGAGTATGTACCCAAGTCGTCGCCATTTCAGCCTTACAACGACCACTGCTGAACGCAGGACGCCCCAATAGATTTACAGAAACAATCATTTGGGGGCATTTTCCCTTGCTGGCCACGCTGGGCTTACGGGTTGGCGAGCGCAGATGAAGCTAGGAACGCTGATGGGTAGCATAAGCATATAGCGTTCTTTTTTATCGTTGTTTGGAACCCCTTACACCCCCAACTTCATCATTATAATTTCAGCCGTAAGACGTCCACTACTGAACATTGCCTCCCCAACAGATTTATAGACTTCCTATCATGCCTATCATGTGGGGGAATTTGTCCATACTTACCACGCTGGCATGAGGGTTGGCGAGCGCAGTTTGAGCTTTACTACCTCGTCCGTTCCCCGTCCACTAGCTATTTTCCCTTGGTCGCCTCTTACGTACGACATCCACGGGTAGAAATAGAGGGGCATATTCTTTCGCCAGAGCCACCACCTAGTAGGTGCCTGAGTATGTACTAGGTAATTTACACCACAAACACAACTTAGAATAATTTATTCTTAGAAGTTTGCGTACACTGTTTGCTATTTACATAAATGTTATGTGACTTGTGTCCACGAATTAACTACAGTCCTGTCACGATAACAATTAGGTATATTATGATTATTTTTTTTTTACTATCTTGACAGTCAGCTTGAATATTACGACAAATTGAATGCAAAATTAATTTGTCAAGGATTAATTCCATTTACAAACTTTTCAATCGTTTGCAATCGAAACGCAGCTAAACTAATAGATTTTCATTTTTAATTTCTGTTTTTAGGTGTTTTTGTATTCTGCTTGCTTGTCGTGTCACCGATTCTTTCTTGGTCATCCTGTATTAGGTCAAAGACCAGGTTGAGGTGGCCCTGAAAAGGGCCTCTGACCGCCGGTGAAATATTCAATGTGGTGAAAGGATTAAAGTGCGCCTCTTTAAGGCTCCTTTCGTGCACATGTCACCGAATGTCACATGGTCGCCACCGACGTCGTCAAAATTATAATACCTACATACAGACAATACGTAGGTCGTAGGTCGAGATAAATGCAACGCGTCGACAACGACCGTTGTTGATTGTCTAGCTAAAGGCGACGGTGACCACTGAACATCGGAGTCCCGTAATGTTCGTGAGTTACTCACTTGTCACCGTAAGACGTGAAAAGTGATTCAATAAAAAAACTTACAGCTATATTGAATAAGCAAAATTGAGGAATGTTATTAAACATTAAGAAATACCTACGTACTCGTAGGTTGCATTGTATTTGAAGCCGGAATGTAGGTCGTTGGGGAAATTTGATATTTTACTAAAGAAACTTGAGTTTACTTGTTCAATGTTATTTGCTGATTGAAAAGTCCAAAGTATTAATGCACTCAAATTACACACGATTCCGTGCATATTCATGTAATACCTATCCTATCCTACTATTTTTTTATTTAAATGCGAAAGTTTCTGAGGATGTTTGGATGTTTGTGGTTCAATAACGCCCGAACGGCCAAAAGGGTTTGTATGAAATTTGGCACAGAGATAGATTATAGTCTAGATTATAGAGAACAGCATATAGATTACTTTTTATCTTCATAGGTAACACGCGAGCAAAGCCGCGGGGGGAAGCTAGTTAGTTATATAAAGTGCGGGGTCAGGACTATATATGTGACCGTTAAAAAAAATCGCCTTTCTCCGAGATGGTGGTTACCTTCCTAATCATCAGCCTGAAGAAGTACTCTGCTTAACACCTTATCCAATGTCCGGTCTTCCCGTGCCCTTCAGTATAAAAACATTTGGGAGTACCAATCATCATCATCATTCCAGCTGTTGGAAGTCCACTGCTAAACATAGATCACCCATACAGATTTCCAGAACTTCCTATCATGTGGGGGGAAATTGCCCATACTCACCAAACAGGTTGGCACGTGGGTTGGCGAGCTTTTTTCACTCAGTCACCTACGACATCTACGGGTAGGAGATATGAAGGGGCCTATTCTTCAGTTATTTCCTACTAATTGCCATTTACATTGTACATCTTTGTTTTAGTTTCTTATTGTTAATTTTTCTGTCATCTCAGAGCTCTATACTTTTTGCCCCAATCATGTTCAATCCGCGAAGTGCGGGCACTGGTGACCTGTAATACAGGTTTTTCAAACCTTAATAAGTTAAGTCATCATAATAAAAAAACAAAATAATAATAATAATTAAGTGTTCACCTCTGCATTGGAGGATGTTTTTAAGCTTCTGCACTGGGAAGGACATGGCATCAACATCAATGGCAAATACATCACTCACCTTCGATTCGCCGATGATATAGTCATAATGGCAGAATCGCTGGAGGACCTTGGCGCAATGCTCAGAGACCTCAGTAACGTTTCTCAACAGGTGGGTCTTAAAATGAACATGGGCAAGACTAATATCATGTCCAATGCTCATGTTGCACCCATGCCGGTACAAGTTGGGAACGATACCATTCAAGTTGTAGACCACTATGTCTATTTGGGTCAGACGATTCAACTAGGTAGGTCCAACTTCGACAAAGAGGTCAACCGACGAATCCAACTCGGATGGGCAGCGTTTGGGAAACTTCGTCACATCTTCTCGTCGCAGATACCGCAGAGCCTCAAGACGAAAGTCTACAATCAGTGCGTGTTGCCAGTGATGACTTATGGTACTGAGACTTGGTCGTTAACTATAGGCCTCATATACAAGCTCAAAGTCGCGCAGCGTGCTATGGAGAGAGCTATGCTCGGAGTTTCACTACGTGATAAGATCCGAAATGAGGAAATCCGTAGAAGAACGAAGGTCACCGACATAGCTCTCAGAATTAGCAAGTTGAAGTGGCAGTGGGCAGGCCATATAGCTCGCAGAACCGATAACCGTTGGGGAGTAAAGGTTCTCGAATGGCGACCACGAACCGGGCGACGCAGTGTTGGAAGGCCTCCCACCCGATGGACCGATGACATTCTAAAGGTTGCGGGAAGTCGGTGGATGGAAAGGGCTCAAGACCGTTCGTCGTGGAACTCTTTGGGGGAGGCTTATGTCCAGCAGTGGACTTCTACAGGTTGTTGATGATGATGAAGTGATCAACGTAATATAAATTAATTAGATGCAGGAAAACCCATAACGCGCGTAATTCTCAACGGTTCAAAACACGCAATTAGCATTTACTTACAAAATAAATAAAAGTAGGCAGGAAGCTGATAACACGAGCATGAAATAATAGGACCGCAGCCTTCCTGCTCTTATCACCCGTGGGATAATAATTAGTACCTAATGCTTTGGAAATAACCCTGAGAGTACAGTCAGTTAAAAAAGTTGCGGGAGATACGGGAGCTTTAGTTGTGAGGAACAGGCACAAAATTCACCTAGTTCTAGATGCGTCAATGATAACTGAATACAATATGTCAACAGTCATAGTCCTTTTTCAGTGGAACAATACCTCAACTTGGTCACGGACCTAATACAGGAAAATGACCAAGAAAGAATTAGTGACACAACAACAAGCAAGCATTGTGTCGTTTTTGAAAAAAATGCTCGTGATCCTGTAAGGGTTCCGTTTTTTCCAAACGAGATACGAGGTGCTCTAAGAATAGTTATTTGTTAAATCCTACATGATCCTACTAATATTATAAAGGAAAAGTTTGAATGCTTTTGGTTTAATCACGCCGTAACGGATTCGCAAAGTGAAACTTGAAATAGACAGACCTTCTTTACTTAGAATAGTTATTTGGCATATTTTTAACTAAGTACCGATCGAAGCCGTGGACAAAAGCTAGTAATAAATAGTCTCCAGACTGGAATCTTCAGCAAGCCTAGTAACAGCCATTTTTTGCAAACCATATGCATATCTTTTTCGCAACAAAACGTTGTCTATGCTCATACCAAGCTTACAAATCTGCACAAAGAAAAAATCTTAAATTATAGGTGACTATGAAAAGATTAGTAACTTTAGGTTCATCAACGATTTTGTTTAGGCAGTGACGTAAGTAAACGTACATTTCTATTTTAATATTGTATTTGTGTATCTGTAATATTATAAGTACTTATAATTTTAGTAAATAGTGTTTAGTTAGTTTAAACTTTGCTCACGCCAATAGAATAAGGAAGGATACAGGTCCGTGGCGCAACTTGGTTCCAACGGAAGATCAGCGTTGTGTTACGTTTTAGGTAACACAACAACATGCTGAGTTGGATGCCAGTTTGTGGCATATGCGTAGGTATTTTGTAGTTTAGTTTTGTTTGTTTTGGTTATAACCTATCTATGTTACAAATAAAATTATTTTCTTTTTTTCTTTACATTCGACAGAGCAAGGGTCTGCCATGGGATTCCGACTATGATCTCTTATTGCCAAATGCAGGCGTCTCAGCACTATTGTAAATCAATCTTTAAGACTGTCAAGTATTGATCGGATTCCCATGGCAGACCGTTGCTCTGTCGAATGTACGTTTTCGTGTTATCGAGAATTGAGCTCACATTATAAATAAGGAAACCGGATGAGTTGAACTGCTGACCTTAGCTCGTGGTTTTACGCTACGATATAATTCAAACTATGCCATATAAAATATATTTTAGAAAAACTAAAAACCTTTTAAAAAAAATTAAAATTAAAATTCCTGTATATTTACAAGATTATTATCAACCTCTTTGCGTTTTGCTTACCTACTGAGGATGACACTGATCACCTACACTTTCGAATAAATAACATAAGTAAATATGACATCCATTCATCATCAATGGTACTAACTGACTGATTGACAATCAAACGTAGTGGCTTTATTCTCAATGACAATCAACGCAGAGCCTAACCAAAATCTTAAGAGTATGAAATTTGCAGGGTAGCTTCCTGTTGTAACGTATGGGTGTACAGGAAGGAATTCCCGACACACAACCCCTAAGGTTAAAGTTTACATAAAAATAGGAGCAACCGAACGAACGTCGCGGGGATAACCATACCATACCACCGTCGACAAAAAAAAATCGGCAAGTCGTGATTTCAAGAGATGATGATGTTTTTATAAGTTTTACGGGACAAGTAGCAATCCTTCAGGAATCAAATTAATATGGGACCACCCGGGATCATACAAGGTGATTCATAATATGTATTCCATCCCGAAAGGGGCTTATTCTACAACCAATCGGCAATGAAGTTTGTTCTACGACTTTTGTAAATTCGACATTTTTCATTGAAAAAACTCTATGCTAAAATCAGCTGTTTTGGGGTCAAATCAGGTCAAACTCAATGAATCAGCTGGTTAAGGTAGCAATCTTGATTCCGAACTTATTGTACGTTTAGTTATCAGTTATTAAGATGATAAAAATACCAAAAACAGTTAACTTGAGGAAGTTTGTGAAAAAAAAGTAAAAAATAAAATGAAGATATTGATGTTTTTTGTCGCTAAATTAATTCTTTTTGTTGATAGAATAACCCCCCCCCCCCCCTTTTCAGGACGATATACATGCTAAGAATCATCTTGTATACACCAGCGAAAGAATCATCAAAAATCGGTTAACTATTGGCGGAGATATCGAGTAACATACACACAAAAAAAAAACAGCCTACTTCAGAACCTCCTCCTTTTTGAAGTCGGTTAAAAACCAACAAAGACGCGTTCCTAAAAACAGATGAAGATCATAGACGCGTTCCTATGAAGCATATGAAGATGAAGATCAGTAACATGTAAACATGTCCTATATAATATGACTGGCAGCGTTGCAAATATGTATTACGAAACGCCGAATTTTCTTCGCAAGGAATGCGAGCGACTCGTACGACCGTACTTGAACTGCATACGTTACTCAATACCTAAGGTCAACGACTGCGTTTGTTTTGATTCAGCTCGCCGGCAAACCTACATCCTGTTGTTTATGAATTGTATTTAACGATTTCGGACTTGGTTGCTTGGTTGTCGCTGATTGTTCGTTCTCGCTGGGGTGCTATTGTGGAAGCAAAATGGGAATTATGTTCGCAACTTTCGCTATATTGAGTTAGATCGTTTGTCACGATCTATAGATAGCTCAATTAATCCAGAGCACTACCAGTCGAAAGCATCCCCAAGAAAAAAATATGAAGATTTTTTTTCCTCTAGAAAGAAACTTTCGGATCTTGGGAACAGTGGTGCAATTGTGTTAGCGTAATGGTAATGAAGTTCGTAGTTTTAAGGGTGATTTTAACAATCTTAGCCACATTCAAAACGTTCCTAACTTGACAAGGGAAAACTTCAAGATCTTAGCTTCTTCCTTTTCATGTTTGAAAATTTTCAGATGTCGCTAAAATTAATAAAAAATATCCTCATAATTGCGAACTTCATTACGCTTACACAGTTGCACCTGTCCTTAAAAGTAAAGAAAAGAAAAAGAAAGAAAATTTATTTATTTGACCCACAACGCAGTAAGTAGGTAGGTAGGTAGGAAGATACAATGAAAGAAAAAAAAAATACTTAAATCTAGTAATACAAAAAAAAAACAATAAGAAAAACAAAAACATGTAGGTAGGTGAGGCGGTAGATAGGTTGAGTAGGTATGCGTTGTGTGGGGCAAATGGGTCCCGTCTCAGCATAAAGCTGCACCAAACATAATAAGTACGGTGCGGCGCTGGTTTTCAGACGGGGCCTAGGCGACGTGACGTGACGAACATCAATAAACATAATATTTATAGTAGGTATGTATTAATAAATGGATAGTTATATTATATATTATAAGTAGGAACATAGTAGATATTATATAAAATAATAAGTATGTAGGTATATTATTAAATAAAGTAGTATCTCTCTAGCCTGTGGTGTGTTGTTTATTCGTATTCCATAGTAGTCTGTGGTAGCAAGCAAGCATCCTATTGGTCTGTGCTAGCAAGTATGATCCGATGGCGTCGCTTCGCTTGAATTTTGTAAAGTACCTATCTATCGTGAGATACAAATATCGTGTGTACGCGTAACATTATAACCGTCATTGCAACTGAAATTATAACAAAATGCAGTTAAATGTGTCACAATTCTTCTGCTCTGTTAACCGACATAACCAAACATTGCCATTGTCAACGGAAATTTGACGGTTTTGTGGGAAAAATGCGTTTACAATCGTACCTTTGTGTACTAAATACTTGGGAGAGCAGTGTTGGTCTGGTGGGAAATACCACGTGTCACTGGTTCATTCTTGGTCATCCTGCATGAAGGTCAAAGAGCAGGTTGAGATATGGCGGCCCTGAGGAGGCCCTAGGAGGGGCAGCAGTGTCCCCTATTTTTAAAGATGGCTCTTACTACGCTCGCATTCCTGCCTGCCCAGCTTGGTGAGTAAGATCAGTGAGTTAGATCTTTATTACATATGTATAAGGTTATATTTTGAGTTATATTATATACTGGCGTACGCCCGCGGCTTTGCTCGCGTGGTATCTCGATAAAAAGGGGCAGTTTTGAAAATCCCTAAAATACATATTTCATTATTTGGCTCTAAGAGTATTTGTACCAAGTTTCATATAAATCTCTCCATGCGTTATGATTCTCCCATACAAACTTTGACATGTCATTACAGCCTTTTAAGGGGTAGTTTTCAAAATCTAAAAATACAGTTTCTCCTTATTTCTATCACTCATTATTTTTAGTTAGTTTCAAATCTGTAGGTTCAAGGAATAAGATTTTTTATACAAACGTTTTAACCCCTTTTCACCCTCTTAGGAGTTGATATTTTGAAAATCCCTACTTAGTGGACATGTGTGGCATATAAGGCAGCTACTGTCCAAATTTCAGCTTTATAGCTTTAGCGGTTTGGTCTGTGCGTTGATCGCATGTTGAGGCCTTGTTCTTTTATATATACAGATATATATATTAGTTTATTCTAGTTTTGTCATTCTGACACCGACCCATATCGTTCTCTTCAGTTCCTGTCCATCCAAAGGTTGTCTGGAAGAGATCGCTCTTAGCGATAAGACCGCACATTGTACTTCGCTATTAATATTGAATGTTTGTACCTGTGTGTAATTTGTAAGATGTCCTTGTGGTGTACAATAAAGAGTTTTCTATCTATCTATCAAATTCCCCCCCCCCCCCCCCCCAAATTATAGGAAATCGCTCTGGAAATCTGAGGGAGCGGTGGACTACCTGCAGCTGAAATAATTACGATTAATTATCTCATCGTGCCACTTGACCCAAGCTGATTTATATTACCTAGGTATATAGGACAAACCGTTGAACAGATAATTAATTATTTTTAACTTTTTTTTTTGTATACAACTGATGTGGATTGCGGATTTAGGGTAGGGGATTTGGGGTCGGCACCGCGTGCGTGATGCCTCTGGTATGTCAAGCGCTCATAGGCTACGGTAACCGCTTACCAACAGGTGGGCCGTAAGCTGGATTGCCACCTTAGTTGTATAAAGAAAAAGAACCTAAAAAATCGAAGATATGTGCACGAAAGGCCACTAAGGGGCGCACTTCAATCCTTCCACTACACTAATTCTTTCACCGAGACGGTCATATCATACTACAGAACATTAAAATAATAATAAAAATAAATATATATTTCGGACATATCACACACGGTCAACTGATCCCAAACTAGGCATAGCCTGTACTCTGGGTACCAGAGACTGATATAATTAATAGATATATATTTAACACCCAGACACAGAACAAACATCTGTGTTAGTCACAAATGTTTGTCCAGTGCGGGAATCGAACCCGCTACCTCTAGCGCAGAAGGCAGAGTTACTAACAACTGAGCAATGAGGCCAGTCATATTGTATAAATTAGGCCAGTCAATAAATTAGTTATAGTGTACAATGTGTACATAATGGGATATAAATACATAAGGAACATACAATAAAATGTATTAAAATAAATAATACAATTGTTATCAAAACCGCAACCTCCACACTCGTTCGAACTAACTAAATTCATTGAGTCAGTCACCTACATTTCCCGCCAACTTCATTCACAACCAATCAAAAATTAACAGTCAACTAACAGCCTTATTTAAATGAGTTACGGTTTAATTTTGTGTACATGGTCGACCAACGCACCAACGCTAGCACAAGGTTCGATTCGTATACATTGCAACGGTCGCTGCGTTCCAAGAATCGCCTTGATTTTCCTCCTTTAAGGAATGTATTGACGTCATTGAACACTTTCAACAGCTGATTTAATGTGTCCTTGGTAAGGTGTAATGTCTTTAAATAAATCAATTAACCATACATTCATATTAAGATGCGATTTTCGTAAGTTCAATATAATTACCTACCTGTCTATGATTCTAGTCACTACGCAAATCCATCTCAACATACTCATTTCCGCAGCAAGAACTGTTCTTATCTAACAATAAAGTATAAACTTATTTTGAAGCATAGCAACGGGAAAATATCAAGGAAAACGCAGGGCTCGGATTCAGAGCAGAAAAATACCACAATTGTACCTACAAAGTACCAACAAGGATAATAGTCATGCATCCTACTTAACAGAGAATGCGTTTATCGTTCTGTGTTCTAAATACTTATTTTACGATTATGCCTTAAATTGTGCACTAGAATAGCGTTTGCGCATTCTATTCTATTTTACTAAAGCTATAATGAGAGGTAGGTTTGAGGGTTTGACTGATTGTAAGTTTTAAGAGTTTGGGAAATCACAACCACATAAGCCTTTTTTTTTACTTTTTGTGGCTATGGTGTCACTGCGGCTATTGTGATCGCCACTTTATTTGTGGAGCCCCTTTACAGGGCCTTTAAAGTTCACCGCAAAGCCCAGCAGCTGTTAAAAACTGAAGGATTTTCTTTGGGGTGAGTTGCTTTAGCTCCATTGGGCTGAGTATGTGCTTTCCCAAATGGATGCTACGTTTGAGCATAAGTGCTCCGCACTCACGTAGCAGGTGTAGAGGCCTTTCGTCCGCCTTCTTGCATAGCCTGCAGGTTTGTGTGTCGTATAGCCTTAGTTTGATTATATGCTTATTAAGACAACAGTGTCCTGTTAAGGCTCTAATATTAATGCGAAGGTCGAAGGCTTTTATAAATAAAAATAAATATACATGAGACTTAGCAACACCGACATGAGCTGAGCTCTTAAATCATAGTAATAGAGACTTAGCAACACATGATTCAGGGGTGGACAACGGCTCCTGAAACACAGTTTTTTTTTTTATATTTTTATTTTATCCTATGGATTAGTTTACTGGTCCAATTTTTATGTCAATTATTTGATTTTTGTTTGTTTTTCAAAAAAAGTGTCTAGTAAGTTCAAGTGAGCTAATGGCTAACTCTAGTGACAGCGTTTTTAGGCCGCTGACTTCTAAAGCTGAGACCGCCATCTCAACGTACTGTTTTTTTTTGTTTTTTTATTGGTGATGGTTAGGCGTTTGACCACCATCTGAAGCCTTAGATGGAGCACGCTTTACCAGAAGGAACTTATTCACTCTAGATTTGAAGACTGTAGATTGTACTCATCCGGGAAAACAGACGCTGGCAGATCGTTCCACTCTTTGCCAGTGCTAATAATAAAGGTGGAGCAGAAACTTTTGGTTCGACACTGTGGTATGTCTACCAGGTAAGGGTGGTATTACCTGTGCGTCTGCTTGTCCGGTGGTGGAAGGGGGAGGGAGGGATGAGGTCATGCAAATCCTGCGCACAGTCACCAAAGTGGTACTTGTAGAACACTGACAGTCTGGCCACACGCCATAAGTACCCCCCCGAAGCTTCGTCCATCTGGTTACCGCGCTTATGTTTGCTTAACTGAAGTGACCTATACAGGCATATCTATGTAAGCTACGTCAAGCGCTTAGCATTTTATACAGCCACCATACGAGTTAGCTAGAACGCGGACTGTAGCCAGTAAGAGCTACGCTTGGTAGGTACGGTACTTTACCACTATGGCGCTACGGTGACCATTAATGCATTTCCTCCGCCACGGTTACGTCCGTAAGTAGACCACACGCCACGTTCCCAGGAGACTTCAGATGGGTAAGTAGGTTTTCAAACAGGTAGGCGCAGGATGACGCCTTCCATCGGATGGACCGAAGACAATATAGCGCTCAGAGGATGAAGGCAGCTCAATTTCAGTATGGCATTTTAGGAAGATTAAGTTGGGGGTCTAACGGCTTCTAGATAACACCGATAAACCCAAGCCGAACCCACTGGCTCGTGGTAAACCCTGCCGATCAACAAACGAGGCTCTGACGTTCCACCCACCAGCCCGCACTCGGCCAGAGTAGTAGAGTACAGTAGGGTTAGAGTTCAACTCCCCCCATCCTCTTTTGAAGAAACAAGTAGGTTATTGAACTCTTTTAGGAGGCTTATACCCAGCAGTGAACTTCTACAGGCTGGTGACGAAGTTCTTGGGGACATCCAGTGAAATTGCAGGCACATGAGACTTTCCAACGCATATCTAAGGTGTCGTTCGTATGCCTCCATAGGCTACGGTAACCACTTAGGAAACGGTGGGCCGTAAACTTACTTTCCACCTAAGTTGTAGAAAAAAAAACATGTCGGTATCGCGGCTGTCAGTTGGCGTTTTTCGTTTTTTAGCGAATAAAAAGGCTAGGTGAAGATTCAGCTATTTGCACAATCACATGCCATATCAGAAAAACGTTGGCAAAGTAAACATTTTTTGCCGATTCACCATGCTACCAACATGTACTAAGTATATTGAAACATGCTATCAAAGGTCGCTATGCCGTTGACCCCTCTATACAGTGGCTTTCTGTACCAAACGGTTTTGAAACCTCATATAAATTTGATGTGCCTTAACATATTTAACATATTTATAAGCCAAACGAGAAAGTTTATGCCAGTTATGTCAGACGATGTATATATTATGATGTGGTTTTGGCCATGGTGGTCGCTTAAGAATAGACCCTCAATATCTCCTTCCCTAGGAGGAATGTGATGAGAGTTAATGAAGCAAAAGAGGTATGTCAGGATCGTAGTAAGTGGAAAGCCGTGGTCTCTGCCTACCCCTCTGGGAAATAGGCGTGATTTTATGTAGGTATGTATGTATATCGCCTTCCCGTGGATGTCGAAAGAGGCGACTTTTTTTTTTATACAATTATGGTGGCAAACAAGCATACGGCCCACCTGTTGGTAAGCGGTTATCGCAGCCTATGAGCGATTGCAATACCAGAGGCATCACGCTCGCGTTGCCGACAACGAACCCCCCCACCCCTAAAGACCTTACTCACCGCAGGAACACAACACTATTTGAAACAAATAATTGTTATTTGGCTGCGATCTTCTGTAAGGCCCTCCGCCTTACAGAAGATGAAAAAAGCTAGGGAAAGGCAGCTGTGCACGAAAGGAGCCTCTTAAAGGCGCACTTTAATCCTTTCACTACACTGTTTCTTTCACCGACGGTCATAGGCCCTTTTCAGGGGCACCATACCTCAACCTGCTCACTGACCTGATACAGAATGACCAAGAAAGAATCAGTGACAAGCAAGCAAGCATCTGTTTTAAATGGTGATTTGTACCTACTTATTGTAATATCTTATTTTAGGAGTGACAACTAAGTGATATTTCTTTATTCTCATATTTATAAACCACACATTCACAAAAACTTTCCGGTTTTAAAATATTAGTAGGATAATTCCCTATGTTAAATTGAAACCAATTTCCCGAGCAAAAATTCACGACAAAAACCGCTAAGTACCGTAAATGATCTAATTATGGAACAAAAAGAAATTTTAGACTTTGAACTGCACGAAGCCCGCATTTTTCAATGCAAAAATATCGCAAATATGATAAACGATATGCAAAAATATAAACAGCTACGTGTAAGTATCACACACGCTACCTACTGGAAACGCTACCAACTAATAATAAGTTAAGGTAGGGCACAGCGAGATTTTCTCGTTCTAATTTGGAGCAGCCCGCCAGCCTCCGCCTTACAGAAGATCGCATCCAAACAACATTATTTGTTTCAAATAGTGTTGTGTTCCTGCGGTGAGTAAGGTTGCCAGAGCTCTTTAGGGGGGAGGGGGGAGGGGTCGGCAACGCGTGCGTGATACCTCTGGTATTGCAAGCGCTACTCATTGGTGGGCCGTATGCTTGTTTGCCACCTCAGTAGTAGAGCCTCAGAGAGCGGGGCGGAGCTTTGAAGCAATAACGATGAAGAAGTCAGGATTGGAAGAAACTTTAGTAATAGCCCTTCGGCAGTGTCGTTTAGCGACACTGCCGAGGGGCGTTTTTTATGTACAAGGCTTCTGCGTGCATACATATAGTCATCATCATTTCAGTCGTAAGACATCCACTGCAGATTTCCATAGCGACTTCCTATAATGTGGGGGGAACTTGCCCATACTCGCGGCACGCTTGGCACGCGGGTTGGCGAGCGCAGCTAGAGCTATCGGTGTTAAAACAGCGGACGCTGTTTTCCATCCCCTAGCTTTTTTTCCTTAGACGCCTCTTACGACATCCAAGGATAGGTTTTTTTTATATATCTGAGGTGGCAAGCAAGCATACGGCCCACCTGTTGGTAAGCGGTTACCGTAGCCTATGAGCGCTTGCAATACCATAGGCATCACGCACGCGTTGCCGACCCCGGACCCCATCCCCCCTAAAGAGCTCTGGCAACCATACTCACCGCAGGAACACAACACTATTTGATATAAATAATATTACTTGGCGGCGATCTTCTGTAAGGTAGATATAGGAGAGGCCTATTCTTCCACCGGGGCCACCACGGCCACGGCATACAGATAGTAGTTCTGACAAATACGCCTTAGAAATTGGCGTTTGGCGGGCGGCGTACTTACAAATATGTTTTAAGTTTTGTGAAACCAAAGCAACATTTTTTTTTTCATATATAAGAAATAAGTTCAATTTCCATATGACCAAGAGCAAAAGTTATTGCCTGTTTTAGCCCCTTTTGGGTTCCGGAATAAACTATTCCGAACTTATTTAAACCCTTGAGGGTTTACATAATACCTAATAAACTATTCCGAACTTATTTAAACCGCTCCCTATAGGCTTAAAGGCGGTCTTAGACCGAGTACCTGGGTACGAGTCAATACGAGTTATTAAAATAAATAAAATAAAATAAACCAAATGGCATTTATTAACTCATCTAGAAGTATGTAAGTAGTTATTGTCACGGTTTTCCCGAGTACGCTTGATATGCTAAGTGCTACGGCGAAATAATAAGTGCAGTTAACACCGATAACAGGAACTATAAAAAAACCCGTCGAAAACTGAACAGAGATAAAATTGACACTTTGATGTCCTTTCGAATGGCTAAACGCAGCATAAAATATGGGTCTTCAATCTTAGCTCGATGTTGGATGTTGGACATTATAGCTTAAACTTTGCTCTACACGTTCAAAATTGCTCGAATGAACGTTAAAACGTCCAGCAAGTACGCTCTTACCATTAAACTAGTGAAGTTAACCTTAAAGGTTGCCGAAGACATATCGCCCCGGCACCATATCAGCATCGCCTCGGCTCAGCATACTGTATTGGTATCGCCTCGCATCGGGGCAGTTAGACTGGCCGCACAACATAAGATAATTTCTGTTAAAAAAATGATTGTAGTGCTTTCTTTGTCTTGGCTTCATAAGCTGCTCAGGCACGTTCGAATGGCTATCTTTTGTGACTGAGTTTTAATGTTGACGCACCCGTATCACCACGGACCCAGATCGGTATCGGCTCCCCCCCGAAACAAATGCCGACTACTAAAGCTGCCCGCATACCAGAAACTTTCTGTCAGAAAAATTAAATCAACCAATTAGAAAGGACGTACGTCCATCTTTAGTAGTCGGCATTTGTTTCGGGGGAAGGCGATGCTGATCTGGTGCCCGGGGTGATACAGGTGCTTCAAAATTAAAACTCCGTCAGAAAAGATACACATTCGAACGTTCTTATGCAGCCTATGAAGCCAAGTAAAAGAAAGCTCTAGTAACACTTAAACAACCGAACCAGGCGGCAACCCTACAAGGCCCGTTACGTACCGCCATCAATGTATCCCCAATCTAATCGCCAAATCAATAGATTTATCGCCCAGAATATACAAACACGATAGTTGCTTACCGATTGTAAACACAGTTTGTAAACACTGCAGTTTACTGCACAGTCGTAAAGTTACACCGGATGTACACAAATGTTGCAACGTGTGTAATGTGTAAAGATATGTAACATCATTTACACGCTGAAAATTTTGATTCGAATTAGTACGTTAGGCAGGTCGTTAGTTGAGTGCTTGTCGTGTCACTGATTCTTTCTTGGTCAGTCTTCAGGTATTAGGTCAATGAAAAGGATGAGGTATGGTGGCCCTGAAAAGGGCTTATGACCGTGTCGGTGAAAGAATTAGTGCAGTGAAAGGATTAAAGTGGCCGGAAGGATAGGAGCCTCCATTTCGTGGACATGTCACATGTCTCCGAATTTTCAAGTTCTAGGACCAGTCGGTTTCCTCGCGATGTTTTCCTTCACCGTTTGAGAGCACTAGTATAGCGCACGTAAATTTTCCGAAGCTATTATTAGGTGTTGATTCTGTTTCTACTAAATTATAGGTCCTCATGGACGCCGGAACAGGCGCACAGGTCAAATTATAAATGCGAAAGTTTGTGTGAATGTTTGGATGCTTGTGGTTTAATCACGCTAACGGCTTAGCTTGGAATAGGGAGAGTACTTTACCTAGAATACCTTAAAGGTGTTTTATCTAGGCGAGCGATGCAGAGGGCACAAGCTAGTATACTTATAATCGCACTTTTTATAGTAGGCATGTAACACTGACACGAAATCTTTGAGTTATCGACCACGGAAGACAGAAAAATTTACGCACTAAAGTCATATAAATTTTATTTATTGTTTTAACATTGATAAGTAAAGTTAACTACCAACATGGATCAGTTGATTGATCCGTCGATAGCCAGCCAGACTTTTTTATCAGTGAATAGTAAAATAAAAGAAAATAATTTTCCTACGATTCTTTCTTTTTGTTGATAGAACCCCTCTAGATACATAATATACACTAGCTTTCGCCCGTGCCTTCGCTCTTGTGGTACCTACATAAAAAGTAGCTTATATGCTATTCTAGGTACAGAACTGTATCTATTCCATGTTTCAACGAAATCGGTTAAGCCGTTACGTCGTGATTGAAGAACGAACATCCAAACATCTTCACAAACTTTCGCATTTATAATAATAGTAGGATCAACTTGTATTGAATTTTTTCTAGTACTAATTCACACAATGACTAGCACGAGTTAAGAACTTAGTGGGGGTTACTCAACGTATTTTCCCTTGCGGAAAACTGGAATCCTCGTTCCGTACGTAGATACGTAAATAATGCGACTGACGCTGACGACGCCCCGAATGTAACACGTTCAGTCAGATAGGTACTTGTGGCTGGATGTAGCGTCAGCAGAACTACGCGGAAAATCCGTAACAAACTGAATCACAGACCAATTTAGGTGTTCAAACGGCATGCGATAATTCATTTTAAAATGACCCTAACGTCTTGTGAATAAAGTTAATTTTGAGATTGACTTGTAGGAGCTTGCGATATCGATGAGCTATATCGCCCACCCTGAAATGTCAAACTAAAAACTTTATTTTTCAGTAGAGGTAAGGATCATTTTAAAACGAATGTTGTTAAACATAATGCCGTAAATCTAGATAATACAAGGTGATTCATATGTTATCCCGAAAGGGGCTTATTCTACACTCAATTGGCATAAGTTTGTTCGAACTTTGTAAATTCGCAATTTTTCATTCGAAAAACACAACGCTGTTTTGGGGTCAAATCAGTTCAAACTCACTGCATAAGATGTTATAGGTAGCAATCTTGATGCCGAACTTCTCGAACGTTTAGTAAGTACCTCATCATTCATCATCATTTCAGCCGTACGACGTCCACTGCTGAACATGGCCTCCCCCACAGACAGAGCAAATTCCTATTATGTGGGGGGATTTGCCCATACTCACCACGCTGTGCATGCGGGTTGGCGAGCGCAGTTAGAGCTATCGTTGTTAAAATAAGGGACGCTGTTGCCCATCCCCTAGCTTTTTTCCCTTAGTCGCCTCTTACGACATCCGCGGATATGTAGATATGGGGGGCCTATTCTTTAGCCGGGGCCACCACGGCCTGTAAGTACCTAATGAGTGATGATATGTATATAGATGATAGAGTTATTTTAGTCACTAATAGTATTAATCTTATGGCTAACAAAAAAATTGTAACAATGCGGAAGTTATTATATTCATGCTAAAGTTAAAATTAGCGTAAACCTTTTTAGTGCCTCAAAGCCCAGGAATGCATGGCTGTTTTGCTAACTGTACGGTTAAATGTTGCGACAACGTACCTGCCAACTCTAGTTATCGTGCACAGCGCAGTGGTCTACGGCACGGCAGGGTATCGACGCATATCATTCATTTTCAACTGGGTCAAAATTCAAGACGTTTTTATAGATTGTGATGAAATCTGCTTATCTGCATCCATGGTAAACTTCTGAGCAACAGTTTATTTTATTTTTATTTATTCGAGACAAGAAACAATTGCACTCACATATTACTAAACTTAATTAAAGTTGGTACTAAAGTTCTTAGAGTGTAATCAGCCCCGTTGTCCACGGATTTGGTAGAAAGAGGGCAGTATTAATGCGAACAGAATAACAAAAAAAGAAGAATGAAAAATGCAGTTGGTAGGATAGCATTTTGTTTAATACAGTATAGTATTTCAATATCTAGATAGATAGATAGATAGATAAAAAAAATATTTGGCACTACAGACACACACAATTAACATAGATAAACAATTTTAAACTAAAGTACATACATTAGGTAGGTATACATAATCAATAGAGCAATTTTTTAAAAAAAGTAGGTATCTTAGAGTAGGCAAGTTTGCGTGTGCTGCAGTACGACAAATAGGCTATGGCTCAGTGAAATATTTTGCTTAAAAGCAAAAACACTGATTTTCAGCCAAAACCTGATCGAGAGCGAGCAGAACGAGTACAAACGAACAATGCCTAATATCTGTCATAGACTCATTGATTATTAACTAGGAATAATAAGCTGATCACTGGACTTATACAGGAAGAAAGAATCAGTGGCATGACAAGCAACCTAGCAAGCACTTTAGTATGTACCTAATCACGTGACCTATAACTATTAACTGTTAGGAATAAGCTACTAGCGAACTACTACTGAAATATTGAAAATACTTCGTCGCAGATGACATGCAAAAACTTAAACATACAGTCAGAAATTAAATTAATACTACCATACATTATAATAAACAAAAATTCCATAACAGTAGCTTCGTTATTTACAGATATAAAAATTCATTACTTCATAAGATATTTTTGATTATAAAAACATTTTCCATTAGGCCGATGGTAAAGCTTTGTTTTAAATTGTTTGTTTGACAGCTCTCTGATTACTCTAGGCATTTTATTAAATATTTTTTAAGTAATTACATAGCTATTTTTATGAATAAACAGAAATAAAGCAATAACCTGTAGGTAATATTAGTGATTTTATATTATGATATTAGTGATTTTATATAGATGATTAATAGTATTCTTTCAAATCAAAAAATCAAATCCCCCCACATGATAGGCATTCGCTCTGTCTGTTGGGGAGGCCATGTTCAGCAGTGGACGTCGTACGGCTGAAATGATGATGATGATGAATATTAGTGATGGTTAGAGTCCTGAAACCTTGTGCGATGTCATGACCAAGAAAGAATCAGTGACACGACAAGCAAGTGGTGAATAACTCTCACTTGGTCGGCGACCGAGGTGCGAGCCGTGTTGGCGGGGAGGCACCTTGACTTTCGATCCGTCTTAGGTGCAGGAGCGTTACTTACTTAGTTTCACATTAATCTTACGCTATAATTTGTACTGTTATTGCAAATAAATTAGATTTATAAATTTTC
The DNA here is from genome assembly GCA_947579855.1 of Anticlea derivata. Classification (NCBI taxonomy): domain Eukaryota; kingdom Metazoa; phylum Arthropoda; class Insecta; order Lepidoptera; family Geometridae; genus Anticlea; species Anticlea derivata. The sequence continues at coordinate 10,474,709 of OX388270.1, forward strand.
AGATTCGTGGCAATGCTGTACTGAACTTCCCCGGACGAACACAGGACAAAAAGAACGGGAGGGTTCTTGAAAAAACTTGAACATTCTAGCCAAGTTGATCTTCGAGAGCTCATATAAAGTTAATGGTCGTATCGATAAAGTCTAAAGGACTACAAGGTGATTTTGGCCTTAGTAAACTATAATCCCCCTAAATCCTTAATCGCCAATAAATCCTAGGAAATAAATAAGACATAATGCATACATAATATGTCGGTTGTTTGTTCTGACGGTTTAACAGCAACCTATGGACAATAAAACGCCTGCTGTGGAAACTATAGAAAGTATTGTTAAAGGTTAGTCTGGTGAAAGTCGGATAAATTTAATGTATTTTACGATGAAAGACGGAAAATGTATATTGAACGTGATTTTGAAATATTATCAGGTTCTTAGAATTACGAAGACGACAAAATAGGAGGATGATTTACACAAAAAAAACACTTGCGTTTGAGTACGTTACACTATTAATGAAGGTTTTGGGAATACATTTAATGTACTACATTTTCCCCTAATAAAATGATTGACATTAAATTATATTATTTAATCAGCCCGTTACACCAATTGCTGGGAAAAGGAATTTACCTGCCCCCGGGAGTGATATAGAAGGGGCATTTACCCAGTATCAGAATATAACCAATATATATATATATATATTAGATAGATATATAGAAATTTAATATCCTTAGCTACGACCAAAACAACCGGACCAAACGGTACTGATTCTACGGAAGCGCAGAATGAGAAATATAGCCGGTTTACAATAAAATTTGCTTCATATTTAAGTCGAATAATTTTGCGGTTTCGTCTATACTTTAGCCGGACTCTCAACTAAAATGTATCCCATCTCTAATCGTAACAAGTTTAACATGCGTTAACAAAGTCTATTTATTGTTGTTCGTGGGCGGGAAACGATCGCAGTTTGTAAACTTCGATCTAGGGATGTTCCGGGGCTTCGGCACTTACGGCACCGTTCACCACACCGGCTACTTGCTTGCTTCCTTGTCATGTCACTGATTTTTTCTTGGACATCCTGTGTTAGCTCAGGGACCAGATGCGGGGAAGCTAGTTTAAAAATAAATTATAGAGGACATATCGAACGTCGTTTGAAAACTGCTTAAGTCTGTGCCGTATGGACTAGAACTTTGGTCTGCGGCTAAAGATAGTACGTCGGGGAATCCGGAAACGCCGTCTTGCATTCTTATGCACTGTGTAATAATTACAACTGGTTACAGGGAAATTTTGTGCTGAAAATAACAATTACTAAGCGCTGATGCCTGCTTTGGTTCTCAATGAAGCGGAGAACGGGAAGCTTTTGTTTTAAGGAATAAATAAGTAAGACTTTTAAGAATTTCTCTATAAATAGACAAGTAAAACTCAAATGGAGTTGGGCAGGACACCTGGCAAGGCGTGGTGATGACAGGTGGAGTAAGGCGTTAACTGAATGGCGTCCAAGAACTGGATATCGGAACGTTGGTCGTCCAGCAGCGAGATGGGCAGACGATATCGCAAGCATCGCGGGCCGCAACTGGATGAGGCTTGCACAGGATAGAGGAGAATGGCACATACAAAGGGAGGCCTATACCCTGCAGTGGGTGAAGTCAGGCTGTGGATGATGATGGATGAGACAAGTAATTACGAGTGTGTACCTATGTGTGTGTGTGTTAAGGATTGAAGGGTGAGCTAGACGGTGTTTTAAAAGACACATGAGACTTACCAACGCATGACCTTATAGGCAACGCATGATGATGATGATGCCTCTGGTATTATAAACTTCTACAGGCAACGGTAACCACTTCCCAACAGGAGGGCCGTATGCTTGTTTTACAACATGATCATTAGTCTAAAGAAGTCCACTGCTAGACATAGGCCACCCCTAAAGAGTGCCACGACGAACGTTTCCTAAAATTTCTCCATCCATCGACTTCCGACAACTTTCACAATGTCGACGGTCCATTGGGCCTTCCACACTGCGTCGTCTGGTTCATGGTCACCATTTGAGGAACTGATTCCCCAACGGTTGTCGGTTCTGCGAGCTATATAGCCTGCCCACTGCCACTTCAACTCGCTAATTCGTAAAAGCTTTGTCTATGACCTTGGGTCTTCTACGGATTTCCTTGTTTCGGAATTTATCACAAAGTGAAACTCCGAGCATAGCTCTCTCCATAGCCCGTTCCTTTGAGCTTGTGTATATGGCCAATAGTTAGGTACCAGCTATTTGACACCTTAATTGTTTGCGTTAAAGGACCGACAGCTTAACATGCCCTCCGAAGTACGGAAGCGCTCAGCTGTTAATGCCACTGGCGGTCAGCCATCCATTTGTTGAACGCGCTGAAGGTTACCCCTAGTACAGACTACAGATAGTCGATGGAAGCTTTGAAAGAAAAGATGAACTTATCAAATAAATGCGATTATCGATACCACTCTAGATGTTAGTGCAGTTTTTTTATACGTCCAATAACGGTTTGAATCAGAATGCGATTGAAATTTGCTAGAAAAATGAGCAATGGGTGTCATGACCGAATATAGAGTAGGCTGAGTTTAGAGGTTTTCTGATAGTAGGTATAATTCGAAAAATCACGATATTGAGCAATGTGATTTCATGATCAAATGTAGAGTAGGCTGGGTGCAGAGATTTTCTGATAGTAGTTTTAGAAAATAATCGATATGTGAGCAATGGGGTGTCACGACCGAATGTAGAGTAGTCTGGTTTAAGCGGTTTTCTAAAATAAAATTCACGATATGTAAGTATGTCCTAGAGGAAACCTGCGCAACTTCATTTTTATGAAATTCAACGCTCGCTGCACACCCTTATGAGTTGAATTTTGGAAATTTCTTTACTAGTGCACCAATACATTACAGAATGAAACTAACCTCCAAATTTAGGTTTCTAAGACTATGGTCAAGGCTGTGCGTCGACCAGATTTGTGCAATTTAATGAAAAACCTAAAAATTGTAATGTGTGTAATTTCTTTAAGAAATGTATAGAGAAAAACTCAATAGAGTCTTTCAAAGCTTCGCGTTGGATACGTGGCAATACAAGTTGCAAGTTTTGTAACAGATAAGACTAACCTTAGCAACTAAAATTGCGAAAAACTGACTAATAGGTTAACGAGTTTATCTCTTTAAAGACTAGGTCAGTTACGCAAATATGTCACTTTTTATAGACGCAAGCGATAACCTTACAATGCGAATTCACAGAAATGATAACTGCATTTCGATGATAATTATTAAATCTCACTTTAAACAAGTACCTATCTAAGTCACTGATTCTTTCTTGGTCATCCTGTATTAAGTTAATGACAAGGTTGAGGTATGGTGGCCCTGAAAGGGGCTATGACCATCGGTGAAAGATCAGTGTAGTGAAAAGATGATAATAATAATAATTAAGCCTTTTATTTCCCAATATTAATTATTAAACAATTCAATTATTATCATGCATTATGTATTTTGGGTTGTCCATGTGTGAAAAGATAGGATAGGTAAAGTGCGCCTCTTAGAGGCATGCACATGTCACATATCTTTGAATTTTTAGGTTCTAAGATATGCCAGTTTCCTCACAATGTTTTTCCTTCTTCGTTTGAGAGCACTAGTAAATGGAAAATCGATTGGTGTACGATCGGGATTCGAACCCAGGGTCTTTAGATCGAAACCAACACAACAAGTGCTTTCAATATCCCCTATTATTCGATGCGCGACATTGCGGGCTTAACGCAAGTGAAGCAGAAGCCAAAAAGAATTAGTTCGTATGAATGAAGGGCCAACTCTGGCGACGGAATTCTTAGGCCACCGGCTTCCGTGGATTTACTTTTATGGCCGAGAACATCTGAATGTGCACTCAAAAACAAGATGCCTACTAAAATGAAATTAATCTCTGTATTCTGCCTGACCTATGCGCTTGGCATTATCTCTGAAGTCCGGTTCGCAACTATTCGCACACATTGTAGCTTTTAGGGTTCCTTGAGATTGTTTTAGCTCGCGCACTTCCTAAACGGTAAAACCGATTCTACTTAACGGTAAAGCTGATCGTTTGGCTGTATTTTAGATTGGAGCACTTTGCACGCTGCGTTATTACGAACAAATTATTTATCTTCCTCTTCTAGGTACTATAACAAAGGGCAAGTTCCTAAAGTGGACAAAGGGTTCGGGGTGACAACGCGTGCGTGATGCCTCTGGTATTGCAAGCGTTCGGCTACGGTAACCACGTACCAACAGGCCGTAAGCTTGTTTGCCACCTTAGATGTCTAAAAATAGATACCTAACGTTCCTACCTATGACTCCGCGCGAGTAAAACCGCTCGGGTACAAGTAGTAACTCAGTAAATCAAAAGTGTTAAAATAAACATTGCGCAATTTTGTTTACCCGATACTTAGTAGTATCAATAACTGCATTAACACGAAAAATGTGCGAGTCTTGGCAGTTCACTAAAAGGCATTATTGCAGTTATTATATTGCATTAAAACGTGCTCGATGTATGTTTCACGTTTTGCTTACTTTGGTTTGATCCGAGTTTTTCTTCAACATCATCATCAGCCTGATGAAGATCCACTGCTGAACATAGGCCTCCCCCAAAGGGTGCCATGACGAACGGTCTTGAGCCTTCTCCATCCACCGACTTCTCATTCAGCTACCTTCACAGTGTGTGTTCAAGATTTTCTTACCTGAAATTAAATTTAAAAAAAACCTTAAACAATAATACACGATGATTCATAACATGTATACCATCCCAAAAGGGCGTTATTCTACCAACAAAATGAAAGAATATTAGCGAAAAACGACATATTTTTTTTTATATTTTTTTTGTCCAAAGTTTCTCAAATTAGCTATTTTTGGTATTTTTCATTATATTTATAACTTATTACTAAACCTACGAACGAGAAGAAAGGCATCAAGATTGCTACCTGCAACAGCTGATTCATTGAATTCCAACTGATTTGACCCCAAAGCGGCAGCTTTTTGCATTTTTCAGTCACAAGTGTTTAATTTCCAATAGTCATTAAACAAACTTTATTGACAATTGGGTGTACAATAAACTTTCCGGATTATATACATAATAAGAATCACTTTGTTATGAAAAGAAGCCGATATTGGTCAACCTGCTTTATAATTTCGCACACCACAATGTACTTCACCTTAGGTACAGAAATAGTACAAATTAAATTGTATAGCAACAGTTTAGTTCCACATACGCAGTACAATACATTTGTTAAAGTCACTTGATTTAAATAAAACAAAGATATTTATTTTGTATAGGAAATTATTCAACGGGTTTAGTGACCGTAAGAATTATATTATTTCATAACTATGGAAAAAAACTAAATTAGGTACTGACAAAATCTTTTTATTACATAGACACAGACTTCAAATTCATTTTCATTCACATGAAAACCGGATAAACTGGTGTATGTGATAATATGGTGTGTATCGGATAATGTGGTGTGTGTGCTACAGTCCAAGTCCGAAAAGATGCGAATGATATCATACCGGTGTCATTAGTCAAAGTGTCATACGTCATTCTAAACCTACTGTTACATAATTGTAAGCTGCAGTATACGACGAGTGCCGCATGATCCAGAATTGATTTTATGTAAGTGGTTCAATTCTAGCACAGGTAGATTATGATAGTACTGTTGCGTCATTTTTTATTTTTTTTCTGTTGACAATTTTGTTATACTTTTGTTTTTTATTTGAAGGAGAGTATAGGTGGCCCGTATCATCTCAAGTGCACAATATGCCGTGAGTTTGCACATGCGTAGAAACGCCAACCTTAATAGATAGGTGCTAGAGGATAGCCCCAAGGAGTTTTAACCTATTGACTCCATCCGTCTGACTGTTTTTCTTTAAATACATATTCACACTTTTACAGCAACATAAACATAGCCAAATGAATAAAATACAAGTTCTTTCATAAAATCATGTGAACACCTTATTACACAAAAATAAACTTTAATTCAAGGGCGTCGACGTAAAAACCGGAATTATTTCAAATGAAATTTTACGGTTATTATTCATTCCGAAGGTATAAACCACAGCTGGTACCAGTATTTTTTTTTAATTTAATTTTTAAACAACTTTTTTAAATTGGCGTAATTTTACACGATTGAAAATTTCAATTTCTTTGAAAATCGATTGATAAATCGATGACGTTTTGGACAAAGGCCAGGTCAAGAGTACCCTAAACCGACGAGCATGTATGAGGAATGTGATGAGAGTGAATGAAGCGAAAGAGGTATGTCAAGATCGTAGCAAGTGGAAGGCCGTGGTCTCTGCCTACCCCTCTGGGAAATAGGCGTGATTTTATGTATGTATGTATAAATTTACATAAACAGTATTTGTAAACAGTACACAGTAAAACAGTAAACAGTAATTGTAAGTTTAAACGAAGTATCGAGACTTTCGATATCAAAAAGTGTACAGTAATCAAGTCGTCTAGCAGACGGGAATAAATCAGCCCCACTCTTCCAATAAGCCTCAAGGACAACGAAATCAATCTGAGACGTAGAAAAAAGTAAGTACCTAAATTAAACACCTTCATTCAAAAACAAACACTTGCTCCCACGGCTATAAAACAGTATTCAATAATAACATAATATTCCCCATAAAATAATTGCCCAATTTTGTAGGCTATTGACAGGTTGGACCACATAGAGCGAGAGCCAGTCACTAAACATTATAGGTACTAATATATTTATCATAAAAGAAAATACGTGCAAGTTGTGGAATGCGCTTCCTTCCGAGATTTTCCCACTAACCTACAACATGAAGAGCTTCAAGAAAAACACAAAATGATTTCTCCAGAGCAGGCAACGCATTAGCAATGCTCCAGGTGTTGCAGATGTCAATAGGCGACGGTAACCGTTTACCATCAGGTGGGCCGTAACCCTGTTTGCCTCCGTATAACATTAAAAACCTCTGAACATTTGCCACATGCCTACATTTTGCAGAAGTATAAGTATTCCCCCTCATTATTACAGACGGCCCCTAGTCCTCAGTTCCTGGTGTAGTTCCCGGCCTCCGTAACGGCGGAGCTAAGAATCTCTGTTTGGAAGGCCCGATAAAAAGAAGATGGCACTCTTTTAGGGAGGCCTATATCCAACAGTGGACTACTACAGACTGATGATGATGATGATGGAATTTTGTTAACAATTTAACTAATGATATCTGTCATACAATTGAAATCTACAATTTATCATCTCAAATACAAGCTCCTCGTCTATTGACAGGTCTGGCCGCGGTGATGTAAGTAGCGACCAATGCCAAGGTTCGAGTCGTTGACCGCACTCGCCTAATTGCAGTCGCCATGTTTGTTTCTGCTTTCGGACAACGACCAAAATGGGAGCAGATTTTGGGTGGTCGGTAAAAAATCTGGATGGTCGACTCTTGAGAATTGCGAGCGTAAAATATAATTTTTATCGACCAGTTTTGCAGTATTGTGATCATTAATTTAGGTACAGTCACCTGCACTAAGATGTATCCATTTTAAAATGATGGCTCAATATCTATTATCTCTATAAAGATTTTAGGCACGCAGTAATGTTTAAAAAGGCACGAGTCGATGGCTGGGTGCATAGCTTCTGTGTTTCTTGCAGTGTATAATTGTACATCTGAATATTTAGTACTGTGGTATCGTTTTTAACAATCCTAATGCAGGCGACTGTACGTTACTGTAATAGTCTATTGATGTTTTCATTTGAAGTGTGAACATTAGTTTATTAATTTGTATACTCCTAATATTATTAATGCGAAAGTTTGTGAGAACTTTGGATGTTTGTGGCTCAATCACGCCGTAACGCATCAACCGATTTCGATGAAACTTGGAATGGCTAGACTTCTTTACGTAGATTAGCATATAGGATATTTTTTATCTAGGTAACCACGTAAAAGTAGACACCTACTAAGAGCAATTATCAACCTGTAACCCTATGGGTAGGTTAGTAGGTAGGTACTGGGTAGTTTTAATGAGGTACTTACTCATGAAACGGAATACACTACTTATACAGAGAAAAGATTATGCTGATTTATCAAAGTCATTTTGTCACTATGACCCGTTTTTCGCTCATCGCTTTCACGTTTGAGACCTATATAATTACATGGGCTTTAGTATAAAAGGTTTATCCAAACTCGTGGTTATCCTACTGTTAATTCGTCTTAATCAGTCACCGCTAACACACGCGCGTTTACTCGCTCACCTTAATGTATTTAACTTATTACAATCAAAAAGCAACTTTAAACCACTAACCTGAAGCTCATTTTCTAATACGATATTCGACAGGTGTAGTAAGTACTGTGTGTGTATTGTACATTTTCGCAGAGAATTCGTTTGTACATTTTAGTATGCAATGTTTGAAGACTACACTTTGGCTGAATGAAATATCTTAATTTGGCATTTTACTAATTTTAACCGACTTCAAAAAGGAGGAGGTTCTTAAGTCGGCTGTATGTTTTTTTTTGTGTGTATGTTACTCAATATCTAGTTTCTAAGACGTTTCAAAGTGATCCTAGTGATTTTATTGAAATAAATGCCTTTTGACTTTGACTTTGACTTTATCTCCGCCAATACTAAATCGATTTTGATAATTCTTTCGCTGGTGAATAGAGTACCGGGCTGGTCCAATTGTTCGGTTGCTGCTATTTTTACTTAAACTTTAACCTTAGGGGTTGTGTGTCGGGAATTCCTTCCTGTGCACCCATACGTTACAACAGGAAGCTACACTGCAAATTTTATAATCTTTGGATTTTGGTTAGGCTCTGCGTTGATTTTCAAAGAGAATAAAACCACTACGTTTGTTTGACAGTCAGTCAGTCTGTACTGCAAGAGTTATTATTGATGATGAATGGATGTCATACTTACTCTTTTGTATTTTATTCGAAAGTGTAGGTGGCCAGTGTCATCCTTAGTAGGTTAGCAAAACGCAAAGAGGTTGATATTAATCTTGTAAATATTGAGGAATTTGAAGTCGGTTTTTGGTTTTTGTAAAAAATATCTTATTGTATACAAAGTAACTCATAATATGTACCTATACTATCCCAAAAGGGACTTATTTTACACCCATCGGCAGTAAAGTATGTTCTACGACAATAAAACATCGCAAGAAATCAGCTGTTTAGGGGTCAAATCGGTTCAAATTCAATCCTTCGTGATTTAGGCTGTAAATCCAAACATTGTCAAAACAGCTTTAGTTTGTTTTTTTAATAAATAACGCTATTATACCACTCAAAGAAGCACTTTGAATAAGTTCATCCATGGGGTATGTCAATTCATATTTACCTTTACACTACATGCTTACCTACAAAGATAAGTAAGTATAGGTAATGTTAATTTTTAGTTCATAAAACGTGCAGATGTATGCACATTAAATCACAAATTCAGAAGACTAGGCCGTAATCCTGAATTTGATGAAGTCATAAATTACAATCTAATATTTAAATAATATAGAACAAATACATAAAGTTTTTATTGTAATAAGGAAGTAACATTTAACATTATTGATATTTGCATACAATTAATAATTGTGAAGCATATATAAGAATAGTTGCATAGTTATCGATGGACGCAGCTTTATCAAGGATTCAATTAAGTTACAGTTAAGAAGGTAATAGTTAAGAAGCCTGAAACTTGGAGTTGGTTAGGAATTAATACTAAAAATAATACAGCGAAACATGGACACAAATGTATGGTATGATTCACGTAGTAGGTATATTACTAATATTAGTAGCATAATAAATTTTAAAGGTAAGAAAAATAAACTATGCAATATTCATATGTAGTAGATTGAATAAATAATAAGATGATTTATTACTATTGCAATGATTGTCATTATGTAATGTTTATCTCTTGAACGTTATAAAAACAAGTAGATAAGTATAACAAATGAAGCGCACCCAAAGAATCCGCCTAGCTAGAAACGAGACAGATAGACAAAACCAAGAAGCTTTACAATGCAACATTAAACCACAATCTACAATCACAACAAATAAAATAGAATCGTAAAACATGGAAAGCTTGTACAACAATCAGACAACAAAATGCCTACTTAAAATAGAATTAATAGAGACAAAACCAGACATCGATAATAGGGGTTCTCTATCGTAAAAGTTATCGATAAACTTTTTATCGACAGATGACGCAAGATAAGGCGAGGTTACAATATACAATTTGGGTGGAATCTGGCCAAATATCGGAAAGTAGTTTGGTGTGTCCCTGACCTTTCGCGATTGCAACTATTACGTACTCAATGGCATTATTGGAATATGTGAGTAGAATTCTGACGGACCGAAATTTCCGGAAACTATAGGTACTTGACCGAGATATGACAAATTTAAGTGGTACATAGAAATAATTCATTGGAGACCATCCAATTGGATATACCTTAAATTATCCATTTGTCTGTCTTATATCAACAGTTATATCACAAGCCATTTAACTATCCAATGAGTTATTTCTATGTATCACTTGATATTAAATTTTTGATGTGAATGAAGCAAAAGAGGTATGTCAGGCAAGGATCGCAGCAAGTGGAAAGCCGTAGTCTCTGCCCCCTCTGGAAAACAGTGTTATTATTAACAACAATGCTATTATTAACAATGTTATTTATTTCTTCGCAAAAAACTTAGAAGACCACCGGTAATAATGAGGTTGTTCAAATTCCTACTTATATAAATAAATGCAAAAGTTAACGGTTCAACAGATTTCGATGAAACTTGGAATAGATATAATTATTTACTTGGAATAGAATATAGGCTATAGGCGTATTTTCTAGGTATCCCGCGAGCGAAGATCCTGTTTGCTATGTGAAACTTGAGTGCAAGGATCTGGGAGCATGGCGATAACAGTCAAAAGCTTATTTTTCTAGTGCTGTCAAAACCCACGTAATACCTTTGAAAACTATTTTCAGATTTTGTGTCGAGCTTCTAGACTAGCCGCTGGTGAGCCACCACCCTTAGATTCCGCGATCAAAACAGATCATACTAATGACATACTCAATGCCTTTTGAGTTGACACACGACACATGGCGTAATTAGTTAGGACGGAGTTTCAATACAAGCGACCACGGCCGAGAATACGGCAAGAAGCAAATTTTCAGGCCGTTCCCTAAACCCGATATGTCATGTAACATAGTCCATTTCGAGTTTGACTCTTTGTTTTTTTAAGGGGTTTGCGATATCATTGAGCTATATCGCACGCCCTTAGATGTTAAACACAAATTTTACTTTATCAATTTATGACTGATTTTTTAGACTGGCCTCATAGCTCAGTTGGTAGTAACTCTGCCTTCTGCGCTAGAGGTCGTGGGTTCGATCCCCGCACTGGACAAACATTTGTGTGATGAACACAGATGTTTGTTCTGTGTCTGGGTGTTAAATATATATCTATTATGTATATCAGTCTCTGACTGACTCATAGTACAGGCTATGCCTAGTTTGGGATCAGTAGACCGTGTGAATATGTCCGGAATATTTATATATTTATTTATATTTTATGTAATAATAATGTTGAAACAAATTTCAGATGACATATCGCACACAGTTTGAACACGGCTTTACTAATAAAACTACTGTGAATTTCCTGGCAAGTCTTACACATTCGTTTCCAAATAAAACTCTGTAAAGATTAATTTGATATGATTGAAACAAAAACATTTAATCTCTTATATAAATTGCTATCAATCAATTATACAATAAAAGTTAATAAGTTGAACGATTATGTAATTATTGTAACTTATGTACCTATAAATGATAACAATTTTTGTATAAAAGTACATATTACGCAGTAGCCATACTGACCAGTAATGAAAATCAAGAGACATTCATACATACGATGCCGATTCATCCTTAACTCGGAGATTCAGGTCGCTTCGCTCACTCGATCAAATAATAGTCAGTAAACGAGGCCTGGTAAGAATGAGCTCAAACTACTGTTTCGCTGCAATGGCCGTAAGAGACCTTAAAAATTCGTCAGAAAAAAAGAAAAAAAAAAGGCCATCCTTTTATTCATTTAGAAGTCACGTTGTCCCTCTTCCGTCTCCGTCAAATACAAATTTATGATGGCAGCTCTAAACCCATTTTGGAATAAAATCACCGATGATCTCTTGTTTTAGAAGTTAGTTTAGTGCTGGGTCAAAGAGATCAAAGTTTTTGAGTTGGTTTGGGAATAGCTGACGTTTCCCAATGGATGTTTTAAAGTAGCCTTGCAGATCGAGTTGTTCATCATCTCGTACCACTAAATCGGCCCATTCGGTACGTGATGGCGAATTGCAAAAATCATATTATTTTCGTTCCCGACTCGGCCCACTTTTAGTACCAACTACCTGTCATCATAAATTGTAATGTCATTTCAACTTGACAGGTCAAGTTTTAACTCATCAACTCAGACGTACAACGGGATCAGTGTCATATTTAAAGCATATGAACCACACAAACAAACATACAAGGCAAAATATATATATATAAACTTTTAAAATTAATAAAACTTTTCGCTTACAAATGTTACGCAATGTCTATTTGACCAGTTATGACAATCCACGAGACATTCGCGATAAAAATATACTAAAATATGAACACGTTGACGCGCTCCGAGTAGGAACCGGTATTTAATTATGAATCGTAAAATTTTATCGTCACCGTTATCAATGCCGATTCCACAGGTAATAAGGGGCGATATTTTGGTAAAATTATTAAGAGAACGTGTTTGTTACGCCTTTATATTCATAGAAAATAAACTTTACCTACGCAATGTTTACTGACCAAGTTATAAAACGCCTAAAACAATACGTTGGGTAGGATTGTGTTCGATCTTCTTTCTCATTAAAGCCTGAACACCTGATTTTAGAGGCCACATTCACTGCACTGCCGTGGTGGCTAAAGAATAGGTACCTTTATATCTACCTATCCGCGGAAGTCGTAAGAGGCGACTAAGGGAAAAAAGCCAAGGGATGGGCAGCAGCATTCCTCATTTTAACAACGATAGCTCTAACTGCGCTAACCAACCCGCATACCCAGCGTGGTGAGTATGGGCAAATCCCCCCATATGATAGGAATTCGCTCTGTCTGTGGGGGAGGCCATATTCAGCAGTGGACGTCGTACGGCTGAAATGATGATGATGATTCACTGCACTACATCATACATGTAAAAGTATATGGACGCAACATACCATTTAATTTTAGTCCGCCAAGATTAAAGTCTACAATCAGTGCGTGTTGCCAGTGATGGATGACACTGAGACTTGATCGCTCACTATTGACTTCATAAACAAGCTCAAAGTCGAGCACGGGCTATAGAGGGACCTATGCTCTGAGTTTCACTGCGTGATAAAATGCGTAATGAGGAAAACCGAAGAAGAACCAAAGTCACCGACTACGGGAAAAAGGTAAGGGATGGGCAGCAGCATCCTCTATTTTCACAGAGATAGCTTTTACTGCGCTCGTCAACCAGCATGCACATATGATCGGAATTATCTCTGGAAATCTGTGGAGGGAGTGTTCAGTAGTGGACATCCTACGGCTTCTACGACATTCCAATGGAGCGGCCTATTCTTCAGCCAGGGCCACCACGGTATTTCAATAGTACTAAATAAATAAGAAAGAGAAAAAAAAATACATCGAGCACGCGTCTGAAAACCACTTTTGATTTCAGTGACCCGTGTTTTTCTGCGGATTATGCTAATATTATAACAGTTTCTGGTTTTCATAGCAGCGAGGGTTCCGTGATGTTTTGTTTACGCTATTTGTCTGTACTTTAAGCACCTCGGGATGTATCATACAGGGTGTCCTTACCTTAGTGTACACCGTCATCATCATTTCAGCCGTACGACGTCCACTGCTGAACATGGCCTCCCCCACAGACAGAGCAAATTTCTTATCATGTGGGGGGATTTGCCCATACTCACCACGCTGGGCATGCGGGTTGGTGAGCGCTGTTAGAGCTATCGTTGTTAAAATGAGGGACGCTGTTGCCTATCCCCTAGCTGTTTTCCGTTAGTCGCCTCTTACGACATCCGCGGATAGGTAGATATGGAGGGGCCTATTCTTCAGCCGGGGCCAACACGGCCACCGTCGGTTATGCAAAAAAACTGCTCTAATCGAGGTTTGAATAAAAATATCTATAGCAACTCTGTCAAATGATGGCTTCCGAGGATCAAACCTGCTGTGACGACAGCAGACATTTTATGGCGAGGCTGAAAAGCAGCGTAGCTGAGCCCTCGACCATTTCACCTGTCTACCTACATACATACCAAAACTTGTAAATTACCTTAATTAATAAAAATGAAAGCTCATAAAGTCTAACATTGTCGTTATAAATTGTATGATGACTCTATCTGTTCCTAGTTTGATTGTTGAGCCGTTACGGCGTGTGATTGGATCACAAACATCCAAACATCCTCACAAAATTTCGCATTTGTAATATTAAGTAGGATGGTAGGATTTAAAAGTTAAAATAGGATACCCTGTATTCTCGTGTGACAACAGAAGGTGTCAGCAGGTTGGAGATAATGTCCGTGTGTGTTAGCAGACAAATATGAGCTGGTTGCTACGCAGTTGTCGCCTGATTCTCGACCATAACCGCTTTGGTTTAGCATATATTATGCAAAACTTTATTAATTTCAATATTAATCGACGAAATCGGAGCTACCTTGACTTCTGTAGTTTTCCTTTCGTTTATTTATCCTGTGATTTAAATTTCGGAATTCCTACAAAACTACACATTCATATTTTTTATAAATAAAAATGATTCGTTAAATGTGTTGCTAAGCGCAAAAATCGAGAACGGCTGGACAAATATAGCTTTTTCTTTTAAATTTCCATTGATGTTCGAGGAAGGTTCTTATGAAGAGAAAAAATTAAAAAAATGTCCGGAAAAACGTAAAAACCCCACTTTACTTACTCCCATACAAACTGCTCCTAGCTGTCAATTTAAACATTTCAGTAAAAATATAATGAATATCTGTGACAACCACGCAGTACGCACTTATTATTCCGTGGCTTTACCATAGAATAATTAAAATCCGATGGAACGATGACATTGTGAAGGTTGCGGGAAGTCGGTGGATGGAAAAGGCTCACGACCGTTCGTCGTGGAACTCTTTGGGGGAGGCCTATGTCCAGCAGTGGACTTGACATAAAGACTGAGGCTTCTGTGCACACGTAACACGGGGTCGAAAATCAAGATCTCAAGTGTACGAAGTGACATACTTGAACACGCGGACAAAGTCGCGGGCGGGCAGCTAGTTATTAATAACCATACTGGTAGAAACAGAGGAAGTAAATAAAATGATCTAGGGATCTACCTAAATTACGTAATTAACTATCTGGCGATCACAATAGGCCAGTTGTGGACGCAGAGAAACCATAGCCACAAAAAAAAAAAAACTGCCTTATGCCAAAAGCTGATTATACAAAATTATTATTATTAATGGATATTGATACTAGTTTATACGACATCATCTTAGCACCAAAATGACATCCGGTTCGATGATCAAGATTGACATATAGTTTTGCGGTTGAGATTATGTACTTTTTTAATGAGTAAAAAAATAGGCCTAAGCTTGGTAGATATCCCTCAGATCTTCAGGCGATCAGATCCTTGATGTCAAAGGGGTGTAGTCAGAGGCATGTCCGTACTTTTGGCACATGCCCACAGTTCGCACTGCTAATGTAGGTTTGTATAAAAAGAAATCAATATTTTTTTAGCGTGATAGAATTTTTTTCAAAAACTAGTTTTCTTGAGTAAAAATATGTAAACAAAAACACATAACGGTCAAAATCAATTTTGGGTTCAAGTTTGATAATTCTTTTCACAGTTTTGACCTTACTTACCTACAGCTAATAATCTAAAAGTAAGTCCTACTAATATTATAAATGAGAAAGCTTGTGAGGATGTTTGTTGTTCAATCACGACTCAACCGAAGCTTAGAATAGCATATTTATGGAGATACCAGGCGAACGAAGCCGCGGGCGGAAGCTAGTAGATCATAATAAAGAGATCAAAGTTTCGAAATCGCAGCACTTACGTTTACGTTTGTTCCTTAGACGCAAAAGCAAGTCCTCCCCTTAACCCCGAATAAGGAACTTGCCATAACCGTCCAACACCTATGTACCTCGATTCAATTAGTTTTAATTCAGAGGATCGTGATCAGGAATCATCGCGAGTTCGATCAACCGTTTTTTTACGTAACGAGCGATGGATGACGCTTGAAGATCAAGGTTGAGCTTGGTTTAGCTTGCAGTCCACTGGCGGAGTGGTGGTAGAGCCCACCCCCCCGCCCCCCGCCTTTCTTTTTTTTTATGTTATACGGAGGCAAACATGCTTACGGCCCTCCTGATGATAAGTGGTTACCGTCTATTGACATCAGCAACACCTGGAGCATTGCTAATTCGTTGCCTGCCGAACCTCTCCCCCCTAAAGAGCTCTGGCATTCTTATTCACCGCAGGAACACAACACTATTTGAAACAAATAATATTATTTGGCTGCGATCTTCTTGTAAAGCGGAGGTATCTCCCAGGCGGGCTGCTCCAATTTAGTGCGAGGAAATCTCCTGTGTCCTGTGTCTCCTGTGCCCTACCTCCTACAAAAATCATTCCACAGGTCGTGGGTTCAAATACAGGTTGCGCTTCAATGGATTTTCCGTTCGGAAAATTAATGCGAATCCAGCATGTCCCAGATCCTCAATATTCGAAGACATGTGATATGTGCACGGAAGGAGCATTTCATTTGAAAGGCTCCTTTCGTGCACATATCACATAAATATGCACATATCACATAAATGCGCACTTTAATCATTTCACTAAACTGATTCTTTCACCGACGGTGATAGGCCGTTTTCAAGGCAGTCGACGTAAACCGTTCCATTCTACCATCGATCGATGCTATCGACCGACGATTGATCGATTGCGGTGGTAGCACTAGGCTTTTTTTTATTTTTTTTATTTACTTTATGTGGCTATGGTATCCCTGCGGCCACTGGCCTATTGTGATCGCCACTAGCACTAGGCTAACGTTTGACCACAATCTCACCTGATGTAAAGTGACGACGCAGTCTACGGTGTAGCACGTTTGCCTAAAAGAAACCTATTTTTTTTTTCAAAAACGTAGCTTTTCTCATAATTAGGTTACGCTCGCTTCATACATTATGACTAGTGTCTAGTGACCGGACTGTGCTCAAAGTTCACTGAACTCATGTTGTTTTGATACCAATATAATTCAGCGGATATGCACCCTCGGAAAACCGTATAATGTGACCACAGAATTGAATATAAAGAAGACATGCAAGCAGAAGGTGCTGAATTTAAATATCTATGTTTTTCTAACAAGGGACGTCTGCTTGTCGTTCTTACTGGGTATTTTGTATGCAGGTACAGTTACTAAACATCTATCAATCTATTTCATCCCATGCCTATTCAAGTCAAAGTAAATTTTTAGTGAAAGCGTTTATTTCAATAAAATCACTTTGAAACGTCTTAGAAACGGGGTGAAGCTACGCCTATTCCTCGCGACCAAGCCTAGAATCAGACAACAATCACGGCGCGCGTGCCTATCAATTTATTTAAGATTTTTCACAAAATGGAATGTAGAGCTTCAGTGTGGTGCCGATCGAACTAGGTGAGGCTCAAAAGAAATATAATCTAATAACAGTCTCTCATAAATAAGAGCTTATATACATTTACAAATGTGAACTTCAACAAATGATCAAAGGGCAGTACACGATACAGTTGAAGAAATATGTATTCACCGCCGGGTACAGGCCTTTCGTTACCACCACTGTCACCAGTCCTGTGCAAATAACAACAATCCCCTAATAGAGTACCTATTAAAAAAAACAGACCCAAAACTTTAATCCCTAAGGATGATAGATAACCTCTCAAATCTCCAGCCGAACAGATCCTAGAAGGTGTCAGAAGGCAGTCAGAAGCACGTCCAAACATTTTGCAATAGTCAGTATTCCATACGCAACAGGTACTGCTTTTCTCACGATGTTTTCCTTCACCGTTTTAAGCACGTGTTAATGCGCACTAAAAATTTTCGAATAGAAAAACTCATTGGTGCACGACCGGCTTCGAACCCACGATCTTCAGATCGAAAGTCGGGGTACATCCCAGGACAACACGGCTTGATTGGGCTTTAGATTCTGGCAATCCCACATGTAAAGTCAAATTTTTATGCTGTTTCATTGTAATTGATATTCGCAGACGGAGCCGCAGGCGACTGCTAGGCAGAATAAATAGATAGTAGTTTTGATGCGTAGCTGTTTTGTTTTATAGCTTCGACAGGTGCCACGGGGATTGCATTTAGAGTTTTGTTTTGAAGTCGAGTTTAAAATATTGGTTTCTACGGGTATCTTAATAGTATATATTCATTTATGTGTTTATGTGTTAAAACGTCTACCGGCTGCGTAGCCTTTACACTGCGTCATCCGTTTCTTGATCGCCTTTTGGAACCTTTATCTCCAACGGTTGTCGGTTCTACGAGCTTTAAGGCCTGCCCACTGCCATCATATATCAGTTTTTATCATATCAACGTAAATAGCTAACGTTTCAAACTAAGCGTTTCAGTGCTTCAGAGGGTAGTACTCCCGGGTAAAAGTTTTTCGTAGAGCTGATTTTTTTTTGTGAATTGATACCAGCATTGTTGACGATTAGAAGTAGTGATCTAATCATTGAATCAGTCATTCCTCAGTGCTACATTTCGCGCCAGTCTGCAGGTGAACGATCTAATGGACTTGAAGGCCAGCAATCGTTTGGCGAGGTTTTTTATTAAGTTATTAGCTTAGCTCCTGCTCGCGTCTTCGTTCGCTCGGATAAAAAGTAACATATTGGCTATTCGGAGTCAAAAACCAGCGCTGCTTTATATTATCATAAGGAGTGTCGGCAATATGCTGAGACCATGCCTGTTTTGGCTCGCATAGAACGGGAGACTAATTAGCACATAAATATTAACATTTAGGTGTTGTTGTTTGTTATTTATATCTTTATTGTATTATTTTTTTTGTGTCTTCTGTCTGTGTTGGTCAAAATAAACTTATTTCATTTCATTTTAATCACGCAAACAGTTTAGGTGTTGCGGGCGTGTTTGAACGACATCATCATAATTTCAACGGTAGGATGTCCACTGTTGGCGAGCGCAGTTATATCTGTCGTCGTTAAAATAGGGGACCCATCCCCTAGCTTTATTATCTTCATCACCTCTTACAACAGCCATAGTAAGATATCGAGGAGCCTATTCTTCAGCCGGGGCCACTTCGGCCTTTGAACCATTTAATATCAAAACATCCAAACCAACTTCCGCATTTATATAAGTAGGATTATAGTAGGAGGTACGTACAGGCTATCGACCTGGCAGCAAAAAGCGACGTACACAATGATTTTGGTCGGATAGTTGTTTTGTTTTGGTCTGGCAACAGCGCAGGCCGTGATGGCTCGTTCTGAAATTAATCCGATTTACTGCAGTATTCTATGATTTAATTATCCGCGATCTATCGTAGGTAACCATTTTGCGTTTAATCGCATGATTATCACTTTGTCAATATTAACAATTATTTCAATTATTCATAAACAATTACTTGGCCTCGTAGCTCAGTTGGTAGTAACTCTGCTCGATTCCCGCACTGGACAAACATTTGTGTGATAACACAGGTGTTTGTTCTGTGTCTGGGTGTTAAATATTTCTCTATTATGTATATCAGTCTCTTGTACCCATAGTGCAGGCTATGCCTTTGGGATCAGTTGACCGTGTGTGATATGTCCGGAATATTTTATTTATTTATTTATAAACACTTCATTGTCCAAGTAGGTTGTATTACACGATAATTTGTTAGCAAAACACATTAGTGGATTAAGGCAAAATTATTACCGTCTGCCCCTCAAACGACACGCAGTGGCAGACGGTAACACTTATGGCATTGGCCCCCGCAGGGATAGTTGACCATAGTGTTCCTGAATGTATCACTGTCTGCCCCCAGTATCAACCTATGCATTGGCAAACGGTAAATTATTTTTGTCTATCGGGCCCGACGTGAACCAAATGGTGTAGTGTAAGAACCTAATACACCAAGGTATCATCTGAGTTAATAAAATGCACTTGTAGTGTGCTTTATGTGTGACGACCTCGGTGGCATGGCGCACCGGCGAATGCCTGTTTGAGACGCAAGGGGTTCTATTCCCGCTGTGAAAGAAATGTTCAAATGATCTGCAAATATTTGTCCCGGATTTGGGTGTTGTGGTACCATGGTACTCCTAGTTTCTGATACCCACGACACAAAGAATCCTGGTGTGGAGTCAGGACTATGTATGTGACTGTTGGTGTGTTGTTTATTGTTGTTGTTGTAATTTATTTATTTAAAACATTAGATCTATTCTTACAGGTATGACCTAATACAATAGTGAAGTCAAGATAATAATAACAACACATAATTCAAAAATAACAATTAGCAAAATAATTCAAAACAATAGCAAAATAATTATCGACCATAGCACAAACTGCGTAGTGCTAGTAGTTGATGTACCTGTAATGCTTGCTTGCTTGTCGTATCACTGATTCTTTCTTGGTCATCATGTACTATGTCAGTGGCCAGGTGTCCCTGAAAAGGGCCTATGGCCTTCGGTGAAAGAATCAGTGTAGTGAAAGGATTAAAGTGCGCCTCTTAGAGGCTCCTTGCGTGTACTCAGTGCACCCGGGTGAATCAGGTATAGCGCTCCGAAATTACCTACCTCGGCTGTTATATCTAGATACTGAGCAAAGTCAAACGCAAATAAAAATAGCTTCTATTGTGCGTATGAGTAAACAGACGCTACAATATGGATTTCCCAACGCTAGCTGGCAACACGGATCTGGGTCATATTCGTGACTATTAGTAGGTCTGAAGGGTCAAGTACTGAAGGTGTTTTGTCATTCAGTGGTGAGACTCAGACCACTTGTTAGTTTCATGAATTCACTTGAAAAGCATAAAGTTCTGTTTGAACCACAGCAGTGCAATACTTTTAGAGAGAGCACTGGGGGAGTGGTGGTAGTGGCACCGCCCACCGATCCACAGGTCGTGGGTTCAAATTTTGTGAATGGAAAATTTACGTGCGGTATACATGTTCTTGACCTGTCGCCTTCGACACACTGTCCGAAATCTACTAAATAAATTCGACATTGTTTTATAAACAATGCCTAAATAAATTATTTAATTGTTGGCAATGAACAAAATAACTGTTGGGGCTTGTGGTTAAACTAGCTTCCGCCCGAGGCTTCATTCGCTTAGTACCTGGAGTAGTATATCTGGGAGCACAGTAATGCCGCCGCCAAAAATAACCAAACAAAACAAAGTAGGCACTACCACCTTTTCTCGATTTGGATTGGCATATTTTCGAACCCACATACTTCGGTCTGGATCTGGATTTAGATACCAACCAAACTCATAAACATCACATCATTTCAGCCGAAGGACGTCCACTGCTGCATAGGCCTCCCCCATGGATTTCCAGCGCGACCGACCTTGTACGTCCTGCACCCAAACAATCATTATGGGGGATCTGCCCATACTCGCCACGCCCGGTATGCGGATTGGCGAGCGCGTATAAAGCTATTGTTGATAAGGAACGCTGCTGTCCATCCCCTAGCTTATTTCCCTCAGTCGCCTCTTACGACATCCACAAGCTCCATTAGTAGTATAGCTTTGACTGCGCTCGCCAACCACGTGCCCAGCGTAGTGATGGCAAATTCCCCGCACATAATAGGCAGTGGCGCTAAAAACTGTGGGGGAGGCCCATGTTCAGTGAGTGTCCTTCGGCTGAAATGATGAAAATGATTCTTGTCCCACTGTAGCGCAAAGGACTCCCTTGTTCCTAGTTCTCTCTGTAACCTGCAGTGGGCCAGACCGGTACATTTAATTCGTCACGCCATCTTCGTCATGGTCTACCGCTTGAATTGAACCATGTTATTTCAGTAAATAGTATTGACTTGCCATTACACGCATCAATTGCGCGCACCACATCGGAAAACCTTCTCAGTTTTCCACGGGGTTGCCCGATCGACAATGAAATTAGGATGAGCCGATATTATATTACTGGCAACCCTCTCGAATGCTAAATTTTGCGTGGCCATGTCTCTTTTGTGGAAGAATTTCAAAGGGTTACCGCTTTCTATGAAGTTGTAATCGAAAACTGATGTGGCAGGTTGAAGTGAATGAAGGGTATTATTTTACTTTAAGCTATATTTTAAGAGCCTCAATGAGACCCACGCTTTCATTCAACCACTCTTAGTAAATGTTTAGATAGGAACAGTCATCATCAGAAGCTAAAAAGTTATACAGAATTCAGAAATTCGTTAATTACAGGATGTTTTCCACTTGCTCGTTTTATTTTGAAAAAAAAAATGTTTTGGCAAGACACGTTTCCAAGAGATGATCACGCTTTTTTAAGTTTTACGGTACAAATAGCAATCCCTCAGGAATAAAATTTCTATGAGACAACTTTGGGATCAGTCTTTTTACACCAGCGATCATCACAATCAGTACCAAAAAAATGATGATAAAACAACAGTCGACTAGAAAACCTCCTTTTTTGAAGTCGGTTGTAAATACTGTTGCGTCATATTATTGTAATTTTAGTACAGATTGTTTAGTATCAACACTGAACGATCTACTAAAATTACAAAAATATGACGCTTTTATAGCGTCATTTCGGCGACATCATCATATCATGTTACCGCTAATTAAACCAGTAATTTACTGTTTTCCTGGAAAATGTAAATGGAAGGCGGCTTGCAAAGTTGCACTTCGCGAATATTTGCAAAAGACAGTCAGCAAATTGGGCAGACTGATTCTTTGCACTTGTTTTAAAGGTTTTTCACTTTTTTGTGCGTCTGTCACCTTACTTGCTTGCTTGTCACTGATTTGGATGACCAAGGTCGAGGTATGGTGGCCCTGAAAAGGGCCAATGACAGTCTGTGAAAGAATCATTGTATTGAAAAGATTAAAAGTGCGCCTCTTAGAGGCTCCTTTTGTCACATTTCTTTGATTTTTTTGTTCTAGGTATGTTTCCTCACGATGTTTACCGACACCGTTTGAGAACATATGGAAAATCCATTTAAGCACGACCGGGATTCGAACCCGCGACCAGATCGAAGCCGAGATAAAAAGTAGGCCAACCCGACTTCGATAAAGCATGGTAATTTAATCAACCACAATCATGTCCCAGCAGCCTCATCAACTCAACACACCATTGTTTGTTTACCTTTAGGGTCAGCCCACGCTACACAGTACGCTATCGTTGCCATCCTACGTGGACGGCGCCGGCGACCGGTTGCGATCGCGAATATAACCCTATGCTAAGGCCCAGTATCCACCGAAGCGGAGAAGGGTGGAGAGGAGAGGAGCGCTTAAACAACCAATAGGATTTAGTTATTTTCACATCTCTCCTAGCTGTAGTGAACACAGTTCAAGCGGAAAGGAGAGGTAATGTTTCATAATTGCTAGGAAAGTGTCTCGCAAGCAGGCGGCAACGCGCAGCGGATAGAAGAGATGTGAGTCGTTTTAGGACCATGGCGAGAAGCCGCTTTTCCTACCCTGCCAGGCACCATCCTGCTAGCGCACATCTCTGACCTCCGCTCAGTTACGGTGGACACCCCAGCTACAAAGCTGCTTTGAGCTCTAATTCCGGACATATCACACACGGTCAACTGATCCCAAACTAGGCATAACCTGTATTATGGGTAAATATTGGTAGATATGGGTATATATATTATGTATATCAGTCTCTGGTATAAATATTTAACACCCAGTTAATTTTAATTATTAATATTAATTAGTAAATATAATAAATAATAAATCTGCATCTCCTCTCCTGTCTTCTCCGCTTTGATGGATACCGTGCCGTGATTAAAGCTCCCCAATGGGTGAAAACCAAAACTGGCGATTGCATCCGGGCATTTCAGGTCAAATCGTTTTCACACCTGACGTTATCGTCATCGTCGCGATAGGCGATGAACGATAAACGATATCGTGCAGAATAGAGTGAAAGGAGCGTGCACTTTTATTATGACTATTATTATGACGATACATACATATTTAAAAAAATCTCGCTTTTCCCAAAGGCAGAGATCACGGCTGACATCTTGCTATGACCCTGACATACCTCTTTTGCTTCAATCAGCCTCATAAAATTCCTAATGCAAGCTCATCGGTTTAGGACACTCTTGACCTGTGGTGCAATTGTGTAAGCGTAATGGCAATGAAGATCGTTACTTTGAGGGTAATTTTAACAACCTTAGCAACATACAAATCATTCCAAACTTGACAAGGGAAAACTTCAGGACCCTAACTTCTTCCTTTTCATGTTTGAAAAACTTCAGATGTCGCTAAAATTTATAAAATCATCCTTATAATTGCGATCTTCATTACCATTTTGCTTACACAATAGCCTGGCTGACCTTTTTCCAAAACGTCACAAATTTGGACACTAAACGTACGAGATCTTGATACTCGCCATATACACCTATTTCGTATCGTCTTTCGATCATCTGCTATACATGACCAAACCATCTAATCATGCCTTTCCGAATCCTCATCATCACTATGTCTAAAGTATCGTACGATAGACAGTAACGTCGTCAGAACCCCTGAAATGTGTGCAAAAACCCCTGCACCCTTTACTTAGCCATAACAAATTCTAATTTAATCCCATTGACAATAAAATTTAAACATTATTACGGTGGGGTACGGCTTAAAATAGAACGCGGAAGAAGGGAACACACTCATTACTTTTTATATCGGGGAAAAATAATAATGGAAGAGTTTTAGAAAGTTATCGTTATTTGTAAGCGCACCCCTGGTTATCCACCTGCTAGATGACCCTTATTTGTTGCAAAATAAGGTTCATTATTGCCATGCAGATGGGAAATTACGGGACACGGCCACGGAAGTGAAATGAAATGGGTTAAGTGTAATCTGGACCCGCGGGATGGGTTCCGTCAGGTTTAATATCTAATGAACGATTTTTGTTGTAAGATTAAAAGTTTCGTAATAATTATGAACGATTTTAAAAGCTTTTCGAGTAAAATATTATATATCTTTTGAACAAGAAAATTGCCTTTAGACCACCCAACCTATTAGCTCTACCAAAGCTAATATTACTTAGGTAAGTAAGTATTATACATGTTTTTCATATTATGTACTAGCTTCCACACGCGGCTTCGCTCGAATGGTACCTACATAAAAAGTAGCATGTATTCTATTCTAGGTAAATAACTATTTATATTCCAAGTTTCATCGAAATCGGTTGAGCCGTTATGGCGTGATTGAACACCAAACATCCTCACAAACTTTCGCATTTATAATATTAGTAGGATTAAATACCTAGTTCAAAGCCAATAATAAAAAAGTTTTGAATTGAATTATGACCCCTACACGTTCAAGGCCATAATACACCAACAGTTTAAACAGTCGATTAAGTAAGTAAACCGTTATCGGCCAAAGCCTACCTATCCGAGGTCAGGGCAGGTCCTACGACACAAAATTATCTAGACTTAGGCTTGTCTTGATTAAATATTTGCCAAGTAAATAATAAAAATATTTTGTCGATAAACTGCTGTTCATGCTCTATGAGTACAGAAACACGTGAGTGAAGAGTCACGTGGCTACTACGTTAGCTGT
Organism: Anticlea derivata; assembly: GCA_947579855.1. Lineage (NCBI taxonomy): Eukaryota > Metazoa > Arthropoda > Insecta > Lepidoptera > Geometridae > Anticlea > Anticlea derivata. Next base: position 10,500,368 of record OX388270.1, read on the forward strand.
CTTATATGAAAATTACTACTAGTGATTTGCCCCGAACTGATTTCGCGATGTCGGATAAAGGTTGGTGTTTCGATAATCGTTGAGCCACAATTAAAAAAAAAAAGGAATCTTAGCATCTTCTTACGATATCCAATGGTTCGAATGGCTACCGCGAAGCGGAAGGTTGCAAGAAGTCGATGTATGGAGAACGCTCAAGGCCAATCGTCGTGGCACAGGCCCAGCAGTGGACTTCTTGAGACATGATTATAGATAGATAAATAGATGGATAGATAACTCTTTATTGTAAATCACATAAAAACTTAACACATAACAATTGAATCAATAAAATATAGATATCTAATAGTGGAATACAATGGGCGGTCTTATCACTGAGAGTGATCTCTTCCGGACAACCTTTGGATGGAGTGGATTTTACGAGAATGATAGAGGATGGTGGTGTTGGAGGTTTCCAAGAAAGAACCAGTGTGAATATACCGGGATGTATATTGTTACCAACTTTATTGGGTTTTAAACTACATATAAGCTTTCGAAACACAGAGTTATTGAGAGTTATGTTAATAGCAAAATACCTAATAATAATTAATATGTTTATTATTAAAGTGATAGTTCGGTAGGAAATTTTCACTTTCAACGACATTACTATTGAAAAAGTTATTATAACTTCAATATGTGGAAATGTAGTTATTCATTGTTATAAGTTCTCTTAATTAACCTGCAAAATATTATAAATACGATAACTGCATTTCTTTAAAATATGCCATAAAAAAATTACAAACTACATATAGATAAGTTCATTAACAATTTTTTACTGAGCTTGCTAAGTTTTTTTTATACTAACTGGCTCTAAATCGTAGTCAATTAAAAACCACAAAGGCTTGGCGGAGCAAGCTACGTTTAATTCTTGTAACTAACTTGAAATTTCAAATTCAAGGACTCACTGAATGAAGATTCGCGCCTCGCACCTTCCGCAAAAAAAAAACCTACTCGCTCAGGCTTCTACAACGTCGTAAACGGACATTTTGGCCTTGCCGGGGTCGTTGCCTTAAACCTTGACGTCATATACGATTATAACATACCTATTGTACGCTAGGCAACAGGGGCGCGACGACAAATTTTTTGGCGGATCAAGCGGAAGGAGAATCGCGGATGCCGTGAGAATGATGGATTAGATACCAGAATTATCCGTTGAGCTCGATTAGATAAGGAGTTATTGAAACTTTTTATTGAAAAGTACAGAATTTTTTTGTGTGGTCAAGGGAAAAGCGGTAGCGGAAAAACTAAAGAACTGAATAGAGAGAACAAAATCGCACCGCTTTCGATTTCACCGGTGGGATTCTTTTCTATATCTATTATTTATTATTAAATGCCGAGTGGGAGGTAACTCGTCTTTCTGTTCGAAAAATTCAATTGCGCATTAATGCGTAATTAAAACTGTGACGGAAAACATCGTGAGGTATCCAGTAAGTGGCGATTGGTTTGCAGCCTGTCACGTATGTAATACTCTCTACTGCAAAATGTGGGCATATGCCAAAATGTGTGGACGTGTCTCTGACTACTCTTATAAGACATCTGTTCGCCTAGAGATCTGAGAAGTTGTCTAGCCTGAAACGTCTTACTGGCATTTCTTCCACTCCCTTATATGGTGTGCTAATATGATCAAGTCTTTGTAAGAGTTTTCCTTTATCACGTCCATCGTCCAATGATCGTATTGTTCATGTTTTGGTACCAACAAATGTATTTTTTTTCTGTTGAATCAAGCAAGGAAGCGAATTGCGTTTGCTAAAACGTAAAAGCTGAGCGGGAGAGTGAGAATAACAGCGTTTTCGTTGACTCTTAGGCTTCTTTACCAACATTTAAACGGACGTTATACATAACATATTACTGTAAGCGTCGTCGGTTATAATGACAGAGAGTGTATGGAAACATGTGTCAAAAACACCCAGGTAGTTACAAAGTTGCTGAAAGGCCGGTTTACGTGTTCGTGACTCGGTGAATATTAGCCTAAGTTTAGTAGTTGACAAGTACTTCGATGCAAGTTATGGGAAAACGTGGAAATCGCGTCTTTAATATCGGCATCTCACTCTTACAAGTGCATAAAGACGAAGGTAAAAGACAAAACGAAGATTTCCGAGGCAAGGCTACTGAATAGGTCCCTCCATATCTCGTGGATTTCGTAAGAGCAACTTAGGGGAAAAAGCTAAGCAATGGGAATGGCCACGTCCCCTATTTAAAAAACGATAGTTCTAACTGCGCGTGCCCAGCGTGGTGAAATTGCGCAAATTCCCCCCACATGATTGGCAGTCGCTCAGGAAATCTGTGGGGGAGGCCTATGTTCAGCAGTAAACGTCCTACGGTACGTCCTATGATGATGATGATAACTTTAAACCCATGTCTGAAAACGATATAAAGCTGAAGACCAAACATCTGTTGTAGCGGTTATTTATTTTGAAACCTTTAACCATTATACCTACTTCCGGGATCGCGGTGAACCCGCTCGAAAACGTAACGCTAACCCGTTGACGGGCAAACTCAGTTCCGTTTTTCGACCACTTTGTCACTCGAGGTCGGTTCGGCCCGCTCTTTTTAAGCCAATATTACAGCACTAATTAAATGAAACACTAGGCAGCATGATCTAACATGGGCACAGGCTTCCTCACCCCGCAATAGGATTCCCAAAGGCTTACACAGTTTAGGGTTTTCACCTAATTACTAGCGATCGCCCGAAAACTAGACAACCTTTGTTTTGAGCTAAACACTAATCGTATTCGTTAGGTATGAATGTGGATGGTTATAAGACTAAAGGAAGGCCAAAGAAAAGATGGATGGACTATATTAAAGATGACATGAGTAAGAAAGAAGTGAGTGCGGAGATGACGGCTAACAGAAGAGAGTGGAAGAAGAAAAGATGTTGTGCCGACCGACCCCACATAATGTGGGACAAGGGCAGGAAGAAGAAGAAGACTAATCGTATTCGCCCAAGTAGTAAGTCATCGCCATCATCATCATGAGCCTTTTCCATCGACCAACTTCCCGCAATGTTAACAATGTCGTCGGTCCATCGAGTGGAAGTTCTTCCAACACTGCGTCGCCCGGTTCGTGGTCGCCATTTGCGAACCTTTATCCCCCAACGGTTGTCGGTTCTGCGAGCTATAATAATATGCTTATTTAGTGGCAGATTCTAAGTACTAAGCCATTAGTCATCACTATTAAATTTGAAATTGTAACAATTTTTCAAATACGCAGTAGAAGCGATAAGTAGCGATTTTTAGGGTTTCGTACCTAATTTGGAAAAACGGAACCCTTGTAGGATAACTTTATAGATTTTACCTAAACATTTTTGAGCATAATGATGCTAAAACCGGTCAACCTTTAGATTGACCTACAGCATGAATACGGTAGCCTTGAAATAAACTTATTTAGTGGAAATGTACGGAATTCCATAACCCTTAGCTTTTTTCACTCTTCAATCAATAATCTAGTAAGCTGGTATTATTTGCATATGATTTACATTTTTCAAACTATGTTAACAACTTAACATTTTATATTCGTAAGATGTTAATCAATTCGGGTCCCCTTAACCCATTAATACATCTTTAACAAGAATTATTATTATTAGTATAAAAACTGTGATAAAGCGTTTCCTTATTACTTACGATTTAATGATTAACGCCGAACTTATGTTCGGAAAATTTATTATGTGAAAAAAAAATTACGATCTGTCCCATACTAAAACTATCATTGTAATGACAGAATATTTTTAAATGGGGACATCAAATCATAGGTCTGTGGGCGTCATAGCCGTTGGACTTTGGCAATCAAAGAATGATCCAAATGATGAATTTAATTTTAAAAATATATTTTTATTAATTCAACAATTTTACTGATTACTTGTAGATTAACGGTTTACCAGCTTGCGCAAGCGGCTTAGCATGCGTGGTACTTACAAAAAAAGCAGCATATGCAATTATTGATAAAGAACTCTATCTATTCCAAGTTTCATCGAAATCGAATAAGCCGTTGACTGAACCACATAGATACAAACATCCACAGAAACTTTCGCATTTATATTACTAGTAGGATGGACACACCCACTACAATTTTTTCACTATACTGATTCATTCCCCGACGGTTTCAGGGCCACCATACCTCAACCAGATCACTCACATAATACAGGATGACCAAGAAAGAATCAGTTACACGAAAAGCAAGCAACGTATCGTCTTGCAAAGTAAAAGTGTATTTCAAATAGATCATTGTTTATATTGTGTTGTACTTAGAACTCCGAAGACTTCCCTTTATTCAGTTCGTCATGTTACCATCTTTGAGTAGGTAGCATATAAATTCGCCCACAAAACACTTTCCTCCGTCACTGGGCTATATATTATCTCATACAAAACACCATAAACGGTATCGACGGCATACCTACGGGCTGCCACAGTTGGAGTTACAGTTAGTACAGCATCGCCCACATTCAGTATTGTGACCGGCAGGTACCGCGCGAAAGTGAAACCGCGACCCGACATTGTGCTGATGTGACCTTGCGTGGTGTAAACAAACGCCGCCCATGGGATTTCATGCTGTGTGCCTTACCGTCAACAGAGAATTAGATTAAAAATAGATAGCTAGATCGCCGTGGTGGTCCAAACAAACGACAAATTTAGTCGTTACGCTATCACGCCTTACGGCGATCTAGTTCAAACGCGATGTGGTCATTCTTCCTGCCCTTGTCCCGCATTATATGGGGTCGACACAACGGCAAATGTTTTCTTCTTCCACTCTCTTCTGTTAGCCGTCATCTCCGCACTCACTTCTTTCTTATTTATGTCATCTTTAATCCATCTTTTCTTCGGCTTTCCTCTAGTCTTATATCCATCCACATTCATACATAACGCTCTTCTCGTTACATGACTTTCATCCCTCTTCATGACATGCCTATACCATTATAGATTTAGTCATTACTGATATCTAGTGAGATCAACAGTAGTCTTAAAGCTTCTGAAACTAAAGAAACTCAGATGCATGTGAGCCTATTTAGATAGATAAATTATTTATTTGACACACAAATACAGGACATTCAGAGATAAAATCAAACGGAGTACTTTACACAAGTTTTCGCAATTTCTCGATGTGACAGCCCTATATTTTGCGAACGAATGCAGTAAAATATGTGTAAGCAGCATCCATCTCATTGAAGAAAGCTGAAATCTCCGGCTGAATAATAGGCCCCTCCATATCTCCTCCGAGAGGCGCACTTTAATCCTTTCACTACACTGATTCTTTCACCGACGGTCATAGGCCCTTTTCAGGGTCACCAATCGTCAACCTGATCACACCTAATACAGGATGATTAAGAAAGAATCAGTGTCACGACAAGCAAGCAAATAAAAGGTAAAATATTAGAACATTACCTACTCGTATATTTAATTTGGCAGAGGGAAAATTAGCTATCCTAGGAAATTAAAACGCAAACAAAATATAAAGCAAAAGATAAAGAACTTACGAATAATTGGACTGTTTCAATTAAAATAATACAAGGAAAAAACCGTTTCATGTATATATTTAAATAAGTAGGTAAAAATGCCATACTTGTACGCATGTTAGGCTCGTATTCAGAGACACGACTCAAACTTAGATCAGCTGAACTCTATTTAAGTACTGAATCTCTTCTCAAACATAACTTTTATTCAAGAACGGTACTTAAACTACTCTCAGCTGAATCGAGTTTCAAATCTGTACTCAAATGTTCTCGTTTATATTTTGATTTATTTATAATTTTCGATTCGTTTTACGCAGAAATTCAAACAGCCAGGGTGGAAATAGAACATAAAGTGAAGTATAAATATGCATCAAAGTACGTGTAACGGAACGAAAATGTCATTTGATTAATGTCTAATCAAATCTAAACTCAAGCACCGATTTCGTCTGATTGACGTTTCAGAATAAGCATTTACTCAGGCGAACTGTGATCATTGAATCTATACATAAATACTGTTCAAGAATTAAAATCTCGACTCAAATCGAGATTTAAGTACAGATCAACGCTTGAGTCTTGTCTTTGAATACGAGCCTTAGTCTATTGATATACAAGTATATTGACAGTAGGTACTGCCCAAATAATGACCTCAGAATTTCGTCCTAGCAAAAACTACGTTCTTTGACTATAAATAAAATTCTAAAGCCAGTGTTAGAACGAGGAAAAATCATAAAGCCAGATTAACATTATGTTAAGCCAAACATAGAGACGACTTAAGAGTGTTAAGAATAACGAATGCTTCGTATTTACTTAAGACTAACTAAAATTACACATATTTATATATTTTTTTGATATAATTTATGGCAAATTTCAATATCAGAGTTTACTGAGAAAATTTACTTAATAACGTGTATTTTAATAAGATAAGGCTACTTAATAAGATATTTTGATCCAATTGGTAAATATTTTAGCAATTTTAATTGAAGAAATCGAAAAAACGAAAGAAATACGGGATAATTTGACGAGGGTCAGACTTAGTACCACCAGGTAGGAATCTCGGAATGTTAATCTCGAAACACATTTATCGACTAATAAAAACACCAGATTAGATTAGAAAAAAACCTAGATTCAAAAGATCATTGGCTTCAAAATTAAAATAAAATCTAATTTATTCCTAGGTGCAGAATATAAATTAGCCACCATAAAAATTACTAAAGTATACACAGGTAATAAAACGAATGCGAGATTAGAATTCAAAATGGTTTTGCTTGAGGAATCTAAATTAACTCTGAAAGAAACTTAAAACCTATACAAGTTAATATTTACAAAATACACAAGAAACAGTTGAGCTATCTAAAGACCGTAAACTGATCTTTAACTAACTGTATCTTTCTGTAAACTGATTGAATTAAAAAAAATAATAACTCTTGGGAATATGTATTATTTTTAATTACTCAGAATAAAAATGGTAGTCGATAAATCAATCTCGAAGATACAAACTAATAAGGGAATCCTTCTATAACGGTTTTTGGTACTGAATACTTACATATCGTGGCGTAACGAGCGAGTGCCCGTATGAGACGCAAGGGGTGTCCCGCTGCTGGACAAATGTTTGCATGATCTGCAAATATTTATTCCGGGTCTGGTTGTTGTGGTACCATGGTAGGTACTCGTAGTTTCCAAAACCCACGACACAGGGAATCCTAGTGTGGGGTCAGGACTATATGTGATTGTTTATTTATTTATATTATTAGAGTACCTACGTAAAGTTGTAAAACTTGGAAACTCACTAGCGCCACCACTCGTGTAGTGGTGTGTCAGTCAATTATATGTCATGATGACACGGATTTATGGTTATTATGTTTTATGGCACAAAATAAAACTACAGACTACGAAACCCACCTGACACAATCGCCTCTTTTAGAACACCATTAATAATCCAGACAAGTATAAAGTGGCTAATATACAAATCAGATTGATTTGATTGATGTAATCATCTTAAAGTGTCTCAGCAGGATATGAAACTAATGGTACAAAAATAAAAGCTAGCATTACGAAAAAATAAGCAGACACTGAACATGTAAGTATTTGTTTATTTTCCCAATCCATCAGCCAATAGATGTGTACAAGAAAAAGCCCAGAAACGAGTCAATGTCTTGATATACAGATATAGGTAGTAGTCAGACGCAATTATAATAGATCTCGCGGCCTCGGTGGGTCACTGGCTCATGATGTCACACAAGAACGCGAAATATTCCGCTTCGGGGGCCTATATTAAAAAAAACTGGCTTGTACTGCGCACGATTCTCTGACTATATTAGGGCCGGTCCACTTCCTGGGTGATTTGGAATTGTTGAATAGACAAATTTTGCGAGGCTCTGTTACTAGACTGAGTAAAACAAAGGCGGAAAGGGTTTTCAACGACGATATTGTATTTTATTTCGTTCAAAAGACAAAGATTATTATGTAATAAATATTGTATGATGCACAATTGACAGGTAAGCGAAATTACGACAAAGAATTTTAAAAAAAATTGATAGCCCTGATTAAAAGAGAAGCGATTTTCCACTAACCACTAAATCTCTGAAATTAAAAGACCTAGAATTTTACAATTTGGCAGTCATTTCTTCTTGAAAGAAGGTGCTCTCTAACTTTTAGATATTCATATCCTTTAGTTAGGATGTGAATTCATGAAAGTTTGTATCTGTTCCTAGTAAGTTGAACCCGAGAGGAGCCGGGACGGGCAAGCTTGTTAAAATAATTATACGGAATATTCCCGTGTGAATCAAAGTAATTATACAGTAATATATTATAACAAAACGACGTTTATAAATTCGTATAAATATACCTACATACATTACGTACCTACTCACTGCAAACTGATTATGTGTACATTACACCTAATTTGCATGTCGCTTTGGCATCTTGTTTAAACAATAGCAATAATTAGACAACTTTGGAAGAATATTACAAGATTATTGTAATTTTTTTACATGTTTGGTTTGGCTGAATGTAATTTTGGATAATGTGAACTAATTCGAATTGCCCGGGTATATGAATGAGCAATAGTCCTGATTAATTTAATTTTGAGTGTGCTAAGTAGTAAGTAATAAAATCCGCTGATAGAGTTCCTTCCCACACGAAGGCATCAGTCTTATTTAGTCTTGGCTGATATACTTAGTCATCCGAAGCACGGAAGCGCCATTTTGCTATCTTGACTAGCCTCATAGCTCAGTTGGTAGTAACTCTGCCTTCTGCGCTAGAGGTAGCGGGTTCGATTCCCGCACTGGATAAACATTTGTGACTAACACAGATGTTTGTTCTGTGTCTGGGTGTTAAATATATATCTATTAAGTATATCAGTCTCTGGTACCCATAGTACAGGCTATGCCTAGTATGGGATCAGTTGACCGTGTGTGATATGTCCGAAATATTTATTATTTATTTTATTTATTTATTTCTAAATTCCACTAGTGGTCACCCATCCATATGGTGACGCTAAGCGATGCTTTACGTATATTCATTTGCTTTTAGAGTGTTATTTTAAAATCTTAGTAGATTTGTTTTTATTTTGTTTGTTCGTTTCCCACCTTTGTCGATTTTTGGGATATAATCAGAAAAATCAATTTATTGGTACAATAATAATTTACACGTCAGTATACTTATATTACGAATAAAACTAATAAAAATAAATTTAATATTATCCTATCCTACCTCCTACTAATATTTTAAAGTAGCTTCCGCTTTGTGAGGATGTACGGATATTTAGATGTTTGCTGTTCAATCATGCCGTAACGGCTCAACCGATTTCGATGAATTCAAATTCAAAATAAATTTATCGTCGTAAAGTCGACATGAACTTCAGACTATTACGCAGTCGGTAGTGATACATAAAACATAGAACGTGTTTTTCCGTCAATCCTATTTCAGTTTTCAAGATTGTGTTCAGGTTTTTATTTCTTTCTTCGCAACAAGTGTGTATTTGGATTCAATTTATTTGATCCACCTCATAAACAATTTTCCTTAATCGAGCTCAGATCCCATTTACCTTCGCAAACAATAATACCCTCTAGGACTTGGGGCAGACACAATACATGCATTCGTCAGTAAAGATACTAGCATTTAAAATGACGATAGAAACCTTTGAGATATTCATACACCCGTGGGCATGAAAACAACCTGATAAAGTGGAAGCAATTTATACTGATGTTGATAGCAACAAGATGCGATTAAGAGACCTTAAAAATTAAAATAGGACCGGAATAAACTAAAACTTCTTATTTCGTGTCGATTTGAGTAAATTTTTGTCAGATAATTTTGTTTAATAATTTGTTTCCAATAGACGTAGCTGATTGTTCCAGTACTAAATGAGGTCTTGAAGAGGAGGTGGAGGTGGGACAGGATGAACATTCAAGTAAATATGACATAGTTTAGAAGGCACAGCCCATTCGTATTGCGTCCCCAACTCACTCACCATACCCCATTTAGCCAAGTTAGGTTCACTCGCATCGGCCCACCTGTATCCTTAATCTATTAACGTATTTCCAAACTGGCCAAGTTAGGTTGTTTAGGGGGGTTACATCTTATAGTGTTCCTTCTGTTTAATACCTGCATTGTGCGTGAAGCTTTCCCCCGTCGAATTACGAAAGTTTCGGCAAAACTTATAGGAAAAAGTTTCACAAAGAGCAGATGTTCAGACACCCCGTACGCGTATTAATAACTTGTATATTGAGGGAAGGTAGCAAATTCAATATAGAAAAATCTTTTAGCCATGGAGCTACTACTTCTGGTAAAGGAATTTGTTGGACGAAAATGTTCAATTCGAAGTTTTTAAAAAACAATTCGAATGAAATCATATTGTATTCGATGTTTTTGCGTAAGGCCGTAAGCAATATGCTGTTATTATAATGCAATCTCCTCTTTACCAGAAAAACATGGACATGCCAAAAATAAATAGTTATTATAAGTTTTCATAGTTTTTTTTTACATTTCTTTCGATTGATTTATTTACACAGTGTCATGTAATAAGCCTTATATACACTTTTTCGAAACATTTACGAATCATAACACTATAGCTAGCTATTACAGTTTTTGCGTCTTCCTGTTGCTGTGGTTTACCAGTTATATCTTCTAAAATGGTTTTCAACCACGATCTACAACCAAGAATAAGTTCAAAATCTGTACAATTTTATGTAAATTATCACATTTATCACACATTGGGAGTATTTATTGATTTCTCGCGTCACGCTTCAATTTCACGCGCGTGTCGAGCCGTTTCCAATGGTAACTCTGTAGGTAGTTCCTGGTGTGTTAAAATACAATTGGTTAACATCAATTCCATGTACCTAACCATTGAATTTAGCTTTGATCGCTTAAGAAATACAATAATTCTTGAGTTAAGGCGGAACAAAATGGTCAATTTTGAAACAATTGGATATAGATATAGAAGGAAATGGGGGTGAAGAAATTAGTGCATCAGAGGAAGTTTGAAAGTAGCGCCAGTGACAAACACATGGCCTATAGGCATCTCACTTGCAAAAGTGGGATGGTGGCCAAACGCTTTACAATTATCAATAATAAAAAAATGTCATGATCAGGGTTGAAAGTCATGTAACGAGAAGAGCGTTAGGTATGAATGTAGATGGATAAATAAGTAAAGGAAGCCAAAGAAAGATGGATGGACTGTATTTAAGATGACAAAGAAGGGAGTGCGGAGATGACGGCTAACAGACGAGAGTGGAAGAGGAAAAAATGTTGTACCGACCCTAGATAATGTGTGACAAGGGCAGGAAGATGATATCCTAATATAGAAGGAAAAGGGGAGACATTAAGAGGTTTTTAGCAGGAACGCTGAAATACTCCAACAAGGAACCATTATAGTTTTGCAAAATCAGGCCGTCTTTCCGTCCGTTTTAGATCTGTATTAATATTATTCAGAACCGTCTAACTCTCAGAGCAATTGTACTATCCCGCTGAATGTTTTTAAAATTATGTTCTTGTTATGTTATGAATTTAAATTTTTGTGAAACAATTGCGTACCTTACATGTCAAGTGAGTTTGATTTCATTCATGATTCCCATAGAGTGGTATATCATTGGATAGTCTTTTAAAAATATTAGGATGTTTCTTCCAACACTGCGTCGTCCGGTTCGTGGTCGCCACTCGAAAACCTTTGTTCCCCAACGGTTATCGGTTCTGCGAGCTATATGGCCGGCCCACTGCCACTTCAACCTGCTAATTCTGAAAGCTATATCGGTGACCTTGGTTCTTCTACGGATTTCCTCATTTCGGATTCTATCACGCAGCGAAACTCCGAGCATAGCTCTCTCCATAGCCCGTTGAGCGACTTTGAGCTTGTGTATGAGGCCAATAGTTAGCGACCAAGTCTCAGTGCCATATGTCATCACTGGCAACACGCACTGATTGTAGACTTTCGTCTTGAGGCTCTGCGGTATCTGTGACGAGAAGATATGACGAAGTTTCCCAAACGCTGCCCATCCGAGTTGGATTCGTCGGTTGACCTCTTTGTTAAAGTTGGACCTACCTAGTTGAATCGTCTGACCCAAATAGAAATAGTGATCTACAACTTGAATGGTATCGTTCCCAACATTTACCGGTATGGGTGCGACATGAGCATTGGACATGATATTTGTCTTGTCCATGTTCATTTTAAGACCCACCTGTTGGGAGACGGTACTGAGGTCTCTTTGCATTGCGCCAAGGTCCTCTAGCGATTCTGCCATTATGACTATATCATCGGCGAATCGAAGCTATAATCAATAATTGGGTCCGTCTAATCATTTATATCCTTTTTCGTAGGCATTCATCAGCTATAAGCCGCTGCCTCTGAAAACACTACAATCTGAAGGTAAAATCGATTAAAACATCTGATTATGCATCAAATTGCTAATGTCAACCTGTCTGCAAAACTATACCGGTTGGATTTACCTACCAGTTATTTTTATAGTTTATTATAAATCTCGATTAATTTATTAATGTAGGTATGTAATCGATCGATCTTAAAGATCGATAATAAGACAGAATACTAATTTGACACTAATATAGGAATCGGAGTCGTGAATGACTGACTGACATATAAAAACATGCAATGGTTCTCCTCAACGGCTAACGTTAGGACGGCCATGTTAAAAAGCTGCATTTTATTCATGTACCACGCGAGCAAAACTGCGAGCGTCAGCTAGTTCGCACTAAAGGAGAAATTGTTTTCTTGGTTTGTTCTTGATCTGCCCGCAAAATATGGACCAGATAGTTGATGTACCGATATGGCTTACATATCATGAAAATAAACTATATAAATAAGTTATATGTAAATAGATTTTGGGGGAACGGTACTGCCCCCTCCAAGACGAGCCAAACAAAACAATGAGGGCACTACCATACCTTATTTCGAAGCGTATATTTTCGGACCCTCATAACTTGAATCTGGATAATGCTGGAGAGCTCATTTGTATTTTACGTGTAAACCAGTAGTATATTCTTATAAGCGGCGAACCTGTCACGTATGGAATGCAAACTACAGCAAAATGTGGCCATGTGCCAAATGTAATGTTTGGGACGTGCCTCTGACCTCCCATAGACATCTTCAAGAATGTGAGCGACTCGCGATCTGATGGAAAGTTTATGTTCGACCATGCTCTGCGATTTGTCGCGAGCCTCTGAATTTTTTTCACTGACCAACCCAGCCTGTATCATTATTAAATTTGTTCTTTGGTCAGCCCGTTCCTCTTTCCATGCAATTGGATGCAACTATGATTAAATACATTTTGCTCATTGTGTACCCTAAGTACTTTTCTATGCTTAGATCTGTTTTTATATTACCTACCTATTATGTTTTTATCTTACCTACCTATGAACATTAGTCTTATATTGTATAGTACACTAGCTTGCGTACGCGGCTTCGCTCGCGTGGTACCTAGATAAAAAGTAGCCTATGCTATTCTGGGAAAACAACTCTATACCTATATTCCAAGTTTCATGGAAATCGGTTGAGCCGTTACGGTGTGACTGAACAACAAAAATTCAAACATCCAAATATCCTCAAAAACTTTCGCTTTTATAATATTTGTAGTATAGGATTTATACATTTTTTTTTGTTGCAATTTAATAATTATTCAATGTTAATAAATTTTATCAATTTGTTTAAATGTTCGTAATTTTGAAGAATTAACTTAAGTATTCCGTTTTTTTTTTTATTTGTATTCATTTGAATCGATGGTCACATTATAATTAATAAGTCATTTTTAATTTTGTTGATCAGAATTGTCAATCACATGATTAGCAGCAAGGTCCAGATATCAAGGCGAAATTTCATCATTAAATACGTTTTCAGAATAGTATTGTTTTAAACTATTTAAATTATAATTAAGGTCGGGTTTTCATCATCGCTTCAACCGCAACCTTAAGTTAAAATATCTTGTTTCAAATTTCCGGTGCAGGTGACATACTCATCATCATCATCATCAGCCTGTAGAAGTCTACTGCTAGACAAAGGCTTCCCCCAAAGAGTGCTATGACGAACGGTCTTGAGCTTTTTCCATCCACCCACTTCCCCTAACCATCACAACGATGTCGGTCTATTGGGTAGGCGGTCTTCCAACACTGCGACCCTCGGTCGGCCCATGATCTGCAAATATTTGTCCCGGGTCTGGGTGTTGTGGTACCATGGTACTCCTAGTTTCTTATAACCACGACACAGGGAATTCTAGTGTGGTGTGAGGACTATGTATGTGACTGTTGGGTATTATTATTATTTAATTAAACTGTTTTCCTAGTCTTTCTTATGATTTTATTGAGAAAAACACTTTGATTTTATAAAGCATAGGTATGATTCTATATACCAGAACCATTTATATCTAAATATTTGCTATCCTTGTAAAGGACTTATTCTAATTTACTATTGGAACACCTCAATGTCATTCATGTTGGTATTGACTACTGATATTATTTTGTTGCTAGACAAATAAAGAAATATTTGTTTTATATGCTAATAGCTGAAGCTTTATTTGTTGATGTATTTAAATTTATTTCAATTTGTAGTACCATTATAGTAATACAAGTTGATTTTTTTAACAAAAAATCTAATTGCCCGAACTTTTTCAAATTAGATGTTTTTGGATTATTTATCATCTCTTTAACTAATTATTATGGATGTCGGATGTCGTAAGAGGCGACTAAGGGAAAAAAGCTAGGGGATGGGCAGCAACGTCCCTCATTTCAACAACGATAGCTCTAACTGCGCTCGCCAACCCGCATGCCCAGCGTGGTGAGTATGGGCAAATCCCCCCACATGATAAGGAGTTTGCTCTGTCTGTGGGGGAGGCCATGTTCAGCAGTGGACGTCGAACGGCTGAAATGATGATGATGATGAACTTATTATTAAACGTATTAAAAGTCGGCGTCAACATAAATACCTAGACCTACGAACCTGCTGAATAAATGAGTTTGAACAGATTTGACACCAAAACAGCAGATTGAAAAAACTCTATGCAAAAATAGAGTTTCTTCAATGAAATATGTCGAATTTCCAAAAGATGGTTCAGGGCCGTCATACAACATATTGTGCCATCTTTGATTCCTGCTGCGGGAGATATGGACTTGGACTTCTTATGGACTTCGGTTATTTATCACAGTACTGTGATACATCTAAATGGTAGTCAAGTTTAGCCCTTGACCGACGGCTTACCTCGGAGGAGTTATGTTTGCATGGTTTGCAAATATCTTATTTGTTTCTGGTCTGGGTGTTGTGGTACCATGGTAGTCGTAGTTTCTGTTACCCACGATACAGGGAATCCTTGTATGGGGTCAGGACTATGTACGAGTATGTGTTTGTTAGGTGTGTGTTATTATAATTATCTATTTAATAACACACACCCAACAAACACACAAGAGTATTTATATAGTATATTCGGCGGTCCGACGTCCTTCGTGGCTTACCCGACATTGACCGCGCGCGTGTGATCAAGAGAGAACAAGTGGTACTAAGAACGGACCCATATCCTGTCTGACTACTATCCGGCTGAACTACGCTTCAGTCATGCCACATTACAATCTTGGCCACCAGACATCGCTGTCACTGTGTACATTCATCTACCGTCATACTGTCTAGCCAAATAACTCACACTCAACCTTGATTCTCAATTTAAAAGACGTAAAAATAGTGGGTTTCTCCAATTATCTCATTTTAATTACCTACTTTTTTTCCTGCAGTTTTTTGTATGCGGGCAATATTTTAAGTAATAATCACACGACGCTTTAGCGAAGCAATGAAACGCAACAAACTGGATATGTCTAAGAGTTGCAGCAATTTCCTTCGTCATCCGTCAAAGGACGCTGCTAATAGGCAACCCATCTCCCCCATTGATTACCAAAGCGACCGGTCTTTTTTTTATACAACTGAGGTGGCAAACTTGCACACGGCCCACCTGTTGGTAAGCGGTTACCGTAGCCTACGAACGCTTGCATTACCAGAGGCATCATACACGCGCTGCCGACCCCGAACCCCCTAAAGAGCCTCCGATCTTGTGCTGCCTGCATCCAACGGCAATTGAAATCGTTTTGTTAATCATTTTTAAATTTCTCGTGGTGTAGCTAACTTAATCGTTCTTAAAAGATCAGCTTTAGTTTACCAAATTGGTGACCGCTAGTGGCATTTACTGCTAAGCGCTTATTGGTTGGCACGTTAATATGTCGGTTCCTGTTATACATTTCGCTAAGCCACGATAAAGGAATTCGGGACTCCCTTCACCAATTTAGGTACCACCGGCTCAAGTGAACTTAATTTATGATTGCTTATTAATTTATTACATATTTTCCTTAAACTGCACTCTATGACACAGTCAGGGTCAATATTTTTGGAGAGGTCGTTTATGTTAAATCTCCTGCAATTGCCCCAAATGTGGCAATTTCAATCGCCCGCTTAAGAACACCACCTTCTTCCAACTATCGAGATGATGACGGGAGCAGGTCGATGTAACGTCTTCAAGTGTCATAGAACTCACAGAAATGAATCACATGACACTTCACAGACAGTTAGAAATAAATATTATTTCTTTCTATCATCAGGACTGTTAAAATATTTATAGATTTTCATTAAAATTTTCTATTCTACAATGGAATCAGCCATCACTTTCCGACTATGGAATCAGATCTTTCAGGAAGTACGCAAGGACACTAGGTATTCTGAAGAAACTCTTAGTTTTTTGATGCCACCCCCTGAGAGGTAGGCAGAGATCACTGCTTTCCACTTACTACGATCCTGACATACGTCTTTTGCTTCATTCACCCTCACTCAAAGGATGATAAAGTAAAATCATTATCATCATCATCATCAGCCTGTAGAAGTCCACTGCTGGACATAGGCCTCCCCCAAAGAGTTCCACGACGAACGGTTTTGACCCTTCTCCATCCACCGACTTCCCGCAACCTTCAATGTCGTCGGTCCATCGGGTGAGGGCCCTTCCAACACTGCGTCGCCCGGTTCGTGGTAAAAGTAAAAAAGGTAGCACAATTTATTTTCAATTGGAAGCCCAGACAACCTTACATCGTCCATCAAGCAAGCCCAAATCAGTGTCTATGTATTTCCAATGACTGTAGAATCAATTGGCTGGGATTGAAATTGGCTCTTATTAGCCATAACTAATGATAATATTGACCACTAGCTTGTGCCCCCGGCTTTGTTCGCGTGACATCTTCAGATATTTTGATATTTATGGTCTAACAAATAATCATATTCACGTTTTGACAGTTAGGGTGCTGCCAGTTTTTGAAGAAAATGTAATAGTGAAGTAATAAAATAAACAGCTGATCTGATGAATCGAAATGATAGAGTCAGTTCATTCGTTCACTAATCGTAGCGAATCACGAGTGAGAAGTCTGTCAACGCTTAACTCGATCGTTCGTCGCGTTATTTTCGGGAGGCCGCGGTGAGCGGGCATCACAATTTGTGCTAAGCCACTTAATTAAAGGGATTAAATGATACTATCACCCACCAACCCGCACTGGACCAGCGTGGTGGGTCTATGGTCCAACCCCCCCAATATGATAGGTACAATTACGAGACGGCCCCCAGTCCCCGACAGCTCCGCTATTCCTGACTTAGAAGGTTGGGGGAAGTCGGTGGATGGAAAAGGCTCAAGACCGTTCGTCATGGAACTCTTTGGGGGAGGCCTATGTTCAGCAGTGGACTTCATCAGGCTGATGATGATGATGATGATGAATGATACTAAAATGAGCTAATCAGTTCGCAATGTATTTATTGATGTGATCTGTTACAGCGCTGATGGACTGAATGTGGCGTATTATTAAGCGTTTTGACATAAGAGAAATGTCAAATCGTGGATCTAATTATTTGTTAGGCTATGAACTATTGATAACTAGCTTCCACCCGCGGCTTGGCTCGCGTGGTACCTAGCCTATATGCTATTCTAGATAAAGAACTTTATCTATTCCAAGTTTTAACGAAATCGGTTGAGCCGTTACGGCGTGATTTAACAACAAACATCCAAATATCCTCACAAACTTTCGCATTTATAATATTAGTAGAATATTGTTCGAAGCTGTATCAGCACTTGACAGATTCACTCGTTCCAGATCGGAATCTACAGCGACTCAATTGATGATTGCCCAACAAGACCCCTCACTACCAAAAGTTACATGAACGCATGATACCATGAAGCATGGTCAAAATGTGTACAATATATAACTTCAGACCTTGATGTGCGTACAATTAATGTCAGTCACGAGCTATCAGTTAGCACGTTGTGTCACTGAAAAACCACTGATAAAATGTTAAAACATCGTACCTACCCGGTTTTGCCTGTGAACGAATATCTGCAATTGCGAACATATTACTTTTTTCGTTGTATCTCAAAAACCACATGGCCTTGTACAAAAATAAAAATCGTTTTTGAATTTATGAACAAAGCTGTTTCAAAAGAACCCACTTCACGTAGTTGTATTTTTACTTGAAGCCCCTTTTTTAACCCCCTATCTGAGATATATTTTTTTACCTATATCAAAACAAAATTCAAGTTTAGATTTTCGTTAATAGACAAATTTTGAGACGTAAAGTGTGATTGTATTGTATTGAAACCTAAACTGGTTTAATTCTGTTAACGACTGATAACAAGGCTGTTCAATACTGATAATATACCAGAATCGCGTGAATAATTCCGCTTGTTACGTAATGTGCGTGTTTCCTGGTTCTTTTTAGGGCGTTTTCGTGTACAATAATATCTAATACAATAGTAATACAATGATAATAAAACGGAATGCTGCTTCTAACATATGCTGAATGTAAAAAAAACTTATTGAGCAAGAGAGCTGTTGTAAGATTGGGAACGAATGAGAGTGAATGACTATGATGGGATATCGATATAGGAGAGACCGGGATTATGTAGTAAAGAGACAGAGAGGTACATAATAATACAATGATAATGTTTCAAGTTTCAAGTTTCAAAGTTTAATTATTGTTACAAAAGCTGAATGAACAAAAAAGTTACATATTATTCTTAGATAAAATCCTGTAAGTAGGAAGGTACCTTGACTGTTACAAAAATAAATGGGTTATAAAATATAAGAACACTAACTCCCACCCTAGGAATATCCTGTTTTGGGGGTAGTTAGTCTCTTTCGTCAAGTAGTGATGCCATTACAACAAAGCTGAGTACTTACGTTATGTAAGTGTGCAACAAATACTTAATGAAAGAAGCATGCTGCTTCTAACATATACTGAATGCAAATAAATTTAGTTAGAGCGAGGAAGCTGTTGTATGAATGGGAACGAATGGGGTTGAATGAATATAATGAGAGACCGATAAAAGAGGCACCGGAATTATTGAGTAAAGACAGAGGCCCGGCCACCACGGCTAATATTCCCAGTAACTGAAACTAAACTCGAGTCCAATATTAGCCCCTATAAACGCCAGTCGGCCTTAGATAACCACCAGCCTATCGGTAATAAGTCAAACACGTGAGAGGCCGCCTGCCAGACCAGTCAACTCACGAAATCCTCTTTAGCACAGACTTGTTAAAACACTAGTCTCTAACAAGAGAAACTTCTCGTGTTCATTGATAGAAAATTTAAACCTAAATTTGTAGATTCCGTTAGCGGTGACGTCACTGGCTTTCTTGCGAAGACGGTCATGTTCAGTTCCCGACCGCTTTTTCCGCTAAGCATCACATGTCGTAATTCATGCCTGACCCCATGCTATGATCCATGTGATTCTATTGAAAGAAAAAGTAAGGCATTATCACACCTATTCTAGATGATTTATACAGCGTCAGATGAAATTTTTAGTCATTTACAGGACGCTATAGTGCCTAAGACATTATTTAGATGGAGAAGGCATGCCCAGCACCTATACAATCCTCTCCGCCTAGTCAACCAATCAAAGTGGAGCTGCCCGAGCCGCGGGTTTCTTCACGACCGTGATTTGAACCTACAATCTATGGATCGAAAGTAGAGGTAAAATAATGGAAAATAATGTTCTGGAATTTGGTCTACGACTGCGTCTCGTCAATGATGTTAACGACCTGTCCCGCCTAGGGCCACGTGTGACTTTATAATTAGCACTAGACGCTGACCTGACTTGCCTTTACTTTATATTGACTAGTGCCGTGGTTGTTCTAGAGTTCTAGGTATTTTAAAGTTCGTTGATATTTAATTTTGCAAGTTGAAGTGGCAATGGGCAGGCCATATACAACACCACAACCGCTAGAGAATAAAGGTTTAAGAATAGCGGCCACGAACCGGGCACGTTAAATGCCATGCCATGTTAAATTTGCGGGAAGTCGGTGGAGGGGAAAGGCTCAAGACCATTCGTCATTTAACTCTTTGGGGGAGACCTATGTCCAGCAGTGGACATCTATAGGCTGATGATGATGAACAGTAATGAGGTCACAGTTTTCATTTTCGAAGACCAGAAACCAACGCCAAGAAATAAATGACGCAACAAAGAAAATACCTAACTTGCACAAGGGCAAATTTGGCACAGATCGAACTTAGCCAATCTTGTCATAGGTACTAACTATACGATAATATTGCCTAGTACGATAATAGAATGTTTATTTACATTAGAGAGAGGTCGGAAAACCCCGACGTCATTTTTATTGCAGATGCAGTCTGTACTAACTGTACTAAGATTTATAGCTATTTAAATTTATTTATCTGCATTAAATGTTTCAAACTGTATGTTGTGTTGCAATTCCTTTGGGCAGATTGCCATTTATTTGCCACCAATGTTGGAGACTAGTTTTCAAACAAAAAGTACCGAAACTCTAATGGATTTTAATTGGGTTATCTCTGAGAAAATAAACAAGGCAATAAATTACAATTGGCTAATGCAAAGTCATTAAAAATTCTGGGTCTTTTATCTCCTTCGCAAATGGCAACAGATTTTGCACCAAATCGAAAGAGCTACCTGGACCAATGACTTTTAACAGATTTAGATTGTCATCATCATTATCATCATTTCAGCCGTTCGACGTCCACTGCTGAACATGGCCTCCCCCACAGACAGAGAAAACTGCTTATCATGTGGGGGGATTTTCCCATACTCACCACGCTGGGCATGCGGGTTGGCGAGCGCAGATAGAGCTATCGTTGTTAAAATGAGGGACGCTGCTGCCCATCCCCTAGCTTTTTTCCCTTAGTCGCATCTTACGACATCCACGGATAGGTAGATATGGAGGGGCTTATTCTTCAGCCGGGGCCACCACGGCCATCATCATCATCAGTAATTAAATATGCTAATACCGAAAACCGGCCCCGTCCGAAAACCAGCGCCGCACCGTACCTGCCTAGATTTCGTGCAGCTTTATGCTGAGACGGGACCCAATTGCCCCAATTAACACATACATAACATACTAACCTTGGAAGTTGGTCCAAAAAAAAGTACAGGTGACTAAGAAAGAACCAGTGACACGACAAGCAACCAAGCAAAGATAAGCTGCCAAAAATAGTTGCACTAGTAGTATGCATAGCAAGTGAATCAGAACGGTTACTCGCAGCAATCAAAATGATGTCATGTACTGGTGTAGCCAGTGCGTCAACGGAATGGAATGAACTAGACTTACCTAAATCCGTTCACCACACTCGTTCTTTAACAATCCTCTTCGGCTTTACCAATGACCCAAATAGTTCTCAAGACTCTCAGTCTCTCAACTTCAAACTTTAGGTTTGCAAAGGTACCTTTTTAGGGATTCATGTGATAAAGGAGAAATTTAAATACTTAGATTTGGCGTGATGTCAAAACAGGCTAAAATAGTTCGCTAGAATTTTTAATCCAATTTGTTGTTTGCTTGCTTGTCGTGTAACTGATTCTTTCTTGGTCATCCTGTATTAGGTCAGTGACCAGCTGGACCAGGATGGTGACCCTGTAAAGGACCTTCTATTCGGAAATTTTCCGAATAGAAAATCCATTGGTGCGCGACCACCGGGATTCGAACCCACGACCTGTGGATCGGAAGGCGAGGCCACTACCCCCACTCCACCAGTGCCAAATCCACCTGTACTAGGGTAACCTTCCAGTTAAGATCAAATCGCCCTTCAATGTAAAGTGAGCTTTATTAGCACGTGTTTAAGATCTATGGGACGGAAAACTATTTAAGTAATAATTTACCCGGAAGTTTGTCGCAAAAAAAAACGTGATGAAAATTGTACGTCCCAAACCAACCCAAGGTGAGACATGTGCCCGAGTGGACCCTGTAACAGCCACACTCGACCGCTTTCACCATCATTCACAAGGCCTCTTAGGTCATTTTTTTATTTTTTTTATTTTCTTTATGTGGCTATAGTGTCCTATACTAACTGGCCTATTGTTTTCGCCACTTGTTACTTTTGGAGCTACTACACTAAGGTCATGATCAATGACCTAATGTAGGATGACCAATAAAGAACCACCCGTAAATATAGCTCATAGATAATGCCTATTTCTGCCAGCGGACATTAACGGCTTCCGGCTTGAAGGGCAGCACCGCTGGTAAAATTACGGCCAAGTGAGAGTTACGACTTCCTCGTACCGAATATGATGAACACCGTCTATCGTGCCACTACTGCTTCATACGTCACCTTAAAAAATACCTTAGAAAGTCTGAATAATCAAGTTTTATTGGCAGTGGACAGGCCATATCGCTCGCGGAACCGACAACCGTTGGCGAATAAAGGTTCTCAAATGGCGACCACGAACCGGGCGACGCAGTGTTGGACGGCGCCCCGAAGGTGGCCACTGCCGCCTCAATTTGCTAATTCTGAAGCTGTATTCAAACGGCGATATCCTTGATTCTTGCCAAAATTCGTTTCAAAACGAACCTTACTGAATAAAACTGAATAAAGTCAATTTCGAGTTTGACATTTGAGGGAGTGTGATACAACTCAACGATATCGCAGGCTCCTAAAACTCATGGGATCATTTAAAAAAAAGTAGATCTTATCGCACGCCGTTTAAACACGGCTTTAAGCCATCTATGGTTACAGAGAAGTAACATTACACTGTTAATTTGACAATTTCGTGTTTGAACGTAAATTTCAAAATTTACTATAACATGTTTAAACATTGTCTCACGAGGTGTGTTGTCCTCAAATACTATCCAACTAGAGGAAAGCCCGCGACTCGGTTCGCGTGACATCCATACTATACAAATATTATAAATGCGAAAGTACCTAACTCTGTTTGTATAGCTTATTGAAATCGCACGGGTGTATATCTTTTTTCATTTTATTCCCGACGTTTCGACTGTTGTCTGTTTGATTGTAACCATTTCAAAACTAAATTAGCTGAAAGGACAGTAATTAAATTTGGCAAGGAGATAGATTATATCCTGGGGAGGACATAGGCTTGCCTCAAAAAATAATATTGAAATAGGGGTTGAATACAATCTGGGCAATCCATAATTCCTCAAGTTAGGGATCTTAAAATGCATATATAGGCTTCTGGTAATAAATAAATAAATACGTGTTTCAGCATTTTTGCAAAATCATCCCTAAAGGGGCAAAGTATGGTTCAAATTATGAGGTATCATATAAATGCGGGTCAGCTAGCTTATCAAATACAAACCGCATACAGTCCAAAAGATTGAATTATGTACCTACTAGGATTACTTTCTTAAATCGCTAGTGCACGAAAGGAACCTCTAAGAGGCGCACTTTAATCCATTCACTACACTGATTCTTTCACCTGCGGTCATAGGCCCTTTTAAAAGCCTTCGATAAACAGTACACCAACCGTATCCTAGCGCTAAATAAGACCAACCTTCGCATTATTGTTAGAGCCTTAACTGGACACTGTTGTCTTAATAAGCACATGTTCAAACTAAGGCTATGCGACACACAAACCTGCAGGCTATGCAAGGAGGCGGACGAAACGCCTCTACACCTGCTAGGTGAGTGCGGAGCACTTATGCTCAAACGTAGCATCCATTTGGGAAAGCACATCGTCAGCCAAATGGAGCTAAAGCAACTCACTCCAAAGAAAATCCTTCAGTTTTTAACAGCTGCTGGGCTTTGCGGTGAACTTTAAAGGTCCTGTAAAGGGGCTCCACAAATAAAGTGGCGATCACAATAGGCCAGTTGTGGCCGCAGTGACACAATAGCCGCAAAAACTAAATAAAAAAAATAAAAATAAAAAATAGGCCCTTTTCAGGTCCAACATAGCTCAAACTGCTTACTGACCTAATACAGGATGACCAGGGGTGCTATTGCTTGAGCAAAATGGCAATGAAGATCGTAACTTTGAGGGTTATTTTAACAATCTTAGCGACATCCAAAACGCTTCAATGGATTCATGGGGCTAACTTCACGATCATAAAATCTCCATAAAATCTTTTTATTCGAAACCTTTCGGATTTAGCTATTATTGACAAAATCATCCTCAAAGTTGCGATCTTCATTCCCATTTCGCTTACGCAATAGCACCCCTGGTTGAATAAGTGACACGGCAAGCAAGCATAGATCGCTAAACTATGACAAAAATTGTATTCAAATTGAATCTAACTAATGTTATAAACAAGAGGCCCCAATATTCAACTGTACGCAGTGCGCACGCAAGATATCGTACAAATAAGGTATTTGACAAAGTAAACAATGAATTAAATTTCAAACGTGTTCTGTGCGAGACTCGCGAGTATTCATCTCATTGCCTAAAATATACCTACTTCGGTGCCAGCGACCTGTGCGAAGGCTACGCGTACAGTCAGAATCAAACGAATATTAGTCTCACTTACAAAAATATCGTGTATTGTTAGACAGTAGCTTCCACCGGCTTCGTTCGCGTGGTACCTACATAAAAAGTAGCCTATATGCTATTCCAGACTATAATCTATCTCTGTACCAAATTTCATCCAAATCCGTTCGGCCGTTTAGCCGTGATCGAACCACAAACATCCAAACATCTAAACATCCAAACACCCTCCCAAACTTTCGCATTTATAATATTAGTAGGATTTGGACAGGCCTCATAGCTCAGTTAGTAGTAACTCTGCCTTCTGCGCTAGAGGTCGCGGGTTCGATTCCCGCACTGGACAAACATTTGTGACTAACACAGATGTTTGTTCTGTGTCTGGGTGTTAAATATATATCTATTATGTATATCAGTCTCCGGTACCCATAGTACAGGCTATGCCTAGTTTGGGATCAGTTGACCGTGTGTAATATGTCCGGAATATTTATTTATTTTACTAATATTATAGGAATATATAATAGGGAAAAAGGGTTTTACTCACTTCTAAATAATGCCGATGAGAGCACCGTCCGTGTTTCGATTCGTCTCGTGAATCTTCATCTGGCGAGTATGATCTACAGCGCGCTCCATCCCTCTCGCACTCGCGTCTCAGATATAAAGCTGTGCGAACCGGATAAAGACGAAACTTACAATGCAAATGTACTTTGCCCGCTGAGTGTACCAGTCTGCGCGTTATATAACGCGAGGCAGACAAACTCGGCCAAGCAAGGAGGTGCTTTAGGACCACTACTTTTAACATTATTTTGGGCCCCGTGGGACTTTTTTCATGAGAAACACAATTTCTAGGCGAAATATATTATAAGGGTTCCGTACCTCATTTGAAAAAACGGAACCCTTATAGGATCACTTTGTTGTCCGTCTGTCTGTCTGTGTGTCCGTCTGTCAAGACCCTTTTTCTCAGAAACGGCTAAAGGTACCAACTTGAAATTAATACCACCTATTAAGGTCTGTGCCGTATAAAAATCAAAGCTCTAGCTTAATGCATTATAAAGATATGATAATGAATGTATAATTTGTGTATGGAAATGGCAAAAATCAAAAACCTCTAGGGCACTTCCAGCTATCTCACAGTTCTGAAATTTGGAATGCTAGGAGCTTTTGTAACACAAGTAATGGGAAAAGTCTGAAATTGAGGAATTTCGAAGTTTTTCAGGAAACAAATTAATATTTGCGGTCAATGTCATACAATGTCTACGTGAGCGACCGCAAATATTAGTTTGTCAATTCCTACACTTAGAATTTTTATTAATTTTTATAAATCCATTGGTGCACGACCGAGATTCGAACCCACGACCGATGGTACGGAAGCCTCAGGGCGCGAGTTCTCGCACTTGACCGTCTTTATTTTTTAAATATGAGAATCCAATGCGTTCTCCTCCTCCAGTGTTACTGATTCGACCCCAAAACATCCGAATTATTGCAGAATTATGACATGAAAAATTTTCAATGACCAATTACGAGTTTGCAAGCCGTAGAACAAAGTCGTTGCCAATTGGGTGAATAATAAGTAGTCCCTTTCGGGATAGTGTACATATTATGAATGACCTTGTATAGGACCAGACTAGAATGACCCAGGTTTAGGTTGAGCTTAAACCTCGTTTTATAAAAAGGCCGCTTAAATTTACATTGGCTATAAGAATGTGAATCACAGTATCGTAAGAATCGTAAGTGGTGTAGACGACGGGTTCCTGTCAGACCATCCGCCTACAAGGTGCTCTTACACGGGCAATCGAAATTACTCCGTTTTGAGCAAAGCCAGGAAATTTTGTTGAGTACGAGCAGTTAATGTCACAATACCTGATGATTCAAAATTAGTTATGAGGAATATAAAAACAGCGAAAACAGCTGATTTGAAAAAGTTCGGGAAAACTACTCGTATTTAGAAAATGTTGGTATTTTTTACACTAATTTCCTTTCTTTTTGTTGATAGAATACTTAAGCTGGAATAATCTCCAAAGGGGCTTCCTTTGGAGATGGTATAGTCATATTATAATCACCCAGTATTATTCACTGAATCAGTTAGGTTTATTTTTTAATAACCTAGAAAAGTCTCCAATTGCAAAGGAAAGAAAGGAAAATTTTATTTAAACACAGTTACAATTGCGATTTAGTCGCTTCGACACTGCGGCGCGGATCCAATGTCACTGGGCAATTAATCGCTTAATAATTTGCCCGTGTAGGACCCTATAAACCATAGTTTACTGACCGCAATATGAATCACTGCCAACACCCACTACGTTTTTTTTGGACATGACTTGTACTGCGCTATTTATCTGGCACTAGCCCCTGTCCGTGGCTTTGCTCACGTCTTAAAAGTACCTTGAAGATAACGGTATGTTTATTCTAAATTTCAAGCAAATTGGTTCAGTGTTATAGTGTGACTTAACCTCAAAAATATTCAAACGCCAGGGTATGATATTTTTTTTACCCGGTAACGTGCCAGTGGGGTTATGTTTATCGCGCGTATCTTTATATGTAAGTGGCAAAAAATTTGATGGAAGCCTGGTTAGGTTTTGATGTTAAGGGTACCTACCTATCATTAGAATCGTCTTGAACCGTACGGTGCTAAATGCTACAAATAATATCAATGTTTTGAAATGTAAATATTTTCTTTGTAGCTTAAATACCATATGCCCTAGAATTAAAATAAAAATCGTTTAAGAGTGAATTAACTCTTTAATATGACAACCCATTTCATGTACCTATAAGTAGGTATAACTTTTTTTATACTTACTCCTTATTGGACCCTTAAGATATAGATCTTAACAACCTCTTGGCCGATTTAGCTCACACTCTTACCAGCAAACTAAATTCCATGCAGATCGGATCGACAGTTAACATTATAACATCAAACAAACAACGATTCGTCGAAGTTGTTTGAGAGACTTTCGCTCGCTGAAACAATATAGAAACGCGTCTCTTACCTATTTGACTGGCCTCATAGCTCAATTGGTAGTAACTCTGCCTTCTGCGCTAGAGGTCGCGGGTTCGATTCCCGCACTGGACAAACATTTGTGACAAACACAGATGTTTGTTCTGTGTCTGGGTGTTAAATATACATCTATTATGTATATCAGTCTCACCAGAGACTACCAACCCATAGTACAGGCTATGCCTAGTTTAGGACCAGTTGACCGTGTGTGATTATAACAAAAAAAAAAAACGGTTAAAAAAAGTACGCGCGGGCCAAACCGCAGACAACAGCCATTCCTACCTAACTACTATTTAAATGTTAAGGCGGGGTTTTGACTGGTCATTCATGTAATAGCTCCGATATTAAGAAACGGTTTACTACTTCACATAGTTAATAGCTCAGTCTCACGGTGTTTTTGTACACTTAAAAAAGCCCAAATTAAATGCTCATGACTTTGGATTTCAAACTAGTCAGTTTGTGTGATCTAACAAGTTTTTGGCGACCTTTGTAACGTGGCGGGCGATTGACTAGAAATGATGACGATGATGAGGGAGTTGCGTGCCCATTCCATTGCTGGCCTCATAGCTCAGTTGGTAGTAACTCTGCCTTCTGCGCTAGAGGTCGCGGGTTCGATTCCCGCACTGGGCAAAACATTTGTGACTGACGCAGATGTTTGTTCTGTGTCTGGGTGTTAAATATATATCTATTATGTATATCACTCTCTGGTACCCATAGTACAGGCTATGCCTAGTTTGGGATCAGTTGACCGTGTGAATATGTTCGGAATATTTATTTATTTTATTGTACTATGGTACATTGAAAGAAAATTTGTTTGACCCACAACGCAGTAGGTAAGTAGTTAGGCAGTTAGGTACAAAGAAAACATCCTAGGTAATCCTATCGTATTAATATTATAAATGCGAAAGTTTGTGAGGATGTTTGTTATTCAATCACGCCGTAACGGCCCAACCGATTTCTTTGAAACATGGAATAGATAAAGTTCTGTACCTAGAATAGTATATAGGCTACTTTTTATGTAGGTACCACGCGAGCGAAGCCGCGGGCAGAAGTTAGTACCTACTTAATAAAAACACACAAAAGAAAATATAAAATACAAAAAAACATAATATGGGTAGGTGGTAGGCTAAGTACGTATGCGTTGTGTGTAGCAAATGAGTCCCGTCTCAGCATATAGCTGCACTGAATCTAGATATACATCATCATCATCAGCCTGTGAAGTCCACTGCTGGACTTAGGCCTCTCTTAATGAGTTCAATCACGAAAGGTCTTAAGACTTTTCCATCCACCGACTTCTCGCAACTTTAACAATGTCGGGTGTGGGGCCGTCTTACACGTCGCCGGCATCGCCCGGTTCGTGGTCGCCATTCGAGAACCTTTATTCCCAACGGTTGGTTCTGCGAGCAATATGGCCAACCCACTGCCACTTCAACTTCCAAATTCTGAAAGCTTACAGCATATTATCACAACAAGTAATCTCGTATCGTAGCTTGGCTACTCGATTTTAATAGATCAGCTATGTTGAGCAACCTTCAGCGCGGTCACCAACTAGATGGGTGACCGCTGCTAAGATTAACAGCTGAGTTTATAAAATTCGTCAAGCCACGAAAAGCGGAGGCCTTCTCAAAGCCTACAAATCCCATTACCAGAGTTGGCCACTAGCTAATACAAAGTAACATACTTTTTATGACTCTGATTGTTTCACCAACACTCACAAGGCCTATTTCACCTCAAACTTGTTACTGATCTTAAATAAATAAATATTCCGGACATATCACACACGGTCAACTGATCCCAAACTAGGCATAGCCTGTAGAGATACCTTCTGGTACCCATGTACCAGAAGGTATCTCAAGTTCTTCATCTGGGCTGCCCACATACCACATATACACAGATGGAGCCAAACAGAAAACGGGGGTGGGCTGTGGCTTTTACTGCCCTGAAACAGGACTCTATAAGGCTCAGCCACTCAACACAACCACCACGGCTTTACAAGCCGAAACTATATGTCTACATCTGGCGGCCAAAGATATACTGACATCATTAAAGTCTGTGCCGGAAACAGGGAAAGCTCTAGCATGCACACAACAACTTATCTTCACAACAGATAGTGCTGCACTTATAAATGCTCTTCAAAGACCAGACACCAGGTCCAAATCGATACTGGAATGTCATAATGCACTCCAACAACTAAGTGTGAATCATAGAGTGCTCATCAAATGGACAAAGAGTCATAGCAAAAACCTGGGCAACAAGAGGGCTGACGTCCTGGCAAAAGAAGGAGCATAACTTGTTCCTACAGAAGCGGACAAGAGCCTATCAAATCCACCAACGGCGGAAATCAAAAACAGACTGAGAGAACACTTTGAAAAAGAGCACCAGAAGCTCTGGGAAAGCAGAAAGGACTGTAAGCAGGCGAAAGTCATGCTCCCGGGAGCATGACTTTCGCCTGCCTGCCCAGACAAGAAGTCCACCAACACCATAATAAAGATGAAACGCGAGGACCTGCGAATGTTGGTGGGCATCATCACAGGTCACTGTGAATTAAACCATCACCTGTACAAGACAGGGGCTACTGACAGCGGATTATGTCGGGGCTGCCTACAGAGAGAAGAAACAGTAGAGCACGTAATTTTGCACTGTACAGCCACGGAAGAGGCCAGGGCCACATCGGGTCTGCGGGCCGTGATCGTAAGCGGCTCCCAGATACCGCTGCATTCAGGGATACTGAGAGAATGTTACCAACGACCCAAAGTCCTGCTTCGCTATTTTAAGGAGCTGGGCTGGCTGGGGTAGGGTTAGCATAGGGGGACAACGCACAAAACACCCCACAGCGGGAAGTCAGTGCAGGTCTAACCACCCCCGATTAGAATTAGAATTAGAATTATGGGTACCAGAGACTGATATACATAATAGATAAATATTTAACACCCATGCACAGCACAAACATCTGTGTAGTCACAAATGTTTGTCCAGTGCGAGAATCGAACCCACAATCTGTAGAGCAGAAGGCAGAGTTACTACCAACTGAGCTGTGAGGCCAGTCAGAGAAATTTAATGCAGTATGTCCAAGACAACGAGTGGATTGACAAACAAATTAATCAACTGTTAATATGTAAAAATAATAGATTTGTGGTGGCCCCGGCTGAATAATTTTTAACTGTGGATGTCTTAAGGCGACTAAGGGATAAAAGCTAGGAGATGGGCAGCAGCATTCTTCATTAACAACAATACCTTTATCTGCGATCACCAACCCGCACACACCCAGCTTGGCAAGTGTGGGTAAATCCCCCAAAATATTTGTTTCAGAAAAACTAATGGGCGGCCTATGTTCACCACCTTGTATGACCAGGTGTGAGTAGTGCTTTGACACAGAATGCGAGGATCTAGCATGCTAGCTTACAAAAGTCTTGCATGCTACCAATAGGATGCTTGCATAAAGAGAAGGGTTTCCGGTGAAAAAGTTCAGTACGGATCAGTGCAGGTACACAACCCACATCAAATACATGTTAAAAGTAACCTAAGTACCTGTACTGGGTCATGCGAGTTTGTTAGTGTTCACCTACAGGTCATGATGATCACTACAAAATGATTTACCAGATCATTTTTGTAGGTTCATCTGCACCGATTAGTATCAAGCTGCATTGATGAGTCGGGACTGAAAAAACGATCTATTTATGTACCACCAAGGAAAGTTAACATGCGTTTCGTGTTGGTTCTTTCTTGGTCATTCCGCAGGTCAGAGAGCAGGTTCAGGTTTAGCGCATAATATACCAAGGACAGTGATTCTATTATTGTTACGGACACACTCAAACAGTTACACAGACTCTAGGAGCGTGTATCATTGTGGTGTTGTCACGGTCATTATTAACTTTATTAGGATGAAAGCCGTTAATTTACATTTTGTAGGTTAGGATACATCACCACTTTCGGATATAAAAATCACAATAAATACAGCTACTCCGCCGACCTATTGCACAATATCGAAGTATAATATCTTAGAGACTAAGAAAATGAGCAGAAAAGTAAAATTTAAGTGTATAAAGTTCCAAAAGAGGGGATGTAAAGTTGAGGTTAGAAAACAATGGCATAGTACATTGAAATTTTACTATATTACCTGCATGGAATCGGCGCTGATGATCTCCGAACCAAACTTTTGCGCTAATTCCACACCCAATTTCGTTTTCCCAGTCCCTGTGGCACCTAAAACTATCACCATAGGAAGTTTAGAGGAAATCACAGTCCGAAGAGCCATTGTTTTGCTCGATCGCACGAACTTCACTATTGTTTTGATTTTTGACGTTTTAGCTCGGTCGAAATAGTTCCGTTACACGCAAGAGGAAAATACGTTCCGTTATTTAAAAAAATCATGTCCCACTAGTTGTTTAACCCGAACAGACAGAACTCGCCGATCTTGAAATGTATGGTAAGAGTTAGTGCTTCGATGAAAATCGCATCTAAAGCTTATTTTAACAAAAATCCAATAATACTTAACTGAACTAGTTATTGACGTTACCTATATTGTTATTTATATTATTATCTAATGTTGATTTCTTTGTATCTTAAAAACCGTATTAAACTAGAATAAAAATCGTCTTCGAATGTAGGTAGATACCTATAAACAAAGCTGTCTAATATTATTCACTCCATGTAGAAAGTTTCTAATAGAAATCCTCTTCTGGAGCCGTATAGCAAGGAACCCCTTGGCCGATTTAACTATTTA
Source organism: Anticlea derivata (assembly GCA_947579855.1). Classification (NCBI taxonomy): domain Eukaryota; kingdom Metazoa; phylum Arthropoda; class Insecta; order Lepidoptera; family Geometridae; genus Anticlea; species Anticlea derivata. Next base: position 10,532,752 of record OX388270.1, read on the forward strand.
TTTTAACAAACCTGCCTGTAAATTATGATAGCCTGTTGACCTACTAAATTCCATGCAGATATAATAAGGGTTTGAAATGTCTGCTCTAACGAATAAACATACAAACATACAACGCCGATTATTTTATGTTGTTAGAGAGATCTTCGCTTGTTCGATCATTATTTACCTACCTACAAGATTACCTTTATGCATACATTTTATTTACTCCCAATTTTTTATTAATTAGCTTTTGCTTTAGTAAAAAATAAAGTAATGATGTAGTACGTAGGTACATGGACAAAAATATTATTTTCCAACAAGGTAAACTGAACGTACATGTAGCTTTGGTTTGAGACCTATGTTTGACATTCCTGCTTAGCCCATTGAGGATATAACTTTATGTCACGGCCTACGCTTTAACCTACCTACGAAGTACTACCTAGTAGGTGGTTAGGTACTATTATTTATTATATGGTACCTAGATGGTTGATTGATAAAATAGTAGGTAGGTAATCATCATTTCAGCCGTAGGATTTCCACTGCTGAACATTGACTCCTCACAGATTTCCAGAGCGAATTCCTATCATTTTGGGGATTTGCCCATACTTACCACGCTGAGCACGCGAGTTGGCGAGCCCCAGTTAGAGCTATCATTATTCTAAAAAATATATATTTACATCAGTATAAAGAAAATATTTTTTGATTACCTACTTCCTACCGTCTCTCGGTCTGTACTATCAGATCTACTAACGTTGTTAAATTGTTGTCGTCGTCTTCTTCTAAACTTACCATCACAAGTCACTTACAATACTCATGTACCTACCTAAGTGGCTCCTGGCACCTAGGTACCTCCTCAGGCACATCCTTTTGTTGCCGACTGTACGTTGATTAACTTTTTGGTACTAACCTGATAAGTTCTTGGTATAATAAATAAAAATAAAAAAAATAAAAAATACAGCCGGCTTGAGAACCTTCTCCTTTTTGAAGTCGGTTAAAAATATAATCTGACCTAGTGTTAAAAAGGCTATCCATTACCCATTAAGCGTTTTTCTTAGTGCAAATAAAAAAAAATGTTCTTGTCAGGGATGGGGAATAGTCGATGAAATTAAAAAAAACATCTATCTTTTTTTTAGTCGGATCAGTAAGAACTCGGGAAGCTAACCCCGCGTACCACACAGGTACATAATCACAGAATCTAACACTGATTTCACCCCATGTTACAACAAAAAGTATAAAAAATTATAATCAAACAACCAACAGCCCCCAAGATCTATACTAATCCAACAAGTATTTATTTATATGTAATGATTATCTTAATGTTCATACATTAATTAAGGAACAAAAACCAAAAAAACTTCTTTTTATATAATAGTATCCAAAAAAAATAGACGTGGTAAGTACACATGTCCTTAGATTAGAACGCCGCTTCAAAGATTGCAGGGTACAACTTTAATATTAGGCGGAATCTATTTTGCGCTCTGCATTCTCTGTAGCGGTGTCGGTCGCCGCCATCGGAACCCTTCGCATACCGTCAATCCAACATTATACAAAATATATTGTACACCCCGCAATTAGCATTCCTTTCCGACGACGGCTAGGTGGAAAATCCTTACTTATAACGGATACTATACAAAGAAAAAATAATAAAAATTAAACTATAAACATCACTTACAATCCCAACCTTATTTATAAAATGTACAAATAATCATGTGTGTAAAAACTTTTTTGCGCCTATTTTCATATTTTGGCAGTGGTGGAAATGTGCCTTGTCACAATTATGTGCAGTTTTGATTCACTATTACATATTATCTCGATTTGTCTGCCGATGTATAAAGCTGTCATTTCCTTACGATTAAACTTTTAACTACTGACTTTTTCTTATGTGAAAACTATTTTAAGACAGGTTATATATCACCAAGATAAAAAACCAATTTACATTTTGGATAACTAATATTATCTTTAAAGATATTTTATGTCAAGATAAGATAAACAAAAAAAATAAATGCAGGTACAACATTCGAGAATTCGTAACTCTCCAGTAAGAAACTAAACAATTACTAGAAAAAAAAACTCGTATAATAAAAAAATATCTTAAACAAGAACATACATCTAAGTTCTATCGCCTATTATTTACATTTTTATGTCTAGTGGAAGATAAACTGCGAATCTTTAACACGATAACTATATCTCCTCGTGTACTACTACTTAGAACAATGCTATATTATCCCTACATAATATTTCTCACAAAAAATATTTCTTGCAACTAATTCGAGTATAAACCTAATTTTCTATTTTCAAAGTTACATATAGCAAGGCACATTCCGCACACAATTAAAGCCTTCGAAGGTACAAAACTGCTGACCATGTGCTTGATAAAACATCAACTCCTGTTGTAAACCTGAACAGAAAAATAAAACAATATGGCGCCATTTTATCTTAATTAAACAAATCGAAAATTAATTAAAATAAACCGGGCCATGTTACTATCAAATACGAATAGAAGGTAAATCGGTTATTTTTATTTTTCATATCAGGTTAAATATTGATTAATCAATAACTATCGCGAGTACATCACTAACTTACTGCAATAATTAAAAAATATATCATAAAGAAAATGCAAAATTTACTATTCGTAGGTAGGTACTATGAGGAACTATGTCGTGGTTAATTTATTTTACACGTATTAGTTTTAGAGATTTTGATGTTGTTATCAAAATACACATTCTTTAAAATATATTCAGACGAAAAATTGTCACTGAGATTTATATTCACTGTCAACTGTGTATAAAATAAAAAATATATAATCACATGACCAATGACCAAACAATAAAGGTATGTAGGTACTAATGATACTATAATGAATATGCGATGATCGTACCAATAATTATGTAGCAATTTGATACGACCCTACTAGCAAGAGCGTGCATTAATTCTAAGCAGAGCGCGCCAGATTGTGAAGGAAACTGTCGATAGATACCGGTATCGTATCAATACTCGCGAGTCCCATCTCTTGCTAATAGAGTAGTGCTGAAATGGCGACGTATACATAATAATCATTAAATTTATAGTAATGAATTTTCACGAATTATTTCATAACGTAAGCTTGCATTTCATGATCGCGTAGAAATAATTCGAATCGCTTCGACATTATAATGGTCCAATATGATAAACATTTCAACAGCTATCGATAAAATAGTGACTTGAAGTTAATTGCGTGACTAAAATGTAAAAAATAATATTCAGTGTTAAAATTTACAAAATAACAAAACACTACAAAGGAAACCATAAGCGAGCTAACCTAGTGTAATTTTAAACGTATTAATATCATAGTTAAAAACAATCGTAATGATATCACTTTCCCACCCTCGCGAGCTAAGGTTTAAAATATATAAAATGCTACATTACTCGGGCCGAAAACATATTAGTGGCCATACGACGCCAACTGCCCATAAGCCCTTCCTATACCCACCTGCTGCAAGTCAGGCAATGATTGCAGACTACCCGCAATCTCGATATTTACAGTGTAGTCGAACTCTCGCGTTTGCGCATCGTACATTTCAATAATCGTGACACTGCAATATTACAAGGTCCACACTGTAAATACGGTTAAATATTTAACTTAAATGGAAGGTCCAGTAAAAAATCTTTTTCCCTTTAGGAGCATTCAAGTTTATCATTTCAATCTGTCAATTTGAAAAATCTGTAATGCGCTATTTCCAACTATGTATATTTTAATGTTAAATTCAAAAACGTTTTAAGAGGTAAAACCAGTCTACTAGTTTACGAAGCAGTCTGTGCTATTTAAGACATTTTACTGAAGACCTAGGATTTATCGTAATAACAGTTTTATGGCTCACTTTGGCACTGCAAACCCTTTTGAGCAAAACAAACCAGCGGTTATTGCTTCACATCCGTATCCTCGAAACATCGCCAGAAGCAGAGTAAGCCGTAAAAGCTGACATTATTATGACAACTAACTGCCGACAACTTTTAAGAACTCTTACAGACTTCCCGACGCACGGTTCCGCGACCGCTGCGGGAACAAAGGTACAAAATATATAGGGGGTCCGAGTAGTCGTCGCCGCATCCCGATTAACTATAGTTCAGGGAGCGTCCGGAAGCGCTCGTACACAAAGTCACCCCGTCCATAAAAGTGTCACGAAGCGTATACTCGGGAGTTCCCTTTGCGAGGACCCATCCGTCGCGTGGGGAGAGCTCAATACGAGCGATAGCGTACCGCAAGCATCGTGCGCAGCTTCTTCAGTTTGCTCATCAGCTGGTTCTGCTTTTTCTTGAGCTTCTCGCGCTCGATATCCTCGAGGTGCAGTTTGCGGCAGAGCGAGGCGGCCTCACGCAGAATGACCACCTTGGGGGCGCGCTCCTTGTCGCGCGTCGCCGGAATCTGCTTTTTCAATTCGTCGAAGAGGTTTTTGAGGCCGATACGTCGCAGGCGCTCCATGTCGTTATGGATGGAGCGGCGCTCGATGTCGGGCGACTCGGTCTCGGAGTCTGTGTCGGTGTTGGAGCGGCGGCCGCGGCGACCGGGCCCACGCGCGCGCCGCCGGCCCCCCGAGCCCCCACCGCCCTGCCCCGCCACGATGCTGGGCGGCGGCACGAGCCGCTTGCGCGCCACCGGGCGCTGGCGCGGCGAGACGGAGGTCAGCATGGTGCGCTGCAGGTGGTGCTGCTGCTGCGCGGAGGGCGTGTGCGGCAGGCTGTCGGTGCGCACGTGCGCCGCGCCCGCCAACGGCTGCTGTGTCGTGCCCACGGAGACCACATCGATCTCCTCCTCTGCAACAAGAGAGATCGAGTTTAACAAGGCGAAACCTCGTTCCGGCCGACGCACCTACGCTTTCATTCATAACTGATTACGCGCGCATATCACCATAATAGGCGGGCATCGATTGTCGCGTAGTAGGCTAGTGTAGGTTAGGTACGGAGGGGCTAGACCTAGTCGGGGAGATGCGACTGCAGTGCTCGCGGGTGCGCGGAGCGAGGGAAGAGGGGCGGCGTACGCCGGGGTGAGGCCGTCGACCCCGGCGTACTACCGCAGCGTCTGCCGCCATCGATCCCGACGCCTGACGTCACGGCGCGCCATTCGCGCCAAAACGAGAGCGCATGCGCGGCGCGCTGCCGCAGCGTCCGCACTCAATGGACTCCGGATTAGCGCGCGGCGGACACGCTTTCCGGCCCCTGCCGCAACCATTTAACAGAGCATTGATTCGGAATTAGCTGTCAAACAAGAATTGCACGATCACGCCGAGGCCGAATAGCACGATCCGACCGGCTCGACCGGTGTTGACGCGAAGCGGCTCTCCGGCCCTACTATCGATTCTTGTAGACTTGACTCGAATGTGAGAGGCGTACGGAGTTGCACGACAAGCGTGACAGCCTCAACACGGGCACCTCCTAACTAATGATATCCCTGCTTTTTCTAGAACCGAAGCCATGGGGCTCCCAAATGTACAGGTTATGGGTTCCGTACCTAAAGCATAAACTATGGTTCGACGATATGAGGTAGGTATTACTTAATACGGTAGGTATACGGAAGCGACCTGAATTCCGTAGGTAAGATTCGCAATGCGGCGATAAGGTGCGATAATATCGCGAGAGATTGCCGTCGTCGTCGTATAGCCGGCTCACTCGTGATCGCATTGCACCCAAGTGCGGATGCAGACGATAGGCCAACTCGAGTATACAGCGTAGTGTGCATTTCGCGGAATCGCATCGATCGCCGGCCGCATTATCCGGTTACACCAACAAATCATTATGTCAGCGGATCATTGTCATTAAAGGTTACCGGTCCGGAGCTTTAGGTATTTGCGTAGCCAACAAGGACGAGAGCTGTTAAAGTACTCGCTATACTTAGGCACTAGAAATAGAAACAAGTTACGTAGGCAGCTGTTCGGAGCTATTACGAAACGCGATTCAGGGACGAGCGAAATTGTTTCCGCGACTGCGCATTTTCTGAACGTAAAAATTGCGCATCAGACACATTTATCGAACAGAGCAGCGATAAATTTATACACCAACGCGATCGTTTTACTACATTTCCGCATAGTTACACGGTCGCTTATCGTGGTTACGCGCCAATCTAATTCGAGTATCGGCGCCTGTCGTCAAACATACCTCGCTTACGTCTAAATCTAGGCGTGGGCCTGTCGCTATCCCTATATCAAATTTTAAAGCCATTAGACACACCCTGATTCTTCGAGTTATATGGGTAGTTTAAACAATACTAGAAGCACTCAAGTTGCAATTATTAAAAATTGTGCGGCAAATTGCTGAAATACAGAAGAGCGGCTGGCAACCCTGGCATAAAGAGTAAATTTCCACGTGACGATTTTCTCCTGGCGCATGGCGCCAGCGCGATTAACGGACTCCGAGAGTATTTGTTTCAGCCCTGCGTGTAAGCCGATATGGGCCGTATTGTCGTGGTGTGCCGCCGGGATCCGGTCTAGTGCATATCTATTATATCTCCATCACTCGAGACGCGATTCTCAGATACGCCGCCGTTCCAATTTTAAACGATACCAGAGATAATCCGCTTTTTATTGTCAGACTGGTGTGCTCGGGGAAAAAATCAACAGCTCTCTCCGGCTTATTACATTGTACGAGGGTTTTTTTAAGCTGACCATTCACGAAAATTGCTTCTGTGAAAATAAAATAAGTTCGCGTCTTATGGGCAGAGCTAGTCGCAGGCTAAGCTGATTAGTCACACACAACTTCTAGGTACTACGAACGAATACGACCTGTAGATGCCGTGGGAAATAAGGTGAGTCATAGACAATCCCAACTATTGAGACATTACTGATACACACAGTTGACTGCGACTCGGGAAAATTCCCCCACCCATAAATCATTCGAAGCAAGAAATTTTCTTCATAATTTCTCAAGTCCCGGTCAACAGTTTTCGTGAACCGTCGCATTCCCTCGTCCAAATTGAAGTTAATTCGCAATTAACCAATGAATTCGGTGTAAAAGATGGGATTTATTTCGTGGATTAAACATTTTTGTTCGGTAATTGTAGCAGTCTGCGGGCTCGGAGAATTTGGTAAACTTGTTTAATTTAATTAGGCGCAGCGGAACGAACGACCCTTCCTAACCCGACTCTTGAAACGTGATTACACCCGGTTCAAATATCCTGCATCTTTCAATAAAACGAATAATTACGACGAGTTTTTAATATTGGGTTCGAAATAATGGCACTTAAGACTCGATAAAGGAATCAATGTTCAAACATTGAAAAATAATGAGTAGTAGATATTAGAATGGTGAGGAAACTGACAAGTGTCAAAACAAACAACAAATTTAATAGTTGTTTGAAAATGGACTCCGATGGGCACAATGGTGTCGTCAAGTGTGACCTGGTAAGCGGGGGCTGAGTTCACGCCTGGCTGGCCACCACTTCGAGGCCAAGTTCACTGGCATTTGAGCGCGATAATTAAAAATTATCGTGACGCGCAAGGCGCACGCCATCTTATACAGCGTGCTCGGTAATGCTATACACGACAATTAAATAAATAGTTTATGCGATCGCCATGACCGATTTGGAAACGGCGCGATTTTATTTTACGCGTATAATAACGTTTAATAGTATTATTTATAATACAATGCAATTACAAAACTTTATTTATTTTCATCGGCTACATTTAATATCTTGACAGCTTCTAATCTTAGCATGCTGTGATTGTAATTAATAACACAAAGTCATCTAAGTTTAAAAAAGCCTTTGATAGGTACTTTATTTGATATTGTATTGTTTGATATATTATAAAATAACTTACAAAATTATTCTTGGTCTGTTTGGCCATAGTGCAATATTTAAAATAGGTATGTATTTATACTGAAAACATAGTAACAGCTTTGAGGCATGAAATCGGCATTAACAATGATTCGAGCGTGACACATGTTGCCTATTTGCTCAGTGGGCGCGATAGGCGCTAAGCAGAGATGGGCTCACAGGTTATTTCTGTTTTATTACGCAACCGCGAAAACTCGGTCATCTGGCCGTTTCTGGGCCACTTGTAGTCCGGACTCCGGCACTCGAGATCCACCGTAACGCTAAAATAGACTGGGCAATCTATAGTGTACATTGTCAGATCGATGAGGAGTACCGCTGTGACCTTGGACCGGCCGGCGGCGGCGTTCGCACGGAAGTTCACGGGCGTGCGCATATGCGTGCGTTTTATAATGTGACGCAACACTTTTTTGAATTCATACTTATAGGTACAATTATCACACGCGTGACTAGAATTCACTCGATGGGCGCGCAAATTTAAGTAAGAATGTGTTACATCATTTTCTCGATTGTCATATCACTAGCAGCGGCGCCGCGCCGGCCGCGATGTAGGTAGAGTAGACCTATCTACGGAACGCTAGGGATGTGCCGCGTTATTGGTTAGATATCGATGAAATAAGTATTAAAAACTTAAGTGGTGATACTAATATAACTCTATTATCGCTTAAATCAAATCAATATCATAATCATCATCAGCCTTAAGCAGACAAAATGTTATCTGCCCCAAGGGTTTGTCGATTTTGTAAGATAATAGGTATGGCCTAATAGTACAAATGAGATTAAAATTAACAATTCTTGTAAGTTACTAGCCGTCTTCACCACGCCCATCTCGACGACTGATGGAAAACCGGATTGACACATTCAAATCAACCATGTACCTTAATATTACGCAACACTACTAAAATATTCAAAAATATTCGAGGGTCATGAATATTAATTAATCATCACGTGATTGAACGACGCGAACTGATGAAGATCGCGTCAAAAAAGTTATCTTGTTACGATGGTGTATATTATCACTTATCAGTATCCAGCGTGGCTTTAAGTTTGTTTTTTTTTCATGATAAGACAATACAAATTTATGTTAGGGTGTCACGTTGTAGTATTACTATTGTTATCGGCATTGATAAAGCGAAGGTCGCATGGAGGCCAAGATGGCGGCAATATACATCAAATCCGTTACAATCGCTGTAAGAGCGTAGGTATATCGAGAATACCAACACATTCTTGTGCTGATTGTTTAAATATCTAAGTGCATATTCCGTAGCCGATAACGCTCAAGGCCTTTTTCACTAAATACCTAAAGTTCTACACATACTTCACGCTGATGTAGAATTATTTTATCAATAAATTGTAAATGAGTTATTGTTCCTTTTTCTGACACACTAACCTAGTGATGATTAGATTTATTTTCATTTTTGGTGGGTTATCTTCGAAAGTATTTGAAATTGAATCGATTGACACACTGAATACTGATTGATAACGTGTGGGTTTAGGTATCGTGGCTACACAAGTAACTAAATTAACACTTAGTCTTGTCTTAGCAGTAGTCAAAAGTAAATATCTTTCACGAATGGGGCCAGGGCAGGTCCCAGCGACTCCACGTCAGGCATTACTAGATTCGACTCTAATACCGACTAAACTAGCTATTCATGATATAGGGCACGAATATCTACCATTTTTCTTTGAATATATTTATATTTACATATATTATCAATTAAGTATTGGCACGAAGTGGAACCAAACAAATTGCTTAACTACGCACTAGACGTCCGTAAGATTACGCCTGGCACATTGATAATTTTTTTTTGTATGGACAAAATGTTACTAAACTTTAAACCTTATGCGAGTAGAGTGATAAACGAAAAATCATTGCGAATTTGGGAATAATAAAGTTACTTATTTTGAATAGCTTTTATATATCTGTGATCTCTCTTTCTCTTTCTGGCAAATATATCTATAATATATGGGGATTCATGAATGTAACAAAAGTGTCAGAAATTACAATGTTAAAGTAAAACTATCAGTGGTTCGGTTCGGACTCCAGTCTCTGAGAAACTGGCACGCAGCCTTGGCTCACTGATTGATACTAAAATGTTTAGGCAAACTGAATAAACCGGATCTTTGTGGACTAAATAGCCCTTAAAGGAGCTTGTAATTCATAGGTAAACCAGTGCCCTACTTAACCACAATTTAAGAACCGAACTATCTTTAAGCCTGGCAATTCTTTATGGTAATATCAATAATCAGAAACAGTACTGGCATTAATCTTATCGCAATTAGATATGAGTATTGAATGTATTGATATACCTATTGGAGTCTATCTTAAATTTACAGCGCACTAGACAGCAGTCAGAGATGCACGAAATAACTATAGTTTTTTTTTGTTTGCACAACACATGCACTGATTTAAACATTTCTTTCATTAACATAGTATTACAATTTTTTTCATTCAAATTATTTAACCAGAATGTGAATAAAGAGAAATACCGACCGATTAAACCAAACTGCCCGACATAACAAATTTATCACAACAAACGCGTAATAAATACTACGAGTTTTCTGGCGGGAAGGAAGGACTAAGTTTGAAACCTCAGGTAGCAAAAAATAATAAGAGCTTTGATCTTATATAATACGATGTCCACGTCATTTTTAGGTTCAGTTAATAATATTTTTTTTGTTACAATCAGAAAGAAACCCCGGATTGCGTCGTTCCGAAGTGATCTTAGATCACGATCAATTTTACGCTGTCTATCAAATTGTCATCCGAACTAGACGCGCCGCGATCCAAACCAGTCCAGTTGGCGAGCCGAGCGAGCTTCACTTCAATGAGATTCCATTTCATCCCGCTGCATTCTTACACGAGTAACGGACTAGACAGGCCGAGATTACAGACTGCAAGCCAACCATAAAGTAAACTTTGTCCACTTTAACCCGTCGCATGTCACAGCTCAAACCGGCATTGTAGTGGTTAATATCCTCGTCGATTCTAAGTTTAATTTAAAACATCCGACTTGTTTATTTTCAGTATAAGCTGTGCAACAAGCTTTAAAGTAGGAACAGATCAGATAAGCTAATACATGCCCATCGCGACCTTACCCACTGCTATCAATGATAACAAAATTGCTGTTGACTATAATAAGCTAAGGCAGTGTACATTGTTGCAGTGAGTATCTATCTGCAAGCGACTTTGAGGTCACACACACGTCATATTAAATAACATAATGAATATGCACCGTGTAAAAACGGTTGAAGAGTATAGCGTGTGCGATCGCATATTCTAACTGTTATTGTAGGTACTTAATTTGTAAGTTTTAACGGTTAGTGAGATGAATTTCAATCTAATCAGACAGTAAATTGGAATTATGAATCATGAATTCTATGTATGGAGGTCGGTCATATTCGATAGAGTGCAATTCATTTTAATGGGATCCCGAGGATGTTAACCCTGCAGCTGGCGGGAAGCGCCAATTCGCGTTCGGAGAATGCATCAAGGTCGGGTAGTCTCGGTCGTCGTACTAACGACCTTACACGCTAGCTTAGGGGACCCATATGGGTTAAAGTAAATTAATCCGTATTCTAATTAAGTGTCGATCCCGCTAGATCTGCGAACGAATGTTACGTAGCCCGACAATAAGGTAGATTGAGCCGTTCAAGGTCGCAATCGCAATGGGCGAAGGTTCCGGAAGAACGGAATCACGGGTGAGTCTAGACGCAGCGGGGGACGCGGGATGACGGTCGATACTCGCAGTTTCCCGCGCTCGCCATACGGCGCTTGCGTCCTGGATAGCACCCGGAGAAGCCAACTTGCCGCCTACTTAACAAAATCTTGAAAGTTATATTCAAAATGCAGATTTGAGAGTTATTCGTTTAATAACGTGATTTTATGGAGTGTTTAACTGTATGTAACTAAAATTTCGAGTCAGACGCGAAAATAATAGGTTACATGAAAATTAAAAAACAGTCCAAAGTTCAAAATATGCGTCCATAACGCATACCACCCACACTGAACTAAACAGTGCATTTTGCTAATTAACAAAAAAATACAGAAAGACAAGATGTGAAGTGAAAGTGTACATACCTGATTCACCGGAGTCTGAGGGTGTCTGTACGCCGAGGCAGTCAAACTGTTGCCGCGCGGTGTAAGAATGGTCAGCAGCCACAGCTACCACGGAATCTCTCAGGAGGCGACGCGCTGTGGTCGCCACGTCTACTGCGTGGCGAAACTGAGGGGGCTCATCTCCATCCAGCGAAGGAGGAGTGTCCGGCCTCGATGGCGACATGTCCCGCCGAAGCAGGCTCTGTCCAGGCGGAATGAACTCTGACGGCACGAATGTGTTGCTCGGTTGTAAATCAGTACATGATCCAGCCCACATGCAGTCATGAAGAACTTTGATTTCCTTGTGTGGCTCCTCTGGTGTTTCTATTATACCCCAATCTTCTTCACTATCCTGAAGCGAGTCCGAATAACTGGCGGGTTGAACGATGTCGAGCCCGTCTGCTTCGGACTGCACTTGTATCCAGAACTCGGAAGTTTGAGTCAACCTCACTGACTCCTCATCAAGATTGTCCCACAAGTTAAAGTCCCACGGCGGCGACATTTTTATTTCTAGATTTATAACTAGTTTTTTTAAAGCTAAGACGAACTCGTCGATATCACAGGCAGGGCCCTCTTATCACAGGGACGATGCGCGCGATGGGTTCACACGCACACCGTCTGGAACAAAAGAAAAATAAAATTTAGTCGACAAAGAACTAAATGTGAAACTACTGATTAAAAATGAACAAGTAAAACAGGCAATATTCAAATTTTATTATAAGATAAAAGTCGAAGTTTTTTTTATAAAAGTCCTAAAGTTCTGCTAACCAATCGGCCGAAAGATAAAAATAATCAACTGAATTGATATTCATCCATGTTATAAAGTACATTATGTACCTATTTTAATTCGTAATAGCAACGATGCGCGATGGTATTGCATAAGAAATATTCCAAGTTGTGAAACAATAATAAATAGCAATTTTTTTAATAATGTTGCAAAATATTGTTTATTTACTTTTCGCACTTGTATTTGAAAAAGTAATATTTGCTAAGTATTTTTATTATAGCAATTTGAAGGGACACTTTCGAACTCTAAGACGCCCGAAATCATACTGAAGTGAAGACTGGCTGGATGTTAATCCTACGTATTTTTAAATAGGTCGTGCATGTCCTTGGGAGCTCCCACATTTCGGCATTACCGCGTATTGTATGTTTCTGCGATAATTATCTATAATACAATTTTACCTGGACGTGAACGGCCCCATCTCTAATCACGCTCGCCCAGCTTTTGCACGCATCGCATCAGGTAAGATTTCCGTAAAGTGTTTTTGTTTACAAGCGCAGAATGGCGCGAAATGAATGTTTACTAATAAAGCAATTATGAAATTTTCCCGCTATTTTGCGTCTGACTGATAATCACACAATGGGTGAAATACTGATCTACATACGTACTACGTGTCAGATGGTAATGACTAGATTGCCGGCACCTACTTTTTGAGAAAATATCCTGTTTATTTTTTTAGATACGTGCCTAGGAGTATGTTTAATCGTTTAAGTACCTACCTACATACGTAAAAATACGATGGTTAAAATTATATATATAAAAAAAATTGCCACAACGCATTTATAATGAATTTTTCAATTTTACTAGGTACCTACCATTAAGTACCTACTCAGACCAATTTAATTAGATTAAATACACCTATTAGGTCAGATAGTACCTACCCTACATCTATGTACCTAAAATACAAAATTTTAACAATATTTTTTCGCTCATGTTCGTTCATATTGCGCATAATTTTATTTGGACTACCTAGGAAATGTAGGTAGGTAATATTTGTTATCAATAAATAAATTTGATTAAATGCACTATTTAATTAAAATTTTAGACAGACTAAAATTCTAGTAACCTTAGGTCTTATTTTCCAAAATATCGATAGCTATTTCTGTTAGTAAAGTAGTGAAGTCCCACCACTATCTTAGCACTACACTTGAATGAGTTCGTAAATTTTCTATTTGTAAAGCAGGTAGTTAGTAACCTACCTACACAAGAAAAGCCGGCAGGTAGATAAGTAACTTAGGTACGTACCCACAAAAGTTGAGCAAAAAATAATAAATTTATTGCTTTGCAAGTCAGCCTTGAACGTAATGTAAAGAATTTGGGCGCTTCCAGCCAATTCGTAGAAAACACCATTATTACTATGGCTTGGGAGGCATAGGCAGGCAGGCAACGCCCCGCGCAATCTAACCGCGGAAAATAAAACATAGGTACGGTACTGCCTACCCACAGAAAAGCTATGGAATGGAATGCCTCAACCGCATAAAACCACATAAAATCAAGTCACGAACACTCACCAAAAAGTTTTTGTGCAAAAAGCAATCCGGCCGCGACCGATTTCACAATTTTACACAAAATTCTTCAAAATCTTCGACAAAGTTTTTTTCGTACGCACTGAGTAACACCCACTGAGAATATGAAAACGGTTATACTGTGTAAATTACTAAATACGATACTTCTTCCGAGACCTCCGATTGAGTTTGTCAAACACTGAAACATTATTCGGGAGCCGGCCAGGTCTAATGAGAGCCGCGCGTGCAATTCTTGTTGCGCCGTGGTCACGACTGACGGAGCGGAGCGCGCGTACTGGGAGCGGGCGAGGGCCGACCGCGGCCGCGGTCGCGGAGCCCTCTCCCCGCGCCCGCGGCGCCGCGCCTCGAGCCACATATTGCCGGCTAGGCCATGTCATTCACCAAAATCCTATGGAAAAATACTCAAAACCTTCCCAAATCCATCCAAGAATATAAAATCCATAACTCGTAAAGCACTGAGATAGGTTCAATTTGTTTTTTTTTGGCTAAAATTTTGCTAAAATGACTAGTTGAAGCGGTGAAAGATATCAGCCAGCCAGCGCAGCATTATAGGAAGAGGGAGAAATGTTAGATTGGTACATCAGCGCCGTGGCTGCGTGCCTACAGAATACTAAAGGTACTAAGGCTTATAATATAATCTATGCCTTCTACATGGCAGGCGGCGCGGCCGGCGTGGTGACGCGGTGAAGCCGGCCGGCCGGCGTTTGGCGTAGCGTTTGTGTTTTGGCTTGGCTTGCCTGTCTCTGGCTGGCTGCTTCAGTTCATTCGGCTTCTAGCCTCGCTGAGGGGAGGCTGCGTCGCTCTGTTTCCCGCAGCCGCACAACATCGAAGCTTGCCGGTCGACATTCCTGAGTCGACAGGCGGTTTGTGGCGCGAAACGAGAATACCTGAGCGATTCTGATGAATTGAACCGCGCTATTTATTATGCGTCTGAGCTGCAAATAATATTGAACTTGGGCTACCGCCTTCTAAGTTCATAGCCAATAGGTGCAGTCGAGGTATTTTCGAAGCTGTTTATCTTTAGATCTAATTAAAATCATACTTAGGTACTACCTATACTTTTTGTTAGAGTTTTTACTTCTATTTAATATTTTTAAAGCACATACAAATGTGCTAGAATTTCATTACCTGTTCCATCTTCAACCATCTTTTGATGATGAATGTACTTACAAAAATAAAAGTTTTAAAAACAGATTCGCCAAGTGAGAGTTCGCGCCGAGAGGGTTCCGCCGCGCGCGCGCCCGCCCATCCGTAAACCAATAAGTTAGGAAATCCCTATTTTTCTTGTGACGTCATCTAGTTGTGAAATCGGAGATATATTTTTAATTAAACGATATTTAGTACTACGTAACGTAACGTGGCTCGACCCGATTATGCACGGGTTCAATATTTTTACTTATTAGGAACTGAGCTGAGCTGAGCTTAGCTTATACAAACAAAGACTACGTAGCGTTTCGTTGTATTGAGTTTCAAAGGCATCTAAAGGTACAAAGTTGGGAACATAGTTTACCCTGCATAACCAACCCTGCTCGTACTATTATTGATTCTGTGACCCTACTTTCCCGCCATTGGGGTCAACGAACCAGCATTCCTTGCGTTACGTTCTCTGCAAAAAATTAAGTCGGGGTTGCCGGCACATCGATATTTGTTGAAGTTTGTAAAATAAGTAGTCCTGCCTACCTATTAACAAGTTGGTCGTTGAATTAAAAAAATGAATCATCTTGTATAATCTACTGACTGACAGAAAAACTACAAAAATTAGATCAGCCTTTCAAATAACAACACTTACCCCTTCCAACATTCAATTAATTTTACATTCATTCTACCCTTTAGAAAAAAATATAGGAAGTAATGAATGCACACTTCCGAATGTAACTAAGTAGCTAGGGCTATCATACAATATACACTTAATCTACAATTTAAATGTGTTACACAAAAAAATGTTCGCCACACAATTTTACACTTTATGAAGTAAGAATAAAGACGATGATTTTATGTTAGATGCGTTTTAAAAATATAGGGTAACGACATCAAAACCCGTCATAAACCGTGCCATAGACAAACTCATTTGTCTAGGGTTGGCAACCGTCACGTTTTTACAACATGTCACTCAATTATTTTGACAACTGAAACGGTTGTGATGATCAAAGTGAATGGCAGGTTCACTGCAACGGATTTATTAACTTCAAATTGAATCATGGAAGATATACATTTAGAATGCACAAGGGTTGTCTTAATTATAGCCTGTTTCGAGTCATATCCGACTCGAAACATTTTGAGTATGGTTACAGAAGTCCCTTGGCTTACAATAACCTCTCTCTACTTTAAATACCTTCCTACTATAAGTTGCAAGATTCTGTAAGCTACCGTCATAGAATTACTACTAGCGAATTAGAATTACTACTAGCTAGACTACCGTATTATTTCACATCACAGGTAGATTTTGTACGATTTTTCCAGAACATGCGCTAATAATTCCCTTTATTGCTGCCACGAAATGTTGGAACAACCTACCGCCGCCGTTAAGGAACTCTAAATCCGTTTGCTCTTTAAAAAAATCTCTTTAGAAATTATTGTTGGAATCACAGCAGTCGTTCTAGGCCTCAAGCTCTTTTAAGTGAATATACCTTGTTTTCAAACCATTTATAAAGAAAGGAACCATATATAGTTTATAGATAATTTTTGGTAAAATACAGATTTGCAAGCACAGTTAATAGAAATGTGTATAGTAGGATAATTATTTTAGGGCACTATCGCAGTAGTACTGCACGCTCATATCCAAGTGCGACCACGGAAGACCAGCGCTTTGGTATGATCTGCTCTGAGCAGCACATGCTGAGTGGTGGCCATTTTTGTTACCATGATGTTGAATTGCATTTTTTGTATTGTGTTATGTTAAGTCTGTTTGTAATGGTAACAAAATAAACGTTTTTCTATCCTATTCTATTTATAAAATAAATAGGTCATTATGAAAAATAAGGAACTAGGTAATTATGATTTTTCAGATTCATAACTTGACGAATTATGGTTTGTCCATAAAAACTTTCAACCACTATTTCACCCCTTTCACGATTATTATTAAGAAAAAGAAAGGACATAATTATGCTATCTCCTTGCCAAATTTCATTACGATCCGTTCAGCAGTTTAGTCGTGATAAGGTTACAAACAAAATAAGAGTTACTTTTAATGGATTTTCTAAACGAATCTCCTGCTACAATATGAACAGTGATGATTTATTAATTACGCAAGTAATTTTGTCGTATCGCTATTCAAGATGTAACAAAGTTCATATTCTCGAGAAGTCCGCTTGATGTGTTTTATGAGACATTAAAAACTCAACATCCCTTCTCAAAAAGACATCATAATATTAGCATGATTACATAATAAAACTCCGTGGAATAATAATAACAAGCAAGGGACCCCAATAAATTATTTATACAAATCACGCTTTAGGGTACTAACTGGCTATTTGTCACAACAGGAAGTAGGATTATCCTCATTATGTGTTAGGTGTCGCTAATCCCTTTTATGATTTGGTTTAGTTTTTCTAAACGATAAATGGTACGCTCCGATAACGGTTAAAGGATGTGCCATCCGTCACTGTCACTAAAATTAAAAATGATGTTCCTTAACTTGTAAGGCCGGATTGATAAAGAAGTTTCTAAAAAAAAAACATCCAACAGTCATCATCATCATTATTGGGACTTTTTGGCGGGAACTTGAGAAAGAATGTTGTATTTATTTTACAAAACTAGTGTTAAATTGAATAATATTATGAGATTATGGTGGTGTTTTGCGTAATATTGTTTGAGTAAACCGCACGAGTGAAGTGAAATGAAATGATTGCGTGTATCGTCATTTTTCGAGTTGGCGCCTAGAGGTCCCATATGGTTTTAGTAAAATAGCCACCATCATATCTTACTAAAACTGAATTTGACTTGACTTGACCATGTCTAAGAAGTAAAATGAAGAAGAAAGATAAAAATAACTACGAAGAAATATAAACGTAAGACTTGGCGGTAAGGCCTAGATGCCATAGCCAGCCCGAAAGGGAAAAAACTTCAAAAAAAAAAAAACATCATTATTTTAGCCACAGGACGTCCACTGCTGAACATAAGCCTCCCCTATAGATTTCTAGCGGGACCGACCTTGTATGGCCTGCACATAAACAATCATATGCATTTACCCATACTCGCCACACTATGCATGCGGGTTAGTGAGCGCAGATAAAGCTATTGCTGATAGGGAACGCTGCTGCCCATCCCCTAGCTTTTCCTTCGCCTCTTACGACATCCACGCGTGGTAATGGAAGGGGTCTATTCTTCAGCCAATTATTTACATAAAAAAAAAACTTTTATAATACGAAACGCAAGCGCCCATTTCAAAGAAAGCCCAACCAAAGTAACTGAATAACAAAAAAAGTGACACCATAGAGACTAAGCAACCCTTCGTTAAGGCCTTGTTTGAATTTGTTCAAAATGTACACCTTGTATGAATTCCCACGATTTTGCTACACATATTGAATAGGCACCGATATAACTTCCTGATCCCTAATCCTTATGCAGGTGTATCTATGAACTCCCACGATGTCTGATGGTCAAATAAGCCTTTACTGTTAGAAAATTGCTCGTCAGTGCCATGAAAGTTTTTGGTGTAAGTTGTACGAGCAAATGATTTGATTTGTGCTTGGTGTCAGGCTGAGTAACTCCTGCACTCTTTAAAGAAGGCACTCTTCTTTGTTTTTAGTCATTGAGCTGAATGACATCTATTCTCCTGAGCCGGCGCATACGCGGGTGTATGGAAACTGTATCGCTATGAACCTATGTAAGTATTGAATTCAAAATGTAAGTAAAATATAGAAAAACATTAAAACCCTACTAAATAATTTACTGCTAGCGTAGGTATACCATTAAAGTAAAAATAAAAATAATGAGCATAAAATACGTTACACGCTACAGTTTACAAAAATACACGATTGCTTACATACAGCAGGAAAATTAGAGGTAGGTATATAGATAAAGCGGTGTTGCAAAATTGATTGGAGTACCTATTACACTAGGTAAAGTTTTCCTTGTCACAGTATCTATTCCCGACTATGAGGCCTTCCGAGGCCCGAGCCTGTTACTTGTTGTGAGACGTGAAAACTGAATTGCTTTCCCGAAGGAGGCATATTCTGAGTACACCCAATTGGCAAATATGTTTGTTTTACGACTTCTGGATATTCGACATTTGAAAAACCGCAAATGATATATCAGCTGTTTTATTTTCCAGAGCGAATTCCAATCTCGTGTGGGGAATTTGCCCATACTCACCACGCTGGGCAGGCGGGTTGGTGAGCGCAGTTAGAGCTATCTTTGTGAAAATAGGGGCCTCTGCTGCCCATCCACTATATTTTTTCCCATATCGCCTCTTACGATATCCACGGGTAGGTAGATGTGGAGGAGCTTATTTTTCAACCGGGGCCACCACTGCATATTAGGCTAGTAAACGTGTTGAGAGTTGGACTTTCCCTACAGTAAAACAGTTGCATTTTCCTACTTTATGCATGTGCTCTCAATAAAAAGCTCTCTGCATAGAAATAGCTTTTCGCATGTCGTTGTAAGTAGCATATGCTATATTTTACAATAGGTTGCTAACTATTTAAACCATGCACACAAAGTAGGCTAGCTCAAAACTATCATTAATTAATGTAGGTAATTGGCTACTAAATTAGACAATAAATATTAAAAGAAAACTTACCTACTCATAATTGGAAGGACTAACTTTGAAAATTCAATCTATCAAGGAAAGTTTCGTCGATCGGGTTTTTTTAATCGAGTATTTTATAGAAGTAGGTAAATACTCAAATAATCACTTAATACCATTAATACTATAATTAAAAAAGTATAGGTTTTGCTTTTAACTTTTGGCGAAACTATAAGGGTCCCTTAACGGACTTTGGAACCCTAAAAACTGATTATGTTCTAGTACAGTCGGCATCGATGTTACATCAATGACACGGACATGAAAATTAGTTATTTTGTGTTTTACAACTTTTCGTTAGTACCTACAGCTACATTACCTATGTAGGTGATCGAATGAAACAAGGTATTTTAGGTCAACGTAAGGAGAAGGTTGGGGGTGCAAGCAGGGTGCAATTTGTACTATTTACGAATAATTTAGATTTTACTTTTACGTTTTACGAAATCCTGTGCCTCCGTTCATTACACACCAACAACGTTCCACACGTTCAATGGACACCATGGAAATGGATCGTCGCCCTTTACGTATTAGTATTCCGTCACCATTCCCCGTGGACCTCGGCAGTCTCAAGTTTAATGACAAAAATGCTGTCTTACATTATTTCGCTGTTGCTATGCTCTCGAATTTCAGGGTTGGGACGCGCTGACTTGTTTTTAGATTAATTAGTAATCGAGGCCATAATTTGCGTACTATACAAGGTGATTAATAAAATGTATACCATCCCGAAAGGGTGTTATTCAATCAACAAAAAAAAAAGAATATAGCGACTTCTTTTCTCAATGTTTTCCCAAACTTTCCCAAATGAGCTTATTTTTTTGTATTTTTATAATCTTTATAACGAATTACTAAACGTACGATAAGTTCGGAATCAAGATGCAAGCATAAACAGCTTGAACTTGAGTTTGAACTGTAATATCGCCATGCAACATGTCTCATAGTAGAAGTAAGCAAGAGCACTTGGCGATTGTATTATTTATTGTATGACATAATCGTAAGCGAGTTTCTGTTTAAAGCTTGGGTGTGATCGAAATGAATGCGTGATTCGCCTGGAGATTCGCTTGCGATAATCTCAAAACGATTCCGAAAGTACACAGTTACAGTTGACATAGGTTTCTATTAGGTAAGTCCCTTTGTAGTGGGGTCATCGGTGGAAGATCGGGGGACCTTTCCGCCTACTTCTTAATAGCCCCACAAATCTGAGGAGTGGCCTTGGTGAACAAGGCACAGGCGCAGTGGCCTGGTTATGGCCTATCCGGGCCTACCGCTGGGGCGAGATGGTGAATGCTAACACGACCCCATCTCGCCTCTCCCAGGCGGAGGACTCTGCTCACAGGGGGGTTTTTTAGTGGGTTCGAGCCCCACATACCCCTTTCCGCCACGCCCGATGACGGAAAAGAAATGCGACGGCATTTTCCGCTCCTTAAAAAAAAAAGGTGTCTATTAAGTAACCGGAAATCGATCTAATCAAGGAGCGGCTAGGACATTGAACATCTGATCAAACATTCTAAGTTTTTAACGAAGCTACTTGTGAGATAAGATAAGATAGCATTTAAATTCACGTAGTAACACTTTTCACCGACCATATTATTGTAAGGTACGTTCAAACGGGACGCGTGCGCGCGTTGCTAGGGCGACGACTGTGAATTTCGTGGAAATATAATCCTTTTTACCGCTTCGCCATGTTTGTTAGCTTTATGTCTAAAATCGCTTGGGGATAATCTACAGTGAATTATAATTGAATCGCTTTCGATTAGGTACTTAAGTTATACAAAAATCGACAAGCGCTTTTGCTTAGGTACTTATCTACGAGACATTTTGCAAGGCGATATTCGATTCAAGTTTCTTTACACGGAACCTTCTAATTCTAATTCTAATTCTAATCGGGGGTGGTTAGACCTGCACTGACTTCCCGCTGTGGGGTGTTTTGTGCATGTTGTCCCCCTATGCTAACCCTACCCCAGCCAGCCCAGCTCCTTAAAATAGCGAAGCAGGACTTTGGGTCGTTGGTAACATTCTCTCAGTATCCCTGTATGCGGCGGTGTCTGGGAGCCACGGAACCTTCCTCGTACAGGGTTATTCGCAACATTCGCAAACCTAATTCTAAACCTAATGGCTAAAATCGACACGTTAGGTACTTCTTAATCTCCTATTCTTATTGCTAATCAGTTAGGTCGTCCAAAGATCCTGAATTTTAAAAAAATAGCCTATAGTAACCTCTTATTGTCGCTCTTCAACATGCGATAATCGTAAGGGGTGACAAAATCTTCATCTTAATAGGTATTTTGGTCACTGCCTTAAAACGCATGGTGACCAAAATATGTACCAACGACGCGACGAACCAACATCGTTAATGTTTGTAAGGATTGATGTCTGCATATTTTAAAGTCGCTAAGCACCCGTATCTTGGTTTATCAACCGATAAAGTATTTCCTTGACTAGGTACAGTCGCCTGTACTGAGATATACATTTAAATATTTCATAATTTTCAAAATGATGAAACTATACAGATGGAGACGGTATAGGCATACCTACAGTAAGTTTTTTTTTTTTAATTTCCCTCTGATAAGAAGTTATATATGTATTTATTGCCCTTTAAAGGATTTACTAACCCTAGTGAGCCCAATCATAGCCTGATTTGTTTTTATGGCAGGCATATTATTTAACATATTGTTATGTACTTAAAATGTTTAGTAGATAAAATTTATTTTTTAGGTTCTGTGCACAACATTATATCAAAATTTATGTTAGTTAAGTACATCTGATATACCCCTATTTAATCATATCGAGTCCACTCCATCCAAAGGTTGTCTGGTAGAGATCGCTACTTCAGCGATAAGGCCGCCCATTGTTCATCACATAGTTTAGTTTTTATTGTTTTTTGTTAATGTTTGTACTTTTATGGTATGTATAGAAAATGCTTTATTGCATTTTCTATCTTTGTATCTATCATAGGAACAGCGAGTTTAACTTTGTTTCTAGTATTTACACCATGATTATAACATTTTTTTTAACAAATTATTGTTTTTGCGAACATAGATCGAATTTTCATATATAAACTGATAAGATACAGTTAAATTTATTTTTATTTCCCCGCACTGGACAAACATTTGTGTGATGAACACATATGTTTGTTCTGTGTCTGGGTGTTAAATATATATCTATTATGTTTATCAGTCTCTGGTACTCATAGTACAGGCTATGCCTAGTTTGGGATCAGTTGACCGTGTGAATATGTCCGGAATATTTATTTAAATATTTATTTATTTATTTATTTTATTTTTTAAACTAATTCGAATAGCCCTCTTCTGCAGCCCTCTATGCATCGTAGTGCAGTCGAATGTACTTACTATCTGAAGCATCGCAACAAAAGGTATTTTTTTATCATTTAAAACTCAAAGTGGCCTATATGTGGCCCATTTCGGGACTATCGAATCGTTATCTGCAAGATAAAAATACCTAATACTCGTAATTTATAAGTACTTAATTGGGTTAACAAGATAAAACGTGGTCTGATGTCGATACACCGTTGAACATTTCTGTTATATATATATATTTTTTTATACAGCTAAGGTGGCAAACAAGCATACGGCCCACCTGTTGGTAAGCGGTTACCGTAGCCTATTAGCGCTTGCAATACCAGAGGCATCACGCACGCGTTGCTGACCCCGAACCCCCTTCCCCCTAACGAGCTCTGGCAACCTCACTCACCGCAGGAACACAACACTGTTTGAAACAAATAATGTTATTTGGCTGCGATCTTCTGTAAGGCGGAGGTACCTGGCTGCTCCAATTTAGAGCATAAGTACAACTACTTAGGTACTACGAAGGATGGAGAGGATCAGCTGGACGGATAAAGTTACGAATAAGGAAGTACTAAAACGAGTAGAGGAGAAAACTTTTGTGATTAAGACCAAACAAAAGAGAAGAGGAAACATTATAGCTTCTTAAAGAATATCATTGAATAAAATGTAGAAGGAAAACAAAGAAGAGGAACAGCAAGAATAAGTTACATGAGCCATATAAAAGAGAAGATTGTCGTCATGTCGTGAAAGGGGGTGAAGGAGCTCGCATTGGAATGGTAAGAATAGAGGAAGCTTCATCAGTACACCGATAAGAGCTAAGCTCTTAAATTTAGGGGAAGGTTGGGAAAAAGGTTCGATGCGAACACAAACCGGGCGACGCTGTGTTGGAAAGCCCGATGGACCGACGACATTTTTAAAATCACGGGAAATCGGTGGACGGAAAAGACTCAAGACCGTTCAAACTCTGTGGGGGAAGCCTATTTCCAGCAGTGGACTTCTACAGGCTGATGGTGAGTGTAATTGTGGTATTGGTTTTGTACCAAATGGCTTGGTCGCGAGGAACAGGCATAGCTTCACCTAGTTTCTAAGACGTTTCAAAGTGATCCTAGTGATTTTATTGAAATAAATGCCTTTTGACTTTTGACTTTTGAAATTAACGCCGAAGACAATTCTAAACTTATTTCTATCTGAGTTTAACCCTTTGTATTGTATAGGCAAGTCTTTGCACGAGACCCGTCCATTCAGTTCAGAATGTCTTTATTAGAGTTATTTTGTTGGCACAGTTGTAAACTTTAACTGGGTTATGTTTATGTTTCTTGGACTTCCTATTGTTAGGCCAGAAGGAACATTTTAGGAATGGTTCTAATGATAATTTTGAATAAAGCTACTTTTATAATGGTCTCTACATGAAGGCCGACTTATAAAGTTATTACTTACCTACTAACTACTTCTAACGTTTGATCACAATATCACCTGATGTTAAGTACTGGTCTACGGTGTAGCACGTTTGCCCAGAAGAAACCTATTCACTCTGGTCTTGAAGACACCCAAATTATAGGTATACTTACTTACGCTAGTTCGGGGAATGGGGAATATTCATGGCATTGACTTTGTCACGGTTGGCATAGCTTTTCTATATTAGATTAGTGTAGGTAATAGGATGGTGTTGTCTGGAAGAAATCGCTGCTTGCGATAAGACCGCCGATTGTAGGACTATAGTGTTTATATTATGTATAAGTACATGTCTTACATTTTGTCCTTATTAAGCACTATATTATTATTACTACTTAGGTATTACTGAATTCCTTTCTTACCCATATCCACATTCACACAGCCCATCAATATTTTCTTTGGCCTACCTCTATTCCTACACCCATCCACATTTATACCTATCACTCCTCTCATCATATAACATTCTTCCCTCCTTCCATGACATACCCAATGACACGATCAAGGTAAAAATAATTCGATCATAAAAGTATACACTTCATGTTACACGAATAACAATGACAGTATTACAGAAAATCCAGGTGAAACTCAACTAAATCATGATTTATCTTCTGGCAGTTTAGCAAAATAGCCGTACCTAGGTAAGTGTCTGGATACCCCAGCGAATTCGTCTAGTTTAAATCTGTCTGGCGGGCGAAGCGTCAATAATTCACCGTGTCTATTCCCGTAACTCGTCCAGGAGTAACCCACCTCCGGACCCTGCGGATATTCCAGAATCAAGGTAAATATCAACTTCATAATCAATCGTAACGTGAAATTGAATATATTTTTAGATACTAATCGTCAAAGCCAAAGCAGTTGAATACAACACGACAAGCTCATAATTTTTTTGTCATTAGTACACCCCGCTTCAGATATTTGTATATGTTTTGGAAATACCTTTTGGACCATCATTAAAACCTTTTGATTTAACACATATTCTTACCAGCAAATCTTTATAGTACAATCTGATGAACTCCTAAATTCCATGCAGATCGGATTTACGGTTCGAATTACCCATGTTGTTTGAGAGATCATTGCTCGCTTCGCTCGCTCGATCATTTAAAAGTGACGTTATAAACCCGAACCATGAAGAGGCATCATTTGACTCACTCTTCATAGTTTGACTATAATGACAAGTAATCATTGATTTCATATGTAAATTTGACATTCATTACTCCGGCTCTGAGAGTACTAACAATTTCCAAGAATATTTCAAAATTAAGTACTTAAATTGTCCCGTAGTAGGAATCGAACCTTCTGCGTTTCTGGCCACTTGCCCTGAATTATTTTTGTTCTTTTAGTGCAAGTTTAGAACTTAGTCTAGCTAGAGCCTGGTCCATCCGAGCGCAGAGCGATTGATGCGGAATTTCCTATCAGTGTTCATTACTGATCGCTCTCCATTTGTTCATTAGAGCATCGACGTTCCACTCTAGCGTTTCATCATTATGTAGATACTTAGGCTGTTTTACCTCCGCCGTCGTCACCGAGAACGAGATGATGGCGCCGAAGTAGCGATACATATTAACTATCGCTATTTGACCATCACCACCGGCACGGAGCCGTCACCGAGAACAAGATGAAGGCACAAAAGTATCTATATTATAATTTACTATCGCCTATTATACTAAGTATTATAATATGAAATAGTGACGCGAAAAGCATTAGCAAAAAAATTTCCTCTAAATCCTATATTCTGATAGACTGGGTTGACGTTGCACAGGATCGTGAAGTGTGGAAGGAATGGGGGGAGGCCTTTGCCCAGCAGTGGGATAAAATCGGCTGAAATTAGAAATAGAATAGATTACATCCTATCTTATCGCATCATATTATAAATGCGAAAGTTTGTGAGGATGTTTGGAAGTTTGAAACGCAGCAACCGATTTCTATGAAACTTGGAATATATAGAGTTCTTTGCATAGAACAGCTTAAGGCTACTTTTTTTTTAGTTACCAGTTACCGGGTGATGCAGTGTTGGAATGACCCCCACCTGATGGACCGACGACATTGTATAGGTTGAGGGAAGTAAAAAAAGAAAAACTCAAGACCATTCGTCGTGGAACTCTTTGGGGGAGGCTTATGTCCACCAGTGGACTTCTACAGGCAGATCATGATGATAATGATGACCAGTTGAGCGAAGCCGCAGGCACAAGCTTATAAATAAGGACCGGAGCTTTTACATTCCATCAGCAGATCAGTGACTCAATGCTCATGATCGCATCCCACGTCCACAAAACAAATGATTCTAGTGCGCGCTGTTGTCTAAAAATGTAACCGTAGGTACATAAATATTTCAAGCGGCCTCGAAGCTTCTGGATCTAGACTAGAGAAGCAATCTTTTATCTAGGTCAGGCTTCAAATATTTTCGTCTTAAGTAAATAACTAAGCGGCTACTTTTTCCGCTTGCAATCCTGCATTTAAATATGCAAGGTGATTCATAACATGTATGATATTCCGAAAGGGGCTTTTACACCCCAATGGCAATAAAGTTTGTTCAAGGAAATCGACATTTTTAATTGAAAAAATTCTTATCCAGCGCTGCTTTTCATTTTGTCATGTAAAGCAGCAATAAGCTGAGTCAGGGCCTGTTTGGCTGCACCCGACACAGAGCGAGACTGGTTCGCACCTACTGGCTACAGGTGGATGCCTGCCTACCTATAAGGTGGGCAGGTGTCGTTATGTTTATTCTTTGTTGTCATTTGTGTTTTTACTATACCTTGTATTATATGTTTCCATGTCTGTTCTGTGTTTTCGTGTGTATGTCAAATAAACGTATATTCTATTCTATTATGCAAAAATCTGCTTTTTTGGGGTCAAATCATTTCAAATTCAATAAATCAGCTGTTTTAGGTAGCAATATTGATGCCAAACTTCTCATACAAACTTACGTTTAGTTATAATCCCATCCTATCCTACTGATATTATAAATGCGAAATTTTGTGAGGATGTTTGGTTGGATGTCTGTAAATTTAATTAACAGAAAGAAACTTAAAAATAATACAAGTTAATATTTACAAAATACACAAGAAACAGTTGAGCCATCTAAAGACCGTTACAAACGATCTATAGATAGCTCAACTGATCCAGATTACTACCAGTCGGAAGCGTCCCCAAGACGCTGGCGGAATTGCCACGCTGGATGGCAATGCTAATTCGCTGGGCCAAATAAGAGCCAGCTCTCGGGTCACGCGTCGCTTCGATCAGATGTCTGTTGTTCAATCACGCCGTAACGGCTCAACCAATTTCGTTGAAACTTGGAATATATAGAGTTCTTTACTTAGAATAGCATAATAATAATTATAGGCTATTTATGTAGGTCCCACGTGAGTGAAGCCGCGGGCGGAAGCTAGTGAGTTATAAAGATGATAAAAATATCAAAAACAGGTCGGTATGTTATTTGAAAAAAAAAACTGGATCATTAATCTATTTTATTTTTTATTTTTATTTTATTAATGAAACAAAATCCACAGCTCTTAGATAATATGGTAGATACAACTTAACTAATTCACTTTACTTAAAGCCAATAAAGGATTTAATTTTTTTAGCTAATACATTTATTAATTACGACCGTCACTGATTTGACACAAAACTAATATTATATATATGTGTATCTAAGTCAATATTGATTCTTTTTCTCGCTCTCTCATAAAATAAGCCTCTTTCGGGATCGGATACATGTAATGAATCACTTTGTACATTATATTAGCGTCCCGGCGACGTGTATACAATTTCTTTGATTTCCTAGCGACAGCCGTGGGTGTGGGTGAACACGTTGCCAACTAGGCCATAATGTCTCCAATTCTCACTACCAAGTTTTGTAGGTATCTCCAATTCCCCTACCACTTTTTGGTTTGTGTTGTTAAATTTAGTTCTGCGTTGTACATTCCTTCTTTTACTTGATTCTTAGATTATTAGATTGAAAGCTTTCATTTTAATTAAATAACATCCAACAGTCATATGTAAAAAATGTTTGCAGATCATGCAAAAATTTGTGCCGCAGCGGGAATCGAACCCGCACCTTTCGTCTAGGCGGGCATTCGCCCGCTGCGCCACCGAAGTCGTCAACTGTTTCTTGTATATTTTATAAATTTTTAGTTGTATTAATTTTAATTTTCTTGTAAGAAATCTGTAAATAAAGTATTGTTGTCAACATACAGACCAGCGCTTTGGTATGAACTGCTCTGCCCTGCTGCTGAGTGGTGGCCATTTTTGTCACCATGATGTTGAATTGCATTTTGTTTGTATTGTGTTATGTTAGGTCTGATTGTATTGGTAACAAAATAAACGTTTTTTTATTCTATTCTATTCTATAAAACTCATGCACTTTCTAGGTTCCAAAGATTTCGTAACGTATGAAAAATCGATTCTCCTACATTAGATTATTTTGTTGTGCAAAAGAATTCCTGGATGCAGACCTAATATAAAATATTTAGATGTACGTAATGCGGCGATCAGTAGGCCTAATGCATTGAAGTCAGTAAAATCAGTTTACTGAGTAAACTGATTGATTGAGATAAAAGATATTAGATTTTATAGTGACTGTTTAATTGGGAAATCAAATAAAAGTATTTGTTGATTACATCAACTAAGATTAATTATTGTGACAACAACAAAAAATCCGTGAATGCGGTTGGTTTTGCTGATTATTGTCAACCATACAACTTTGTCCTCGCATATTCTACAGAGAGAGGCTCTACAGAGCTCTTTCTTGACCCGAAAAACCCGTGAACAAAAAGAAGCGTTTTTTTCTATTTGCTATAAGATACTACTCCCTGTCTATGTTTTTTCTCACAGTATCCTCGTACAAAATTTCATAAAAATCATTTGAGCCGTTTAGTCGTGAAAAGGCAAAAAGCAGACAGAGAGACATTTTTAAAGCCATGGCGAACGAGAAGACTCTATTTAGCCGATGACTATACAAGGAGGAGTTACACTACAGACAATATATCCTCATTTTGATTAAAAGTAGTAGTTCTTCCCGAAATGGGACCTCGCGATTTCTGTTAAAAGTTCTACGATGATCGTTGAGATTCGCTTCTTCGCATGCTTCGCCTGCTCGATCAATAAGATATCATTCTGCCTTTCTAATTTTTTTTTTTAAATTACCGGACACACAATCTTAGAGTGTTCATATCAGAATATCGACGATTTTTTTTTTATTTTTTTATTGGAGATGGTTAGGCGTTTGACCACCAGCTCGCTTTTGCAAGTGAGATGTGGCCTAAGATGGAGCACGCTTTACCAGAAGGAACTTATTCACTCTAGATTTGAAGACTCCTAGATTGTACTCATCCGGGAAAACAGACGCTGGCAGATCGTTCCACTCTTTGCCAGTGCTTATAATAAAGGTGGAGCAGAAACGTTTGGTTCGACACTGTGGTATGTCGACCAGGTAAGGGTGGTAATTACCTGTGCGTCTGCTTGTCCGGTAGTAGAAGGGGGAAGGAGGGATGAGGTCATGCAAATCCTGCGCACAGTCACCAAAGTGGTACTTGTAGAACACTGACAGTCTGGCCACACGCCGTCTGTGTTCAAGGATTACAGCATATCGCCTAAATCTTTAAATGTTTTAATAGGTAAAGTCAGTTTCTCTTACACTAGGCTTCACTCGCGTGGTACCTACATAAAAAGTAGCCTATATGCTAGTCTAGGCAAATAAATCTTTGTATTCCAAGTTTTAAAGAAATCGATAACGGTGTTACGGCATCATTAAATAACAAACATCCAAACATATAAACATCCAAACATCCTAACAAACTTTCGTGGAAGTAGGATAGCAGGAGATATATGTACGATTTTGTTCAATGACGAAATACCCCTAAAATTACAGTTTCAGTTCATTTATTGATTCCCGCACTGGACAAACATTTGTGTGATGAATACAGATGTTTGTTCTGTGTCTGGGTGTTAAATATATATCTATTATGTATATCAGTCTCTGGTACCCATAGTACAGGCTATGCCTAGTTTGGGATCAGTTGACCGTGTGTGATATGTCCGGAATATTTATCTATTTATTGTTAAAAAAAAGTTACATGTCATTCATTACATAATAATCGATTTATACCTATAAATAACTAAGTAATGTCTAACAAATTCATTTTAATTCTTAAAATACACAATAAAATAATATTGAAAAATTATATCTTTATGATAAAGGACAAAATAACTAATAATAAAATAATTCAATACAATAACATTTAACACAATTACGTATAATTTGTCATTACTGCCGTCATGATGTTCACAGATCAAAAAAAAATGTATGGCAAAGCTCAGAATCAAAAAAGCGGCAATGGATGTGTCCCAAGGCGAAGTTTCCCCGATTTTTTCAAGTTTCTTATCTAAAATTAGCCGTTTCCATTGTTTTGTCTGTCGCGATTGCGCCACCGCTCGTTAAATGTTTCCTAGTTTATGAAAATAGAATGAGTCTCGTTAATTGTTTCGCAAGAAAGGTGCATTTTTACTGAATGAATCTTCACTTTAGAATTTGATTGAAGTAGAGGTAGACTAATTGATCGAGCGATCGAAGTGTGAGAAGTTCTCTCAAACAAACTGGGGGGAATTGGCGTTGTATGTTTGTATGTATATGTATGTGTTAGAGCATAACTTTCGAACCGTCAATCCAAACTGCATGGAATTTAGTAAATCAACAGGTTGTATTACCTATCTAAATTTTCTGGGAAGAATATGAGTTAATATCAGCCAAAGGTTTACTAAGATTAGGGGAGAAGTTGGGGCGGGATCCTAAAGGAGGTTTTTTTTAAAAAACAAATAGTAGTGCAAGAAGTTTTGAAAGAGCTTTGTTCATACATTCCTTAACGAAATTTAATATGGTTTTTGAGATCCAACAAAAATAGTAACATTACCCTACCAGTATAACGTGAGCTCCCATTTGGCAAAGTGTCAATGTCTTTGTAGTTCAGGTAAGATTGAATATTAGTTATAACATGCCAAGATGCAATTATATTGATGAAATGTGATGCTTATTTTTTATAAATTATTATTTATTAGATATCTAAACATAAAAAAATACATAGTCACTGAGTTGATAACCTCATACTTTTTTGTTCCTCCTCGGTTAAAAATGGCCGCAGCTACTGATAGTAGCGAAAGCTTTTAGATCGACTAAATGCAAGTAGCAGTTATTTAATTAGGATAGTGTCGGCGAAATAAGTGTTCCGCAGGTCATGAGCTGCATCGCATGCATGCATCGTTATTGCATGCGCCGGCGCACAGTACTATGCGGTTAGGGGTACGACACAGTGGAGCTTTCTTATTTTAGACATGGACATAGACAAACATTTATTCACAAACTTGGCACACAATACACGTCACAATAAAAGCAAGACACAGAGAGCGAAAATATGAAACAAAGACAGAGAGGTAACACACAAAAACTTATTAAAAAGAACACGTGAAATGTTATTGTGCACCACAGCAGCAAAAAGGTCTCGGCTCAGCATAAATGCCTTAACACTGAGGATTTTCTTAATAAGCTCAAAAAGCTACTTTATTGAACCACTTCTTAGGAATGATTTATTCTTCATGAAATAGTACCGAATATCAAAGAAGTGCTCGGTCATGTGCCCGTGTATGTAGTCGCTAGTAGGCACATAGACACGTATGTAAAACACATATGTACCTACGTAGTCGCTAGTAGGCACATAAACAGAACCCCTTCCTTACCCCAATGAATATATGTACTGACTTCAATCCGTCGCTAGAAAAATATTTTCCGCAAAACAATCACCCGGTTAAAGGAATAGAAAGCGGTACCTCGTGCGGCGGCAAGATATGAAAAAGGATACATTTTTATTGCATTCTAAATGTCAAGAAACAATACGCCTTTTTACTGCACATTGTTGTACAATGTCCAATTACCTTCGGGGTATTTCGGCCTGGGACTATTGAGCTTCGGACGCGACTCGCAAGCACGGCAAAAAGTAATAATAAACACAGAACATTTCAACCCAACCTGGATTCTCTGTTTTCTCTTTTTTCTCTTAGCCGTGGTGGCCCCGGCTGAAGAATAGGCCCCTCCTTTACTACCCGTTGATGTCGAAAGAGGGGACTAAGGGAAACAAAGCTAGGGGATGGGAAGCAGCGTTCCCTATCAACAACATGAGCTTTATCTGCGCTCGCCAACCCGCATGCCCAGCGTGGCGAGTATGGGCAAATCCCCCAAGTGATTATTTCTGGTAATCTGGGAGGCTTATGTTCATGGATGGATTCTCTGTTGTAATTAGGTAATTCTTTCCCCCGTTTCCCCTCAGACCCAGAGTCTCAACCACAAAAAGCTCAAATATGTAAGCCCTATCGAGACTTAACTTAGGTACATATTTGCGCCTTTTTAAATCCTCGGCCGAATCTACTGCAGCACCGCAAAAGTGCCTGCTGCTTATTTATAAAACATAAATACCTCTTTCTAATAATCTTGAGCACAGATTGTTTTATTAAGTCAGACTGTTTCAAACTCTAAACAGCATCTGTCTTCATACATTGAATCATTGGATAATATTGTACGCTATTTGTGAGTAGTTTTATTTTCTTGTTTTGTTAAAAAAAAATGTTTTCCTTCTATTATTATCGATTTGTACTTATATCTAAACACATGTGACTATGCCAAAGAATGAATTAATGAATTGAATTGTTGTAGGTATTTACGCCTGTTCTTCGCGACGCAGCCTTTAAGATACGCGAAGAAACCATGATTTTTAATTACAATTTTATTAATAAGTAAAAAATCTTTTATAAGATCTTTCTTTAAGAAACTGCGTCAATAAGAGCCAATTTAAACTTAAATGCTTCACATTAACATAACGACAAAAAATTAAAAACGCGCTGTGGTGCTTATGAACGCGGGCTTATGTATGCACTGCTTTGAGCGGCGCCAACTTGAAAAACCAACGAGCCAAGAAACAGCTAAGAAACGAAGAAGTTAACCATTAATTGTATTAATACACCGTGACCGACCGAACCTCAATAATTATAAGATTGTGCTACAGATAATGTACGGAATTATGTACCTACGAAAGTAGCACTTTAACCCTTTCACGGCACGAGCACGAATAATGCAGGATAGCTTTAGAGCTTAGGATACGATAGAGTTAGATTTAGGATACGATAGCGTTACACTTAGGATACGATAGCGTTTCACTTAGAATACGAAAGCGTTACGCTAGGATACGATAGTGTTACGCTTAGGATACGATAGCTATAACTGCCATTACCAAACCGCATGCCCAGCGTGGTGAGTGAGTATAGAATTAGAATTAGAATGACTTATTTCAGTTAAAACAGCAAGCTTACAGTATATACCAAAGTGCCTACTGTCTAAAATTAAAACTTAAATATACTCTTAGCGAATTAAATATTATACAAATGTGAGTATAGGCCAATTCCCCCCACTTGACAGCAGCTGCTGAACAGCTGAACCTTGCCTCCCCCCACAGGGAGGAAGCAATGTTCAGCAGTGGACGTCCTACGGCAGACTGAAAAGATAATGATGATGATGTAACGATTATAGAATGACGTTATCTATTGAACTGAAAAAATTACATCATAGGTATGTACCTGTATAACAAAAGATAATAATGATCCATTCGTCAATATACCTACAATTTGTACAGGTGTCGTAAGTACCTACTGATATTGATCGTAGTCAAACATTGATATGAGCATAATATTTCAAATTCTCCTTCTCCTGTGTCTATTCTCATGAGGTCTGCACTAGACTAGTAATGTGGAAGGTCTAATAAGACCGAATAGACGCGACCGATGATACGCTCGACGCATTTTCCGTCAGATATGTACCGACCCCAAAACACTTGGGCTTACTTGCTTGTAACTGTGTTTGATTGTGTATATTGAAATAAGCCACATTTGACTTTGTCTTTTGTTTGTTTGTCCTTATTTCAGGCAGTACGAGATTTTTGCATGAATGTAGTTTAAAAGCTGGATAGGGACAGAGGCTAGCCGCGGACGGAAGCTAGTAAACAAAATTTTATGACTCTTTTATTACAGAATCGTTAATGTTGAAGATTTTGAGGACTCAAATTTGTCAGGTGGATAATTAACTGTCCGTCTGTCCGTTTGATATTATGCTATATAATAGAAATAGATATGTTTGTTTGTACTAAACGTTGGGTCACATCTTAATTTATGTCGGTTTAATTTGTCTGTTAGAGTTCACTCACCCTGTGTAAAAAGTGTTGGCAAGAAGATGATGAACTAAAATGTGAGTGTTATTTATAAATTCTTAGGAAAAGGATCTACGTCTGACCCTTGACGACAAAAAAGTAAGGCCTTATTTATTACATCTATTTAACAACTTCATAAATAACGTAAAATTTGGATTAGTACAAAGTTAAAGGCGTGTATCTTCGGCCTTTTTTGTATTGTTTATTTTTTAAATAAAAGGACTTCTGCAGGCTGATGATAAGATAAACCTGCGTATTACTACACGCGAGGGAAACCGCGACGGTACAGCTAGTGTATATAAATCATATTTTGCAATTATCATAGCTTGTGTAAATATTTTTTTTTTCAAATTAATAAATCAACCAATCAATTTCATGATTAACTACCTACCAATAAACTGCAAGAGCTATTCATAAAGGTGATCCGATGATTCACCGACTCTTAATCAAGTCAATCCGTAGATAGTTGACGTCACAGGAACTGGCTTACAAAGGTACATCCTTGCCAATTCCCGTGCATCTGTGCTGCCAGCTGATTGTAAAATTTTGGTTTGGTAGATATCTCTCATAAATGCATAATACGAAATAATTGCGAATAATAAAAAAAAATGTTATGTCGAAGCTTATATTTAAAACTATTGGAAGCCCTTGCCACTTCGTTCACGTAATTTTTTTTCCATATAAACTTCAACCCACGCTGCGCCCTTTTAGTAGTACTTAGTTTCGAGAATTCCTCTCCTAGTGCACACTTAGACTATAAAAAATATATATCCGCAAAATGTTATACTCTTAGGACTTCTGGTTTAGGCTGTGCGTTGATTGTCAGTCATTCACGTCACGCATCAGTTTTATACATTCAGAAAAGAAGATAAAAGATAAAATGAAGAGAGAAAAGCGTGGATATCTGTCTCAGGAAACACTCTCCCGTTTTTATAATCAACATACATACCTACCTATAATAACAATGATAATGATCAGTTGCATCACTCGTTTGGGGGCATTTTCCAGGGATGGGCTTTTTTCCCTTAGTCGCCTCTCACGTCTACGGGTAGTAATGGAGGGGCCTATTCTTTAGCCGGGGCCAACACGGCATGGATTATGGATCATAATGCAAAAATTGGTCGTTTTACTCTACCATGGGGTAGGTAGAGTGGCTAGATCCAGCCAAAAATTGCCTGAACTGGCACTACCGGGCATGTCAGGGTGATTGACTCTACTAGCCGGCGGAAGGTACCTACACTACACAGTATAATGCGCACTGAAGGTGGGATGCATGTGGAATATGTACTGCGCCCGGCGCGCCGGCTGTGCAGACGCAGCGCAGACTGACGGAGGCGCCATTTTTACGACTCTCTCTTTCCTGTTGCATTGTTGATAGGGCTGCGAGCCGTAGAAAAGAAAGTCAAGGAGGTACTCATTTACAAATAAATATACAATATTGATACTTGTACTATTTACCACTGGTTTGTTTTTAGTGAGTTGTTCCTTGTTGTTTATTGTTTCTACTATGTTTTTATACGTGGAAACCTGTTATTGGCTATCTTTTATGTACACTGGTGTTTACTAAGATAATTAAGCTGTTGGTTTTCCAATAAATAAATTCATCATTCCAGCCGTTGGAAGTCCACAACTGAACATCGGCCTCTTCCACAGATTTTCAGAGCGACTTCCTATCATTTGGGGGAATTTGTCCATACTCACCACGCTGCGCAGGTGGCGAGCACAGCTATAGGTATCGTTGTTAAAATAGATGATGCTGCTGACCATCCACTAGCTTTTTTCCCTTATTTGCATCATAAGACATCTACGGGTACCTTGTAGATATGGAGGGGCCTATTCTTCAGACGCCCAAATTGTACTTATTACAAATTTTAGAATTCTATGTTACTATTATTATATTCTGAAGTTGCCATAATAATGTGGAGTTACTGTGCAAATTCACTTCCAGACTTGTTGCCCTGAACACAAGACACAAATTATCACTCAGATATATTTTAAACGCAATAGAGTCTGTCATTATTCTTTTGAGACCTGAAATTCCCTTCACGACGATTACAATCCGATATTTAATCTAAGCTTACTGGTTTACGCGTAGATATTATATTTTATTAGCAATTGCAATAGTTTTCTTATCAACTGTTATAATATATGGCACAGATTCTACGCTAGATTACCTCTACACACTTTTTGTTTAAGGGGAGAATAAAAGCCAACTGCTTAGGTTTGAAAGCTATCTCGTCAAACGAGGGTAAGGTAAATTTTCGAAAAAATAGATATTAGGTTTTTTCTTGACATTTTCCATACTATTTGTATGATTAAAAAAATATTTAACATGTAAATAAATTATATAAAGTGCAGCTGGTTTGGTTTAGGCTTCTACACGCCATTGGCGTTTGGAATGTAGGTTGTCTTCAATCTGTACGTTCAATATTGACGCCGCAATCAAAGGAAAACCTCGTTTTTCTCACATTTCGTTCAGAGTGGCAGCGCAGCCGTCACAAGCACCACCGTCATAAGGTATATGTTCCGTCACCGTCGGAACATGTTCCATTTTCAGCTTCTGTTCACCAGTGTTATAGCAGATGTTTAAAAATGCACGCTTCGAGGTGCTAATCTAGCAGTTATTCTCGCCTTAACTGCGACATTTCTAAGTCGATTCAACCTTGTCAATTTAATTGGTCTCCTGATAAGTAATTTTAAAGATTTGAAATAGTCGTCAGGTAAAATATAGAATAGGATTAGATTGATAAAGGAGTATAAGATAATATTTTCGGGGCCTATTTCTTGTAACTCTAATGCTAAGTAGGTTATGCTGTTTCATTCGAATATAACTGAACAACCGCGTTGTAGTGACTATCGTAGTTTGTAACTTGTTTGGGAAATAGGAGTCTTATTCATGCTGTCCATACTCACCACGCTGCGCAGGTGGCGAGCACAGCTATAGGTATCGTTGTTAAAATAGATGATGCTGCTGCCCATCCACTAGCTTTTTTCCCTTATTTGCATCATAAGACATCTACGGGTACCTTGTAGATATGGAGGGGCCTATTCTTCAGACGGCCAAATTGTACTTATTACAAATTTTAAAATACTATGTTACTACTATTATATTCTGAAGTTGCCATAATAATGTGGAGTTACTGTGCAAATTCACTTCACAGACTTGTTGCCCTGAACACAAGACACAAATTATCACTCAGATATATTTTAAACGCAATAGAGTCTGTCATTATTCTTTTGAGACCTGAAATTCCCTTCACGACGATTACAATCCGATATTTAATCTAAGCTTACTGGTTTACGCGTAGATATTATATTTTATTAGCAATTGCAATAGTTTTCTTATCAACCGTTATAATATATGGCACAGATTCTACGCTAGATTACCTCTACACACTTTTTGTTTAAGGGGAGAATAAAAGCCAACTGCTTAGGTTTGAAAGCTATCTCGTCAAACGAGGGTAAGGTAAATTTTCGAAAAAATAGATATTAGGTTTTTTCTTGACATTTTCCATACTATTTGTATGATTAAAAAAATATTTAACATGTAAATAAATTATATAAAGTGCAGCTGGTTTGGTTTAGGCTTCTACACGCCATTGGCGTTTGGAATGTAGGTTGTCTTCAATCTGTACGTTCAATATTGACGCCGCAATCAAAGGAAAACCTCGTTTTTCTCACATTTCGTTCAGAGTGGCAGCGCAGCCGTCACAAGCACCACCGTCATAAGGTATATGTTCCGTCACCGTCGGAACATGTTCCATTTTCAGCTTCTGTTCACCAGTGTTATAGCAGATGTTTAAAAATGCACGCTTCGAGGTGCTAATCTAGCAGTTATTCTCGCCTTAACTGCGACATTTCTAAGTCGATTCAACCTTGTCAATTTAATTGGTCTCCTGATAAGTAATTTTAAAGATTTGAAATAGTCGTCAGGTAAAATATAGAATAGGATTAGATTGATAAAGGAGTATAAGATAATATTTTCGGGGCCTATTTCTTGTAACTCTAATGCTAAGTAGGTTATGCTGTTTCATTCGAATATAACTGAACAACCGCGTTGTAGTGACTATCGTAGTTTGTAACTTGTTTGGGAAATAGGAGTCTTATTCATGCTGTACACAAAAGAAAGAGGCGGACATACATTTATCTAGCCGATAAAGTTAGTGAGTGACTATGAATAAGAGGAATTTTTCTAAACAACTAAACAGTGACTTACGTAGTCCTTACCTAAGCTAGGATTCCCTGTATCGTGGGTATCAGAAAGTACGAGTAACATACCACAACACCCAGACCCGAATCAAATATTTGCAGATCATGCAAACATTTGTCCCGCAGTGGGAATCGAATACCACCGCTACGCCACCGAATTTACTGTACTTGCATCCTCGTTCGCAAAATCCTAACAAAACAAATCCATACTAACTTAGCCTTTACCATCAGGCAGCAAGTAGCGAAACGAAGCTCTCGTCGGGCGAGTTTACCTAAAGTGCGAACGAAGTACGGCAATTACCTTTGGAGGAGCACAACTTTATAATAAAATACCCTCAGAAATAAAAGATGCTCATTCAATGCATTCAAAACAAAACATGCACAATATATTCAAAAACAATAAACTACTTTAACATGTTATGCGTTGGATGTGTAAAAATATACTTATACATATATAAATACCTACTATGTACTTACCTAGCTATTAAGAATGAACCTACATAATAATACTTAACTACCCACTTTTAGAATTGTTTATAATACTAATGTTCTCATGTAAGTGACTCACTGTCTTTATGGGAATAAATGAATTTAAACCTAAGTCGTCAAATTGTTCGTCAAAATATATTGTGTTATCATTAAATTTGATTCAATGGTACTGAGGGCTAAATAAAATAATCTTTTAGTTTGCCACTAAAAATATTTCGAAGCAACTATGAAAAAATCAAAACTGTACTTTCAAAAGCTTTTCGATATACGTAAGTAGGTACTAAAATTAAATGTAGATTGGACGTTGAAGTCTCAATTTGACCATGCAACTCTGTCAGATCACAAGAACAATGGGTTTAATTCAACTCACGTAAAGGAAGTCGCTGCGGCTGTCGGTGTTTTTAAAATTAATTTAACTTACTAATGGAAAACCCCGAGACGATTCGCGTGATGTTATTTTCATACAAACTTCCATCCCACTGAACCCTCTTAGGGGTTGAGTTTCGGGAATTCTTTTAGTGCAACCCTACTCTACAACAAGAAGTTTCCCCCAAATTTCGTACTCCTATGACTTCTGGTTTAGGCTGTGCATTTATTGTCAGTCAGTCAGACAGTCAGTAATTAAAGAGTTTAATATACAGGGTGATTCATAATATTTATACAATCTCGAAAAAAGCTTAATCTATCAACAAAAAGAAAGAATAATAACGAAATGAATTAATTTATCATTATTTTACAGATTTTATCCCAACCATTTTCAAATTAGCTCTATTGCGTCTTTTTATCATGTTTATAACCTAGCTTCCAACCGCGGCTACGCTTGCGTGGTATGAAGATAGACAGTAGCCTATATGCTATTCCAGACTATATCTCTGTGCCAAACATCCAAATCCGTTTGGCCGTTTGGGCGTGATTGAACAACAAACATCCAAACATCCTCACAAACTTTCTTTCTTTATAATATTAGGATTATTAAACGCACCTGTAGTTCGCCATCAAGATTGATATAAAACAGCTGATTTGACACCAACACAGCTGACTTTTATAGGCTCGTATTCAAAGACAAGACTCAAGCATTGATCTGTACTTAAATCTCGATTTGAGGCGAGATTCTAATTCTTGAACAGTATTTAAGTATAGATTCAATGATCACAGTTCACCTGAGTAAATGCTTATTCTGAAACGTCAATCAGACGAAATCGGTGCTTGAGTTTAGATTTGATTTGACATTAATCAAATGACATTTTCGTTCCGTTACATGTACTTTGATGCATATTTATACTTCACTTTATTGCTCTATTCTATTTCCACCCTGGCTGTTTGAATTTCTGCGTAAAACGGATCGAAAATTATAAATAAATCAAAATGTAAACGAGAACATTTGAGTACAGATTTGAGACTCGATTCAGCTGAGAATAGTTTAAGTACCGTTTTTGAATAAAAGCTATGTTTGAGAAGAGATTCAATGTTTAAGTAGAGTTCAGCTGATCTGTGATTAAATCTATGCTTGAGTCGTGTCTCTGAATACGAACCATAGAGTGTTTTTTTAATGAAAGTCGTAGAACAAATTTGATTGCCAATTGGGTGTAGAATAAGCCCCTGTCGGGACCGTGTACATGTTATGAATCACCTGTTTATTTTACAGCACAAAATATATTATAGGTGTTTCTCAAGTTCTCAACAAATGTACAGCTGCGTAAACAATGAGAAAAAGTTATGTAAACGATATTTGTCGTCGAGTGATCATTGCAGTAACTATAATTAAAATGCAATTGTTTTGCGTAACTTGACATGAGAAGATTACATGGTTAAACAATAAAATTAAAAACTTGTAACAAAATAAAGCTACAATAAATTATAAAACAATTTCACACTATTTATTATTTATAAGTTATTATTTTGTAAATTCAGTTTTTAAGAACCCTCGTAGTATTGTGTCACAAACAAAACTTGTTTTTGTCCTGAAGATAGAATAAATAAAATAAATAAATAAATCTTTATTCATTACCTTAGTGCTACGAATAACATTGAGAATTAATATCTAATTAAGGGTAACAAATGAAACGATGCCTGAACTAGGAAAACCTGTGTCTCAGGCGGTAAAAGGCTAATATTAATAACTAAAGTTGGTACTAATGAATATTCAAATTAATTAACTTAAAATCTGTAGCCTATAAGTTAAATTTAAATGCTATAAATAAGAGCCTTTAAGGAATTAAAAAAAGGAGAAAGAGAGCTTTCCATTAAATTTTACGACGAATAATTAATATTAATGGTAGAGAAAGAATGATAGCAAAAACTTTTATTAGAAACCATAGTTTCTGTTAGTAGGTAGGTTTGGTACCTACATACTTATTACTTACGAGCACGGCACTAAAACGAGTTACTTAAGCCTAAATGACAAAGGCGGTCAATTATGTACGGAGATATGGCTAAAAACTAAGATAACAACTCAGCATAATGCGCCGCAGACTTGTAAGTAGCGTGCTGATCTTCCGTCGTCTTCTACACGAGTAACAGATAGCATCGATATAAACTTTTTTTTTTTTTTTTATACAAAACAGGTGGCAAACAAGCTTACGGCCCTCCCGATGGTAAGCGGTTACCGTAGCCTATGTGCGCTTGCAATACCAGAGGCATCACGCACGCGTTGACGACCCCGAACCCCCTTCCCCCCTAAAGAGCTCTGGTAACCTTACTCACCGCAGGAACACAACACTATTTGAAGCAAATAATGTTATTTGGCTGCGATCTTCTGTAAGGCGGAGGTACCTCCCCAGGCGAGCTGCTCCAATTCAGAACGAGAAAATCTCGCTGTGCCCTACCTCCTCCTAAAAACTACTAAACTATATGGAGCTAAACTTTATTTTAATATTTATGATTATAGAGCTCGATTTTGGTAGGTTATCAAGTTGTCGCAGAGGCCATTCGAAGGTTAACCATTGAGGTTGCGTTATGTTTGCGCGATGGTTAGCAGTTAGGGTCGGTTAGCACTTCAGGGATTATTGCCTAATATAATAACTGTCGAGCAGCATGGGATTATGTAGGAGTGGCAAACGCTACGGGCCCCTGGCCTCATGTGGCGCTGATGTAGAATAAAAGTTATGTGCATATTTGT
Source organism: Anticlea derivata (assembly GCA_947579855.1). Taxonomy (NCBI): domain Eukaryota; kingdom Metazoa; phylum Arthropoda; class Insecta; order Lepidoptera; family Geometridae; genus Anticlea; species Anticlea derivata. The sequence goes on from OX388270.1 coordinate 10,575,492, forward strand.
TTATACTTAGTTTGTAAAATATTGCATAAGGACCCAACTTGTATTTATTATTTCAGTCTGCTGGGCATAGGCCTCCGCCATAGATTTCTAGAATGAGCGATCTTGTGCGGTCTGCACCCTACGGCTCCCACAGCTATTGTATGTAATTAGTTTATAGTTTTTTTTTAGGTATTTTTTATTTTTTTTGGGGGAGGCCTATGTACAGCAGTTGACTTCCTCAGGCTGATGACGATCATGGTTATTTTAGGTTGGGGTGTAAAGGTTCTCGAATGGCGACCACGAACCGGGCGACGCAGTGTTGGAAGGCCCCCCACCCGATGTACCGACGACATTGTAAAGGTTGCGGGAAGTCGGTGAATGGAGAAGGCTCAAGACCGTTTGTCATGGAACTCTTTGGGGGAGTCCTATGTCCAGCAGTGGACTTCTACAGGCTGATGATGATGATGATTATTTTAGGCTGCTTTTTAGGGCAAGTCTGATGAGAAACTCATACTCTGTTATTACGAAACTGGGTTTAGACGAGGACTAACTAAACCCTGGTTTTGTGACGTGTCATTTCGTACAGTTGCTTTATGTCATAATGTCAACTGTATGACATGTCAAGTCACAAAACCAGGGTTTAGTAAGTCCTTGTCTAAACCCAGGTACAGTTTCGCTATGTCCGTCTATCCGTCAGTTCGTCAGCCATTTAGCCAAAAACTCTAATCTGCGTGTAACAGCCTAAATTGTCCTATAGATATTATGATATTCCTTTCACAGCAAAAACACAAAGTTTCCTGAACTAAAGCATCCCCCGCATTTTACCCATCTCCCTTCTGTTTTACCGTGGTGGGTAATGAGCTCTAATTTCGCACTTCAAGAAATTGGGCTAATTAAAACCGCATATGACTATCCTCGTTAATTTAGGGCCGCCCGAAATGACGCAACGTGTCAATTATGTCACCTACACTAATTGACATAATTGACCAGCGCCATATCTTAATTTGGGTTTCCTTCCTATTTCCTCTAATATTATAAATTCCATAATACTTTTTACACTTCTACAGTTTATGGATATCTGTACTCTTAGGTATATAACCGGAGCTATAATAAGATATTTCTTACCTTTCTCGAGTCAGATGCATATTCCTCGGACACAGACCTCGGGGAGGTACTAAAAGATTAAAGGAGTCATGCCTTGGGACGCTACTTCTATAGAAACGGCCTGAAACAAGTCAAATAAACACTTAATCGTACCACAGTCTCTTAAGTAGGTCCATTCCAAGTGACGAATTTGGCCTCTATATAATACTAGCTTGAGGCTTTGGTCGCGTGGTAACTAAATAAAAAGAAGCCTATGCTATTCTAGGTATAAAACTTTATCTATTCCAAGTTTCATCGAAATCCGTTGAACCGATACGGCGTTATTGAACCACAAACATCTAAACATCCTCACAATATTCAAACTTTCGCATTTGTAATATTAGTAGGATCTACCCATGAAATTGAACAGGATATGCCGAAGAACCCGGCTCAAGTGGATCGCTGCGCTTCTTTCAGCAGCATCGCTTCACTCACTCTGGCAGCTCGCATCGGCTTGCTTCGCTCGCTATAACGTACGCTGACATGTCATCTCTACCTGTTGATCTGTTTTGTTTTATAAATCCTCTTTACTGGATTCACGGATACAGCAAGATACGAAAGTTCTGACCACCCCCATCAACATTGCGATTTTGTTTAGGCAGTGACTTAAGCTGAAATATGTAAAGATTTATGGTTCAAATTCGTGTAAAAAAGTGGTGACATGCTTGCACTTAAATGGCAATAACACATCATACCATTAGGGCCAATGCAATAAATCACTTGAGGTGGGACCCGGTTCTGCCACGTGTGTTGAGGTACGCATCGAAAGGTGAAGGTCCTCAACTTGAAACAAACGAGCTGTGGAGGCCGTCTGTGTTTTATTTCCTATCAATTTTCCAATAACTGTGATTTTTAACAATGCTAAACGTATCATGGTGGGTACTTGACAAAAACAATGCTTTTAGGCGATTCCCATGATAGCTCTCCCACGGCCCCAAGAAGGCTGGCCTTAGGTTACGGTTGCCTTACAATCAGCTACCATCTTATCCCGACCGCTATGTTGCTGACTTAAAGTAAACGGTTGCCAACCAACCGTAATGCTAAAATAAGTTCGATAACGCTGGCCGATTTTTAGGGATTCACGACTTTAGAGGTATCACAATTACAATTAGTGTCATATTCAATAATGTGATAAAGTATCCCATAAACTTGACGAGCCTTTGCTTGCTTATTGTGTCACAGATTCTCTCTTGGTCATCCTGTATTAGGTCAGTGAGGTTGAGGTACGGTGGCCCTGAATTCCCTGAAAAGGGCTCTAAGAGGCCCTTTCGTGTACGGTATCATATTCAGGCGTTAAATGTGAACATGTGCCGAGTGGAATGAAATAAGAATACGGCGGTTATTTAGAAGTCATATGGACACAGAGGTCGTTCCGAAACATATCTCATCCGTTGTATATGGGTTTTTTGACCCAATAAACTTAGCCCTTGTTAAAAGCACAACCAATTTGAAACAAAGTAGACCATTTTGTTTCTCGCTACCAGATTGCTTACCGCCCATTTCGATGTCATCATACGATAAAACGCGCTGTATAAATTAATTAGCAAACGCCCGCGGCTTCGTCCGTTTAAAAGCTCTAAAATTGTATCCGAGTAAAGGGTAATCTTTGACACCACATTAGGGAAAAGATTTTAAAAACTATATAAAATACAAACTTTTGCACCCCATTACATCCGTTCTTGAAGTGCTTGTTTATATTTAATAAAGATTTATTGTTTTGTTTAAAGTTTTAAGATTGAGGAATACGATTTACAAACATTTTATCCCTTTTCACCTGCTTAGAAGTAGAATTAAAAAAAATCCTTTCTTAGTGCACGCCTAAACCGTAACGTACCTACCCAGTAACGTAAGAGTTTTGTATATTTAGATAGGTAATCCGAATCTTTTATTTGAAACGATTACTTTCGGGTTTTTATGTGTCGAAAAAAATTACAAAAAGTTCAATTTGCAGAAACACTTCGACGTTTGCTACGGACAATAAAATTGTTATTTAAGGCCTGTTAAAATTAGTACTTGTTTTGATTGGCACTCAGGTAAACGACTTGAGATGCGTTATAGGGACCAGTAAGATGTGGTCTAAAGTGATACTTTATTTGCAAATATTGAAGAAGACGACGTGTGGAGCTATTTGGGAAAATCACTTTCGATGGGCTACTGACCCGAAATTCTTGGGAGTTAATTAAATAAACACTGAATAAAATGTGCGGCTTACAATAATAAATTGGATGCAGCGTCCATTTTTGTGATAGATTTATTTGGAAGAGCTTGTTATTTTGCTCTGATTCTATACTTTAGTAGAATACTTATTTATACTTTAGTATGCAAAGAAGTTTTTTTTATATAATGTTCCGTAACCAGTATACTATCCCAAAACGAGCTTATTCTAGCAACAAGTAAGCCTGAGTAAAATAAACAATTATAAATCTTTTTTTTTTAGATTTTATCCCTAACTTTATCAAATTAGCTTTTGGTCTTTTTATAATACTTAAAAAGTAATTATTAAACGTACGAGAAGTTCGAGATAATAATTCAGATTGAACTGATTTGACCCCAATATTAAATAGAGATTTTTCATGAAAATGTTGTATTTGAAAAAGTTGTAGAATAAACGTTATTGCCAATTAGGTGTAGAATTAGCCTCTTTCGGGATAGGATGCATATTATGAATCACCTTGTATGTCCTAGCAGTGGACATAGGCCACCGCCATGATAAGCCATGAGCCGCCAAATTATCGTTGATCTACCTTAGGGGTATTTCCTCCACAACGTTTGCCAGATGGTAAAACTAAGAACCTAAAAACGAAACAATGAGTCATCAGCGAAATCGTTGGTGATGTGTGTTTAACTGAAACTCTGAAGGTTGCTGTTGACACAGAATTTGTGACTCTTTTATGTAGGTAACATTTTACTTTGACTGTCATTACCCGACTGCCGAGAAGGAAGGAGGGTAATATATTTCGAGTGTATGTGTATATGTAGGTATGTATGAATGTATGGAGCTGAAGTGGAGTTGGCCAGGACACCTGGCAAGGCGTGGTGATGATAGCTGGAGTAAGGCGTTAACTGAATGGCGTCCAAGAACTGGATATCGGAACGTTGGTCGTCCAGCAGCGAGATGGGCAGACGATGTCGCAAGCATCGCGTGCCGCACTGGATGAGGCTTGCACAGGATAGAGGAGAATGGCACATACAAGGGGAGGCCTATATACCCTGCAGTGAGTGAAGTCAGGCTGTGGATGAGGATGTTGATGATGTATGTATGTATGTGGGTAGTTGCCACTGAATATCTTTAACCAATTATATTCCCAACAATGGATCATAGTACTGTAGTAGATCCAGATTTCGCATTAAAAGTTCCAATTGAAGCCTAAAACAAATGAGCTTGGGCCTTAAAAAAAGTTAAATAGGTAGGTACTTATCTAGTATTGTTATGCAATAACTTTCGATAGACATTTAGGTATTATACACACCTACAGTGGAAATTGATATTTGCCTACACGTGTAAATAGAACAATACTTGCTTTAATTTTGTATAGAATTCCTTAAAACATAAGTAAGAGCCACTTTTGTCTTCTGACGCACGCATGTGAATCGTGATTTCTGAATGAAGAGTAATTTTACCGTGGGGTTTACACGTGCTGAAAATTTAAATACTTCATTTATTTTAGAGCATTTACCTCCATCTTGAATAGCAGCGTGCGTGACAACCGTCAAACCAGCCGTAAGACGTCCGCTACTATAGACATACTCGTATCGTATTTATATTTAAACTAGCTTCCGCCCGCGGCTTTGCTCGCGTGGTAACTACTAGGTAAAGATAATAAATTAATAATAATAATAAATATTCCGGACATATTCACACGGTCAACTGATCCCAAACTAAGCATAGCCTGTACTATGGGTACCAGAGACTGATATACATAATATATATATATTTAACACCCAGACACAGAACAAACATCTGTGTTAGTCACAAAATGTTTGTCCAGTGCGGGAATCGAACCCGCGACCTCTAGCGCAGAAGGCAGAGTTACTACCAACTGAGCTATGAGGCCAGTCAAAGATAGATCTCTATAAATTCCAAGTTTCATCCAAATCCGTTCGGCCGTTTGGGCGTGATTGAACCACAAACATCCAAACATCCTCACAAACTTTCGCATTTATATTATTAGTAGGATAGGATGATTCTTAATATGTAGGTATACTATCCCGAAATGGGCTTGGACTTTAGAATCTCTCGAGTTGTCTCTAGCATGATCCGAAACCAAGCATGAACAAGTTTTCTCTTCATTCCCTTTCTTGTATTTTCAAGGCTAATTCTCACAATATTGATTAGTACAACGTGAATGTAAGAACAAAATCATGTTTGTTCTACTCTCCTAATTGTTTGAGTACATAATGAATTTGCAACTGGAAGCCGTTGAAAGATCAATAATTAATGTTTGACTCAAAAGGAAAAGATGGCATATATGGCAAAAGATATTCTTGCAGGTATAGCCAACATCAAGAGTAGGTTAATATAGAATGGAAAGATTTCGAAAGAATTTATAAAATAAACTAGGATTTTTTATGTTCTTTTACAAACTATGATACAAAAGCAAACTTTAACTAATAAGTAGGATTATGATTAGAAACTTTACTATAATTCACAATGTGATAAATAATCTCGAAATTCCTAAAGAAGACATCTTCTAATGATGACTGACTGTAAATCGATCAGATATTCTTCGTTAAGTTGATAGAATAACGCCCTTTTTAACGCCCGGGATGGTATAGGATCACCTTGTAAAAGAGACCGGCCAGGCTATTGTGTAAGCAAAATGGTAATGAAGATCGCAATTATAAGGATGATTTTATTAATTTTAGCTATATCTGAAGTTTTTCAAACATGAAAAGGAAGGAGCTAAGGTCTTGAAGTTTTCCCTTGTCAAGTTTGGAACGTTTTGAATGTTGCTAAGATTGTTAAAATTATCCTTAAAGTTACGATCTTCATTGCCATTACGCTTACACAATTGCACCACCGATGCGATGTTGAACCACCAATCGCTTTCAAACCACGCGCAGACATGAATCAGAGGAAATCCGCGCGTCTAGATGAATATTTGATCAGCCTGTACTCACATATATCAGGAGCATTGGTGGTAGTGGCCCTGCCTTTCCGTCCTCAGGTTGTGGATTCGAATCCCGGGTGTGCACCAATGGATTTTCCATTCTGGAAATGTATATGCTCTCATACGTTAAAGGAAAACACCGTGTTGAAACCGGCATTTCCTAGTAACAAAAAATTAGAAGACATGCGACATGTGCAGGAAAGGAGGCCGCACTTTAATCCTTCACTGATTCTTTTACCGACGGTCATAGGCCCTTTTCAAGGAAACCTTACCTCAACCTGGTCATTGACCTAGCACGATGACCAAGAAAAAATCATTGACACGGCAAGCAAGCACGCAAGCTACATTGTGAATGATTTCGCGAAACTGAGGGCATTACTTGTATGGATTAATGTTAGCACTTGAAAAAATAAGTTTACTCTCATTTAATTCTCACAATAGAGTTCGAAAAAGAGATATGAAATTCATTTAGTTTCTAGAAACTCTACAAAACTTACGTATACGAGCGTTCCCGCCAAAGGTTCAATAACAGTCTGAAACTATAAATGAAATAGCCAAAAACATTCCTTCTAGTACCAAGTAACGCACAATAAGTTTTTGAAATCACCTTTACTCATGAAAATGTAATTTCTATGGAGGAAAAAATTAATAAAAGCATTTTTGCGCACCACGATCGAACTATAACGTTTGGCATAACAAATTGTCAGTCAAATCACGCTAGCTTTGTTTAGACCGGAAGCGGCCATTTTTCCTTTTTTTTTCGCCGACTACGCTATGCAACCGTTTTTGGCTTGCGTTTTTTAATAATGAACTAGCTGGCTCGCCCCGGCTCCACACGGGTTTTTTCCATTTGTCCATTGTGTTAATTTTCCTCTCAACGTATGAATCTCGTAAATTGTGAAGATAAGGGTGCTTCTCGCACCACGTCTGTTTCATTTATTTGCATCCTGTTAAATGTCATGGAAATTCTGGATTTCCTAAAACAGGAAAGTCAGAAATCGTCTGGAAAAAAAAACATCATTATTTAGCCCGTTAAAATTCTACACTGAATACTGTAACATACCCTCCATATACCTATGTATATTTAGTTTAAAAATGTTCACCAAAATAATAAATTTATAAAAACGTTTCGCATTCACTTATTAAGTAAATATAACTTTCTGGAAGGTATCGCAACCACAAAAGGATAATGGAACAGTAAAGAAGATTCCAAAGTTTCTTGATTCATCCCTTCTGGACTAAAATGTATCGGAACGTATTTTCCCTCTAACTGGGTAATGTAACATTTGAGAACATTCCAGAAGATTGGTGACTTTCGTTTCTAGTTCTAAACATTTTGGAACAAACGCTATATTATTCGCATAGCATCTCGGAGCATCTATAACATTCTGGAATATTGTGCAAGTTTCAGGAGTATTCGGGAGCATTCTGCAACGTTCTAGAACCTTCTAAAATATTCAAGAACAAATCTCCGAATCCAACCCCTGCAGCCCTAAACCGAAAAGTTCTTGATCTTTTGAAGAGCTTCTACCCTACATCCCCAATAGATCAACCATATAACCCTTTTGGGGCTGAAAGGGTGGGTGCGGAGTTATAGCAGCACGCACCGGAAAACTACACTAAATTTTATAATATATTGATTAAAAATATCACATACGGTGTATGTAACGAACGTCGACGGCCGAATGTCGGACGGTTGCCAAAATCGTTCCAGGAAATCGTATTTTACTAAACCTATAAAAATCTATGTTTAGATCGTAATTTGACGTTTGTGAGCAAACCTCTTTGATAATAAATTGGCGCGTTGCAGTCATTGTCTGTTTCTGGACGAAACATTTTTGAACATTTTTAAATATGGAAATTGTAATTTACTTTTTTTGTTGAAAGAATGTCTGGATTTTCTGGACAGAGTTTTAGCTTCATTTTCTTCAGGGTCTACATTATCATTGTTAAACTGTTTAAATTAAATTTTAATAAGTATGTACAACAGTTTTTATCATCCGCCTGCAGTCTCGTTGGCGTGTTATTTCCCTAGATAAAAAGTTGCAAAGGTCACTCTCCGGATCTTTAAATATGTATTTTCCATACTACCTTGTGCCCGCGATTTCGCTCGCATGGTACCTAGTAATAAAGTCAAGTCAAGTCAAAAGGCATATATTTCAATAAAATCACAAGGATCACTTGGAAACGTCTTAGAAACTAGGTGAAGCTACGCCTGTTCCTCGCGACCATAAAACCTTTATGCCTAGGTAAAGAAGTCTATCTATACCAAGGTATATCAAGTATCGTCGAAATCGGTAGTGCCGCTACGGCGTGATTGAACCATAAACATCGTACATTTTTCCGGAATAAAAAGCATATGTGCTATTCCAGACTATAATCTATTACTGTGCCAAATTTCATCCAGATCCGTTCAGCCGTCTGGCGTGATTGAGTAACAAACATCCAGCCATCCAAACTTTCGGATTTACAATAGTAGTAAGTAAGATATTAAAGAACCGTGGTGGCCCCGGCTGAAGAATAGGCCCCTCCATATCTACCTAACCGCGGATGTCGTAAGAGGCGACTAATGGAAAAAAGCTAGGGGATGGGCAGCAGCGTCCCTCATTTTAACAACGATAGCTCTAACTGCGCTCGCCAACCCGCATGCCCAGCGTGGTGAGTATGGGCAAATCCCCCCACATGATAAGGAATTCGCTCTGTCTGTGGGGGAGGCCATGTTCAGCAGTGGACGTCGAACGGCTGAAATGATGATGATGATGAAGATATAAAAATAGGTACGTTAAACTCCGACACTCCGACTCCGACAAGTTAGTATACATACGAACTTAGGTACTAATAAAAGATTTAGGATTTATATAAATTACTTATTTACATAATGCATGTGTGTTTTGTATTGACGTAATATTTATTTTTCAATATCGACATCATTCTGACAAAATCAGGAACAAAATCAGCGTCAGTCAATCAGAGTACGGGTCAGGGCAGTTTTTTGCACATCTTGGTCGGTGAAGTTATGACTTGAAGAAGTCGTTGCTACACCAGGCGATCAGTCGTGGAGGGTAGCGGGATCCGAAGCACGGTTCTCCGCTGGCCGACCGCAGGTTGTAGGGGGCCCAAGTAGCGTGCCAGCCACACGTGAAAGGCTGCCCCGCCGCCTCGCGAAAAATCCCGGAGTGCTCCATCGTGCCGGTTGGCGACCGGATGAGAGGACCAGGTGGCCACTTCCGGGGGGGTTCGGGCGTCCCCGCAGTCTCCACGACTGGTATCCTATTGAGTGTGGCATGCCTTCCAAAGTGTATGTCACCGTAAAGTAGTGCCTCGCTCTACTGCCGTACTCCCCAAAAAAACCCATCGCTCCTCATGACAAAAATAAGAAATAGCAGAAACGTTAAACAGCGGAAGCACGTCCTCTCACTTCATGTGCACCTCATTAACATCCGAGGATTGCATTCAAATATCGATGCAGTCCACCACCATCTTGAAACTGCTAAACCTCATCTGCTATTCATCACAGAGACTCAAATCAGATGTCCATCTGACGTGTCATACCTCTCATTCCCCGGTTACGTGCTTGAACATAGGTTCAAACAGAAAGCGGGCGTGTGCTTATTTGCTCGTGAAGACATCTGCTTTCGACGTCTTAAATGTCTTGAAGACTCACTATTTTCTACTCTCTGGATTTTGGTCGACACTGGCACAGAGAAAATTCTCTACGCCGGTGTATATCGGTCGCACACTAAAGACTCGGAGACAACGTCCTTTTTTCAACACCTAAGCGTTGGCACTGACAAGGCTTTGCAAAAGTTCCCTAGTGCCCAACTGGTGTTCTTGGGTGACTTTAATGCCCACCATCAGGATTGGCTGTTTCCGTCCAAGGGCATCGACCATGCTGGGAGAGAAGCGCGGAATTTTGCAATTACTTATAACCTCACTCAGCTGGTCGATGATGCAACTAGGGTGCCTGACGTCAGTGGCCAAACAGCTAATTGCTTACCTTCTGATGACAACGGATCCAGACAGACTCAATGTGTCGGTGTCATCACCCCTAGGTAGTTCCGACCATTGTCTTGTGAAGTCCGTGTCATCCCATTCCCCTCCCGACTCCAGCCTCAAAGGCAGCCGTCGTGTGTGGAGATATAGGTCAGCCAATTGGGACGAAATGCGCCACTTTTTTGCATCATATCCCTGGCAACCCGTATGTTTTACCTCTAGTGACTCTTCATCTTGTGCAAATGCCATTGTTGAAGTGCTGCGTCAAGGTATGGAATATTTCATACCTTTTTCTGACAAACCACTGGCAACTAGAGTAGACACCTGGTTCGATGATGATTGCCGACGCGCTGACGCGCTAAAGCATGAAGCCTATCTAGCCTGGGTGTCAGCTCGTAAGAACAAGACTGCAGATTTAGAGTCTAAGAAGAAGGAATACAACAGGGTTGCAAAATCATGCAAAAAGGTGCTCAGGAGGGCTAGGTTCAACCATATAAGCAAGATTGGAACCAAGCTGGCAGCGCTCCCACCTGGGAGCAAAGCCTTTTGGTCCTTAGCTAAGTCGGTTGAATCCAATTTCTGTCGCCCTTCTCTACCTCCGCTGCTGAAACCAGACGGGTCGCTGGCCCACACTGCTGAAGAGAAAGCGAACTTGTTTGCCTCTCTCTTTGCAGAATCTTCACGTCTAGATACTACTACTGAGATACCGCCTACACTCCCAAGCTATGGTTCAATGATGCCAGCACTTCGCATCAAGCAAAAGGAGGTACTCAGAGTATTGCTTTCACTGGACGTGAACAAAGCCAGTGGTCCTGATGGAATCCCGGCGATAGTATTGAAGAGGTGCGCACCCGAGCTGTCTCCGATTCTAACTCGCCTGTTCCGCCTGTCTCTAGACACAGGCAAGGTACCATCATCATGGAAGTTTGCAAATGTTCAACCTGTTCCCAAAAAAGGTAGCAGTACTGACCCCTCCAATTACCGACCAATCTCTATCACCTCCATTCTCTGTAAGTCAATGGAGCGTGTACTCAACTATAAACTCCTAGCATACCTGGAGAATAATGAACTCCTCAGTGATCGTCAATACGGCTTTCGTCGAAAACGATCAACAGGGGATCTTCTAGCGTATGCCACGCACATCTGGAGTGAAGCCATGGAAAAACACGGAGAGGCTTTAGCGGTTTCCCTGGATATTTCCAAGGCTTTTGATAGAGTTTGGCACAAAAGTCTCATAAGCAAGCTTCCCTCATACGGATTACCATCCAATCTAACGGAGTGGATTGCTGACTTCTTGAGGGAACGATCGATTCGAGTCGTCATTAGTGGCTGCTCTTCCGATCTATTGGCTATTAATGCCGGGGTACCTCAAGGGTCTGTTCTATCAGCAACCTTATTCCTGCTGCACATTAATGATCTGCTAAAACCGGATATTTTTGGTTATGCAGATGACAGCACAGTTGTTGATAGATACTTTGCCGGCCCGCGTGTTAGTGCGGATGAGATTCACAAACTCCGTAATGAGATGGTGGGTCGTTTGAACAATAAACTTAGGTTGGTGTCCGAGTGGGGTGACGCTAACCTTGTGAAGTTCAACGCATCCAAGACCCAGGCATGTGTGTTTACGGCGAAAAAGACCGTGTTTAATCCTGCGATCACTTTTTGTGGTACTTCTCTTCAGATCACTGACAGTCTGAGCCTATTAGGTGTTGAGCTCTCCTCAAATCTAAACTTTGGCTCACACATCGAATCGAAAGCCAAATTTGCTGCCATGAAGCTGGGCATCCTAGCGAAGGTTCGGCGGTACTTCTCACCGGGACAGCTTCTCAATCTCTACAAAGCACAGGTCCGATCTTGCATGGAGTACTGCTGCCATCTATGGGATGGCTCGGCTAAATACCAGCTTGAAGCCCTCGATTCAATTGAGCGACGCGCTGTTAGGCTCATAGGAGATGACTCGCTTGTAGAGTCCAATCTACAAAGCCTTGAACACAGACGGCGTGTGGCCAGACTGTCAGTGTTCTACAAGTACCACTTTGGTGACTGTGCGCAGGATTTGCATGACCTCATCCCTCCTTCCCCCTTCTACTACCGGACAAGCAGACGCACAGGTAATTACCACCCTTACCTGGTCGACATACCACAGTGTCGAACCAAACGTTTCTGCTCCACCTTTATTATAAGCACTGGCAAAGAGTGGAACGATCTGCCAGCGTCTGTTTTCCCGGACGAGTACAATCTAGGAGTCTTTAAATCTAGAGTGAATAAGTTCCTTCTGGTAAAGCGTGCTCCATCTTAGGCCACATCTCACTTGCAAAAGTGAGCTGGTGGTCAAACGCCTAACCATCTCCAATAAAAAAAAAAAATAAAAAAAAAAAAAAAAAAAAACAAAAACGCCTTGTTTATTAAAGAATTCTTTGAACACCTTTACGATAAGATCTAGGCGCCATGCACATCAAGCCCCGAGCAGCAAATACGACAAGCCTCGAGCGGATTATCCTAGAGGAAAACGCTCTTCAGTAAAATGCACTTATGAAATTAAAAAGCACTACATTGAGCGCAGTTAACTACGTGAGCAACCGCAAAGTATAAATTTGTCACTTAATACACTTGAAATATTCTGATCCCGTATGCTGGTACGGGAGCCTCAGAGCGTGACTTCGTCTATTCTATTATATTTTCAGCCAGGCCTTGTTTAGAGAAAAAGAACATTACGAAAAACCCAACGTTGGATTACTTTCAAAAAATGGCGTTCGTTAGGATATGATACGAATTTAGCGGCTCATTTAATTTGAAATATGACATATCGCAAGCCGGTACTCGCCTGAGCGGACTCTTCGCTGCATTTTGTCCGCTCAAACTGCATTGGATTTATCACCTATCGAATGCAGCGGTTTAATGACTGCATACTATTTCCTTGAAACCTTGTGAATGGGTATTTTTATAGATAAAGTATCTGTTATTTACCTACTAAATGTTGTGTAATATTTGTGTTCTCTGAACGCGGAGAGTGGTTCCACTGATAGTACAGAAGTGCCGTTTGTTGAGTCTATGACGTATTTTATATAATACCTAGAAGAACTTCCGTCAATCATAAAGTGTGCCCCCTTGTTCAGAAAGAAGTCGAACTAGAAACGAGTTATCGCAGTTGTAGCGTGAAACAGCCAGTCATCGTACGAAATATTTAGATGTGAAATTTCAAAAAAGAAAATCAAATTTGACAGTACTTGAGATAAAATAATGTCGGTGTGAGGAAAGTGACAAAGTAGCCTCGACTAAAAATACAGGGGCAAGGAGGTATAACATACAAACATCAGTCTCTATCTACTGTGTAGCGACAGTAGTCAACCAAAGACTGATGTCCTTGTTCTTTTAATTCCAAGATTATTATCAGAACGAATCAAATTATGTGTTAAACATGTTATAATTATTTAAAGGAAATTTACCTACGTAACTTTATGTACTACTTTTATTGAAAGTGACTAAAAATCATTAATTTATAGGTAGGTAATGAAACACAAATTCCAGTTAAGTCGATAATAAATCTCTATATTTTAATATCTTCAGAAAAGAAATTAAATAATCACTTACATTACCAATGCCTAGCACCTACCAATGTAATACAAACAACTGTCCTTTTGAACGTAAGTGTTCTCTTCACGATTTTGAGCCTTATTTAAGCTGCTATACGGGTTAGTGGCCGTGGTGGCCCCGGCTGAAGAATAGGCCCCTCCATATCTACCTATCCGCGGATGTCGTAAGAGGCGACTAAGGGATGGGCAGCAGCGTCCCTCATTTTTTAACAACGATAGCTCTAACTGCGCTCGCCAACCCGCATGCCCAGCGTGGTGAGTATGGGCAAAACCCCCAAGATAAGGAATTTACTCTGTCTGTGGGGGAGGCCATGTTCAGCAGTGGACGTCGTACGGCTGAAATGATGATGACGGGTTAGTGGATGTAGGACCTTTCAGGTGGGTTGTGACGTGTGATATGTTTGAATAAATATTCCGGACATATCACACGGTCAACTGATCCCAAACTAGGCAAAGCCTTTACTATGGGTACCAGAGACAGTATACATAATAGATAAATATTAACCACCCAGACAATTAACAGCTAGAGGTAGCGGGTTCGATTCCCACACTGGACAAACATTTGTGACTAACACAGATGTTTGTTCTGTGTCTCGGTGTTTAATATATATCTATTATGTATATCAGTCGCTGGTACCCATAGTACAGGCTATGCCTAGTTTGGGATCAGTTGACCGTGTGTGATCTGTCCGGAATATTTATTATTTATTTTTATTTATAATTAATCACAAATGTTTTCCCAGTGCGGGACAAACCCGCGACCTCTAGCGCAGCAGGCAGAGTTACTACCAACTGAGCTATGAGGCCTGTATGTAATCATATTCACTATTGCGCATGTGTGCTATACTATATAGGAAATTGATAAGAGCTGAAAGACGGGCGGCGCCGGCGCCGCGGCGCCACAACTCAGCAGATAACATACAGGGCTAATCCTTTCAATCCTATATAAAAATGTTACTATAAAAGTTTGGATGTTTGCATTGGTACAATGCTCATGTTACCCATGCCATTAAATGTTAGGTCCGAAGATGTATTGGCATGTAATCAGAATTTTAAAAATTCTTAATGTGGTCCGTGGCTGTACATAGTTTAAGAACCCACGTGCTAGGACGATACCATTCAAGTTGTAGAGCGGCGGCGGGCGGATGCTAGCTACTTAAAAATAAATTCAGTACAGTGGTTATGTAACTTCTTGGTATTTATACATTAAATCATTATTTGCAATAACTTTTTATATGTAATGATTAGATAAGATTTTTTTATTGCGGTAGCGCATGGACTTGTATCTAGGTCAATTGTTGCCGTTTTAAACTATGTAGTGGCTAGCCATAATGCTATGTTCTTTTTTTTAATTTATTACGCAGCAGCGTCCCCTAATTTTACAAAGATAGCTTTAACTGTGCTCGCCAGCGTGCCCAGTGCTAACACGCTTACGGCTCACCTGTTGGTAAGTGGTTACCGTAGCTTATGAACGCTTGCAATACCGATACATCGTGCGTTGCCGACCCCGAACCCTCTCCCCTTAAAGAGCTCTTGGAACCTGACTCACAGCAGGAACACAACACTGTGGGGGAGGTCATGTTCAGCGTTGTACGTCCTACGGTTTTTTTTTTCTTTTTTATTTATGATGGTTAGGCGTTCGACCACCATCTCACTTTGGCATGCATTACCAGAAGGAACTAAATGAGAAAGGCTGAAATGACAACGATGTTTGTAGTATTGATTTTAAATGTTAAAATTACAATGTCATGAATTAGTTCATGTTGAATGAATGGATATCAGAAAATTAGAAGGTCCAAGGTCTCATACAGGGCGATAAAGAACTAGATTGATACAAAGATCTAAGTTTATCTAAGTTTTGTTATGTAAACATTGGTGAGCCATAACATTATCAGTTCTTTGACACTAGGCCGGGTGATGGTCAGGCCGCGGTTTCCAAATTATTTGGGACTATTATTTAAACCTAATTATATAAGATACAAGGCGGCCATGATAAAGTGGAGACGCAGGGCGTCAATTATTTCATCATCATCATCATCAGCCTGTAGAAGTCCACTGCTGGACATAGGCCTCCCCCAAAGAGTTCCACGACGAACGGTCTTGAGCCTTTTCCATCCACCGACTTCCCACAACCTTAACAATGTAGTTGGTCCATTCGGTGCTTGGTTCTTCTACGGATTTCCTCATTTCGGATCTTATCACGCGATTATACATAATAGTATTCTTATAACTATTATAAATGCAAAAATTGTGAGGATGTCTGTGTGGATATTCGTTGTTTAATGACGCAAAAAACCTCTGAAAAAAAATTGAGTATACAAGATGATAGTACAACCATATGAACAGGGATTATTCTTTCAACTAAATGAATGAAAGCAAATAAAAATATCAAACATTTCATATAATTTTCAGATTTTTTCAAATCAGCTTGATTCGGTTCTTTTTGAATTTCGGCAACACGTCTCGGAGTTTCCAGCGCACAGTAAGCCAATTCTTCCTGATGGTGCCTCGTAGAGAGGCGAAACACGCGACGAATTCTTATTAAGTTTGTATGTTGAACTTATGAGGAATAGATTAGCGGAATAGTACTATCTATATATTTGTGTGTCTTTTCAATATCTTAGAACGGACTTCCACAAAGTCGGAAGATGTTTTGTAATAAGGTTAAAAGTTACAAGATATTTTTATAATCTTTCTTTTTACTTTCCTTATGGCATCATAACCGCATTTTAGATAAGCGTGTACCTAGGAATCTTGAAAAGTAAGTAGAAAAGCTCGACATAGTTTCATGAGCGATTCCTCAACAAACAGACATTATAAACATAATTTATTTATATACCCACGTACGCGATGTAGGCTAATCACTTATGATAAGATACCTAGCACTGATAAGACAAAACTAGTAGTTCCATTTCTATACATACTTAAACATATAAAATAAAATCAAAATGTTTTTAAATGTGATTTTTAAGATATATTTTAATGGAATATAATGGAAACCTACCTAGATAGATAAATTATTAATTCGACACACACAAATACAGCACAGACAGAGATAAAAGCAATCGGAAGAAACAACAGTAGGTTACAATCACTATAAACAAAAAGCTTAGGTACTTAGTAGGTAGGTAGGCTAACAGTGAACTTAAAAACTTAATAAACTACACATTAACAGAAAAGCAGGCGCCTAACCCACCTATCAAGTGGGTGCCAACTGGTGATACTGCAGCGTAGACATTTCTCACCATAAGTAGGTACTTATGGTGAGAAATGTCTACGCTGCAGTGGCATGAGTCAAAAAGGTCCTATCTCAGCTTATTGCTGCTCCGCCTTGGTTTAACACATCTCCGCTTTGGTGGATGATGGCCCTAATTCAGGCAACGCGCAACGGATCCAACCAATTGAAAAGTTGTTGTAACTAGGCCATGAATAAAAAAATGTAAGTAATTCGATTATTTTTTATATAGGTTTGCTCATCATAATCTTCATCATCAGCCTGATGAAGTCCACATACATAGGTCAATTGAACATAGGTCTCCCCCAAAGAGTTCCATGACGAACGGTCTTGAGCCTTTTCCATCCACCGACTTCCCGCAACCTTAACAATGTCGTCGGTCCATCGGGTGAGGGGCCTTCCAACAATGCGTCGTCCGGTTCGTGGTCGCCACTCGAGAACCTTTGTTCCCCAACGGTTGTCGGTTCTGCGAGCTATATGGCCGGCCCACTGCCACTTCAACCTGCTAATTCTGAAAGCTATGTCGGTAACCTTGGTTCTTCTACGGATTTCCTCATTTCGGATTTTATCACGCAGCGAAACTCCGAGAATAGCTCTCTCCATAGCCCGTTGTGCGACTTTGAGCTTGTGTATGAGGTTTGCTCAGGTGAAGACGAATGCCTCAGTATAAGTTATGCTTGCTGGAAATGTATGTTTATAAATAAATATAAATAGTTTAGGAATGTTTCATCATTTCACGTGATAAAATGAAATTCAAATATAATTAGGACGTTATTTTAGTATTTATGAAAAGTAAACATAAACTTTGTTGTACTGATTTGTTTGGCTACTAAAGTTTACATAAAGATTTTTTCTTTTCTGTGATTAATTCGATTGTAATGCGGTTTAGTTTTTTTTTATAGCTTTTGTGTCAGAAAAGTATACGGCCCACCATTTGGTAAATGGTTACCGGAGTATATGAACGCTTGCAATACCAGAGTACAAAATTTTATCACTCCGTGATAAAAACCGGGATGATGAAATTAGTAGGAGAACCAAGGTTATACATAGCTCTCAGAATTAGCAATATATCGTACCTACGCTCTCAAATGTCAAACTCATAGGTTTGCCTCAAAGGTTTGCTGTAAGAAAACTCTTTTTAGGGTTAAGCTCGCCTTTGTACATACCTTTCTTTTTAATCTTATTTTTCTTGTGTACAATAAAGAATAAAGAAACTCAAAATTGACTTTCATAGATAGATTTTTTGTAGACGTAGATCATTTTCAAATAAATTTTACACATATACTTATTACATGACATATCGCACGCCATTTAAACACAGCTTTACATTGTTACGTATGGACAAATTAGCAATGAGGTATTTTTTCCCAATATCCTGTTACACACTTGGGTGTTAGGAGCCCATCTGCACCGCAACATGATATTAATAATTACGCGTTAAATAATGTATTTCCTGAATCATGACCTCGTCAATGTAGATAACCTTATCATGTTCCTAGTTTTTACTTTGACAAACAATCACAGAAAAAAAAGAATGTTAAATTAAGCTAAATTAATTCTTGGAATGAACACTGTTTTTTATGACTACAAGTAGAAAACAGAGTTCAGATCACCAACCACAGGCAGTGTGCCCAAAACGCTGGCGACTTTACCTCGTTGTATCGCTATACTGATCCTTTGTCCGAGGTAAGCACCAGCCCTGTGGTCATTGGTCTCATCTACCAGCCTCTTAGATAAAACACAAAAAGGAGCCACGCCCCTGGTACTAGAATTTTTTCCTAATCCTCCTAATCCTCATCCTACTAATAATATAAATGTGAAAGTTTGTGAGGATGTTTGGATGTTTGTTGTTTAATCACGCCGTAACGGCTCAACCGATTTATATATCGAAACTTGGAATAGATAAAGTTATACCATATAGGCCATATAGAAGCATATAGGCTACTTTATAAGTAGGTAGACATAAATATCCTTTTAATTTCTTTACTTACTTAATTCTAACAATTATGTACTACGGAAGAGCGAGACCCTCTAACACAGGTATATCTATAGGTATATAGGTATATCTATAGGTATATACTTAAAAGAGGATCCCAAACCCATGAAATGTAACCTAGATTAAGTTAACTGAAATAAAAATATTTGTATTTGTATTAGTAGGTACCACTAGAGCGAAGCCTCAGGAGGAAGCTAGTATTAAATAAATATGAAATATTTGTTATAATTTTTTTCCCGTCGTACCGTTTGCACCATTGACTGCACCATTAGCCTAGTGGGAGGTAGGTGCCTTGACTTTCGATCCGAAGGGCGTGGGTTCAAAACCCGGTCACACACCAACAGATTTTTCTATTTGTAAATTAAGGTGATGGTGAAGGAAATCAAGGAAGCCAGTTAGTATTCTTATAAGCGGCGATGGGCTTGCAGCCTGTCACGTATGGAATATTTACTACAGCAAAATGTGGGCAATGGGCATGACGTGTCAAATGTTTGGACGTGCCTCCGCCACATGTCGATATGGTCACCGTTGAACGTGACCAGCAAGGGAGGCCACGTCGTTTCATCCCTAATTATGTTAAAGTTTCCCTTATTTGAAAATAAAAATAAAGATAACTTTTTCAGTAAAATCACCCTTCTTGGGGAACCCTGTTGACCAACAGGACGGAGGTCCTTGGGGACCCCCAAGACGGGTAGAGCATTTTAAAGATCAAAGTTTTCTACACAAACTTTTCAAGTAAGACACTTTAGGCTCGATTTTAAAGAGAAGGTAAGGAGAAACTAACTTAAAAACTACAACCCGTGAGAATTAAATGAAGCATTGAAGAATTTGGGAGGAGGTAGGGCACAGCGAGATTTTCTCGTTCTGAATTGGAGCAGCCCGCCTGGGGAGGTACCTCCGCCTTACAGAAGATCGCAGCCAAATAACATTATTTGTTTCAAATAGTGTTGTGTTCCTGCGATGAGTAAGGTTGCCAGAGCTCTTTAGGGGGGGAGGGGGTTCGGGGTCGGCAACGCGTGCGTGATGCCTCTGGTATTGCAAGCGCTCATAGGCTACAGTAACCGCTTACCAACAGGTGGGCTGTAAGCTTGTTTGCCACCTCAGTGGTATAAAAAAAAAAAAAAAAAAAAAAAAAAGCCACTCCTATAGAGGGTTTAAAAAAAACCACAAACTTATTTTTTATACCAAAACCGGTATATCCCAGAAAGATCCTCCTAATATTAAAGATGCTCTAGTTTAAGTAATTTTAGTTCATGGTTGCCTATTAGGACGAACTTAGTAAGTTTGTGTGCCTCGATGTGTGTGTCCTAAAGTTATTAAATTTTTAGATGTATAATCTTATTATGTAGCTCAAGTGAGTAGTTAATTTTTATCAGCGCTACTCAAGCATTAAATATGGGGTCACATTTAGTGTCTTCTCGTTAAGATAACCATTTTATATACTCACAAAACACTTTTATTACTCATCTGGTCAAAGCGATGCCTGACCCGAGAGCTGGCTCGTTTGGCTCAGCGGATCAACATTGCCATCTAGAGTGGTATCGCCAGCTTCATGTAGAGCTATCTAAAGATCGTTTGCACCGGTCTTATCTAAAGACTCAGCTCAGCTCTGTTTCTTGCGTATTTTTGAAAATATTTGTAAATTGGCCCTTAACTGGACCCTGTGATTGTTTCCATTTGTAACAACCAGTGTCGTGAGAGGGTACTGCTATTCCATCTGTTCTTTGACACTGTGTCATCGGCTTCCACGAAGCTTCAGCCACCGGATGTGAAATTACATAAGTTTGTGTTGCATCCAACGAGCAATAAGACAGAGTGCGCATCTGCATGTTTGCACTATATTAACGATGACGCCCGCGCAGCTTTCCCACACACCAATGAGGTACAGCTAGCACAAAAGGCCAGACAATTATTGATGAAGACAGATGTCTTCTAAGTCTTTCGGACTAACTGTCGGTTGTTCGGTTTTCCCTAAGGACAGTATGGGGTTCTCCAAAAAGGGCGTTTTGAACTTTTTCAGGGGTCGGCGACGCGTGCGCGATGCCTCTGGTATTGCAAGCGTACATAGGCTACGGTAACCACTTACCAACAGGTGGGCCGTATGCTTGTTTGCTACCTTAGGTGTATAAAAAAAAAAAAACTGACCATCCCGTAGATAGATAGATGATTATTTGCCAGAATTTATGTTACAGTTTAGGTCTTAATCTATAAACAAGTCCATATATATTCTACCTAAAAGGCGTGCAAGTTTAATGGTAATAAAACAAATAGGTAATTATCACCTAGTGTTCAAAATTGTCTGCCGCCTTCCGGTGATTTTTTATTCATATGATCGTTATGTCTTTGGTTTCCATGTACTCGTATTATTATAATAGGTAGGTTTTGATTGTCGCTACTTAGAACTTTCAAGTCGAAGAAATTTTAAAATATAATGGCATATAAGAAATAAGGGGCGCTGCTGCCCATCCCCTAGCTTTTTACCCTTAGTCGCCTTACAACATCCACGGTTAGGTAGATATGGAGGGGCTTATTCTTCAGACTGGACAACTTCGCCACGGTCGGCAGTTCAGTATAAGCTGAGGAAAGTTTAAGATATAAAAGTAAATGGTGGTCACACCAAGTAAGAATAATTAGTCACTATAGATTTCCGTCAGGAAATCTATAGTGACTAGTGAGTATAGTATATTTTTTATTGTATATATATATATATATTTATATATTATATTTATAATATACCATAATTAGTCACTACTAATTATCCTTACTTGTTCTGCTGACGGTATTCTCACAGGATGTTAATTCATTTTTCGCTAAGCACTTAAACTACAAATAAAACTGAAAAACTCTCTGAAGTGAGGAATGGCTTTTTCCATCAATGCTGCAGAGCCAGCAAGTTTTGTTATACAAGGTGATTCACAATATGTATAGTGTCCCATAAGGAGCGTATTTAATTATAACTCATGACAAACGGTCTTGAGCCTGTTCCTGTTCGGTCCACGGACTTCCTACAACCTTCAAAGTGTCGTCGGTCCATCGGATGGGGGGCCTTCCAACACTGCGTCATCCGATCGCTATTCGAGAACCTTTATTCCACAACGGTTGTCGGTTCTGCGAGGGATATGGCTCATTGCCGCTTCAACTTGCTGATTCTCAGAGCTATGTTGGTGACCTTTGTTTGTTCTATTGATTTCCTTATTTCGGATTTTATCATATAATATGGTACTGAAACATTTTCATAGTGTTTAGTATTCTTGCGTCCGTCAGTCGTCGTGTCGGTCGCATATGACGCGACCGACGGCGACAGATGTCCATCTCAATAGTCTATGAAATCTTGTCTATGTAATCTCAATTTGCTTTGGTGGATACGAGGCTCATTGGCTAAAATATTTGAACGAGTTCAAGAGACAAGCGTTTCGTTTTTTAAAACCAGCAAAATCGAAAATAACTGTAACATAATCGTCTAAAATAGCCGACGAATTAACATGCCTATTTTAAATTAAAAGCTACACAGTAGTGCGGGCCTATTCTGGGGTGATCGAGAACGATATCGCATGCGAGATTCAAAGTCATCGAGTATGAATATGCAATTCGTCGACATGCCCAACGGGCTATAGAGAGACCTGTACTCGGTGTTTCACTAAGTTATATTTAAATTTAATTTAAAATAATTCTACGTCTATCTTTTAAAGTAAATTTTGATATCATCATCATCATTTCAGCCAAACGACGTCCACTGCTGAACATGGCCTCCCCCACAGACAGAAAATTCCTATCATGTGGGGGGATGTGCCCATACTCACCACGCTGGACATGCGGATTGGCGAGCGCAGTTAGAGCGTTAAATCGTTATTAAAATGTATCCTATCGTTGTTAAAATGAGGGACGCTGCTGCCCCCCTAACTTTTTTTCCCTTAGTCACCTCTTACGACATCCGCGGATAGGTAGATATGGAGGGGCCTATTCTTCAGCCGGGGCCACCACGGCTATAATAAATTTAATAAATTTTGATATAGCTCAACGATGTCGCAAGCTCCAAAAGACAAACCAAAATTAACTTTATTAAGTAGATGTAATGATCATTTTCAGAAGAGATAAATGGCATATCGCAGCCGTTTCGACGGCTTTAGAATAGGGCCCGCGCCACATTCTCAAATGTCTCCGTATCCAGTCTTCGTGTTGTGTGCGCGTTAGAAAAACATAAAAGCGATGTCACGTAACCAAACTTCAAACGGATGCCAATTTTTTTTTCATTTTCCGGTCAATGACCCGAAGTAGGAGAGTAGTAAAGTCAGTGACTGCTCGAATAACCACAGATTATATAATATTTATTTATTTTTTAAATTTTCACTTTATGACACCTATTGGTGTTTATTTTTTTTGCATACTGAAAACCGCAATAGTTTTTTCATATAATAATATTCGCTGTTTCATCAAACCCTCACTGCCCCCCTATAGGTTGAGTTTCGGGAATCATTTTCTCAGTTCAACCTAACGCTACCCTTTTTTAATACCTACTCATAGAGTATTCTTCTAGGCTAGGTGATCATTTTGAAGTCTGAATTATGACATCCGGCTATGTAGATTTATTGCATTTTAGACTAAATGTTACTTTTAAGGAGTTTCGCATATTAGGCATTCTACATTTTAGGTGTTCCAATTTTTTTTTATTTTGCTTTTAATACACAGCATTTAGTTATTTTACTTTAAGGACGTTTTAAAAAATTACGTACATTGATTGTCAGTCATTAACTTTACGATTGTATGCATCAGCGCCAGTTGACACTATTATTCTCCAAACAACATTAGAGTCTAAATTAACCAGCATTAAGCCCATGTCACATTAATTTGTTTCGGAATGACACAGGCCAGTTAAGCCGTGACGAAGCGCATGACAGTTTTTTTTCAGTAGACTGAAATAAAACGTGTTCCGTTATTGTTTGATGTTATTTGTTGTTGTTGTCAAATGGAGGTTGACCGACTGCTCAATTTAAAAGGCAGATATGAATTTCAGTGAAGTTATTTAACTTTTGCTTTCAGTTGTTAGGCATGGAATTAAAAATAAAGACGTGAAGTAAAGGTGAAGTGCGAGAGAACTCGCGCATTGAGGCTTCCGTACCATTACACGGGGTCAGAAGATCTGAATTCCAAGTGTAGTCACAAACTTATATTTTGCGGTCGCTCACGTAGTTAATTGTATGATATTGACCGCAAATATG
The DNA here is from genome assembly GCA_947579855.1 of Anticlea derivata. NCBI lineage: Eukaryota > Metazoa > Arthropoda > Insecta > Lepidoptera > Geometridae > Anticlea > Anticlea derivata. Next base: position 10,599,758 of record OX388270.1, read on the forward strand.
ACTTTGTTTCGTAATAATTGAGTTTGAACTGATTTGACCAAAAATTAGCAGTGTTTTTTTTTTTAATTTCCTAAATTCATTGAAAAACGGTATTGCCAAGGGGTGTAGCCCCTTTCGTAATAGTATACATATTAAGAATCACCTTGTTTAAAAACATAATATTAACACACAGTATTGCCTGTTTGCCTGCCTAGAGGAAATGGCGTCACTTTGATTTCCTAGAAGAGACCGCTCGGTGCCAATTGGGCGTAGAATACATTGACCCAAAGAGTACGGAAAAAATCGCTGAGATGCTAATCAATAAATTCCATTGCGTGTCATGATTATCAGATTGTGGCGTCTGTGTACCTAGTGCGATGACAGCATAGTAACTAGGCCTAGTAACTAGTGGTTCGCCCCGAACTGAGCGACCTCGCGCAGTAGCGGATTTTCCCTAAGGCCCAGTAGGCCCGGGCCTAGGGCAGCCAGATATTAGGGGCGGCAAATCGAGACCAAAAATTTGTAGAAATTTATTTATTAAATAGGATCGCCAACATGTATCAAACATTCAATAAGAACTATGCTATGTAATTATGAAATTGTCGCAAAAAAGCTCATCATCTTGGAATATATTTACAAATTAGTAGCTATTATAGTTAATTAAATTTCTGATTTCGATTTATATAAAGTTAGCAATAAAGTAAATTCATTAGAGACAGTAATTAGACTAGGTACATAATCATTAGATCATTAGAAGGGTGCTGAGAAAGGGGCGGCACATGGCCTGGGGCCTAGAGTGGCCAAGATTGCAAATCCGCCAATGCTCGCGAGGCACAATTAGGGTAAGCTTTGAAAATCGCATCTATAGCATATTCTTACTAATATTCAAAATTCATTTATTCAGAACAAAGTACACAGGGAAACAGGTTACAGATTGAACGATGAGACTGCAAAAGTTATGAAAACTGAGTAGCAGCCTCAACGCCCTCCTCATTGACACAAATCCAATCTTACCTGTCGTTGACATACGCCATTTTGAAAAAAAAACACGTTTTCTTAGCCACTGATATAGGTATAGGTAGTGACATTCGGTAGTAAAAATGATTTAAAACTTGTGTTCTATCAAAAATTCAAGTGATAAGTGACAAATAAGATTTCGCAGCGATTGGGAAAATGATAATAAATAAAATGTGTTCTAAAAAAAATCGCCTGAGTGATATACTTTCCGAAATCTTTGTCTTTATATGCAAAATATGTTTGGTCAATATCCCAGAATATCACAATATCTCAGAATGGTAGGCTACCTATACTTTCAGAGATATTGTGATTTTTGCGATTTTTTTAGAAGACATTTTATTTATTATCATTTTCCCAATCGCTGTGAAATCTTATTTTTTTTCAAAATGTCGGACAGTAGTTAGGCCATGCTCCATATTAAAATGTTTTAAGCTCAAGTGGGGGAGGCATATGGTCAGCTGTGGACATCCTACGTCTGAAATTATCATGATGATGATGACTGTACTGTAAAACACATTCCTACATTTTCATGTGGACCCATAAACTTCGTCGGAACAACTCGGAAGTCCTAAATTGCAGTTACATTCACAAGCCCACATAAAAATGTGGATTTACATGCACACACGCATCATAGAGATTCAAATGACTTGACCCGGGAATCGAACCGGCGACCCCGATGGGCTTTATGAATGTAAATGGGCAATTTACGATGGAAGCACGTGTTTTTTATTCAGTTGTGTTGTTGGTAGAGGCCACAGTGGAGGGAAAGAAGGGCAGTGCAATGAGTACAAAGGCAGAGTTAAATTCAAAAAAAGGATGTGTTTAACTTGTTCAGAGGCTCTGACAATTTTCCCTATTCTGACAATATTATAAAAATCTTTCAAAAGATATCTAGATAACTATTCTTGAAGTAGGTATAAAAAGGCGATAAAAAGGTAAAATAGTGGAAAACAGAGCGTCGCGAGCGCGAAGATATAATATATTTTTCTAACATTCTAACTGGACAAATATTTGTGACTAACACAGATGTTTGTTCTGTGTCTGGGTGTTAAATATATATTTATTATGTATAACAGTCTCTGGTACCCATAGTGCAGGCTATGCCTAGTTTGGGATCAGTTGACCGTGTGTAATATTTCCGGAATAAAAAAAACAGTCATTATATTTATTTCTTTGAAATTTTTAAATATCATTAAATTTTTAAAATTTTAAAAATATATAGATTTTTTATTTTGTACACGCTCTTCATATTCCAAGTTTAATCGAAATCGGTCCAGCCGTTCTTGAGTTGTAAATGGTGTAAACCCGACTTTGTTTTATTTATTAGAATAAAGTAAGTGATGCACCAAAATTTCCGCCTTACCAATTTTAAAACTGCTTCGGTTTTACAGTATATTATCTAAGACGACTAAGTAAGCCTATCCGGCCCATTTCTTTAGGCATTGTGATCCTTTGAGTGTGAACCATTCATTTTATGACTTGGATTACCCAGTCTGTTGTTCATTTGCAACCAAAACAATAAGAACATATTGTTAGACAAAAAGGTACTTTTATGATAACACATTTACGAAAGCAAGGCACAGATCACTTTACGCAAAATACACCCTTAGTGGTAAGGCAGAATTTTTGGTGATAGTACCTCTTGGAAAAAAGTGTGATCTAAAAGTGAATTTGAAGATAATTTGATTTATATCAGAGACATACGTTCTTTTTAGATGGCTCAACTGTTTCTTGTGTATTTTGTAAATATTAACTTGTATTAGTTTTAAGTTTCTTTCTGTAAATAAAATTTATTACCTTAAAAAACATGAAAATAATTATATATATAAATATTTAAAATTTTTAAAGGGTTTCAAGTGGTTTCTCATAGTGTTATTCACTTTGTTTTAGGTTAAACATAGTTACCTAGTCTGTTCACATTGTGATTTTGATGAAGGTTGACCGGACAACTGAACCGGACTACGGACAATGAGTCATGAAAATTTCACGCAGTTGTTTATTTGCATTTGTTTCAAGTATAAAATGATCTGCCATCTCAAATTCGCTTTAAAATGATCTTTACTTGTCAGGTAACCGGTATGTCTTAGAGCCTAAATATTCGAAGAAGAGAAGAGAAATACACTGATTCTTTAGCCGACGGTCATAGGCCCTTTTCAGGGCCACCGTACCCCAACCTGGTCACTGACCTAATACAGAAAGAATCAGTCACACGACAAGAAAGTAACCTGGCTTGAACGTTGTAAATTAGCAGAATTGGCCCCCCGGTTAATCTAGAACAAATAACGCAAATGCACACCACCTCAAGCTATTTGTCAGCTATGTACTTATCGGGCACCACAGACCGCAGCCGCAGGTATGCGTGGGAACGGTGGCTAGGCAGGAAATCTATACCAACACTATCCCTAGTATTCTAATAAATATATTTTCACTCCACTCACACTGACAGTAACCTGACATTAAATTTCATAGATATTTCATGAATCATCATTTTAGCCGTGGGATGTCCACTGCTGAACATAGCCTCCCCTACAGATTTCCAAAGCGACTTCCTATCATGTGGGGAGAATTTGTCCATACTCACCACGCTGGGTTCGCGGGTTATCGAGCGCTATTAGAGCTATCGTTGTAAAAATAGGGGACGCTGCTGCACATCCTCTAGCTTGTTTCCCGTAGTCGCATCTTACGACATCCGCGTGTTGGCAGATATGGATGGGCCTATTCCTCAGCCAGAGCTACCACTACCTTCTAATTAACTGGTAGTATACATACTGGTGGTATAAAAGTTAGTACGAAAAGTCCTTGACTGACCGTAACTATATCAAATTAACTACCCAGTAGGTATCAATAAGCGAATTAATACTTTTTGAATTGAATATTTGCCATAATTAATATGGAACTTATCCTTATTCAGTTTGCGTTTTAGCATCTCATATATGTATTCAGTTAAGTATTTTGTCAATTAACCATCAAATTTACCTAATTGGCATGAATAAGTGACCATATACTCAGCAATAATTTAAGACATAAGCCGTGTTCAAACTGCGTGCGATATGTCAACTAAAATTTATTTTAAAATTATCCTTACATCCCATAAACAGTTACATCCTCTGAATAACGTTAATTTTGACTTTGACTTTTAAGAGCTAGCGATATCCTTGAGCTATATCACACAGCCCCTAAATGTCAAAGTCAAAATTGACTTTGTTTATTCAATCAGTACAGGTAAGGATCATTTTAAAACGAATTTTATTTGAAATATCAAAGACATATCGCATGCCGTTTGAACACGTCTTGAAAGTTGTTATTTTGCGATAAAGGTAGGCTGCGAAAAAGGATCCTATCAATCTGATTTAAAGATTTATTTGCTTTCTTAATTGTCCGTTTAATCGAGACCACTCGAATGGCGGCCGATAACAGTAAAGACCGAGTTCCTACTATAAAGCTTCAGTACTGCTGTACAGTAAAACTGAGACGGGACATTTATTGGCTCACGCATGCACCTCGGCACGGACTAAAGGCCGAAACACACCGGATCCATACCTACACGTTCTTTCCTTCAGTGCTAGCGAACGAAGTTACCGCGTCAAAAAAGGTTACGGCATAATATGCCGAGTATGCATAATTTTTAGAGTCACTTCTATCTAACCATCCGAACAACAAAAGTTGTAGATAACTAACAACAATCTTTAGATAGCTAAACTGTTTCTTTTGTATTTCCTGTGTAAATATTTACTTATATTTGTTTTAATTTGTTTTAATAAAAAACGGCCCCCAGTCCCCGGCAGCTCCGCTATTCCTGGCACTGGTAGCGGCCACGGTAACGGCGGAGCAGGGGGTGCTAAGAATCCCCGGCAGAGGCCCAGCTACCAATCCCCACGAACCCTGGACCTGGCGACTTTTAACGCACGCACACTGAGGACCGACGAGAAGTTGATTGAGCTGGAAGAAGTAGTAAGTAGGTTGCGTTGGGATATCATAGGATTATCAGAAGTCCGAAGAGAGGGGGAGGATAAAGATAAAGATAAAGATAAAGATAATTTATTTCCACAAATAAAGTTAGCCAAATTTTTTAAATTATGTGTACATAATTATTATGTTTACAAGTAGTGTTAGTTGGCGTTCATGTAGTTTAAAAACCCTAACTTCCGTGCTAGTTAAAAAAACTGTGTTACGGCAAGTTATTGCTTCCTCCCCACGAGTACACTTGACCATATTGAGGTACTTATTTTAAACAATGTAATTGCCTTTTATTTAGCATTTGGTTAGTACTTAAATTCGAGGAATACAAAAGTGTAGCGCATAAAAAAAAAACAATTAGATTTTGTACAATTTCCCAAATCCGAGAGAGAGAAAAAAAAAAGCAATAAGTATTAAACATAGGTTCTTAATTAAAATACAATTAGAGTTTATAATAAGAGAGTTAGTGTTAATTATAGGGATACAAAAAACATTTATCATATAAAAACAATATCAAAAGAAACAAAACAAAATATTTGAACTTATCAGAGTATACCAAAAATTAGGCAACAAAATTATACATAGGTTCTTAAATATAGTAGAATCTTAACTAAACTATATAGAAGAGAAAAAAAATAATACAAGAAAATACAACAGCTGTGACTGATTTATGTGGCAATAGCCAAGAGCTTTTCAGTATCATCATAATTAAATTGACGTAGAAACTCTTCCAGGATTTTTCCACAGTTATATCTTGTTTTGTCCTTAATGAAGACAATTTTATTGATCCGATTGTATAGGAAAGGCGCTAAGTAAAATGCAAAGCGCTGAGCAAAGCTAGTTCTGCATGCGGGAACTTTGTAAACCTCATGTGCCCTTCTTTCATGTACGTTATCAGAACGGCCAGGCCTTGAGTGTTGTCTTAAGACAGTTTGTTTAATGAAGAGCTGTCGCACAGTAAGGACCATGGTCTCGCTGTAGAGGTTTACTGTAGGGTACCTAAAAGGTTTAAAATTCAAGACTTTCAAAACAGAGCGCTGCGTTCTTTCTATTTTAATGAGCGAGGTCTTAGCAGCTCCTCCCCAGGCTGTAATACCATATGTGAGAATAGATTGACATAGGGTTAAATAGACAGTTTTGTTGGTTTTATCATCTTTCAGGTGCCTAATTTTTTTATAGATATGTATAAGTTTTCGTGTACGTGATTGAAGTATATCAATTTGAGGTTTCCAGTTTAGGTTTTTATCAATCGTTATACCAAGGTACCTAATGCTATCCGTAGCAGAGAGCATGTAACAATCACAGTTATCGGTGTCACTCACAGAGCAGGTGTGTGCTTTCAGGGTGAAGTCTGAACGAGGCTGTGTGTTGTTATAGATCGAGAAAGTAATGTATTTAGTTTTAGATAGGTTAAGTGTTAGCAAATTATTTTTAAGCCAGTCTATGATTATGCGTAATCCTTTTTCAGCTACTACGCGTGCCTCCTCCCATGTAGAGCCTTTAAACACTATTACAGTGTCATCTGCAAATGTTATTATTTTAGCATTCTGCAATTCAGTCCCACAAAGGCTATTTATGTATATTAGAAATAGCGTAGGACCAAGTACGGATCCTTGCGGTACTCCGAAATTGGTCGGTTGCTTTGTGCTGTTTGAGTTACCTATTTTAACTACTTGAGATCGATCACTTAAGTAGTTTCCAAGAAGATCTAAGGAAACGCCCCTAACGCCAATGGACTCTAGTTTACAGAGTAGTAACGGGACAGAAACAGTATCAAAGGCCTTAGCCAAGTCCAGGAAAATACCAATACATTTTTGTTTCTTGTCAAGATTGTCAGATATGTGCGCTACAACACTTTCAATTGCATCGGTGGTTGATCTTTTCCCTCGAAATCCATACTGGTTCTTTGATAGAATATTGTTCTGCTCTAGATAGTTAACTAGTCGAGTATTAATCAGCTTCTCCAATATCTTGGCCAAAGTAGGTAAGAGAGAAATCGGTCGATAATTTGTGATTTTTTCTTTGTCCCCAGACTTGAAAATAGGAACCACAATCGATTCCTTGAGTAGTTTAGGGAATACCCCTGATGATAGACATAGGTTACATAGGTGAGTTATAGGTTTGTCTAGGATACCTATACATTTTTTGATGAATATTGAGGATATACCGTCCCAGCCAGAGGAAGATGTATTTTTTAACCTAGCTACTACATTATTGATTTCTATAACGTCTGTTTCAAGAATCACAAAAGAATTCAATTGAGAAGTTGTGGTTTTTTGGTTATAAACTAGTTCATTTTGAGTTAGTTTCAGCTTTTGCAGAATGTTAGTCGCAAGATTATGACCGATATTCACAAAGAATTCATTGATGTGGTTAACTGAGTCTTGTGGCGTAGGTTTAAGTTTCAAGAGGTCACCAGGTACGTCCGATTTGTTTTGGTTTTGAAGGCAACATACCCGTTTGATAACTTTCCAAGTTTTTTTGATATCATTCTTAGAATTTTCCAAGTCAGATCTGTCGTATTTATTTTTAAGGCTATGCAGAATATTGTTACAGTGGTTTCTGTAACGCTTATAAGTAATTTCTATTTCTTTATCATTTGGTGATTTTTTAAAGCGTTTGTGCAGCGTATCCCTAAATCGCATACACCTCAACAATCCAGGCGTGATCCAGGGTTGAAAAGTCCGTTTTCTGTTTGGTACTACGAACATTTGAGTACATTTATTTATAACATCGGTTACAGTGTTTAAGAAGATTTCCGAAGCCTCATTAGCATCCTTGAGAAGTAGAAAATCGCCCCAGTTTACAATAGACAATAGCTCAATAGCCTTTGCAAAGTTAATTTTACTAAATGATTTAGAATCTTTTCGTAGATTTTGCTTTAGGGGTATAGCCAGGTAGAGGCAATCGTGGTCAGTGACGGCTGAGTGGCAAATGGCAGTAGTCACCTTAGATCTAGACTTTACCATGCAATGATCGTAACATTTTTCCAGGCGGGTGGGAAAATTGTGGCTGGGCAGTAGGCCATGGGTCGCAAGTAGGTCTAAGTATTCGTCAGACCTATTGTCAACGGACTTATCACTGATATCTATGTTCAAGTCACCGAGTATGTAGATGTTAGGCACATATTTAAAGTTATTTAGTAAATCATCTAGAGAACAAAGAAAATTATTAATTGAACTGAAAGATGGCGATCTATATACACAGATAAATACGTGATTATCCCCAATTTTTACCACCAAACAGTCAGCATCAGATATATTATCTGGTTCAAAAACCGAAACATTAGCAATGTCATTACGTACGTAGGCAATTATTCCACTGTTCTGGTTAGTATGCCTACAGGTATTGTATGTAAGGTATTGATCTAGAGCTGGTACAGAGCTGCACCCTTGCAGCCAACACTCTGTTAAGACTATTAGATCATAATTTACGTTGCTTCTAGCCATAAAGACACCAAAATCATTCAGATTCTTATTTACGCTTCGAATATTCTGAGAGATTATATTAAGGGAATTGTTTGATCTGAGACTAAGTTCGTAGAATGCGCTTGGATCATCAAGAAGATAGGCTTCACCTGCAGTTATCTCCTGATCGACATCGGAGACAACTGTTTCAAGATCATTGATCATCATAATTATATATACACTATGAAGTACAATAAGAAAAGAAGAAAATGTTACAATTCACAAACACAGTTCGACTTGGATCGGACTTATATAATGAGAAGAGCATACTTAAAATTATAGTATCTATAATAGTGGTATGCAAGCAGATTATTTAGAGTGCTTTAGTTTTTCCAAGTCACCTTCACACAAGATTCTAAACTGTGGCGAGCCCTCCGCTTTGCGGATAAAAATCCTACCATAGGATATCCAGCAGAATGCGTAATCGCTATCTTTTGCAAATTCTCGTGCGAGGTAGTAGAGTCTTCTTTCTCTTTGTGTAAGGTTTTCTGATATATATATAGGCCGTTTTTGGCCACAGATGCCTACACCTTCGGTGTTAAACTTGTTGGCTTGATTAGCTTTGTTGTATCGCTTGAAGGCGGTTATGAATACGTCTCTTTTGATAACTGTAGTAAAGTTAGCTATTATTGGCTTGCTCATCGATTTTGTACCGGTGCGGTATACGTCTTTTATCTCCAGGTTATCTAGAGCGACGCCAAGTGTCTGCGCCGTTTTTTTAAGTATTGATTTCAGGTCCTCCTTAGTCTCTTTGGAAGCTTGAGGAATATTGCGTAGCTCGACGCTTGATGCTTGAGTACGACGTTCCAGGATGTCAACCTTTTGCTCCAGATAATTTATTTTACTTTCATAGGTCTTCTTCTCCTCCTCTATGATGTCAAGCCTTTGTAGCACTTCATCATATTTTTGGGACATAATGTTCATAGCCACTTTGACATCATTGATTGAGCCTAGAATTGCTGAGAACTTTGCATCCTGGTCCTCTCTCAGTTTAGACAATATTTGGAGGATTTCACTTTTACCTATATCTTCTGTATCCTCACGCTTGCGTTTCGGGTATCGCGCTGCAGCGCTAAGCAGCGACGAAGCTGCATTTATTTCAGAGTCATTGAGAGGTGAAAAAGGTAAATTTGGATCCGAGACAGAGTGATGTAACGGCGTTTTGAATACACCAACGGGTGAAACTGTAAGAGGTGGCGTGCGATTTAACGGCATTACGTGGGGATGATCCCAGTATTTCTCGAAAACTAGTATTGATATCCCCACGTAGTTATCACTGTACTAGTGTCAACAAAGTAGGCAGAGCGGCGGGCGTAGCAGTTTGTTGTCGTCGTAGCAACAGCGCGTAGCGGCTTCGTAGCAGGAACGCATAGGCTGCGTAGGTTCGTAGCACACGTTGTTGATTGGGTATATTAATTTCGACGCTGCCGCTCACGTATCCGCTGGCCCAGTAGGTACAAGTATGGGCTGAGACGCGAACGACAGCCAGCTCGAACCCAACAACAAGCAAAAAGTGGCAATCACACTCACTGATGTCCGCGACGCGCGGGGGCTCCACCGGACAGGGCAGAGACACTCGGGGCGAAGCACCAATGCAAACCAAATCAACAAATAGATAAAATAAATAAGAGCAGCAACCACAACACGTCCGTTCGGTACACGTGCCGCAGGGAGAAGGGACACGATAATCCTAAATTCCGGCAACTTATTCTACTACCGGGAGGGAGACCAGCTATCCCAACACGGTATCGGGTTTCTCGTTCATAAGTCCCTCGTCAACAATATTGTAAAGATAGTGAGCGTTTCGAGCAGGGTGGCATACCTTATACTCAGAATCACCGATCGGTATTCGCTGAAGGTCATACAGGTATACGCCCCACACTCAAAACGCCCAGACGATGAAGTGGAGGCCATGTATGATGACATTTCAAATGCCATGCATGCCTCGAAAACACACTTTACAGTTGTGATGGGGGACTTCAACGCGCGGCTAGGCACAAGGAACGGCGATGAACTGAAAGTGGGGCAATTCGGATTTGGACAGCGAAACCAAAGGAGCCAGCGTCTGGTCGACTTCATGGAGAAGGAGGGACTCTTTGCGATGAACTCTTTCTTCAAGAAGCGGCCGTCCAGAAAATGGACGTGGCTGCACCCCGGCGGTTACAAAAGCGAGATAGATTTCATCATGACGACCAAGAAGCAAATATTCAATGACGTCTCTGTGATCAACAGGGTCAAAACCGGCAGTGATCACCGTATGGTTAGAGGCTCATTGAATATCAACATTAAGCTGGAAAGGTCTCGTCTGATGAAATCTACTCATCGCCCAAGTCCTGTCCAAATTCAAAACCCCGAGAGCTTTCAGTTAGAACTCCAAAATCGCTTCCAAAGCCTGGCTGAATGCGGAACAGTGGATGAGCTGAACAACGGGCTAGTGGAAATTGTCCAAGCGGTTGGGTCGGAGTTCTTTAAGACCCACCGTAAAAATAGAACCCAGAAACTCTCTGAGCACACTCTTAAACTCATGGCTGTGCGAAACGATATGAAGCTGCATTCTTCAGTGGACAGGTCGAAATACGGCGTGCTCAATAGGCAGATCTCTAAGTCTATGCGACACGATTTGCGCCTTTTTAATACAGATTGTATTAAACACGCCATAGAGCGTAATAAAGGCTCAAAAGTGTTCGCAAAAGATCTGTCTATTGGACAAAGTCAATTGACGAAACTGAAGACCGATAGCGGCAATATCGTCTCGTCGAAGCCTGAGATTTTGGGAGAGCTCGAGAAGTTCTATGGACAACTGTACACCTCATCGCAAAGTCCTGCTCCAAGCACGGCAAGCGATGCAAGAGCCCGTCTAACCCGGCACTATACCGAAGACATCCCGGACGTCAGCCTATACGAGATCCGGACGGCCCTCAAACAGCTTAAGAACAATAAGGCACCGGGGGAGGACGGAATAACGTCAGAGCTTCTGAAAGCGGGTGGAACACCGGTACTTAAAGTCCTTCAGAAGCTATTTAATTCCGTCATCCTCGAAGGTACAACGCCTGAGGCGTGGAACAGGAGCGTGGTGGTACTGTTTTTCAAGAAAGGTGACAACACCCTCTTGAAGAATTATAGGCCCATCTCGCTGTTGAGCCATGTCTATAAGCTGTTTTCGAGAGTTGTCACTAACCGGCTCGCCCGTAGGTTTGACGACTTCCAGCCTCCCGAACAAGCCGGCTTCCGCAAAGGCTTCAGTACCGTAGATCACATCCACACGCTTCGGCAGATTATACAGAAGACCGAAGAGTATAATCGGCCACTATGTCTAGCGTTTGTGGACTACGAGAAAGCCTTCGATTCAGTCGAGACCTGGGCAGTGTTACGGTCACTACAGCGGTGCCAGATCGACTACCGGTATATCGAAGTGTTGAAGTGTTTGTACAGTAAGGCCACCATGTCTATCCGACTCCAGGACCAGAGCACAAATCCGATCCAATTGCAAAAAGGGGTGAGACAGGGAGACGTAATTTCTCCGAAACTGTTCACCTCTGCATTGGAGGATGTTTTTAAGCTTCTGCACTGGGAAGGACATGGCATCAACATCAATGGCGAATGCATCACTCACCTTCGATTCGCCGATGATATAGTCATAATGGCAGAATCGTTGGAGGACCTTGGCGCAATGCTCAGAGACCTCAGTAACGTTTCTCAACAGGTGGGTCTTAAAATGAACATGGGCAAGACTAATATCATGTCCAATGCTCATGTTGCACCCATACCGGTACAAGTTGGGAACGATACCATTCAAGTTGTAGACCACTATGTCTATTTGGGTCAGACGATTCAACTAGGTAGGTCCAACTTCGACAAAGAGGTCAGCCGACGAATCCAACTCGGATGGGCAGCGTTTGGGAAACTTCGTCATATCTTTTCGTCGCAGATACCGCAGAGCCTCAAGACGAAAGTCTACAATCAGTGCGTGTTGCCAGTGATGACTTATGGCATTGAGACTTGGTCGTTAACTATAGGCCTCATATACAAGCTCAAAGTCGCGCAACGGGCTATGGAGAGAGCTATGCTTGGAGTTTCACTACGTGATAAGATCCGAAATGAGGAAATCCGTAGAAGAACTAAGGTGACCGACATAGCTCTCAGAATTAGCAAGTTGAAGTGGCAGTGGGCAGGCCATATAGCTCGCAGAACCGACAACCGTTGGGGAGTAAAGGTTCTCGAATGGCGACCACGAACCGGGCGACGCAGTGTTGGAAGGCCCCCCACCCGATGGACCGACGACATTGTGAGGGTTGCGGGAAGTCGGTGGATGGAGAAGGCTCAAGACCGTTCGTCATGGAACTCTTTGGGGGAGGCCTATGTCCAGCAGTGGACTTCTACAGGCTGATGATGATGATGATGATGATGATGTTTTAATTTTCTTTCGGAGAAACGGGGCCCTTCGGGTTTTCAAAAGATATCAGGGCGGCTGATCGGAGCGACGCATGAACCGAGAGCTGGCTCTGCCATCCAGCGTGGCAATTCCGCCAGCGTCTTGGGGACGCTTCCGTCCGACTGGTCAATTGAGCTATCTATAGATCGTTTGTAACGGTCTTTTGATAGCCAATTGTTTGTTGTGTATTTTGTAAATATTAACTTGTATTAGTTTTAATTTTCTTTCTGTAAATAAAGTTACCTCAAATTTTCTTTCTGAATTTTTTTATTTTAATTTGAACGCATTGGTTGGTCGAATTTCCCCGTTATTATCATTATTTGACGACCCCCGATATCGAGCAACCTCACCTTCAAGAGGTACCTTTTGCTTCACTTTTTGGGTTTCTTTTTGTGATTAGTTAGCTCGATAGCGGCCCTCTTTTGCGAATATGACTGTATGGACCGTTGTTTTGTTTGTGATGTCTGATCGATGCGATGCGATTGTGTTGTTTTGAAAATGCACAAATTGAATCAAAATTAAGCAATTTTTAGATCATATCTTTTCAATAAATTAAAATAAAATATTCTAAGTCAGAACCGAAGGTCACTAACATTGTTCTTTTGGTTCAATCAACTCACAAATTATTTTTGTTTTTTTTTCTTATATGTCTAACAAAAAATAAATGCAAATATACATATAACGCCAATTTGTCCTAGTTGTTTGAGATCGCCCGCTCGATCAAACACATCGTTTATTTCATGCATTAATTATTACGGTAGTCAATGTGTTGACGAACCTTGAGCCAGTTTTGGGCAAGTGGCAATTCACAAACAGCTCAAAGCCAAAATTAAAAGATCCATCATTTCGCAAGTAGGTACACATAAATTGCAACCAAAACGATTCGTACAACAGCACGCTGTAATCTGTGATTAAAATCGACCGATTTCGCCTACCCCGTCCAATTACAGGTACCTACTCATTATTTTAAGAAAACATTAACTACTTAACATAAAATTTGAGCCGAAAATGCTATGCAATTACTGCGGTACAATATCGCGAAGTGTTCAATGTGGGCCTGAAGGAGCGGGCGGCGCGGACACTGATTGATATACATCACTAGATGTGGCAACGAGAAAGATTTTTTCACTCATTACTAAATTTACGGATCCTTACATACACGACCATTATTCTTTATTGTACACAAGAAAAAACAATCTGATCGAAGCGACGCGTAACCCGAGAGCTGGCTCTTATTTGGCCCAGCGAATTGGCATTGCCATTCAGCGTGGCAATTCCGCCAGCGTCTTGGGGACGCTTCCGACTGGTAGTGATCTGGATCAGTTGAGCTATCTATAGATCGTTTGTAACGGTCTTTAGATGGCTCAACTGTTTCTTGTGTATTTTGTAAATATTAACTTGTATTAGTTTTAAGTTTCTTTCTGTAAATAAAGTTTTATTTAGAAATAACACAGATAACATAAATATAAAAGAAATGTATTAACAAAGGCGAGCTTTACCCTAAAAAGAGTTTTCATCCAGCAATGTATGATGCTAGGCTAGAGGCCTTTGAGGCTAAAGAATTGTGATTATAGAGGGAGGTTAGTTTTTCTGAAGAAGTTATAAACCTCAAATACGGGAGTACACAAATATTGAACCTTTTGATGATTTTAGGGTCTTAGCAACCAATATATTGGACTGAATGACGCCGTGTTCATACGATGTGCGATATGTCATCTAAATGTATTTCAAAATAATCCTTGTCTACTGGATGAAATCAATTTTGAGTTTGACTTTAAGAAGGCTTGCCCTACTATCGTAGGTCCTCAAATGTCAAATTCAAAATTGACTTTAATCAGTAGAGATAAGGATCATTTTGAAATACATTTTAGATAACATACCGCACGTCGTATGAACACGTTTTGACTATACACATGATGATTGTAATGTAATTTGTAATGCAGTTCCGTTAACAATGCGAGGATGTCGTACCAATTCCACGGTCTCTGTATCAATGTATAGACCTACCCGCTCGCCGCCGAAACTCGTATGGACCGCGAAAAAACTGCCTCCTCGCCGCTCCAGATCAAATGAGATTCTCCCGGGGCGATACAGAGCACTAAAAAAATACAGAGGCAACATTATTAATGCGAAACTCGTGATGTGGCTAGCCCAGTCTTTCTTATAGACCAGCTAAGATAAGAGCTTGCTTGTCGTGTCACTGATTCTTTCTTGGTCATCCTGTATTAGGTAAAAGGTAAGTGAGAGCACTGTTTGCGGGATGGTGGTGAACAAGCTCTCTGATCCTAAGGTCGTGTGTTCAAATTCATCGACAACACTAGATTATCCGTTTGGAAAATTGATTTGTGCTATAACTTTCTGCTGCTACTGCTACTGCTTTCAAACGATGAATGAAAACATCGTTACGAAAGCGGCATGTCCTAGAACAAAAACAATCGAAAACATGTGACGTGTGCATGAAAGAGCCTCTACGAAGCGTACTTTAATCCATTCACTACATTGGTTCTTTCTCCATCGGCCATTGGCCCTTTTCAGGGCCACTATACGTCAAGACACTGACCTTGCAAGACCAAAGTGACCAGTGACACGACAGCACAGAATAATCCACCAAACAGAGACAACCCGCTGATGTGAGCAAGAGCATTTAGTATCCAAGACTAAAAAAACTATTAAGACTCGCGTTACGTGAATGAAACAAGCACTATAATGTCAGCTATTCTTTTCTTAAAAGTTGCAATCGCCATTAATTATAACAGGATACAGGATGTACCCATAAATAGTATAAAGCCGAAGTTATAAGAGGTAAAGTTATTCAAAGGGCACACATATACATGTACTCGTAAACATGTATAGAATAGTTTTCGGAAATAAACAAAAAAAATCAACCAAATTTCTGCGCACGCGATCATTATCTTGACGTGAGAAAATTAAAAACAAAGCGGCAAAATTTACGAGAAAATAACATGAAAATAAATACCTCATACTTAAATAACAGTGGATATATTAATTTTCGGAGCAGTTACTTTTTTCTTAAGGGTTTGCATACTTTAAGTTCTACTTAATAAAATATGCAATAACATAACATAAGAGTAGAACAATCATCAGCCTGTTGAAGTCGTTGCTGGACATAGGCCTCCCTGAAAGAGTCCATAACGAAATGTCTTGAGCCTTTTCCATCCACCGACTTCCCGCAACTTTCCCAATGTCGTCGGTATGTACCGACGACATTGGGACGTTGGGTGGTCGACGTTGTGTTGGAAGGCCCACTACGTCGTCCGATTCGTGGTCGCCATTCGAGAACATTTATTCCCCAACGGTTGTCGGTTCTGCGAGCTATATGGCCTGCCCACTGCCACTTCGACTTGCTAATTCTGAGAGCTATGTCGGTGACCTTGGTTCTTCAATGGATATAGAATATATATTTTGTTCCAGATTTTTTCTATAAGTAGGTGCTCATATTACGAAGCTGATGTCAACAATTTTAAGTTTAAAAACTTAAACCCGTCTAAATAGGTACTTATTTTATTTTATTTTTAGCTTACACAAATTTTCTGATCTGAAATCCGGACGAGCACCAATGGAAAATCCATTGGTGCTCGTCCGGGATTCGACCTGTGGATCGGTAGGAAGCGGCCACTACCAACCACCTGTGCTCTACCTACAAACGTAAACAAACATACTTACTTATGTACATAGACTGCTAGACATAACTCTTCCGTTTTTGACGTTGTCGGGTAAAAAACTAATTGGTCCAAGCTGGTTTTAATTTCAAAACGGTTGTCCGAAGTACAATCAAATTCTATTTTTTGCGCAGGCTTATAATTTTTTATGACAATACATTTCTAAACTAGTTTTTAATTTGAGAGATTGGCGGCGAGTGTACCCCGGGGCTACATGATCTCACTGTCATAAAACAATATATACTCTATTAATTACGAACATATGATCTAAAATTGCTTGTACGAAACGCATGACCGATTTTGCAGAAGAAATATGAACCAGTATGATTGGAGCTCTTTATTAAAAGGTGATTAGGGTGATGATGGTTCTTATTAGGCCGGTAAATGATGGCAAGTGATAAAACGCCCATCCCTAAATCAACGTCTAGTCATATAAACTGTTGTAGTTTAGTGGTGCAGTAAAAGCTTCCAAGTTCAGTGGTGGATCGGGATTCAAACCTACAACTTTCAGATCGGAAGACGGGGTCACTACCACGCCACCAGTGCTCTTATCAAATGTCAAGTCTCGCCTAATGTAGGAAGGCATGCCTAAGAAGGACGCAATATGTAGGAAGATAGTATGAACTACGGTTTAAGTAGGTTGGCCTTCAGACATTATAATATAATGATAATAAATTATAATAAGTACTTGATAACGATTTTTTTTATATACCTTTTATTTTTAATATAATTTACGGAACCAATACATTTTGTATCTGATGTTTTTGTATAGGTATAATATTGTAAATCAATAATTTTAACATTTTGTCTGACGAATCTAAGTACATGTAATATGTCTAAAGAGAAATAAAGATTATCATTATCATTGACATAATATGTGAGTCAATCCTACTAATCCTACTAATATTATAAATGTGCCTTTGTGTCTGAAGTATGCGAAAGTTTGTGAGCATGTTTGGATGTTTGTTATTCAATCACGCCGTAACAGCTCAACCGATTTCGTTGAAACTTGGAATATAACGAGTTCTTTACCTAGAATAGCATATAGGCTTTTTATGAAGGTACCACGCGTGCGATGCCGCGGGTGGACGCTAGTCAATCTGTATATATAAAAGCACAAGGCCTGATTCCACGATCAACGCACAGCCCAAACCGCTGAAGCTATAAAGCTGAAATTAGGAAAGTAAGCCTTATATACCAAACACGTCCACTAAGGAGGGATTTTAAAAATATCAACGTCCTAAGGGGATAAAACGTTTGTATGAAAAATCGTATTCCTTGAACCTACAGATTTGAAACTAACTAAAAATAATGAAAAACTGTATTTTTAGATTTTCAAAACTACCCCTTGAAAGGGTGTACTGAGATGTAAAAGTTTGTATGGGAGAATCTTAACGCATGGAGAGATTTATCTGAAACTTGGTACAAATACTCATAAAGTCAAATAATGAAATACGTATTGAAGGGTTTTTCAAAAGTACCCCTTTTTATCAAGATACCACGCGAGCAAAGTCGCGGGCGTACGCTAGTTATAAATAAATAAAAACTCAATTAATTAAAAATAAAAACAAATTACATATATAGTCTACACAGGTCACCACATAGCTCTCAGAATTAGCAAGTTAAACTATCAGATTTATGCTAAATAAACCTCCCGTTACGTGCCGCCATTACAGGAGTATTTAAGATACAGAGACAACAGGGGCCAATTTAATGTTAAAATGTAAAGAAGTCTCTACCTAACCCTTTCGCCAAGGGCTTTTTTGGGCAAATAATTGTGGACCAGTTTTGGCCGATCGTTGACCTCAGCCTGGAGCGAAGGAATTTCGCCTGATTTCGGACGAAAATCGCACGTATCGTTGTTTTTGCCGACGCATTATTATTATTAATTGGATCACGGCAATGTCCAATGATAAGTTGCGGCCAAGTGAGAGTTGATTTCTTGAGGTTCCGTGTACAATAAACTCACGGTCTTCAGAAAATCCCGTGATAATGTAACTAGCAGTAACTTAAGCCCCTTCGTCCACGGCGCGACTCAAAAGGAACGCGACTGAAACTGTAGTCACTTATGAGTAGCTTGACTGCGATAGCACTAGTATTTCAATGCGCGTCCATCCACGGCGCTACTCAAAAGGAACGCGTTTGTAACTAGTCTCCTGGCGACTCGACATGCTGGTCGCCAGGCGACTGGTTTCGAGAAACTGTTGAAAAATGAACGAATAAAAAGTAATTACAAGTGATTCTGACGTCTATGTGACTGGAGAAGTAATAATTCCATGTCATCGCTCGAATTATCACTAGTCATGTTAATTATTTTCGTTTTCAAAACTTTGTTTACATAAAATCGTGTACTGAGTGACTGAGTTTCAGGAAATTCCAGTACCGTCGTGGACGAGTCAGAGTTTCCAATCAGTCCGCAACTCTAGTTTCTAATGAGTTCCGTCACTTTTGCGTAGCGCCATGGACGAAGGGGCTTAGTCTCTAAAAAATCAATTGTGCAGCCAAACGGCCAACTTATGTTAAGCCTAGATTTTTTTTCATATACTTATTTTCTGAAATCTATTATAATTAAAAGCTATTCATTACAGACCTACAAAAAGTGGAACTCGTTGCCGGCGTCTTTGTTTCCGAATACCTATAATTTCAGAGTGAATAGGTTTCTTCTAGGCAAACGTGCTACACCGTAGACCACGTCGTCACTTAACATCCGGTGAGGTTGTGGTCAAACGTTAGCCTACTTTGTATATAAAAAAAAACCTACGGCAACTCATGTGTACCTAAGACTTGTAGAGAAGACAGAGACCGAGTGACAACCTTAGATATCAGCAAAAAAATGGAAGGGACTGTTGGCACCTGAAAGCAGGGTTGAGGTATATTCTTGTCCAGCCGTTTTCAAATTCCGCCAGCAAACTGAACGCCAAAATGCGTGGCTACCCGCATAAATCAAACAGTTCATCACGTTAATCAACACGCCCCTTTTTCAGTGGCCACCGCAATTTAGCAGGATATACTTGTCAATTTGTTCGGCACCGAAATGTGTTGCGCGATCGCGGTACGGACACAACATGCATTATAAGTTCATTCAATTTTGTCGGGTTATAAATTTCGGGCTAAGGGCTCTAGCGCCACAGTATAGGATGGTAGAGTGGGTCAATGAAATGGTTCAAAGAATCAACATTCCATCGAGCGTAGCGATTCCGCCAGCGTCTTAGAGACTTCCCAGACTTCCCAGATCACATCCGACTGGCTGTGATCTGGACCAATAGCGCTATCCATTGTTGGTTTGTAACGGTCTTTAGATAGCTCAACTGTTTATTGTGTATTTCGTTAATATTTACTTGTACGAGTTTT
Organism: Anticlea derivata; assembly: GCA_947579855.1. Lineage (NCBI taxonomy): Eukaryota > Metazoa > Arthropoda > Insecta > Lepidoptera > Geometridae > Anticlea > Anticlea derivata. The sequence continues at coordinate 10,619,641 of OX388270.1, forward strand.
TTTTTCTGTAAATAAAGTGATTACCTTTAATAAAATAAAGTTAAAAGTATTTGTATGCTAAGTAAAATAATTTGCTTAGTAGGTTGGCATACCTAACAACAAGTAAAATACCTCAGGCATTGCGAAATCAAGTACTAATATAACAAAATGCATGTCATTCATAAAAACTTGCTTGTATGAAATATGCTGGTTTTCGCAAATATCTAATTGCTATTGTCACTACTTGAACTGGATACTTTTTGTTATTACCTACTTGAAATGAAATACGATGCAATGGAATGCAAGTAGGTAGGTAATCCTTGTATTAGTGTTGCAATATTACCAACAATTTACGCAGGCTTATAAAAAATTAAATAAACTAAAAGAACAAAGAACAAGAGTATTCTCTCATCTCCTCACTCTCTCTCTCTCACATTCAAATGTAAGTTGTTTACTTGTCGTGCCACTGAAAAATCAGTCTTGGTCATATAAGGTCAGTGACCAGTGTGCACGAAAGGAGCCTCTAAGAGGCGCACCTTAATCCTTTTACTACACTAATTTTTTCAGCGACAGTCATAGGCCCTTTTCAGGGCCTTCACCGTTTGAGAGTGAGAGGCGCACATGAATTTTCTGATTAGAAAATCCATTGTTGTACACCGGGATTAGAATCCACGGACGTCTCAGTTCAGAGAGAACTACTAATTTGTCCACCTTTTCTCTTACTGCTAACTCTACCCTGTGGCTTCGAACCTGCAATTCCAGGAAGGCCCGCACTCAGAGCTTGTTTATAAAACCCTAATGAGTGGTCTCGGTTTTTGCTGCACTCTTTGCCACCCTACTGATACTTTGGTGTCTTAAGGAGCGGCAGCCGTTTCGATGGACGTAAGGGTCCACGTTGTGGTGCATTTGTGAATGTGGACGCACCCTTTTAAGTTTTTGGTTACTCCGGACTTGGCTCGTTTTCTTAGTGGTAGACAAAAGCAAGACCTTATTAGGTACATCTATTCTAGATGATTTATGCAGCGTCAACGGTGGAATTTTTAGGATGCTGTAGCGCACAGGTAATTTTTAGTTTTTTTTATACAACTAATGTGGCAAACAAGCTTACGGCCCACCTGTTGGTGAATGCTTGCAATACTAGAGGTATCACACACGGGTTGCCTCTCCTAAGAGCTCTGGCAACCTTACTCACCGCAGGAACACAACACTATTTGAAATAAATAATGTTATTTGGCTGCGATCTTCTGTAAGGCGGAGGTACCTAATCTCACTGTGACCTCGTCCTCTTCCTTGCTTTGTACGCCTCATGACTGAGGGTCTTTATTTGATGCAGAATCATCTTCCGGAAAATATCTAGCCAGCTGTTCCTATCTTTAGGGGCGTGGAGCGCATCATGGAACTATGTTTCCAGGGTTGAGCGGATTTGGTCAGACCATCTGAGTGTCTCTCTCTTGGTCGTTTGCCATCTACCTGCCCGGTCACCATAAACAAATCATTATTTTTTAGAAATGCCTCCGCAAAATGATGCCTTGATAAGATATGGGCAGTTCTCTTCTGAAATTCAACACTTCGAAGGCACTTAACAACGTCGGTAAGACCAAAGGATATTTCGACTCTCTCTTTGTTAAGTAAACCAAAAATCTCGACAGGTTTTTCGAAGGAATATGGCATGAAAATGCAATCCTCAAGCCAGGGTCTCCTGGAAAGCGTGGAGTCTTGATATGACGGCAGTAATATCCCGGTGAACGTGACTTTTAATAGTGACAAACAAGCAATTTATTTAAGTCTGATCGACTTCCCACAACTTTGGGGTTCAAAATGTCATTCGCTCGTGCGCCGCTTTATTCCGGTCGCCGGTAGCGGAAGCAGGGCTTAATGCAACCTTTATTCGTGCAACTTCGTAGATGGATTACTTCGATCAAAGTACTTTTAAGGCTCGCTTCTTATTTGACTTGCATGAACGATGCGTATGGACTTAAGTGGGTTTACGATTACGATGGGTCAATCGCATGCGCTGGTTTTACCAGATTATGCTCCTTGAAGACTTAATTTACTCACCTTTCACTTTTATTTGTATTTCTTTTATATTTTCAGAAACTGTACATTACTGAATTTTATGTGATTGTGTTGGGAACGAACGTTTTATGTTATTGTGTTGTTTTTTTTAAAATATATTTATTTTTAAACCTTAGTTGTGTCGATTTGTTGTCTGATCATCATCATGTTCCTGCCCTCGTCCCACAACATGTGAGGTCGGCACAAGAAATTTTCCTCTTCCACTCTCTTCTGTTAGCCGTCATCTCCGCACTCACTTCTTTCTTACTCATGTCATCTTTTCTACAGTCCATTCATCTTTTCTTTGGCCTTCCTCTACTCTTATATCCATGCACATTCATACCTAACGTTCTTCTCGTTACACGACTTTCATCCTCATGACATGCCCATACCATGAAATCCATACCATCTAATCTTTTACCTGATTTCTACTTCTATTTCTAAGGTAGGTTAGGTACCTATTGTATAAGCTAAAACAGTTTGATTTTGCAGTCTTAGGCCGGGTATACACGTCCGATTCTATTCACTCGATACACGTCCTAGTTTTTTGCCATACTTAGCGAGCAATTCTAATTCCTCCATTTAGCGCAATATTTACAACATCATCACTAACACAGTAGCTCGTCGTTCACAAAGCAATTGAATGCGTCAACATGTCACCGATATTGCCATAAACGGGACCAATTAAATCGCCCGTTTAGAATCAGAAAGAGAAACATCAGACAGCAATGTTACAGCTCTAAAAATAATAGACCGAATTAAATTTGTTTCTAAGTTCAAGCTACCAGTACCTACTTTCGCCTCTTTAAATCAATATGAACATTTGACAAGGCACCGAATTAATATAATCGAACCTTATCAGAAGGCATTACGAGTCATGTTCGCGTGTGTTCTTCTGTGAAAGGTTGATAATATCCCAATCAATAGAATCTAGATTCCGTTAGTATTTCGTGGAACTGGTTTGGGAATGTCTGAGCCGGAAGTAGATTTGATTGCGGAAAAAATTAAACCTTTTAAACGTTGGTACATAATAAAAACAAATTGGATTTATCAAGAGGTCGCTCTCTCGTCGTCGACTGGTGATGATGCTAATACTAGTGAAGGAATTCTTTAAGGCATATGTCATATACCTAATGAGGTATGGATGGACCGACGACTATGTTAATGTTGCGGGAAGTCGGTGGATGGAAAAGGAATCGTCTTGAGCGATTCTTCATGGAACTCTATGGAACCTTGAAGGAGGCATATGTCCAGCAGTGGACTTCTACAGGCTGATGATATGACTCCTCATATCATCATCAGCCTGTAGAAGTCCAGACTCTCCAGACGAGCAGACTTTTTATAATAAAAAAGTTGGAAGGTGGCCGGTCCCCCACTAGATGGAAAGACGACCTAATAAAGGGTGCTGGAAACTGTTAGGTGCGAACCACACAAGACCGTTCGTTCTGCAAATATATGAGGGAGGCTTTTGTTCAGCAGTGGACATCCTACGGCTGAAATGATGATGAAAGGGAAGCGATCAGACAAATCTGGATATGTGATTATCCTACGTTTAAGCTACACGATTATAGTTTTTTAAGAACAGCATCTTCAAGGCGATAAACTCTCTCCATCTAAACGAGGCTATAAGTGTTGTGGATTGACATCCGGGTTCAATGAAACGATTCGAGTAAGTACTTCGGATAGGTCTAAGTAACAGGATAATCTTATAGATTGAATCAACGATGACTTATGAGACAACTTATGAAAGGTACGAATTTCCAAAACTTCTAGAACAAAAATTATTGCCAATTGGGTGTAGAATAAGCCCCTTTTGGGATAGCCGAAGTATTTTTTTACCTCTAACCATTGCACCATTGCCCGTATCGATCTGACCAGTGATTTAAGCAATGTAGAAGTGCCATTACGTGGAGAGTTAACCGTTGTTCTTTATTAAACTAATTTATAGGGTACGCTAAAATATCGTTTGAAAAGACAAAAGATATCACAGCCACTAAAGAGTACCTATTAGCAAGTTGAAGTGGCAGAAGGCAGGGCACGTGGCTCGGAGAGTTGGCGAACGTTGGGGCAGAAATGTTCTCGAAGAGATCACGGAAAGCGTAGGACAGCCTACTAGATGCAAAGACGACCTATTATATAGGTTGCTGGGAGCTGTTAGGCCTACAGGTCGCCCTGTAAATCTATGGGCTATTTAGTAGTACACGTCGAACGACTGAAATGCTGGTGATGACTTCAATGTTATTTGATAGGTTGGTAGGTACTGATAATGGGCTAGTTGCCATCAAGCGTGAGAATTCCGCTAGCGTCTTAGACACGCTTCCGAATGGTATTGATCTGGATTAATTGAGCTGTAAGATCGTTTGCAACGGTCTTTAGATAGCTAAACTGTTTTTTGTGTATTTTACTAGTTATCATCATCATCTCCCTGCTCTCATCCTACTTTGTGTGGGGTTGGCACAACCTGTTTTTCTCTTCCTCTCACCTCTACCAGCCGTCATGACAGTATTCACTCCTTTCTTACCCAGGTCGTCTTTCACACAATCTACCCATCTTTTCTTTGGTATTAGTAATTGTATTAGTTTGTTCTTTTTCTCTGCGTATTTGGTTGAACTCGTTACTTGATCATGTACATACATTGCTACTAGCATGTGACAGGCATAGCTCGTTGTAATTAACTATCATAGATTTTAATCTGACACTGTGTTTAACGGGTGATTTTATCAGCAAGGGGCCAATCGCCTCCAGTTATTGGTAGGTACTACTACTTTGGACTAAGTATTATGAGTGAAAAGAGTTGGTGTATGCCGTTGCCATGAGGTTCATTCAAACTCAATTATTCAGCTGTTTGGTAGTAGTATTGATGTCAAACTTCTTCTTATAAAGTTGGTAGCAAGACCAATAGGTGATTTGGAACAATCCGGGAAATCATCAGAAAGTAAAATCGCCTATTCATTATTTAATTGATTTTAACTCCATATTTTTTGCTTAAGGAAATCTATAGGTACGTATCGACACGCCACAGACAATTGCATATAAATCATAAGCACCTAATCCTACTTATATTATAAATGCGAAAGTTTGTGAGGATGTTTGGATGTTTGTGGTTCAATTACGCCCAAACGGCCGAACGGATTTGGATGAAATTTGGCACAAATATCATATAGACTACTCTTTATTCAGGTACCACGCGAGCGAAGCCGCGGGCGGAAGCTAGTGATAAATAATTGGCCCAGTGCTTATAAAGGAGGAAATAGGGGAATAGGTTTGTCTGGAAAAAACATGTTTTACAGCCGGATTTTCTTTCCTCTTATAACGGTGAAAAATACTGCATTATACACTACGTTTTTTTACGCGCTGTAATTGTCTCAGCCAGTATCTTTAAAACATTATCGAAAATGATATTATAATTATTGCGACATGATCAACTTTCTACAGTAAACAGGTATGTCCGAAGTTGTGCCCCAAGCACTATAAGTTCGCTGCCATTCGATTTGAATCAGCAGCGAGAACGTAAGTCATATTGATCAATGACAGTAGTCTCGAAATCTTGCCTTGACTGGGCCGACATAGCTGGCATACAGGTTAGACCCTTAGCAGATGTCCTAGGCAGTTTCATACTCGGATATTTTTCAACCTTGGGTTGAATGTAAAATAAAATATCTTTTTTGAACTCAGAGCCACATCTAAACATAAAATTTTAACTTTGCACAGTAGTGACGTCAGAAACTTGTGCTAGCCCCGAGTTGTCTGGGCGTAAAGGTCGCCATGGCAACGCACTGTGTTAAAAAAATTGCCACTACCGATACCATCAGCTCCATCGGGTACGTACGGTGTTTTTTTATTCTTAATATTGCATTCCTTAGGTCTTCGCCACAGTCTAAAAAAGTTGCAGTTTCAGATTTAAAAAAAATATATTCTTATTTTACAACTACTTTTCATCATCATCATCATCACGAAGTGAGCCTCTAAGAGGCGCACCTTAATCCGTTCACCGCAACTTTGGGCCACCATACGCATAGTCTCAAACAAAAAGCATGAAGGGAGCAAACAAGTTTAGTATAAAGAAGTAAGTAGTTAAATTAATGTACATAAACTCTTACGCAATTAAATTTGATAATAAAACAACTAAAAAAATTAAATACATCTTTATTTACGAAAAAAAAAATACATTAATAATAAACCGTGATCAAAATAGAAGTGCGAATAAACCAGCTTTAATTTTTAAGCTGTGACTCACTTGAGATAGCTTTTAAGCAAAAAGCTCACGAGAAAACTTTGCCCCATCTCCCTCCAACCCGTACAATCAGAGCGAGACATAAACATAATCACAGGTGATACTGTTTCAGTGATTGGCACGATATTTGAATACCGTTGATCGAAGTTTCTCGATCATTAATTACTAAGCGATGATTTAAAATCATTTAAATTGCCAGCTTTTTTATTGCGTAGAGTATTTTGTTTGAGCGTATCTGTTTGATCATGATGATTTTAAATGATTCAATTAACTGGTTCCACGCATCAATAAGAGGATTTTTTCTACACAAAAACTTTAAACTTACCAAATTAACTAGTAGGAAGTTCACAAAAATACACTTCAATTTAAAAATGCTATATGTATCCTACATATAACAACAAAAACAGAGGATCCGCAATGTATTGATAAACAAAATATATATAATAAGAGTTAATAAAGATGAAAAGTGTCGTTTTCAGCCGTCAAAATTATGATGCAATCTTTCCAATCGCCCTTATTCATAGGGACCTAAGTCAATAATTGGCACATATAAATTCTGGCTAAAAATAATAATAATTTGCCTAGGTACATAATCGCTTCTGCTTTCGAATTTCGGTTCTGAACAAACAGTTTTCTGGGTACGCGTATTTTAAAAACAACAACGAACTTATGAAAAAAATTGCAATTTCTACTTTTTCAAAAATGGAGCCTGTCCTCATCATCATTGAATGAATGCAGCCGTAGTCATAGCCATAGGCCTCCCCAGCAGATGTCTATAACGACCGGTCTTGTGCGGCCTGCATCCCGCCTTTATAGCTCAGAAGACTTTCTGTTGGAAAACTGAACATCTCTTTAAGAGAGATGCATCAGCGAACCATACTAAAAATGAAGAAAAAAATATTTTAAAAAAATAGCTCATTTATCCTCAAGTTTGTTAGACATTCACTCAAATCTCCAGGCTCTCCGATCCCCACATGCCCACATTTTTCAGTAGTCGGGTATTATGTGACAGGTTGCAAGCTCATCACCGCCGAAACGAATGCAAGTAAAAATAGCATCCTGCAGTATGAGATCAGTGGGTAATATTATCAGAGTTCTTTAACCCGGCCGTGGGTGGCGGCCATTTTAGAGTTTTCTCAAGACTGTGGACTTGGAACATTACTAGATAACTACTAGGGTCAGATTTTTGGGACAATGGGCTCATGACTAACTCTGGCAACTTTGGGACGGTGTTTTTGGGGCTCCCGTTCGATGTTTTCTTGCACCATTTTGAGCATTTGTATGGAGGGTGGAAAGTGTGACATCAAAAGCATAGCTGCTAGCTATCGCTAAAGGAAACCGTTCTTAGGAGGCTACCTCTATCTTATTTAATTTTTTTACTCCACTCCAATGTACAGTAATCAAGAAAAGTATTTATTATCATTTGATTCTATAAGTGAATCATCTTCGAGGTCAGTGTACGTCTACCGTTGCTGTCCCATCTTAAATTCTTCCCCACAAAGAAAATAACAATCAAATAAATTAATATATTAGTGCACGAGAGGATTCAAACTCACAACATTCCGATTGAATATCGAGACAACTTGGACTAGTCCATTATCGACATCAACAGCCTTAGGACTGGACATAGGCCTCCCGCAAAGAGCGCCACGACGAACGGCGTTGAGCCTTTTCCATCCACCGACTTCCCCGACCTTAAATATGTTGTCGGTCCATCGGGGTCTCCCAACTTCGCCATTTGAGAAAAAATCTTAACGGTAGCAAAAGGGAGCTGGCAAAAGTTAGGTCATGTCTAGAGGCACAGTGATCTCACGTGGAAAGCACTTCCTAATCAACTAACGATGTGTCACGGGCTACAGGAAGACAGTTCAAAACAACATCAGAATCAAACCAGCGTCTTGGTAGGTGAAATGTGTAAATGTAAATGTGTCTACTGTTAGTGATCTGGATCAGTTGAGCTATCTATAGATCGTTTGTAACGGTCTTTAGATGGATCAACTGTCTCTCAACAGTCTCTCTTGTGTCTATTGTATTGTTACTTGTATTATCCTGCCTATCTACTTAGTACCTACGCTTTATTTTATTTTTTTGTTATTGTTACCTACTGTTGTTGTTGTTTCTTCCGTTTGCTTTTATCTCTGTCTGTGCTGTATTTGTGTGTGTCAAATAATGTTGTTAATAATAATAATGTTGAGGGTAGGTACTTACAATATAATTATTTGAGTGTGCGCTAGCTCCCACCCTAGGAGAACCTGTGTTGTGGGTAGCTAGCCTCTTTCGAACTTTGTGACCATGTTGAGTGAGATTGCGGTCTTACGCTTATTTAGAGTGCAACAGGTAGTTCAGTAGCGAGCGACATGTTAAATAGATGTTATTGAATTACATAATTAAATTAACGAAATGTATGCAAGTAAATCAATCAATCAAATCAAAGAAATCATTTATCTATCTATCTATCTTATCTAAACGCTATGGATACATAGATAAAGAAGGTTATTTATAAATATGTATGCTATCCCGAAAGCCCGTTCAGGCGTTCATCCGTCCCCATCAACAATTGCTTTAAACGGCGATGGAAAACATCGTGAGGAAACCAATCAGTATTCACTTGCAACCTTTCACGTATGGAATACTTCATCATCATCATTTCAACCGTACGACGTCCACTGCTGTACATAAGCCTCCCCCATAGATTTCCAGCGCGACCATATCCTTGCGTTGCCACCCATTGGGCGATGGCCTCCTCAAAAAACCTTCCTCTGGCAACAGTCCAAGCCAAGGTCCGTACCTAAGTGGTGCCCTTGTGCTCATTGCCCCAACCTAACCTTTTTTAGGCAGTAGCGCCATCTGCGCTCGCCTAGCCCGGTGTAGCTGGCAGTGGTCGTAAGAGACACACAGCATAAAAATCCGTTCGATTTAAAAAACAGCGCGACCGACCTTGTACTGTCTGCACCCAAACAATCATTTGGGGGGATTTACACATACTCACCACGCTGGGCATGCCGGTGGCGAGCGAATACTTAGTACTGCAAAATATGGGCATGTGCCATTGTTCGGACATGCTTCTGACTACCCCTCTTACACATCTTCAAGGATCTGATCACCTGGAGATCTGAGAGGATGTCTACTATTCTTGAGTATCAAGATGGTGAATCTATTTTTTTTCCTCATCTTTCCACTGGCTTTACCGCTTAGAATGTCTTGTCTAGGCCTCTAGGAAGCAACGCCTGTTCCACGCTAAAGAATCAGGCAACAGTTAAGCATGGTTCATATTTAAAAAAGAAAAAGTATTTCAATTAGGTCAATAAAAACTCGTGAACACAAACCAAGACCCAACAATGTGAGGCCATTAAGTCTCCCATAAAAGCACCTGAGTTGATCGTTCAGACATTCGCGAGTTTTTGAGATAGGTACCAGTTCGGTGCCTAAGTACCAGTTTTCGGTCCCATGCTCGGGGGTCAATAACCAGGGCGAGTATTTGGACAATGCGAGTGTCATATACATACGTACTTGTGGACGCGTACGTAGGTAGGGTTGCCAGGCGCCCGGTTTTTAGAGGACAAGTCCGGCTTTTGTTTGGGACAATCATCTTGAGAAAACGGAATGGCATCGCTCTACCGGTAACAAGAATAAATGGTGCATTCCATATTGTAGGCTAAGAAAAGTAAATGGATCTTTTGATGAGTACTTCTTTTTTTTATTTCCCCTAACGTTGCCAAATTATTAAACGTACGAAAAGTTCAAAATCAAGAGTAGGTACTAACTAAAACAGCTGAATAATTGAATTTGAATTGATTTGACTCCAAAACATAGTATTTATTTTATAATATTTACATTAGCACAGTTTTTTTTTTCAATGGATAAGACGAAATTCGAATGGGAATAAGCCCCTTTTGGGATAGTACTCATATTATGCTTGCTTGTTGTGTTACCCATCCTCTCTTGGTATACCTGTATTAGGTTATTGATCAGGTCGTACATATTATTATTATTATTCATTTAATTCAGACCATGTCCATATTATAGTTAAATATTATGAAACATCTTGTAAAGTACGGCTTTTTAGGTAGAAACTAACTGAAAGTGGCATCTCTACTAGTCTAGTTTGTGAAGTGTGCACGTAGGTTGCCGTATTGCCCACACGTTAGTTTCGTGTGCGATTTGACACATCGTTTCCGGCCCACGTGCCGTTCTCTGTTTCAAGTTTTAAGTCAGCTGTAGCCAACTGTTTCACACAAGCGAAATAATTATAAAGTACTACAAAACAATGTCAAACCGCCAGGAAGATGGGTCGATGACTTTGTGAAATTAGCTCGTCCTAGGATCAGTAGCCTGAACTTTGATTTCACAATTTTAAAAATGATGTCACAATACAATTTAAGATGGTAGGTGTACGGTTAAGTCGAAAAAAAAAAACTAGAAAATTATGTAGATATTTAACATTATTTTCTAGTTTTTGTTGTGTAAATCTTTATTTGTACCTACTGTGGTATCATTTTTATATTGTGCAATGTTTACATCTTACAGACAACTCTTGAAGTTTGAAGTTTAATATATTTTTTCACTAAGTAGTTATTTATTATTAAATTACATCACCACATAAAATCAATCGATTTTTTGATTTTTCATTCATGGAAAATTAATCACGAATAGTCAAATTACACATAATGAGCGTTTTTCAGTCATGAAAAATTCATCAAGCCATGCAAAAAGCTAGGCGAACTGAAGGTTGACCATCTCTGCACTTAGTTCCAGTGTTTTAGGTTTTTGCGAGAGTACCACACGCGGAGGTGTCGAAATACGTTTATTAATGAATTGTTTTGCAAATTCACCGAGTAAGATACCTATTCCAGCTTTTTACCTCGTTGTAAAAAATATTACATGTTCGTACATGTTCATTCTAGAGTTTGATGACACGGTTTAATTACTTTACGAATACATTTACATCATTTTCCAAGAAAAATTGATTATGTATTTATATATTTGGTGCGTTTTTGTTGGTGTCTGAACTATGCTTTAAAAAAAGGCACCAAAGACATTTTTGCCCAACTGCGCAAAAGAAGGGTAATGTTTTTCGATATATATGAATGTTCATTTGTGCGTTATAAATTATCAAGCTGTGTTGCAGATTGATAATAAATAATTTATGTCAATGAGGTGCGATTTAATTTGTTATTGTCCCACGAATGGCAAAGCATATTATATGAAATGTAAAAAAAAACAATATGGCGGCGTACGGCCGATAGAAAATTACATTGTTAAATATAAAATAAAAATAAACGTTTCGCTTGTTGTATCACAAAAACTACAAGGTATCATACTCAAGTAGGCACTAACTAAATAATTATAGTAATTATTACTAAAATTATACATATATTTCCATAATGTTAATTAAAGCGGTAAATCAAAACTAAGTAAAAACTAACAACATTTCTTGGACTTTTATGTAATTACATTTTTCGATCTAATTTCAACTTTAAAACTTATTCTATTCGAACTTTAGGTAATCGTGAGGAAACCAGTATTCCTATAAGCGGCGATGGGACCTGCCACGTATGGAATACTCACTACTGCAAAATGTGTATATGTGCCAAATTTGGACGTGCATCTGACTACTCTCCTTAGACATCTTCAAGGATTTGATCACCTGGAGATCTGATAGGATGCCTACCACGTTTGGAAATAAAAGTCATGAATCTATTTTCATTTTCAACTAGCTCCGCGTACTTCGATTAAAAGCAGCCTATATGCTATTCTAGGTAAAAAACTCTGTCTTTTCCAAGTTTCATCGATATAGGCTGAGCCGTTACGACTTGATTGAACCACAAACTTCCAAACATCCTCACAAACTTTCGCATTTATAATATTAGTAGGATCTGTATCCCGAATTATCGCAAAGTGTGTGCACCCTTCCCAGAACCAGGTTCGGAACATTTTGCGGTACTTTCAATTCACGGCCGCTAATTTTGATGAAACTCGCAGTGACCACTCCCGTGATTAAAGTTGATTTAAGCAGTATTTAAAGTGGCATGATACTTTATACTGCCTCTTAACATTTTAAGAAGCCTGTAGAATGCTGTCAGTTACAAATTATTTTTGATTTAATTTTTAAACAACGAATAAAGCCGTGTTTGTATGACTTTTATTATTTTTTTAAGGTGGCAAACTTGCATTCTGCCCACGTGCTAAGCGGTTACCGTAACTTAAGAAAGGTTGCAAAACCTGAAAAAGAGCTCTGGCAAACTTACTTACCGAACTATAAATGCGAAAGTTTGTGAGGATATTTGGATGTTTGTGGTTCAGTCACGTAAAGGCTCAACCAATTTCGATGAAATTTGGAATAGACAGATTTCTTTACCTAGAATAGCGGATATAATAAAGGTTACTTTTTATGTGCGTGTACCACGCGAGAACCCAAAAACAGGTAATATGAAAAAATAGGTACGGGAAAAATCGGAATTTTTCTTTTTTATATTTTGACTTTTTTTTCGCTAATATTATTTCTTCCGTTGATAGAATAAGCTCCTTTCAGGATAGTAAATATGTTATGTTATGTATGACTCACGTTGTATGTTAGGTAGCGACTTTCGTGTTGTTGTTTTCTTGAGATCTACAAATAAAGACATCAAAACTCTATGCAGTCTCAATTAAAGGTGGACTAATTAGTAGATCGAAATAACTCATCGTAAACTGAAAAAAGTTCAGAAAAACTGGCTCAAATATTCAGAAGAAAATCTGCCTCACGTTACGTACTATTCCATTTTGAATTGTGTAAACCTAGATTTAAGGTTGTTTTTGCTTGGAGATCTTTGTAAGATCAGTTCATAGAACTAGCACCCACACATTGTCAAGTTCTCTTTTTGCGTTAGTTCTTGTGATCGTTTTGAATATATCGAGAGCAATGGACTATTGTCGCTATATCGAGAGCACTGGTGATCTCGTGGGCTTTCCGTACCCAAGCGGTCCATTAGATATACATGTAGACGTCAGTCAATACCATCAGTCATGCATGAATGAAGAATTCCTGTTTGATTGAATGACTATTATAACTAGTGTTGTTATAAAAAGATGGTGCTTCAAAGATCGTTGAGGCACAAATAAGAAAAACTTTGAAAAAAGCATCTTTGGCATATTCTTACTCATAACCAGTCTGACCTGAACTACGAACTCATTGACTGGCCTCATAGCTCAGTTGGTAGTAGCTCTGCCTTCTGCACTAGAGGTCGCGGGTTCGATTCCCGCACTGGACAAATATTTGTGACTAACACAGATGTTTGTTCTGTGTCTGGGTGTTAAATATATATATATTATGTATATCAGTCTCTGGTACCCATAGTACAGGCTATGCCTAGTTTGGGATCAGTTGACCGTGTGAATATGTCCGGAATATTTATTATTTATTTATTTATTTTATTGAAACGTTACCAAATAGGAGCTCGTGTATAGTTACGAAATTATTACTCACCTAAGTGAGTTCTTAAACGACACCGCAAACGAGCAAATACAAAAAATAGATTCCTGTTCCTAAAGAAAACTCTCTTCAATTTGACGTTTCTATTTGTAGATATCTGTTATCGGGTTCCTGTTATTAGGGTTCCGTATCAGATGCTGCGAGTGACGCGCCCTTTGAATAGGAGAATCTTGAAGGTTATTTTAATTTTATAAAAAGCAGTCCGATGCAGCCATGCATTATCTAGATGGGATTGCGTTTCCTTTTATTTTGTGTCACATAACTTTTTATTGGTACTTTTTTATTTTAGAAATCTATATAATTTCAAGGAAAATATTGATAAGTTGACGGAAACTTTTCCTGACAGTACATATATATAAACGGCGAATAAAAATATTTCTCTCTTTCTAATTGCAATGTCAAAGAGAGATATGGATGTTTTTAACCGACTTCCAAAAGGAGGAGGTTCTCAAGTCGGCTGTATTTTTTTTTTTTTTTGGTTTTTTTCTGTCAAGTACCTAGCGATAATCAGAGATGGTGGAATAGGCACTAAGCTTATATATATATATATATATATAATAAACTAGCGTACGCCCGCGGCTTTGCTCGCGTGGTATCTTTATCAAAAGGGGCAGTTTTGTTTTAGGGTTTTTACCCTAAAGTCCTTATTTCATTATTTGACACACTGGCTCATAATTCAATTCTGTAAAAAAAAATTATAAAAATAAATATAATAAAAAAAAACAAGGATCATCGAAAAAAATGATAGGCCCCAAGCCGTGTTTGTTGCCTGATTCTTCTAGGCTTGGTCGCGAGGAACAGGCATAGCTTCACCTAGTTTCTAAGACGTTTCAAAGTGATCCTAGTGATTTTATTGAAATAAAAACCTTTGACTTTGACTTTATGAGTACTTACGAACTTACTTGCCTACAAGTAGGACTCAATTTTTTATTGGGTCTTTTAAAATCACTTTCGTTTTGTCGAGCCGTATTTTGATTGTGATTGTCTATTATTACGTAGGTTGTGTTGTGACTCACAACACAACCTACGGAATAATCGCTAACTCACAACTTGTGAGTTTCATTGTTAATAAGACTAGTCCCGTCTCGGCCTTAGTTAATTCTTAAATATAGTCAATATTTTATCACTCTCCACACACTTCAGACTGACATTATTTTCATTTATCTTTATTAAACAGAGAAACATATTAAAAACATACTATTTTTTTTTTTTTTATGTTTTTCCCCTTTCGGGATGGCTATGGCATCTAGGCCTTACCGCCAAGTCTGACGTTTATTTTTCCTTGTTATTTTTATTCTTTCGTCTTTATTTTTCATCTTATTCATGGTCAAGTCAAGTCAAGTTCAGTTTTAGTAAGATATGATGGTGGCTATTTTACTAAAAAGAACAAAGGCGAGCCTGATCCTAAAAAGAGTTTTGTTACGACTGAAGGTACAAGACCGATTTTCGCCACAAACCCCATGAAATTCTCCTCACGACGACAAAAAATACCACTATAATGGGGTTAATAGAACCTACGCGTAGTTTAAAAAAATACATCTTTTCTTGGGTTCCCCTAGATACTCGATCAGCAGTATCGAAACACGAAAACTGAAAACATGAGCATATTTTCAACCTAGTTCACTTGCCAAAATACAGAGTCAACGACCTGCAGAACCAAGGTTTTATTGCAAGCAGCGACCGCCAATTCACGTCCGTAACTGCACGCAGCCGTCAATTATTGGCACCAATAACATTAAGTTAGCGCAACGCGTGCATTTTCACTGTTATAAAATCGTTGGAATAAAGCTGAAATCGGAACGCGCTCCACGACGCGCGACGTGGCGTTTATGAAATAAAATCTCTGATTTGTTGTATTCGTCAAAGACTATTATTTGAAATAAATAACTTACTAATTAATGGAGGGCGTCAATGGCGTAAAATATTTATGTACCTACCAGCTTCCGCCTGCGGCTTCGCTCGCGTGGTACATACATAAAAAGTAGCCTATATGCTATTCTAGGTATAGAGCTTTATCTATTCCAAGTTTCAACGAAATCGGTTACGGCTTGATTGAGCAACAAACATCCAAACATCCATACAAACTTTCGCATTTAAGTATAATATTAGTAGGATACGATATATGTGAAATATGGATATATACGATATATGTGAAATATGGAAATATGGATGTGAAAAATAATGGATGAAATGGCGACAGGTCACAGGAACTACGTGTGATCCAAGAATGCCCCTTAAACTTAAGGGGAAAAATTACAAAACGATCATAAGACCTGTCGTACTGTATGGATCTGAGTGTTGGGCAACCAAAGGGACGGATGAAAGAAGAGTGCATGCTGCGGAAATGTGAATGTTGAGATGGATGTGTGGAGTGACTAGAATGGACAAGATACGAAATGAGTACATCAGAGGAAGTTTGAAAGTAGCGCCAGTGACTGAGAAGTTGAAGAGCAAAAGGTTAGCGTGGTATGGTCATGTCAGGCGGAGGGAAGAATGTCATGTTACTAGAAGAGCGTTAAATATGAATGTGGAAGGATATAAGGGAAGAGGTAGACCAAAGAAAAGATGGATAGACTGTGTGAAAGATGACATGAGTAAGAAAGGAGTGAATACTGATATGACGGCTGATAGAGGGGAGTGGAAGAGAAAAACATGTTGTGCCGACCCGACATGAAGTGGGATAAGGGCAGGGAGATGATGGTGATAGTACGATATATTTTTTCCACTTGAAAAATAAACGAGTAGAATTTTTTGGAACCTACCTATAAATATAGTAAGCTAAAATAAAATGATCAGAAACATGTATCAGGGTTTGAGGAAATTTTACTGAAAAAAGGCTGGGTCTCTTTTATTCATGGCACTTTCGAACATTTGGCCCACCTTTTTACGATATAAGTTGCTAGCATTTCAGATAAAAGATTGCAAGCTCGAACTGGTTTCCTCACGATGGTTTCAGAACGTGTCAAAATGCGCCCGTACATTTTTAGAATAGAAGAATCCTGGACCCGCTACTATAGTCGAGAAGTCGCGAAACCACACACGACTTTTTGAAAATCTTGTGCAGTTTTTTAAATGCAGCAATGCTTTCAAAGCCATGTTTTGCTATTGTTCCATGTTGGCTTGCCTTCAGTTGCAGATTTTTTCATATATTGCATTTTTTTTAAGCAATACGGACTTAGAGCCTTTGAAATAAATTGCTTGGTATTTTCACCTTAAAATGTCACGGTATTGCAGTGGAATTAATCATTTTCATTTGGAATTAATCAATCAAAATAATCAAACAAATCAATCGTGTAACATTTGTTTAATTTTAAGTTTACAATATGACGATTTGCTGCTTTTGCTGAAATTTAATGTTAATTTATTGTTTTATGATTTTATATAAGAATATTTAAAAACAAATTATTTGCTACACTATGACTTGTTCAAGTACATTCTATATATGTCTATGGATGAATAAATGAATACAATACAATACAACGCCCTGTGGTTATTTCATGGCCGGTAGAAGACGCCTGCCGTTTCGAAGAGATTAAGGAACATCTAGCAACGTCAATCAACAACATCGTAACCGCCCACAACGCTGATCGAAAGAAATTTTCTGTTTCAGTATGATTTGTTCATGTGCACCTACGCTCATATGGCTTGTAAATCCCGCAATACCTTCCTCGGAATGCACCCCCTACTACCTAACTATATTACCTAAATTTAGAATTTAAAATTTTACTAATAAGTAAAATTTTTGCTGAAAATGCTTCTAATGTACCACTACGTAATTTTTATTTGCGATTCCCGATTATCGTGTGGGGAAAGTTCTCAAATGGCGACCACGTGGACCCGGGGGACGCAGTGATTGAAGGACCCGAGAGACTTGACAACATTGTGAGTTGTGAAGTGACCTTTCGTCACGACACTCTTCGGGGGAGGCCTATTTCCAGCAGTGGACTTCTACAGGCTAATGATGATGATAAGCAGACCAGATTTAAAGTAATAGACAACGCTGTCTAAGCTAAACAGCAGATGCTGAACACTTGAAATTTGGAAGGTGTGCCCTTTTTAGTGTAGTGCAGTATGAGGCATTCTTTCACCGATGGTCATAGGCCCTTTTCAGGTACACCATACCTCAACCTAGTCACTGACCTAACACAGGATGACCAAGAAAGAATCAGTGAGACGACAAGAAAGCAAGTGCACTGTGGAAGGTATTCTGGAAATTCAACCCACGGTTGCTGAAAGCTGAGGAGTAATCGGTTAGCTTGGTATGGGCATGTCATGAGGAGGGAAGAATGTCATGTGACAAGAAGAGTGTTAGATATTAATGTGGATGGATGTAGGAGTAGAGGTAGGCCAAAGAAAAGATGGATGGACTGTGTGAAAGTGGATATGGTGAAGAAAGGAGTGAGTGCTGAGATGACGACTGATAGAGGGAAATGGAAGAAGAATACATGTTGTGCCGACCCCACATGATGTGGGATAAGGGCAGGAAGATGTTGGTTGCTGAAGGCGTTCAAGTTTGTATGAAAAATCATCAGGCGATCGAAGTCGCGGGGGCTTTCACTAGTAAAGAACAATGAGGGAATGTGAGTGATCGCCTACGAATCACTTTCTATGCAAACCGGTCTCAGTGGGCGAGTATACGAGAAACCTTTAGATCTGATCGAACCACCCACGAGGTGACGAACGGTATTGCGGTCTTAAAATGCAATGGATGTAGTTGTTTGCTTGCTTGTCGTGTCACTTCTTTCTTGGTCATTCTGTATTGGGTCAGTGACCAGGTTGGGGTATGGTGGCCCTGAAAAGTGCCTATGAACGTCGGTGAAAGAATCAGTGGAGTGAAAGGATTAAAGTGCGCCTCTTAGGCTCCTTTCTTGCACATGTAATATGTCTTCAAAGGCCCCTACCTGATGGACCGACGACATTGTGAAAGTTACGGAAAGTTGATGGATGGGAAAGGCTCAAGGCCATTCGTCATGTCAGTTTTTGGAGAAGGCCTATGTCCAGCTGTGGACTTCCACAGGCTGATGATGATAATGATGATGACGATGAGTTATTACTCATCGTCATTTGTTTTTTTAATTTTTTAGTGACTTGTTTTGATTTTTAAAGACTTTACGGGAAAATGAGATTGCAAACGCGCAATGAGTTTGCCAAACACATCGAAATATTGTGCAACTTCTGCACATCTGAAATTTGACGCTGGAATAAAGTGCGCAAAAATGTGCAATAGAATGTTATTGTTCCCTTTACACTGAGTAGTCAACTATGCCGTAAGTTCCGGGTTCTAATCCCGGCCATCAAGTTTTTTTTTATGTCTGGACTGTCCTTTTCATAAATTCCTATCCTTTTCAGAGGCCATTATCCTCTTCATAGACCTAGAGTTAGAACAAAAGGCGAAAAATCCGCCATGTACAAAAGGCTTTAAAATACAGGTTTCCGATTTTTGTACCTAATGTTTCAAGGAAAACTATAGACAGGTATCATGTGTGTCATCGTGTCATAACGTATTTTAAAGGTTTTTGAAGTTAGGAACCTGTTTTGGAGAATTGATTCGTGGAAGGAGTAAAGGTTCTCACATGTATTATTGAAATGTGATTTGTTGTCAAGAGGCTTTATTTTAGGATGCGAGATTTTTTTACACATTCATCATCAACATCAGCCTGTTGAAGTCCACTGTTAGACATAGGCCTCGCCCAGAGTTCCATGGCGAACGGTCTTGAGACTTTTCCATCCAACGACTTCCCACAACTTTCACAATGTCGTCGGTCCATCGGGTTCCGACCGTCGAACCCTGCGTCGCCCCGTTCGTGGTCGGCATTCGAGAACCTTTATTCTCCAACGGTTGCCCGTTTTTCCCACTTCGCCAGTGAGTTACATAGTAGGTTAGGTAAAGTCACCTCTAGTAAGATGCATACTTTTCATAATTTCCGAAATGATGCCAAGATACTCTTTTTGATGATAAGTAAAGAGTAAATTCGAAATCATTACGTTCAGTTCTGAGGCAACATTTTAAAATGATGAAAGGCTATATCTTATTGGAGGTGACTGTACCTAGAATGGAATGCGTTCTAGGAATAGTTCGTTCTAGTTCAGTGGTGGGAATCACTCTAATGAGCATTGGTGGAGTGGTGGTAGTGGCCCCGCCTTCTACAGATCGTGGGTTCGAATACCGGCCGTGCACCAAAGGAAAATAAATCGTGAGGATTAACCGGCATGTCCTAGAACCTAAAAATTCGAAGACATGTGACATGCGCACGAAAGGAGCCTCTTAGACGCGCACTTGAATCGTTTCACTACACTGATTCTTTCAGCAAGTCATGGACCCTTTTCAGGGCCACCATACCTCACCTACCCTGGTCACTGACCTAATACAGGATGACCAGAAACGCACTGTGCAGCCACGGAGGCCAGGGCCACATCGGGTCTGCGGGCCGTACTCGGAAGCGGCTCTCAGACACTGCCGCATACAGGGATACTGAGAGAATGTTACCAAAGACCCAAAGTCCTGCTTCGCTATTTTAAGGAGCTGGGCTGGCTGGGGTAGGTTTCACACAGCGGGAATTCAGTACATGTCTAACCACCCCCGTTTAGAATTAGAATTAGACAGGATGACCAAGAAAGAACCAGTGGACAAACATTTGTGACTAACACAGATGTTTGTTCTGTGTCTGGGTGTTAAATATATATCTATTATGTATATGAGTCTCTGTTCCCATAGTACAGGCTATGCCTAGTTTGGGATCAGTTGACCGTGTGAATATGTCCGGAATATTTATTATTTATTTATTATTATTATTATTAGTGACACGACGAGCAAGTGGTGGGAATAGTCATACTACATCATTCATATACTAATTTCTGATAAAATCCTTCTAGCATAACAAATGCCCAACAAACAACGTCTAAGCATTGTTTCGGGCACGCATTCATCTACAGCCAATTAGAATATTCGACGGACACGCACGATTAACGAATCCCTATAATAATACAAATGCGAGTGTTTGTAAAGATGTTTGTTACTCTTTCGCGCCGCAAACATTGAATGGGTTGGTATGAAAGAGTTATAACCGTGTTGCTTGCTTGCTTGTCGTGTCACTGATTCTTTCTTGGTCATCCTGTATCAGGTCAGTGACCAGGTTGAGCTTTGGTGGCCCTGAAAAGGGCCTATGACCGTCTGTGAAAGATCCAGTGTAGTGAAAGGATTAGAGTGCGCCTCTTAGAGGCTCATTTCCTGCACATCATTTCCACCATATTGTCCTACGTCATTTTTATAAAATCACGATTTTCCACTGATAAAACTAGCCATTCAATAGTAAAAATGATTTTAAACAAAAAGTGTTCTAAAAAAATGACCCAAGTGATATACTTCCTGAGATCGGGCTTAAAAATCATTTTGATCATTTTGACTAAAACATCTTTTCCATTTTAAACCCAAATATATCTGAAAGTACATATATCAGTTAGGCGATTTTTTTATAGAAAACATTTCGTTTATTATAATGTTCCCCATTGATTTGTATTGCCCAATTACAACGTCCATTTGACGATTTGATCAATATAAAAAAAAGTGGCTACGTAATCTTCAAAATTGCGGGCAGTAGCTGTGCCATGCTCCATACTTAAATGTTATAAGCTCTTTGGCATGGATGTAGTAAATAAAACAGACGCTGCTATTTATGCGGGTGCGCAAGCGAAGCCGCGGGCGGTCCTTGGTCATCGAATATAAGATATTCGATGAGCAAGATCGTGGTTGACTGGAAGAGCACCTGTCTTTACCTGACTGCGTGGACACATCATATGTAGAGGAAAAACCTTTTATCAAAGTTTTCATTTCATTACTATAGTTTTTATTTATTTAAGGTTGTGTGCACCACAGTTTACAAAAATAACAATAGTTCAGTACATCTTATTACCCCTTTTTAATCGTGTTTAGTCCACACCACCAAAATGTTGTCTAGAGGCAACGCATCTCAATCACGTAGAATATTTGTATTGCAAAAAAGAGCAGTCCGTTCTATTTTACAAATGAAAAATATGGAAACTTCCAGGGATAAGTTCAAGCTACTAGGAATTATGACTATGACTGGAGAATATATTTATCAGAATCTAATGTATGTAAAATTGAATATTGATAATTTTAAATTGAATGGTGACTCTCACATGTATGACACTAGAAATAAAAATAATATATCAAATCCTGTTCATAGACTTGCTAAAGTAGATAAAAGTTTCTTATGGCATCAGACTAGTTAATAAACTCCCGAATGAACTTCGAAACACAAATGATATAGAATTCGCTAACAAATTAAAAAGATTATTAATTGACAAGTCATACTATACTCTTGACGAAGCTTTTGCTGATACATTTGTAACATTATAAAGATAAGGTTATTTTTATTTTTGTTTAATTTTGTGCCGTAGGTAGTACTTTACTTTTTAAATTGTATTTTTTAACATATTGTAAACTTTGACATTTCGAAGTGTACCAACGTATGTTAACCTTTATGGAATAAAATTGAATTGAATTGATTGAATAGTAGATAATACTACTCATCCTTAAGACCGTCCTTTGTATAATTTTCTATCTATATATAGTCTCTAGGCGTCACCAGTATGTATTATTACACTGCAAAATTGAATAACAAAATTCAATATGATAGCTGTCTGCGAATAGAAGGCTGGCATGATCTAAGATGACGAAACTATAAGGTTCACCGACGAGATCAGAGTTAACAGTCTTTCGTCTAAAACAAAAATAATTTGCGATGCTCGAAAAGAGTGAATAAGTTTATAAGTGCCATATTCATAGCTTAAAGACCTATCTGTAACACTTATTTCTGCAAATAAACATCTTGAATCTTGAGCTAAGCTCTTAAATTAACCTAATAAAACTAAACTAGCCAGTTCCAGAGCATTGAAGATCTGTTGGCATACAAAACCCGGTTTTATGAATCAATGCTTGATCGATGCGCCCGCGCCATTCATGTCTTGATCGTCGGGTAGCAAATGTCTGTTGCGTAAGTTCATAGGCCCAAATCTAAGTTTAGTATACAAGTTGATTCATAATTTTGTATACCATCCCAAAATGGGCTCATTCTATGAAAAGAAAGAAAAGCCAGTCTAGTGGAAAAGAAAAGTTACTCTTAGGGGCGGGCGTTGGTTATTGCGCCACAGTTTTTATAACTATTGTAATTATCATTGTTTTTACAAATTGTTATAATGTATCCCTTTTGACTGGCCTGATAGCTCAGTTGGTAGTAACTCTGCCTTCTGCGCTAGAGGTCGCGGGTTCGATTCCCGCACTGGACAAACCTTTGTGTAATGAACACAGATGTTTTTTCTGTGTCTGGGTGTTAAATATTTATCTATTATACATAATACAGGCCCACAGTACAGGCTATGCCTAGTTTGGGATCAGTTGACCGTGTCAGTATATGTCCGGAATATTTATTTATTTATTATACCAGCTTCCGACTGGTAGTGATCTGGATCAGTTGAGCTATCTATAGACCGTATGTAACGGTCTTTAGATGGCTCAACTGTTTCTTGTGTATTTTGTAAATATTAACTTGTATTAGTTTTAAGTTTATTTCTGTAAATAAAGTTTATTCTTTTATTATTTATTTTATTACATTCCAAAGCAAATCATTTGTAACTTTCTCTCTCTGTTCTAAGCTAAGCTATGCTCTTAAGGCTCCTCGCTATGTAGATATGATTTTACTTGACTGCAGAAGTGTTCATCCAAGTGCGAGATGCGAGATTATATAATGCATTCAATGAATTCAGTAACTTTCTTGCGCGAAAGGAGCCTCTAAGATTTGCACGCAAGGAGCCTTAAGACCGGTTGAAACCATACGAACAGAGAGCTAGAGCTGGAACAAGAACATTCTTTCTCGATCTTTTAGCTTATAACTAATTACTAAACGTTCGCGAAGGTCGGCATCAAGATTGCTACCTAAAACAGTAGATTCATTGAGTTCGAACTAATTTAACACCAAAACAGCAGATTTTTTCAACGAAAAATGACGAATTTAGTAAAATCGTAGAACAAACTATATATCTAAACTGGCCGTGGTGGCCATATCTACCTATCCGCGGATGTCGTAATAGGCGACTAAGGGAAAAAAGCTAGGGGATGGGCAGCAGCGTCCCTCATTTTTTAACAACGATAGCTCTAACTGCGCTCCCCAACCCACATGCCCAGCGTGGTGAGTATGGGAAAATCCCCCCACATGATAAGGAATTTTCTCAGTCTGTGGGGGAGGTCATGTTCAGCAGTGGACGTCGTACGGCTGAAATGATGATGATGAGAACAAACTATAATGCCAATTGATTAGGTTAGACTAGATAAGAAACAAATGTACATATATAACAAGAGCCACAAAATGTGTGACTTTTAGAAATCTTAATTAATAAAAAAAAAGCTAACATTTTGATAAATGATTGAATTGTTTGAATATTGTCGCAATTGTCTAACAAGGTTTAATTACTTTTATTGCCTGTTTTTAATTATATATAATTAAAATAACATGTAATACACAAACAAACAGCCATGTGAATTTCTCAGGTTTGTGTCTAGTTTGAGATTTATGTTCTTACTTACTTACCTACTTACAAATAATAATGTATGTACAAAGCATTATTATTTTTTTAATGAATTCAGTATTTATTAACTTATTATTTTTACATTTGGATATGGCGCTAACTACCTCCTTTCGGGATTAGGAGGACATGGTTCATTAATATAATCGTAAAACGATATAACTTAGATCGTATTCAACCGTAGCAACCGGACTCAGGTGACACAAGTTAATAAAATATGTGTAAAAACGAACATTGATACCGTGTATGAATCAAGTGTTAGAAGGGTGTGCCATGGTGTTCCTCAAGGTAGCGTCTTAGGGCCACTCTTATTTTTAATTTACATAAATGACATTCCTCAAGTGACCAATCATTCTATGACACTTTTTGCTGATGACAGTACAGTTTTATTTATTAATGATAAATCACATAACTTTGAATTTGACATAAACTCCACTTTGACATCTATTATTAATTGGTTGACATTAAATAATTTAAATATAAACTTGACAAAAACTTTTATAATGAACTTTAAGCAAAGAAATAATTCAAATCTTGACATTGATATAAACTACCTAGGCACAAAAGTCAAAGAAGTTGACAATACCAAATTTTTAGGACTTATTATCGATAGTAAACTGGACTGGAAACTACATACTGACAATATATGTAAGCAATTGAAACAATTTTCATATGCTCTATATAAGTTAAGTAAAGTAACAAATATGCCTGCCCTACTAACTGCCTATCACGGTCGTGTATCATCGGTTTTGCGATATGGCACGATATTTTGGGGGAACTCAACAGGGAAACTAAAAGT
Organism: Anticlea derivata; assembly: GCA_947579855.1. Classification (NCBI taxonomy): domain Eukaryota; kingdom Metazoa; phylum Arthropoda; class Insecta; order Lepidoptera; family Geometridae; genus Anticlea; species Anticlea derivata. Next base: position 10,644,778 of record OX388270.1, read on the forward strand.
ATTTAAGGCACAAAAACGCTGTATTCGAGCAATTTCCGGACTACATACGCTGGACTCCTGCAAGGATCATTTTATTAAACTAAAACTACTTACAGTACCAGCAATTTACATCTATGAGGTAGCTGTCTTTGTTAAATGCAACCCCAAACTATTTGAAATGTTTGCAGTTGGAAGCCGCTTGGAGGGTAATCTTCGTTGTTTACCATGCAGAACACAATTATTACGCAAGAGTGTATTTTGTATGGCACCCACAATATTTAATAAAATCCCAAAATCTGTTCGAATGTTGTCTATTAGTGAATTTAAGCTCAAGTTAAATGACATTTTAGTTAAAAAAGCATATTATAGTATAAACGAATTTCTGCATGACAAACTTAATTTAATTTAATATTGTATAAGATTGACATTAATGATAAATTTATATATTTTTTTGAATTTGTTACTTAATAGTTATTATGTAATTTGTAATATAATTAATATTGGTTTAAGTCTTTGTATTTATAATGTTTGTATGACCGATGTCAGAATCTAGTGATCTGTACTCTAAACCTCACCATCTATCAATGTACCTAGGTTCACGAACAATAAATGAATTATGAATTATAAATGAATTATGAATTATAAATTATTTTATGTGAATAGCAAATAAAAAAAATTTAATTGTAAATTGATTTTTGTGAATGCCAGCCTTTCCATCCATAGGTCGGGAGGTCGAATCCCGGTCATGCACCAATGGATTTTCCATTCGGAAAATTTATGTGCGTAAAACTAGCTAGTATCGAACAGGAAAACATCGTGAAGAAATCGGCATGTCTGGAACCTAAAAATTCGAATACTATTATGTATGACAAAAAGAGCCTCTCTCTACAGGGTGATTCATAACATGTATACCATCCCGCAAGGGGGTTATTGAATCAACGCACTTTATCCTTTCACTACACTGATTCTTTACCATACCTCAACCTCCTTCATACCTTATACAGCTGACCTAGAAAGAATCAATGAGACGACAAGCAAGCACTTTAAGTTAAAGGTAAGTGAACTCCAAAGCACGGAAACTATGTTAATAATCCACGTAAACCACAAATACTTGGATTCCAAGAAGCGTTTGTTAGTAAACACGTGAATCTGTCACATTGCACACGACGTGGGGTCAGTGACTCGTGCATTCCTATCCAGATTGATTAGCATACGTATGTACACGTATGGGTACGGTTACTACTTACTAAGATTTTGGAAAAGGTACTCTTAGCCGACGAGCATGTGTGAGGAATGTGAAGAGAGTGAATGAAGCAAAAGAGGTATGTCAGGATCATAGTTAGTAGAAAGGCCACCATAATTATAGAAGTAGAGTAGTAGAGAGGCCTTGAAAAGGCCACCATACCTCAACCTGGTCACTGACCTAATGCAGGATGACCAAGAAAGAATCAGTGACACGACAAGAAGAAGAAGCAAGTAGAACAGACTGTTCCACAACAACATGACATGTAATAATGGTATTACTAATAAATTCTGTATTCTGCAATCGACCACTCATCGAACAGTCAAAGCTACAGTGGTAACATACTTACTGCTTGCATTCACAGACAGCTTCAGTTCTTAAAATTGACTTTCTAGAAGGAAAATACATCATTTTTGATTTCGAGTTCGATCTTGCATCTAATTTTAATTCGGGCACAGTCAAGAAATATTTATTCCTGTTTGTCCCGGATTCAAATGCGGTGACGGACAGAAACTTATATTCCTGTTTGTCCCCTCGTGAGGACAGGACGAGGGGACAGAACTGGCCTATAATATTTTTGCTTGTATAACCTTGTTAAATATATTTTTTTCCGTATTCCCGTTGTCCAAACAACTGAACCGTACTACGGGAAAAGAGTCGGAATAAATGGATATCTCCGCACTTTTGCACGAGCCATGGGCACCCTTTGGAGAAGGCTTATGTCCAGCAGCGGGCATTCTCAGGCTGATGATGATGACTATTGTTTCAATTTATACACGATTAAGTGGAATTAAGCCTTCCCATCATCATCATCATTTCATCATTTCAGCCGTTCGAAGTCCACTGCTGAACATGACCTCCCCTACAGATAGAGCAAACTCCTTATCATGTGCAGGGGTTTGCCCTTACTCACCACGCTGGGCATGCGAGTTGGCGAGCGCAGTTAAAGCTATCGCTGTTAAAATGAGGGACGCTGCTGCCCATCCTTTCTTTTTCCCCTTAGTCGCCTCTTACGAGATGAGCCTTAATATAAAGCCTTATAAGCCTTACCACCTCGTACCATTTCATTATCCTGGCTTTAAGTTTCACCTTTACAATTTAAATTAACAGTTCGACCTTCAAATCTGTTTAGACAGACATTTAAATCTGGATTAGCAAAGTAACTTCTCAGAACTCCCGAGGTTTAGTGTCTAGACTTTCAAGATTTGACTCAAGGCTACGTCGTTTTCGATAAAACTAATTAAGATTGAATTCTTGGGGAGATATGGCGCCTCCTTTGATGTGGGATTTAGAAGATATAACGAACGAGCTTTCCAGAATCTGCCAAATTGACAAAACTAGGAATGGACTAGAATCTGTATGACTGAATCCAGAATTTAATGGGTGCCAAACAGTAAGCTTCCCCTGTTATCCTTAAGCTTATATCCCTTTCTTATAATAAAAACATAATAATATGCACCACATGTAATTGAGGAGGCAGGGACCAGCGAGATTTTCTAGCTCTATATTGGAGCAGCCCGCATGTGAGGTACCTCCGCCTTACAGAAGATCGCAGCCAAATAACTTATTTGTTTCAAATAGTGTTGTGTTCCTGCGGTTCAGCAACGCGTGCATGATGACTCGTGTCACTGATTTGTTCTTGGTCATCCTGTATTAGGTCAGTGACCAGGCTAAGGTATGGTGATTTTGAGAAGACCCTATGACCGTCGGTGAAAGAATCAGTGTAGGGAAAGGACTAAATGCGCCTCTTAGAGGCTTCTTTTGTGCGCATGTCAAAAGTCTTCGAATTTTTCGATTCAAGGACATGCCGGTTTCCTCACGATGTTTTCCTTCAACGTTCAAGAGCACTAGTATAGCGCACTTAAAATTTCCGAATGGAAAATCCATTGGTGGCCACAACCGAGATTCGAACCAACGACCAGTGGATCGGAAGGCGGGAACACTACCACCACTCAACCAGTGCTTTGTTTTTAGTAGTATTTTATTTTGTTATGATAAGTCACTTGAATTCTTAAGTTAATTTAAGCAATGCTTACAATTAAATTGTTTTAAATTATATTTCCTGTGGCTTTAGAAATATTTGTTTACGATCCATGGTTATCCGTAAATCATAATAATTAGCTTTAAATTCCTTATTGTCCACCTGCCATGCCAGAAAGGAATTCTAAGACTCCTTAAATGCCGTGAAGAAAACATGGAAATAAATTATTCTAATTGAATTTTAAATGAATAGTTAATGACCTTTAATTCTCTGATATTATCTTACGTCAATGTGTAGGTTGGATAACATTTTTTTTTATTATAGTTACAGACAAATTTGAGGTAAATCAGTAAAACTAATACTTTTGGTTTGAGGCTGCAGTACAGTCAGCATCACAAGTTGTTGACTTTTTCAGAATTAAGAAAAGTATTTTTAAGGGAGCTTTATTTAGTAATTAATAAGTTTTTATTCATAAAATATCTTTGATCATAATTTTTGATGTTGACTGCACCTAACGTAATGTAGGCCTCACTCCTTTCTATTCCTGCTCCTAGACAAATAAATAAATAGCACCCAACAGTCACATAGATTATACCTGACCCCATACTAGGATTCCCTGTGTCGTGGGTATCAGAAGCTACGAGAACAGTTACCTCTAATAAGATCAGATTTCATCATTTTTGATGATGAGTGTAATATTTATGTACCTACATATCTTACACTGTGTCCTCAATAATAGATAGTTCATGGCCATCAGCCAGAAGAAGGGTAAAGTAAGACTGGGGTTGATGATGACTACGCGAGCAAAGCCGCGGGCGGAAAGTAAATGAACGTTTATTTCGCTTGAGAGGCTCGGTGCAGCGGTGGCTGCATAAGGTTAAATTATGCTAAGTCCAGACGTTTTAAGGTCGTGAGACTAGACATGCAAAAACTACGATAGTTCGGTGCCTAACTATTTAATAGTTGGTTATGTTGCAGTGATGCAACAACTTGAAGTTTGGTACAGAGATATGTTATCTACCTATCTTCCTTAACAGCAACGTGATGGGTGAAGGCACAGCCACAAATGAAGCTAGGTTCTAAAGGGACTGCAGGAGGTGATCGGATCTTGCTCCTTTTCATTTAGAACATTAACGAGTATTCTAGAAAAATGTGGCCACCAACCCAAGGGCCTTCTCCGTACTTTAACGAGTTGGGCTGGCCGGTGAGGGGGGTGAGGCAGGGGAGCAATGCACAATACACCGCCACGCGGGACGTCAGTGCACATCTTATTTCCCCACTTAGAGTTTGAGTTAGAATTAGAAGGTTATGAATGAGCAGCATAGTCCAGGTGTTGGATCCGAGGGTGTTTGGATGTTTGTTATTCAATCACGCCGGCCGTAACGGCTCAACCGATTTCAATGAAACTTGGAATATAAATTATTATGAATATGGAATATGTTATTTACCTAGAATAGCATATAGGATAATTTTTAAGTAGGTACCACGCGAGCGAAGACGCGGGCCAGTAAGCTCATACGATATTATCAATTTCGGCGTAATATCGACCTTATGAACTGAAGCGTAACATGAACTTTATGCATAATGGAAAGCGAACAAGCTTCACTGCCTGAGGTTTGTGGTTTTACGAGAGTGAAACAAAAAATGTGCCGAATATGGAAATTGGCCGAAATACCAAGTCAATTATAAAGCTGTTTATACTTTTTCCAACCTACTGTTTGGTACTTTGTTAACCTTTTTTGGTGGCGCTGACCCTCTACAACATTCATCATCATCATCAGCCTGATAAAGGTCTTGAGCATTCTCCATCCACCGACTTCCCGCAACCTTCACAGTGTCGTCTGTCCATCGGGTGGGCGACTTCCAATACAGCGTCGTTCGGTTCGTGGTCGCCATTCGAGAACCTTTGTTCCCCAACGGTTAGCGGTTCTGCGAGCTATATGGCCCGCCCACTGCCACTTCAACTGAATAATTCTGAAAGCTATATCGTTCTTCGATCAACTCAATGTTAATCGAAGCTGCTCCATTTGTAAAACTCACTGTGTTTGGCAATTTATAGCCGATTAACAAGACAGTCTCTGATCAGACGGTCGCTATCTGAAATGACCTAAGTCAGACCTATGACAAGATATATTTCTTTAATCAGACTGTCGCTATGTTAAATGACCTAAGTCAACCCTATGTAAATAAATAAATACCAACCAATATCACATATGTATATAGACCTGACCCCACACTAGGATACCGTGCCGTGGGTATCAGAATCTACAAGTACCATGGTACCACCACGCAAAGACCCGGAACAAGTATTTGCAGATCAAACATTTGTCCCGCACGGGGAATCGAACCCGCACCCTTTGCGTTTCAGACGGGCACTCGTTCGCTGTGCCACGGAGGTCGGTGAGGACTATGTCAAGATATCTCAGTCTAATGCGAAAAGTCTGCCTCAAGACTATCTTGAGTTAAATGATCTCTAGTAAAAGTTGATGTTTTCTCATTTAACTCCACAAGTAAACTGATTTTCTTTTCCCGGAAGAGTACAATCTGGGAGTCTTCAAATCTATTTTTTTTTTTTTTTTTATTTACTTTTTGTGGCTATGGTTTCACTGCGGCCACTGGCCTATTGTGATCGCCACTTTATTTGTGGAGCCCCTTTACAGGGCCTTTAAAGTTCACCGGAAAGCCCAGCAGCTGTTAAAAACTGAAGGATTTTCTTTGGGGTGAGTTGCTTTAGCTCCATTGGGCTGAGGATGTGCTTTCCCAAATGGATGCTACGTTTGAGCATAAGTGCTCCGCACTCACCTAGCAGGTGTATAGGCGTTTCGTCCGCCTCCTTGCATAGCCTGCAGGTTTGTGTGTCGCATAGCCTTAGTTTGAATATGTGCTTATTAAGACAACAGTGTCCAGTTAAGGCTCTAACAATAATGCGAAGATTGGTCTTATTTAGCGCTAGGATACGGTTGGTGTACTGTTTATCGAAGGCTTTTATAAGTAACTTAGAGTGGTTCATGCCCGAAGAGTTTATCCAGAGTTTGGTCGATTCTTCGAAGCACGAAAGCAAGAGGCTTCTTTGAGCCAGGCTTTTTGGTACGCCGCAAAAAGGCTCAGGGCCTATCATAGTACCATTTGCCCCGGCGCGCGCAAGTTCGTCGGCAATTTCGTTACCGTCGATTCCCGCGTGCCCCGGAACCCATCTTAGTACGACCCTGTTCCTTGCGCCCAGGGCATTTAAGCGTGACAGACAGTCTTCCACAAGTCGAGACGTGATGACATTAGAGTCCAGCGCCAGAAGGGCAGCCTGACTGTCAGAATTGATGTAAATCGTGTGGTTGGTGTAGCGCTTTCGCAGATTGGCGTCTGCACAATCAAGAATGGCAAAAACCTCTGCCTGGAATATAGAGGCGTTTTTTCCCATGCTAACGAAATCGTTTACATTAGGACGTTCACCATATACTCCACAACCTACATCCAGTCCCATTTTTGAGCCGTCTGTGTACCAGTTTAGGCAACCGGCCTCAAAGTGTAGCTGGCTGTTCAGCCAGTCTTCCCTGGAGGGCATTTCCACGATGTATTGTTTTTCAAAAACATGTCGTGGAAGCATGGCATCAGATGTCATGCTGAGAATGGGTGATTGCAGAGTAGAGTCCTGAAGGGATCTCATCTTCTGCGAGAGCCAGCACCTTTTGCCCTGGGTGTTTGCGCGATACATACTAGTTTTCGCCTCCTTGTGTATATACACATGAAGAGGCGGTAGTCCCAGCAATGCATTAAGCGCCATCCCAGGGGATGTGGACATGGCTCCCGAAGCCATAAGGCAAGCAGTCCTTTGCAGACTACCCAGTTTAATTATAGCAGTCGACTGAAAGGCTTTGTCGTACCATACCATAGAGGCGTAAGTAACTATCGGCCTTACTATGGTAGTATACAGCCACAGAGCAATCTTGGGGTTTATACCCCAGTTATTGCCCATCAGTCGCCCGCTAGCCCCTAGGGCCATTTTAGCTTTCTTTAAGACATTAGCTAAATGCGCGTTCCACGTAAGTTTTTGGTCTATTGTTACGCCCAAATATTTTACTTCAGTGGAGAACGTGATCGTTTTACCATTTAACTTGGGCTCTGTGAGCTTGTCAAGCCTGCGCTTGTTAGTAAATGGCACGATTACAGTTTTGCCAGCGTTGATGGATAGGTCGTTGTTACCACACCAGTCACTTACAACTTTAAGAGCTCTTTGCATGATGCTAGAGATGGTAGATTGGCAAAAACCCCTCACGACGATTACAAGATCATCTGCGTAACCCTGCGCATCGATTTGGAGATCTGCTAGTCTGAACAGGAGATGATCCACTGCAAGGGTCCATAAAATAGGCGAAAGGACTCCACCTTGTGGGCAGCCCCTAGCAGTGGATATCTGGATAGTCGTATGGTGAAGGTCTAGTCTTGCTCCTCTGTGAGTGAGCATCGCCTCTATCCATCTGGTCGTCGTGGGGTCGACATTCTTTCTTGTCAGCCCATTAACCAGCAGATAGGTAGGCGAGTTATCAAAAGCCCCTTCAATATCAAGAAATGCACAAAGGGCAATTTCCTTGTCCTCCATAGCCCTTTCCACTCTATCTATGAGGCTACTGAGAGCTGTCTCTGTAGATTTACCTTTGCAGTAGGCATGTTGACTATGGTGGATGGGAGATGCCACGAGCGCGACATCTCTAATATATCTGTCTATTACCTTCTCCATGGTCTTTAAAAGAAAGGATGAAAGGCTAATTGGTCTGAAGGACTTTGGCTGGCTGTAGTCCTTCTTACCAGCCTTAGGTATGAAGATTACTTTGACATTTGCCCATTGTTCTGGCACGTGTCCCCAGGCGAGGCTCGCTCTGAAAACTTTGACCAGATACGGACAGAGGACGTCGACTCCCTTTTGTAAAAGTATTGGCAGTATTCCATCCTCTCCACATGCTTTATGCGGTTTGAAGGAGCTGACGGCCCACCTTACCTGGTTCGGTCTTATAATACGAGCAGCCCTATTCCAGTCCTCGTTCCGAGGCTTCGGTAGAAGGGCTATGCTCTGATTATGCGTGGTTTTTTCCAGTGCACCGGGAAAGTGGGTCGTGGCCAGCAGCTCCAGGGTTTCCTTCTCATTGGTTGTGAAGGAACCGTCATCTCTTTTTAGGAGGCCAATTTGGTTAGTCTTAGCTTTGCAGAGCAGTTTCTGGAGTTTAGCTCCTTGAGGCAAGCTTTTAATTTCCTCGCAGAGTTTCCTCCAGGAAGCTCTCTTTGCTTTCCTAATCTCAATATTGTACTCAGTTAAGGCTTTAGCGTAGGTATCCCAGTTATGGGACTTCTTAGCCTTATTGAAGAGTTTCCTAGTTTCCCCCCTAAGCTTTCCTAACTTGGAGTTCCACCACGGAACCTGTCGTGTAGTAGTTTTTGACTTCAATGGACAGCTCTCTTCGAAGGCCGTACAAATGCCTTTTGTAAGTAGGGCTACCGCTATGTCTAGACTATCGCGAGTTTTTATACTTTTTGGGCAGTCCTCGATGGTATGCCTTAGTTTGTCTATGAAAACATCCCAGGCCGTTGTTTTAGGATCCCTATAAGTGATGATTTGAGAGCTAAGGTTGATCTTTATCTCAAATAGGATGTGCCATAGGCATAGCCATAGCCATAGGGTCGGACATGGAGTTTTCATTGCTGACCCTCCAACCATTTATGTGCCTTGCAAGATTGTGAGAAGCAAATGTTATGTCCAGTACCTCTTGTCTAACCCGGGTTACAAAGGTCGGTTCACGTCCTAAGTTAAGCGTTGTTAGATTGTTAGTTAGAAGAAAGTCGAAAAGCAACTCACCCCTACTATTGATGTTGGTGCTCCCCCACGCCGTGTGATGAGCATTGGCGTCACACCCAACAAGTAACTCGGCGTTGTTCCGGGTTGCGTAGTCCACAACCCTCGCCAGGTCTTCAGATGGGCTGTCTCTCTCTCCGGGCAGGTAAGCAGAGCACACGATTACCCTCGCTCCACCCCAGCCTTTAAGGTTGACAAAGGCTGCTACCAGGTCGTCGCTACATACCTCTGGAATTGGCAAGAAGTCCACATTTTTGTTAAAGATTATGCAGGCCCTGGGCCTTATACCAGTATTATTAGCTAGAATCTTACCGGCAGCTTCAAGTCCCAGAACCCGAGTATTGGCTACCCAAGGCTCCTGGATCAAGGCGAGGCTAGTTTGTCCTTCAACAAGACAACACTCCATTACCGCGGTTGCTGCCACGGCATGGTGGAGGTTGGCCTGGAGGATCCTCGCCGTCCCCGCCTGGGCAGCCACTAAAGGTTTCCCCGACGGTGTCGAGGCTTCGACCTCGCTAGCATCGGACGTGAACCTCGCCCTCTGCTAGCTTCGGTCCTCCTTTCTTCTCTTGCACCCCCCTGGGGACCCCTACGGTCGCTCTGAAGAGCGGGCCTGAGAGGCCTAAATTCCACGGCAGGTAGGGGCTCCCCCAACGGCCTGTTCTGCCCCCTAGTGCCACCCCGCCCCCCCAAGGAACTCCTTGCACCTGTGCTACACCGACCCCTCGTGTTTCCCCGTCCCCCCATGCTTCCCCGCCCCCCCACGCCTTGTTGCCCCCCCGAACTCCCCTGCCCACCCGAGCTGCTCTGCCCCCCCGAGCTGCTCTGCCCCACCAAGCTGCCCTGCCCCCCCGAGCTGCTCTGCCCCCCCGAGCTGCTCTGCCCCCCCGAGCTGCTCTGCCCCCCCGAGCTGCCCTGCCCCCCCGAGCTGCTGTGCTCCCCCGGACCACCCTGTCCTACAGACGCTGAAGGCTGTTGGTCCCTGCTAGTCCCGGGCAGAGGCTTACTTTCAGATCCCCCCCTGATCTTGAAAGTTACCTTCTTGAACGCCAGGATCGCCTGAAAGTCCATAGCCCTGAGGGTCTCCACAGACAGGTCATCCAGAGAGAAGGTGACGACGCACCCATTCTCCTCAGACCTGCTGTGTAGAACCTTCCAGAGCTCGGTGTTTAGTCCCGGGTTCTGATTTCCCAAAAGCTCGACGGCTTCGCTTAGCGATACCATCTCGCAATCAGGAATGAACGTGACCGCAACCGTGGGCCTGGGCAGTTCGCTCTCCGGAATAACCGAGAGTCTTGCCCCAGTCCACTGTACGATCTTCGGAACTTCATTTTCAAGCCATCCCAGGCTCTCCTGGTCCTCGCATGTGACCAAGATCCACCCGGGCTTGTGCGTGAAGCTCGAGAATCTAGGTCCCTTTCCCTTGCCTGCCAGGAGTATGGCTTGCGTAAGGGATCTATGGACCTGCTTCATTTGCGCGTCAGTCATGGCGTTAGTGTCGCGAATACCCACTCGCTTCGCCTCGACGACTTGCTTGAAGCTAGGTCTGATGCCCTGGGACGACTCTAGTCTGGGAGCTTTTTTAGCTTGCTCTCTTGGTGATTCCTCCTCCGATCTTTGCCTCTTGTTGGGCTTAGAATCAGGTGGAACATCTTGGATCGGAATTTGGCTCCAGGGCTTTACCGCTAGTGCACGGGCTTCTTCAGCCCCCACATTTGCAGCTAACAACCTTCGGAACCGTTTCCGAGCCGCGCCATTCAGCTTTTGCGATCTCCCTCTGCCTGAGGACGTTTTCGTTGCAGGGGTCGCAGCATTTGTGCCGCCGACCACTGCCACGTCATCCACCGCAGTAGGTGCCGCAGAGTCAGGCTGTGGAGAGGCAAGTAAGACTGCCTCAAGCCTTTCAATGGTTTCTCCCATAAGGGGAGAAGAGGGTTCTCCTATTGGAGAGTTTGGTGTATTTATATTATTTAAATCTTCCATACAAATCCCACGAGTAGCTAGGGAAATAAAAATGCCCGCCGACAGAGCCCCGCATGTCGACGAGAGAGCTAAATACTGTCCCGATTCGCCCAGGTTTCGGGAAGACACCGTTAAGGCTGAGCACCCCCTCAGCCATTCATCTATCAGCACGGTTCGTTTCACACCTTCGATTCTGGGGTTTTTTTTCGGGTATGCTCCCTGGTGATACGATTCTGTTTTGTGCCGTGATCCACTCCGCATCCCAGCGCACTAAGACGCGAAGACACTCGGCTTTTAAGCCAAGATACTCCGCATCACGACACGCCGAGACACAAAGCGGATCACAACACTAAGGCGCAGAATGTTCGCCTTTTGCCCTGGATCTCTCAGCAACTGCAGCTCCGTAGTTCCTCCACGTGGGGCCAACAGCCGGACCGCGCACCTCCTGCACCCCTTTCCCGTTGTAGGAGTAGGAGTGAGGGAGGACGCACAGCCGCGTTGTAGGCCCCTGCCGCGGACGAAGTACGGTAGGCGGTCACGCATACGCGTGGCTACAGAAGGTCCCAGGGAGGACGACGGTGGACGTGGATCGCGCGGACTGGCTAGAGCTTCTGCCAAGTTAATTGTGTCCCGCCAGCGACACAGCAGATGGTCTGATGTTAAATAGGCATTTGTGAACTTCTACCCTCACCCGGTAGTAGTTCGCCTTGACCTTACTCTAGCTTCCCCCCCCAAAATTCTATCTCTTCAAATCTAGAGTGAATAAGTTATTTCTGGTAAAGCGTGCTTCATCTTAGGCCACATCTCACTTGCAAAAGTGAGATGGTGGCCAAACGCCTAACCATCACCATTAAAAAGAACTATATTTCGGTAAATTTAGGATACTGTGTATTTCTAGTATAATCAGTTAGCCGCATCGTGTGTGTAGAAACAGGGGGAAGGTCAAACCGAGATCCAACGATAGGTCTCCAATCTGATGGTGCTGGCTCTCGGTCATACCACGTTCCCATTCGTTCCATTCATTGCTCGGTTCGTTAAAATTGTTGAATAATTGGAATTTCTTTATAACATCCACTTCAAAGATATCAATCTTCATTGATCTAACTTTTTAATACAAAAATAATATAATAAACTCCATGGAAGTGAGTCTAATTAAAGGTAAGCCAAGCGTGTCAACAGCCTATTCGACAAAAAACCAAAACTGGTCATTAAGGCCTTCTCAGACGCTAGATTAGCAACTCCAGCCGTGGCTTTCAAATTTCTGCTTTAGTATAGTTAAATTAAAGTTGGAATCAGAACGCGCTCCAACACGGCGTTTGCGATGGCTGTATGATTCAGATAGAGAAGAATTCAGTTTTCAATAAAAAAAATACTCGATTGAAAGTTCTCTTTTAAACTGTAACAGGTTAAGTTATCCATAATCATTTTAATTCCACCTTATTAACATAAATGTAACTAATAACTATATTAAGCATAGTAAGAAAGAAGCAGTGAAACAAAATAACGGAAGAATACTTAAGATTTGGCTAATGTGGCAACCAAAGCATCCTACTAATATTATAAATGCGAAAGTTTTTGAGGATGTTTGTGGTTCAATCACGCCGTAACGACTCAGCCGATTTCAATGAAACTTGGATTAGAGTTCTTTACCTAAAACAGCATATAGGCTCTTTATCTGGGTACCGCGCGAGCGAAGACGCGGTTGGAAGCTATTCCATCATAAATGTTTAGATATTAATTTTCAAAGTGAATTTAAACACAATCTTTGGACAAATTAAAATGTTGACCATGAAGATGCTGATTTCTCAGCATTATGCAGAACCAATTCATACCTGACCTAGTAAAACATATTTATAATTGTAGCACAAACATTTTGCTTAGCGATATGTCTGTCGACCTCTTTAACCTCTCCCCATATTGTTAATTGCAACTACCTGTAGGAACTGTTTTCACATAATGAGTCCAACTGTTCAAATTTGCTGCGTACACGTTCATGTCTCATCGGCGGAGAATTCGAGATTAACTGTTATAGAGATGGATATAAAGCACATTATCACTTGGCGAAATTTATCGAGTTACTTAGCCGGCCGGAGCAGAGGTCGGCACGTCCTGATGACATTGGATTAATTGAAAAATGACTTTATGTCCGACCTCCAAGCAAGCCATTCAACGCGCAGACACGGCTGCCGCTGTGGGAACACATACCTACCTAAATAATACACGGGAACTAAGTAAAACCAACATAATCATGCCTAAACGTTTATTGATCTCTATTTAAAATCTCATTAAAATTATTACAGATTGCATAATCAAAATTTTCATCTTAAAAAACTAGGAAAGCAATCCCGGGTAATTGCCATGCATAACCAAAACTCGAAATTAAGTTGGGATAACTTTAAAAACCTAAAATCAAGTTTCATCCGCAGGGCGTACGACAATATACAATCTGATCTCTATTCACATTTTGCTGAAGTAAACATTTGCATTATCATAATCAATAAAATAAATCATAAAATATAAAATAACAACATGTCAATATTGTGTATACATGTCTAATTGAACATCATAGAATAACATAAGGAACTTAAATATAATAAAAACGAGTTAGATAACGTCATGCACACTCGCGAGTTGAGTTTTAAAAACTGTATTAATAGTCATGCTTTACAAAATTTTAGTACTTGTTAGTCATTAAAACATTAACACTTACGGACAAAACAAACATAAACATAGATTATACTAGATAAATTCGTGAACGAGTCTGAGCGGGAAGGAAAATCGAAAAAACGTTATAAAGAACGTTATTGAATAGTCCTAGAACTTAAAAAGTAGAGGTTCATTTTTGCGTTTCCCTCCGCGATCTTACCATGACTGATGGTAAAATGCATGTAACATGTCTATAATTGGACTACTAGGCGTTACAAATCCATCCTACGAATAAACGAAATTGCTGTACAGCATTATCACGTTTCACAAGATCGGATAAGTTTAAAACGTTTCAGTGATTAATGCTCACAGCAAATCACGTTACATTCCAGATTTTATTAGGAGTTTAGAAATACGTAAGGTTAATGTAACACCAAGAGCCTAATTTATAATGGTGGACTTAGATAACTCCAGTTAATACAAATTCTGCATCGGACGAGTCGCCATGGATCTGCAACAACAGAAAACAGGTTGTTTTAAAATGTACTGTGAGCCAAAGGATACCAAAAACACTAATAGTTAAACAGCAGGGCTAATGGTATTGTTGAAAGACACGAAACGAAATGGCTTTAAAATAGAAGCGGTATTTGATAATCCGATATGTATCAATGACGATGATTTGAATAAAAACATATCAGGTGGAAATATTAATCGCTGACTGCCTTTATAGGATGCTTATATTAATCTCTACATACTATTATTCCATCTCACGATGACTTGTCTAGTAACCTTTAAGACATTGATATAAGATTCAAATTGCAATTATTTACTAGACTTCGTGAAATGGTATAACTATACCTATACACACAAGGTTGATCATAATATACATTTTTCATTGCAAAAATTTTGAGTGGTGTCGTTTAAAAGGTTAAATGATATTTTGTGAAAATATATCTTTATGAGGATAAGGTCTGACGAAGAATTTGGAAAATATAACTCATCAATAACTTTTATAGAACAGTATGGGCTAATAAATTGTTTTGATAAAATGTGTAAAACGGGAGATGAGAACCATGGTCTGATGATGATGTCAGAAGGCGTGAAAGGGGTTTGGTAGGACATTGCATTTTATTCAGGAACCACGCGAACAAAGCTGCGATATGCAGCTATTATAGAAATACTACAGATTAAAAACAAGACAAATAAATAATAAAACTGTCAAAATACCGTTATATTGTTATATATTTGAATCTATCTGAACAGAACCATAAAGAACAATTAGCAACGATAAAATCGCAATTACACAGTCCCATTGTCGGCGAACATTGTCAGAGCGTAATTATACCTTAATATTATAAACAGTAAATCAAGAAATTGTGTACTTGTTTTATTTTCAAATACGTGTTTAGGAAATCCGAAATAACAGGAGACAAAATAAAAAAAAATTGGAAGATTTTGCCTTTCTGTCTGTTTATTTGTCCGGGCTTATCTGAGAAACAACTGGCCTGATTTTTATGGAACTTTACCTAGTTTTTAATTATTGCCTTAATTGCGTATATATGCTATGTTATATCGCGCACACCCTTGAGGATGGAAAGAGGGGTTCAAAGTTTGTATGAAAAAAATATTGCATAAAAATTGATTTGTAACTTTGCAAACACATTTTGAATAACAATTAATGACACACGGATGTCAGCGTTCAAAGATGTGAAAAAAATGAGTTTAGTTTTAGTTGGAACTTGGAACTAAAGTTAAAGGCGTGTATCCCCTTTCTCTATACTGTGACTCCAAGCGAGTGAAACCGCGTAGGTAGTCAGTTATATTCATAAGTTAAGGTAACTCTATAATACACAAACGTAATGGCTGGCCGGCCACAAAACAGCGGCACCAAACATATATGTCGGTAGGGAGCCGTTTCAAAATTAATAAGTACCTAATGATTAGCTTTTTCGATAAGCACAATTGTATACAAGATTCCCCAAACTAAGGATTTTCGGTTCATTTAATCATAGTTTTCCCAAATTAATCCTTCTAAATAATTGTATACCGACTTATACTGCATAATTATCGTCATTCATATGTAAAACGCCACCTTTACCGCGATCGAGTATCTGATAAGGTGCTTCCCAGGAAAATAGACACGATTTTTGAGAATTCTATCTTATTAACCGCTGATAATCATCTACTTTTAATAATATCTTACAGATAATTTGAATAACCTAGAATGGTTGGTGTGGCACCAATCAAAATGTTTAAGCCGAATGGGAGGTAGTGGCAATCAGAGAAAAGGAGAACACTAGTGGAGTGGTGCCCGCCTTCCGCTACACGCCGTGGGTTAGAATCCCGGACATCCACCAATGGATGTTCCATTCGAAAATTTACTTGCGCTATACTAGTGCTGAAGAAAAACATGACCAAGAACTAAAAATTAAAAGACATGACGTATCAAGTACACGAAAGGAGCCTCTAAGAGGCGCACTTTAATCCCCTTTAATCCTTATTTCCCTACATTTATTCTTTCATCGACGGTCATAGGCCCTTTTCAGTGCTACCATACCTTAACTTGGTCACTGACCCAATACAGGATGAACAAGAAAGAATCAGTGTGACAACAAACAAGAAAAGGAATGCTCTCAGCAATATTTGATACAAACCAGGAAACAAAACCCCCGTGTACAAACACATCGCGAATAATAAGATATCAGGGCAAAATGAATGGTCCCACAAACGGAGCTTCAGTTTCTTAAGAAGCACATTCACCAAAAGACCTGGTTAAACTGGTGGCTTCGGATTAAGAAACGGGGTAAATTGACAAGATTAACGCAGGGCGTGGGTGGAATCGGGGCCATGACGAAACTGTGATTGATAACATTCACTGACGTATTCTGATAACCGAACTGTTGCCATGCAAAAGTATGCCTACGGTGATACAGTATAATCTTTGTTTTTCTTACAGAAAAAACCGTTGAATTAGGTCGGGCTATTACTACTGATAGTCTAGGCTTTAGATATGGGATTGCTTTTAGGCGGAATGATTACACTGTTACTATGTTGGTTGAATAAAAAGACTTATAAACAACGAACTGTATATTAAAACCGGAATAGTTTACATACACAAAATCCAAAATACAAGGTCATTTATGATATGCGTCTCGAAACTGACCCAATGGGCAATAAAGTTTGTCCTACGGTTTTGGAAAGTTCACATTTTTCATTGAAAAAAGGACTATTAATCAGCTCTTTTGGGGTCTTTTCAGCTCAATCTCGACTATTCCGCTGTTTTAGGTACCTACTCGTAGCAATCTTGATGTAGAACTTCACGTACGTTTAAAAATTAGCTATAAAGATGGTTTTAAAACCAAAAACAGTTATATAAAACGGAATGTTTTCTGACTCTTCTAGGCTTGGTCCCGAGGAACAAGCCTATCTTCAGCTAGTTTCTAAGACGTTTAAAAGTGATCCTAGTGATTTTATTGAAATAAAAACCTTTTGAGTTTGAGTTTGGACAATTACAAAAACTACTAAATTCACATTACTTTATTTTTTTTCTTTTTGTTGATAAAATAAGAGGATTATTATTTTTATATTATACGTTGTATGTAGGGTCTACGTGCTTGTTGTTATTCTCTATTGATCCTAAAACTTAGGAGCTGACTCATCGCCCGCATATTAATCTCCAGCACCCCTTCACGGATTTATTACCGAAGCCGTCACGCTCTAATGCTGGCAATTTGAGGAGTACTGCATTCTGCGTTTCATTATAAAGTGGATCAATGGCACTGAGATTATTTTGAATGGCTTTCGATGCTGTCATTATTACTGAGTGCACCGCAATGTCCGTACATGAGCGCTTTCATTTTCGAAAACGAACGCAATTTCTTGTTCAAGTTGGATGACTTTTTTATGTTTTACGGAGGCAAACAGGCTTACGGCCCTCCTGATGGTAAGTGGTTACCGTCGCCTATTGACATCAGCAACACCTGGATTATCGCTAACGCGTTGCCTGCCGAACCCCTCCCCCCTAAAGAACTCTGGCAACCTTACTCACCGCAGGAACACAACACTATTTGAAACAAATAATGATATTTGGCTGCGATCTTCTGTAAGGCGGAGGTACCTCCCCAGGCGGGCTGCTCTAATTTAGAGCGAGAAAATCTCGCTGTGCCCTACCTCCTCCAGAACGAATCGGCATTGTATGCTACGAAAGTCCTACTATCATACTATATTATATATGCGAAAGTTTGTGAGGATTTTTGGATGTTTATGGTTCAACTAGCGTACGCCCGCGGCTTTGCTCGCGTGGTATCTTGATAAAAAGGGGCAGTTTTGAAAAACCCTAAAGGCCGTACTTCATTATTTGACTTTATGAGTATTTGTACCAAGTTTCAGATAGATCTCTCCATGCGTTAAGATTCTCCCAACGCCTAAAGGCTCAACCGATTTCGTTGGAACTTGGTGTAGAGTTCTTTAATTAGAATATCATCTATGCTACTTTATATCTACCACGTAAACGAATCCGCGAATGCAAGCTTGTGTAAAATATAGGTACGTAGGTAGATACCTCCATATATATATATATATATATATATATCCTATACAATGTTGATTCGTGTGTGGAACCGACACAGAGATACAGGTGTTACACGAGTTATTTTTCGGTCACTCCTTAAAAAATAACCTTTAACACGACAAACAAGACAGCCCTTTCATCTTGCGACTTCTATCCTAAAATATCTTGAGCTGAGGAATGAAATAGTGAATGTCATATGAACGTCCTACCGTCTACATACCTACAGTCTATCAACCTAGAGGTACATTATCCGGTGCCAAATGCTGTGGCGTTAATCGTAAGCGCCAGAAGACACAAGCTGAAGATGAAAGCGCACATTTGTGGACAAAGCCTGAGGTATTTTTGCGTGACTTTACATTTCTGCGATAATTGAGTTCGTTATTTGACAAGGGGTAGCTTTTTCTTGCGTTTCAAGACAGACGCCTGTAGTACATTGCACCTCAATTCACAAGATTTATTTTATTAAGGGGCAAATCTTTATTCATAATGTGCGCGAGAGTCTTGTCTCTTTAAATGACTCTTTGAACATAGAACTTGAATATAATTTACTGATAATCATATGCCATATATCTACTAAAAAAGAGAGACATAACTATTACATAAAAAGATTTTCCGTCACTTATTTTCTAAAAAAAAAATTTGAAGTACATTAGGTAATTGATTCTGAAATGGTTTACTTATGAAAGGTGAATTCTTTACAATGAACATGTAATATGTAGTTTAAACATTGACGTCACTAACAATCAGAACCCTAATGAACCAACATTCTGACCCATTGACACACTCGGTATGAACACTCGGTATGAACAATGGCCGAGCACCATGGCAACAGCTCACCTGAACAAATCGACTACGGGACACATTCAACTTACGTATGACGCAAGTAGTGACACTATTCATTGTGTTTGGCTTCGTTTGCATGTATTGGAAATTATATGTAAATGCGAAGATTTTTATACCGAATTCCGCCAATCTTTGCGGAATCAATCTACTAACTGCTCAGAAAAAAACAGTAGGTACAAAGCGCATCGAGATTTTCAAGAGCACGATCCTAAGGTGATTTCGAAACCCACAAGTCATAAGCCTGTTTAAATCCACTGTTGGACATTTCTATTTCTATATCTAATTTCTTCAGAATATCATATGGGATACTTTTTATCTAAGTACCAGGCGAACAAAGCCATGTGCGCAAGCTAGTTTTGTTTATGAATTTAAATCTACAGATCGTTCGTTTCAGATCAAACTATTAAACAGTTAGGGAAACAGTCAAAACAATGCGAAGCAATCAATTTCCTACCAAACTTATGTACGTTTGTAACTCAACAGTCGAAAATGTGTTTAGCTCTTTTTGCCTTTAAACAAACAATTTTAAAATATTTAAGTGCATTTGCTGATTGAATCGTGAATTACTAAATAGGAATGTAATGTTTATTGTACAGAAGTGATGAATGGGTACGTGAGAACAAATACGGTATTTTTATTACGAGTGCAAATAAAATTATCTTTTGAAAGCACTTATGACCTCATAAAAGACCATAAAGCCTATAAAAAGAACAGTTATACGAAATAAATAAAAAGTCAAAGTCAAAAGGCATTTATTTCAATAATATCACTAGGATCACTTTGAAACGTCTTAGAAACTAGGTGAAGCTATGCCTGTTCCTCGCGACCAAGCCTAGAAGAATGAAAGAAAGAAAAAGGGATATAATGTGGCCGTGGGGCCTCGGCTGAAGAATAGGCCCTTCCATATATACCTACCCGTGGATGTCGTAAGAGGCGACTACAGGGTAAAAAGACTGAGATGGGTAGTAGCTAACCCTATTTTCACAAAGATAGCTCTAACTGAGCTCGTCCGCGTGCCCAGCATGTCGTGAGTATGGGAATCCCCCCCCCACATGATAGGAATTCGCGCTGGAAATTTTTAAATGATGATTATTATACTTATATATCAAATATCGCTGGTTAATATAAAGTAAGTAATAAAATGCAATCGCAATTTGAGTCGACGCTACCGTGCGGCCCCATTTATCTATCGATAAAGCCTAGGGCGGGGTTGTATCGATAATATTATCGACTGTTCAACGACTACTTATCGATAATCGCGTGCGGCGCTGAAGAGCTCATTGCCTGGTTACGAGTAATAGAAAGATTCAAGTCGTTAAGAGACAGGACTTACGTGTTTTTCGTAAAGTTTTCAGCAACTGAATCTCCTTGTAGATTTGATAATGGACTGGCTAGACGATAGATTATTATAATAATACTTTTGACATAATGTGGCTTACCGTTGCCGCAAGCGGTAGGTTGGTGGCGTTGACCCAGTATTAGTAATTATCTGAAAACAAAAAGAGAATAACATTATTTTTCTTTTATTATTATTGGTTATCATCATCAGCCTGTAGAAGTCCACAGGAAATCCTAATGTGGTGTCAGCACTATGTATTATCGATGGGTGTTATTTATTTATCATATAAGCGCACGACCGGGTTCGAACTCACGACCTTCGATCCGAAAGTCGGGGAACCTCCTACAGGTCAACACGGCTTATAATGATAATTAGACGTATTTTTCATTATAAATGCAGCAAGTTTTACCGCTAAAAAGCTACATATGACAAAAGTAAGGCACATTTTCCCGCCAACACATCCGACATGAAGCTAAAAGGAATGCGGTGAAAAAATCGATAAACCGCACTCCGACCTCAGACGGAACAACATAAATACAATCTCCATTCACAGAGTATACTACGCTGCGATGCACACAGGCGCAACTGCATTACAGCGGGTGACGAACAGCTAAATCACTTTGCCTCCTCATAGATAGATATCGAATATAGTACAAAGGCGAAATTAATGCTAACAAGCATTATCTTCCAGATAACCTTTGTGTTTGTGGACAGAAGATGTGAAGGTAGTGCACAGGAAAGGGAACTGTTGAGAATATAATATCGACAATAAAAGAATGACGATACTGAAAACTTACTACTGATATATAAAAAGAGAAATAAGAATTTCCAATACATACTATTTTTAATAACCTCATAATATCGGTCTAAGTCATTACTCATTAAAAATACAAGGATAATTATGACCATGGACACTGCTTTCATGATTGTGTGATAATTCTTAACTGGTCGCTATTCGGTAAGTTTTGCTGCAACAGCCAAATAATAGCTTTGACATAAACCTGACAACACAAACTATTTTTTCGTAATAAATAGTTTAGAATAGAAAAGAGTTTATTTATTTGACACACACACACATACATAACTAAAGATACCTACTCGCTTCCGCCCGGGGATTCGCTCGCACCTACATAAAAAGTAGCCTACATGCTATTCTAGGTAAAGAACTATATGTACTCTAAGTTTCATCGAAATCGGCTGATTCTTTACGGCGTGATTGAACATCAAAACATCCCAACGTCCGTCCTCATAAACGCTCGCATTTATATAGTAGATTGACTCACATAATTTCGTTTCATAATAGCATAGGAACGCGGGTATATTGAACCAGCTTTTCGGTATTATGAGCTATGACTGCAGCGTTCTGCAGTGCACTACAGTCGCGCGTCGTCGCCCGCACACACGCACGCGATACTACGATAGTACTATAAGGAGTACTATAAACGGCGCTTCATTTTCCCGACCTAACTCTGCCTATACGGGAGCACTGACCTCCGCCGCGCAACACACAACCGACCTTATTCACTACTCAATACAATTCAAGATCGTAAATCAAGCATTCAGCGCTGCAGCTTCAACACTGCATCCAGTACTCAGCGCAGTGCGATGTAAAACGGACTTTATGGTTGGTAGTTAAGGAGCTATTTAGAATGTAATGGTGATGGATAAAGGATGGTTGGATAGTGAGACGAGGTGTCTGCGAAGTCAGACGTGTCTATTTATAGAGAGACGAGTATTGCGATTATCTTTAGCACTCTGCCACAGAATAATGCACTTGTTGTAAAACGATGCAACGATGTTAATGGTGGTCTTGAATCGGAAGTAAGCCTATTTATACAAGGTGATTCATAATATGTAAAACATCCCAAAAGGTGCTAGCGAAAAATAACGTAACTCTCAGTTTTTTTTTCTATAATTAAATTAGTTCGTCTTTTTATAACTTTTTTAACTAATTATTAAAGTACGAGAAGTTCAAAATCAAATAACACCCAACAGTCACATACATACCCTATGCCCACACTAGGATTCCCTGTGTCTTGGGTATCGAAACTACGTGTACCTACCATGGTACCATAATACCCAGAAATATTTGCAGATCATTCAAACTTTTGTCCCGCAGCGGGAATCGAAACCGCGCCCCTTGCGCAGACGGGCACTCGCCCGCTACGCCACCGAGGTCGTCAAAGACGTCGTCAAGATTGCTACCTAAACAGCTGAATAGAGTATGACTATTGGAGGAGGTAGAGCACAGTGAGATTTTCTCTCTCTAAATTGGAGCAGCAGGGTGGGTACCTACGCCTTACAGAAGATCGCAGCCAAATAACATTATTTGTTCAAATAGTGTTGTGGTCCTGCGGTGAGTAGGATAGGTTGCCAGAGCTCTTTAAGGGGGCGTATTGCAAGCGTTCATAGTCTGCGCTAATCACTAACCAACAGGTGGGCCGTATGCTGGTTTGCCATCATAGTTGTATAAAAAAATGTCATTGACCTAACGGGTGACCAAGACTGAAAAAGTGATATTGTAAAAGCAACTGGAAAGGTATCAGGCAAATGGATGGACTGTTTATTTATTGTGGTGTATTGCGATAGTGGTCGATTCATACTTTACACATTGCAGTGTTATCGAGCTTTTTGCCGAGCATTCCTTCAGTATACAGGATGATAATATAAATACAAAATCATTTTCCTACTTAGTGGTTCGCCCCGAATTGAGATCTTGTTATTTCTGGTAAAAGTTGCTGCTTCGATGAAAGAAAGAAAGAAAAAACTTTTATTTGTAACTTCGATGATCGTATCTTACCACCAAATATTGGTATACAATCAGTTGACCCACTAAACTCCATGTAGATCGGATTGACGGGCCCGCAAGATGCTTTGCTTCATTGCACGTTGACCTAAGAGCTTGTTTTTTTTTTTGTCAGGGACCACTTTTGCGCACCATTATGTGGTTGGATATGGAAATCGTTCTAGGTTTTCTTATATTAATATTCATTTAATCAATAACAATTTTAAAATCGTATTTGATATTTACTTAAGATTAGACTTATTATGGACATATTTAAGTTTCCACAGAAGTATTTCAGCACCCTGTATTCTTTGTTATATTTTATAGCGAACTCAGATGAAGGTATATTACAGAAGATTATACAGTAAGTACGTGGGCATGGTGCAGTTTTATCTTACTTCTACAGATAGTCTTGCGGGGTCCGTTTCTGACATGAAATATATTTTCTTAGACTTACAGTTTGCCATTTATTTTTACGAATAAATTACTAGACAACACATTTAAAGTGTCTTTAGAGGCGCTATGGATGTCCATGGGTCAAGGGGCACCCCTTTATTCATTTTATTTATTTATTTAATACTTTATTGCACACAATAATATAACACAACACTATTTGAAACAAATGTTATTTGGCTGCGCTCTTCTGTAAGGCGGAGGCGGGAAATCTCGCTGTGTCCTACCTCTCAAATTATTTTCATTTTTTTAACTATTTCTTGCCTTCTATTGTTTGCCAAGATAGTAAATACATGTCTGTCTATATGTCTAACTCTGAGTTTTTTTAACCGACTTCATAAAGGAGGAGGTTCTCAAGTCGGCTGGTTTTTTTTTTGTGTGTATGTTACTCGATATTCCCGCCAATACTAAACCGAGTTTGATAATTCTGTGTTCTTGAAATCACGGCTTGCCTTTTTTGTCGACTGTGGTATGGCATGGTTATCCCCGCGACTTCGTTCGGTTGCTGCTATTTTTACATAAACTTCAACCTTAGGGGCTGTGTGTCGGGAATTCCTTTCTGTGCACCCATACGTTACAACAGGACTCTTGGGATTTTGGTTAGGCTCTGCGTTGATTTTCAAAGAGAATAAAACCACTACGTTTTATTGTCAGTCAGTCAGTACCGTCAGTACAGTAGAGTTATTATTGATGATAAATGGATGTCATACTTACTTTTGTTTTTTATTCGAAAGTGTAGGTGGCCAGTGTCATCCTCAGTAGGTAAGCAAAACGCATAGAGGTTGATAACAAAAAAAAAAAGAGGTTGATATTATTCTTGTAAATATTCAGGAAGAAGGTCGGTCGGTTTTTAGTTTTAGTAAAAAATATCTTATTCAAATGTTATATTAGAACTTCAGCTTTCAAGTCTCAAAACAAAGTCGACACGAAGATCCGAAGCAAGTCCATTGTCCTAGATAGCGTAACCGTAATCGTCTACTTGCGCAAGTGACTGGCATGGCGCCTGTGATGACAATGATATCATTATCATTACACTGGGTGACACGTTACACAATTATGTGTAAGGCACGAAGTGTATGTATAGGTGTAAACAGAGCAAGCGCAACGAAAATCGGTCATTGAATTTTAATACAAGGTGATTCATAATATGTATGCTATCCCGAAAGGGGCTTAATCTACATCCAAAAATTATTATTTGGGTGCAGGCTGTAGAAGGACGGTTTTTGAAAGTAGCGCCAGTGACGGAAAAGTTGAGAAGTAATAGGTTAGCATGGTATGGGCATGTCATGAGGAGGGATGAAAGTCATGTAACGAGAAGAGCGTTAGGTATGAATGTGGATGGATATAAGACTAGAGGAAGGCCGAAGAAAAGATGGATGGATTGTATTAAAGATGACATGAGTAAGAAAGATGTGAGTGCGGAGATGACGGCTAACAGAAGAGAGTGGAAGAAGAAAACATGTTGTGCCGACCCCACATAATGTGGGACAAGGGCAGGAAGAAGAAGAAGAAGAAGAAGAAGGCTGTAGAAGGACAGCAGCAGTCTAAAAATTTAAATAAAGAAAAATATTGTATCACTACTGAATGTTTTTTGTTTGTTTTTATAAGTAAAATTCAGGAAATGCTTTTGAGAAGGTCGAGCTATGTCAAAACGCGGCCTTCGAAGACATCAAAACTTACATGTTTCCCTTTGAAAGCACCATACCCCAAACCTGCAGTGCTATTGCGTAAGCGAAATCAATATTCGAAATTTTGAGGATGATTTTATATTTATAAAATCATCCTCAAAATTTCGATTTCCCAGCAGCATCCGACATGTTTCCAACATGAAAATGAAAAAGTTATGATCATGAAATTTTCTCTTGTAAGTTTGAAACATTTTGGATTTGATAAGTTTGTTAAAATCAACCTTAAACTTAAGAAAATCATTTTCATTTAGCTTACGCAATAGCATATCTGGTACTGACCTAACGCATAACAAAGAAAAAACCAGTGACAGCTCTTATCAACCCATAAATCACACGGTAGTCACGCGACCCAGAAAAATCAGCACGGCTTTACTGACACATAAAGTTTTGATAAAGTTGCGTTTTTTATAGCTTATCTTAAACACGTGGTTCAAAACTTATCAAGAGTGCGAGTACTACGTCGTTCACACGTGGACCACGCGCGCGTTTCACGTGCATATCTTTCGCGACTTGCAATCGAATATTCGAATATATTCGAATATTCGACACATTTTTTTAATCGAATATTTGTAAAAGCGATATTCGAATTTTCGGATAATTTCAAGTATGAGAGAAAGCCGTAAAGCATTTATCCTTCTCTAAACTAGGTAATTTTAGTTTTTCTGCATTTTGACCATTATTACTATAACAACTTTCGTGAATCTGCACTTTCTTAATGTTTAAACGTGAAATGACTTAGTGAACTAAATTTTCGGATTTTATTTGATGCATACTTTTTTTTAAATATTTGGTGGTTTTGATAATTAACGTTCACCTTAAGCCCTTTTGGAGCATTCCTACGCGGTTTTGTGATGATTTCCTGAAGTAAAAACTTGTTAAAACTAATATTTAATAGTTTCGAATAATATTCGTTTCCTTTAAAACTGTTTTCATCAAATGTGTAAAGGGGATAACGGGAGATAAGGAGCTTGGCCTGATGATGATGTTTCACCACTGCGCACCGTTCTACACCGGGTTTTTTTATACCACTATGGTGGTTAACAAGCATACGGCCCATTTGTTGGTAAGTGGTTACCGTAGCCTATGAACGCTTGCTATACCAGAGTCATCACGCACGCGTTTCCGACCTCGAACCCCCTCCACTTAAAGATCTCTGGCAACCAAACGTTGCCTGTGCCAATCTGTAAAAAGGGACGCGTGGTAATGGAAAGACGGAGCCGATTCTCCGTTTAGCTTTGGAACCCCACAAAAACTTAGTGATCACAGCCTATACAAGTGGAGAGTGAATTTATGTAAATAGTGAGTATGGAGCTTTATTTGTCCCCAGTAAGTTCCTGATATCTCCCTTCTATAACTCTTGCTGACCAATCAAGCGTACACATTTAACTATACATCCATCCTCCCAATATAGTAGTTTTTATTTACTTTCTTTATGATGCGGAGTTATCTACTCAAGATCTAGCTACACAAACATGTACGCTTCAGCATAACACTCTTGCTTTCTATACAATATCATAAGCACTGAACGTCCTTTTGAAGTACATTTTTCTTATTGAATTTATAGGGTGAGTGAATGCTGGGAATCAAGTGAATTGGGCACTACATGCATTTATGAGCAGTCGGAAAGTGTCCAAAAAGGCACGAGGTCCGATCAAGAGTACCCTAAATCGACGAGCATACATGAGGAATGTCATGAGAGTGAATAAATAAATAAATAAATCTTTATTCATTACCTTAGTGCTACGAATAACATTGAGAATTAATATCTAATTAAGGGTAACAAATAAAACGATGCCTGAACTAGGAAAACCTGTGTCTCAGGCGGTAAAAGGCTAACATTAATAACTAAAGTTGGTACTTATGAATATTCAAATTAATTAACTTAAAATCTGTAGCCTATAAGCTAAATTTAAATGCTATTTAGGGCTAACTTAAATACATGGGCAAGTATTAGACTAGGACATAAATAATTTGCTTTAATTATATTACCTTATTCAATAATGCCTCAGTTTCGTCATAAGAGAAATTTCTTAGGGCAGTGTTTAGGGTTTTTTTACAATTTGTATAATTCATGGTGTGCCTAATTTTCGATTAAGTTTGTTGTACAGGTGTGGCCCTAGGAACATAAAGAATCTGGATGCGAAAACATGTTTTACTGGGGTAATGTTAGTACGAATTATGTCATTGCGTCTTTTGCTTATAACGTCAGCATTATAGGGCAGAGCTTTGTGCTGTCTTAAGGCTGTGTATAGAATAAACAGTTGCCGAACTGTTAGAACTCTACAAGACTTATACAGCAGGTTAGTTGGATACAGAAAATGACGGAAAGTGGATACTTTTAGGATTGCTCTTTGTGCTCTTTCTGCGGCTAAAATAAAAGTCTTACATGAATGAAGTAAACGAGGTGTCCAGATCGAAGCAAGTGGAAAGCCGTCGTCTCTGCCTACCTATCTTGGAAACAGGTATGATTTTATGTATGTATAAATCGATAGGGATCTGAATACTCTTCGTAGACATCTTCAAGAAACTGAATTCAAGGAGATCTACCATGCGAGGGGATAACAGTCTTTTATTCATTCTCGCGACTAATCCTATAATAATCAGACAACGAACAGTTTTCAGTATAAGATCGGATTCCAAATGTTATCCCATACAAAAAAACATAAAATACGACTGTGGCGTTCTGTAGATTGCGATGTTATGTAGCTTAACTTAGCATCGTTCTTCCTGTTATGCCGAGGCGATGTGTAGCGGAAAATGTCACTTTCGATTATGGAAAAAGTTTTATAGTTCTTTTACTAAATTGAAGTTCATGAAGTAGAACACAGAACAATATATAACATTGCCTACGTACAATGTACATAGTTACCTACTGTTGTAGTAGAAGACAGTACAAGAAGGAACCGGTGAAATGTTTCCTGTTATTTCTTTGAGATAAAATTAGGACAAAATTTACAAACGCTTACGAATTCTGAAAAAATAATAATTTAAGATTAATTTTATAGCTTCATTCAGACCTTATAAAGATTACAGATGTTGCTACTACCTGAAGAGATATATTTATAGCGAGCGTACCACGTTGGAGAAAGTTTTACGGGACAAGTAGCAATCCCTTAGGAATTAATATGAGACCACCCCGGGATCATACTCTATACACCAGCGAAAGAATTATCAAAATTGGTTTAGTATTGGCGGAGATATCGAGTAACATACACAAAAAAACGGACCTGAGTACCTCCTCCTTTTTGAAGTCGGTTAAAAACGTGTTCAGAGGATCATAAATAACCTGTTGCCAAAAGACTTTGTTGTAAAAAATATTTTAAAAGCGAATATTTATTTGAAACTTTGCAAACATGTTTTTAATAACAATTAATGAGATACGGTTGTCGGCGATTTAAATATCCACGTGGGAAAAAGTTTGAGTAAGAACAAACGTAAAAGGCGTGTATCTCCTTTTACTATACTATGACTGAGTGAAACCACGCGTGTGCATCTACTTTATTATATGTTTCGACGAGTAGCTATTCTTTAGATCCTAAGACCTAAACTGGGTACGAGCCGAAATTGGATGAGAAAGCTTACTACGGGTAGGGATACTGTGTGACAACGTCTTTAGAATTAATTTATCTGATAAAATATTTAAGTTAAATTGTCATTGACGACTGGCATATAAAACATTTAAAAAATGCGCGTCGTAACAGAACGCGTAAAATTCTTATTTGTACTCGAAATAACGATATCGTTAATTTTGACAATATATTTGTTAAAAGCAGTAAAAAAATGTGTTTAAAAGTTGGTGCAACTTTAAACTCTTGCTTACGTGACATTAGGACTTTTATTCAATCAGCGGCAGGTGACATAACCGTATTTTTACGATGAGGACATTCCATGAACATCGATTTCCTTTAATCTGAGGTCAACGTCGTCAATCAATGAAGCTTAACAAGTAATAAAATCAACGAAATAAACCTACCACAAATAATAGAACGGGGATATCGCGATTTTATGGAAACATTATTGACAAGGCCTATGTACAGCCGCTAAAACTTGATGTAATTAACAAAACCAAGTGTTCCCAGTGTTCCAAAGGTGAATAAATATTATGACTATGACTATGACTATGACCATTAAAAAACGATTGTTATTCCAGAGAATAGATTATCTCTTCTCTCGCACTCAAGATGTCTGAAGATGTGTAAGGTGGTTAGTCATAGTCACGTCCAAATATTACACACTTTATCGCACTTTATAGTTAGTATTCCAATACGTAACAAAGTTGCAAGACCATCGCCACTTGACTTTGAATTGCAATTGACTCAGCTTAGTAATCTAGAGCTGTAAAACCTAACTCTATCTATGTTATTTATATATGCCTTTCATCAATATTCCAGCCGTTGGAAGACCACTGTTGAACATCGGCAGGTTGAACAGATTTCCAGAGCGACTTCCTACGCTGTGCACGCGGGATGGCGAGCGCAGTTAGAACGCGATAGCTTGGAAAAGACAGAGTACTTTGCCTAGAATAGCATACAGGCCACTTTTTATCTAGATGCCACACGAGTGAAGCCACGGGCGCAAGCTAGTAACGAATTCTAAACCGGCTAACTTCAAAATTTTACCTCGGCTATTTCAAAACTTCCCACGAAAATACAGTTAAAACCTGAGTGATGAATGAGACGTCTACGCTACGAACAAACACGAGGTGGTACAAAAAAAAC
This sequence comes from Anticlea derivata, assembly GCA_947579855.1. Taxonomy (NCBI): domain Eukaryota; kingdom Metazoa; phylum Arthropoda; class Insecta; order Lepidoptera; family Geometridae; genus Anticlea; species Anticlea derivata. The sequence goes on from OX388270.1 coordinate 10,674,824, forward strand.
GAAGCGTACCCGAAAAAAAACACTTAGCACTTGCATCAAATAAAATATAACTAATATGGTACAGTCGGCGACATAAGTAAATAAACTTATATTAACAAAACGTTGCAAACGCGGTCTGAAATTAAAAAAAAAACTATTAATGTCATTTCACGGTTGTATTTGTAAAAATCTAGGGAGTAACACCCGAATACTGGAACGTCACGATCTAATTGTAGTTTGCGTATAAGATTCTGAATGATAATGGCGTCTCAAATAATTGAGACCATCTCAAATAGTTAAGTGATGTTTCAGTATTAGGGCGTAAGTCTAGCAGGTGCTTCATATTATTTTAAAAGATGTATGTTTATTGTGAAAATTGCGAGAAGTCGGTGGATGGAGAAGGCTCAAGACCGGTCAAGACGGTCAACAAAGTACTCCTAGCTTTCAATTTTTCCTTTGAGAGCAGAACTCAAGTACCAATATAACTATGTATTGTTTTCCCTGGCCGAGGATTGGGAGGTCAATAACAGGCTGAAGAAAAAACTCATCTCACGACTCCCAACTGATTGGTGTGCGAGAAAAAATATGTAAAGAAAGATCTGATTGGTTTTCTCGGAGGGTTCCGCAAACAGAAGGATCTGGTTTTCGATGCGTTTCGTTACGGTCCAATGCATTTAAATAGATTCAGTAAAGTGAACCAGGTTAAAAAAAACAGAAAGCCATCAAAATATATAATCAAGGAAAAATAACAAAAAGAAAAGTTACCTACCTACTTACACCATGTATAATTTACAAGTTGCACATATAGCCAAAATAATTACAAGGACCTTAAACTGACTTCCCTTCCCGGCAGAGGCAGTATTTTAGTTTTATTCTACTCAATAGATTGTCTAAGCTTTGGTATTCTAATTTCTCGTAAAAATATACTCATCTACTATCTAAAAAGTCCGGCAAAGCTGGGGGCGCTTTACGGCACAAAAAAATATACTTTTTAATAAAAAACTACTGCGCGGTACCCCAAAACCATTGAACTTTATCTCAAAAAAAGCGGCTCTTCTCGGAAGCGACGCTGAATATTTCATCTCGATCCGTCACTCCATAGATATGCCGTGAAATAGGATCCAATTTATCGTTTAGAAGCGTAACTGCACTTAAGCTACATTAAGATAGATCCAAAAGCGTGGAGATCTGAGAGGTTGTCTGCCGTGCTTGGGGATAAAAGTAGTGTAAAAAGTTCATATTCGGCGGGAAACGAACCTACAAACTTCTCCTAGAAATAGGATACGCTGCCCGCTGCGCCTCCGAGCCTTTACTCGTCTGGCCAAAATTATTTAGGCAGTACCGCCGCCGTAAGCTCATCGTCTAGAATCTTAAGGAAATTTAAATCTTTGTATTCCCATAGTGTGTGATTACACTTTAAAAACCAAATAACCATAAATATGCTGTCTACACACACCACAGTGATTCAAAGTGGTACAAAGTACTTCATCAGTCTTCACAAGATAAAACAGACAGTACCCTCAAGAAGCATCTAACATGTCATAAAATGATGATGACAATGATTGATTCGCCAAAAAGCAAAAGTTTACTTGAAAATTACATCATTTACAGACAACGCGAGTTTCACTTCTAGCAAAGTAGGTATTCAATAGGTATACCTAATGCTAAAGATATGCGTACTTACTTAATAGTTTTTATGGCTTTCAAATGCGCTTTATAGTTTTTTACAAAGCTCATTGCGATGGAAGAGCTTTCGTTTTATGTAAAGTATTGTCCGTTTTCATCATTATCAGCCAGAAGAAGTCCACTGCTGGAAAAAGGCCTCCCACAAAGAGAACCACGAACAGTCTTAAGCCTATTCCATCCACCGACTTCCCGCGACCTTATAAATGTAGTTCTCTATTTTTTTATCATAACCTTTATGTACATAATTTAAAATTCAGTAAAATTCTTTATCGTAATTATCGATTGCCCAAATAATCGCGTGCGTACAAGCAAGCAAGCTTACATGCAAGTGAGAAAGCAAGTATCCAAGCGTTCATACAAGCAAGCCAGCATACAAGCAAGCTCCTGAATTGCGCTTCCACCCAAGCTCTCAAGGTCGCTCCTGACTCGCTTCGCTCGGCACCTTTCCTTCGCTCTATTCAGCCTCGTATTAGCTTGCTCCACTCAGGACCTCTCTCGAGCTTCGGCTCCACCACTAGTTATATACAGTCTAGGGGTAGGTACCACAAGACCACTTGGAGACGGGGTTGTCGGTGTCGGTTCTGTTAAAGGTCACCATCCAAGGTCAAGGATCACATCAGAGCCAAAAAGGGATCCCTATAAATTTATGTCATCAATCTATCATCCTTCCTACATTGCATTTTCCGGGTCGCGGTGGCCATTCGAGAACATCTAAGTCAAATCAAAATATTCACAAATAACATCCCTCTCAAAACTTTTTTAATACTTATACAATATAAGTGGCACATCTTGTAAGGGTTCACAAGATTCACCATGTAATAGAACCTTTTTATTGAATTTATTAAAGTGATGCAAGATCTATTATCATAACGAGCGGAGTAGTATCGAATTGATACAAAACACAAGAGGATATCCGGTTTTTTAATCAATCCCGGGGTCCCACGCCCACGACACAAGTAAACTATCTTGTTTTTTGTAAATTCCATTTGATAATACAAATTCAAAGGCCGCTTGAACCATTTAGGGTAGGAAACGAGACCTTATCGGATTTATACAATTGAACTTTTTTATTGGAGAGATCTTCCTATCTACCTGAGTTTGCACAAGTGTCTACCGACCCTTTGAGGCTCTGTACTTTCCTTTCATTACATTAGCGGGACCTAGCATGGAGCCGGACGCGGCCGTAAATCACAACGAGAAGAACATTTATCTAAACGCCGATTGTCAAAACACGCACACAATTCAAATCTGGCGGTGACCACACGAAAGCCACAATAAACTTCCGCCCTCCAAAAACTATACAAACAAAAGCGTTAATCGGTCGAAAGCGGCGGTATGTTGCGGTAGGACCATTGTTACTATCTAGTTTTTTCGACCGCAGCCCGTATTAGGCGTGAAACGACAGCTAATCCCTTTTTGGTCAGCGGACATGAACACACAAAGAAAGTCTTGTCAATTTAAAAGCAATAAAATCTTGGAGCACGAGTTATCTTAAGTATCAGTGTGTGGAAGAAAGCCGATGTATCTTAAATGCGTGGAACGGGTTCCGATATGAATCCGCTTGGTGACTAGCCCTTTCGAACTTTCACACGGAGACACAGCACATGTACAGTACAGTACAACGGATGTCGTCGCAATTACCGACGACTGCGATTATTATTGCGCGGTATTGTACCGCCAAATTACAGCATCTCGGCTTCCCATCCGGTCTAACGCAACCGCGGCTTCATAATGGACCTTATCATCTCTATGATAGGTTTGGATTCACTTGCGTTCACGAGATGACGCATTAAACGACGACGACGAGACGGCACCGAGACCAACGACGGTCTAATAAGGTAAGGACAAATCGCAGGTGAATGAAATCTAACAATCGCGCGAGGACAATGCAGTCTCTGTAGATGATACCGCGTGGACACCTGCGGCGGGACTCAAAGGTAACTCTCTGATTTATGAAGTCGAATGTAAATGCGCTTTGCGATACAGCACAGCGGAGAAAATCGCGCCTTTCTACCGTCACAAAGGCGAACTGGATCAATGCGTCCATCCAACTGTGAGCACGCGAGATGTTGTCTTCGCGTCGCATAATGCAACTCTATAAACGATGGAAATTTATGAATTATCTCTGCGTGAATGGATGGGTATTTCGTGAATAGACCATTGACGAGGTTTCCGAAAATTTTGCACAATTGCCTTTGATTTAGCGTTCACCTGTATTTTTTGCGGTAGCCCAAGATAGAGCACATAAATTGCAACGTTTACTAAAAATTTTACCTTCCCATTTATCTTGAATTAAATATGTCCTATACTTATAAGTAGGTCCGTTCTCGAAACTCGACATTCTTTCACCCTAAATAAAAAGGCATCTAGGAAAAACCAGTAACGTTCAAACAAAAGCAGGAGACGACTTCAGAAGCCTAGCTACCTACACTAATTACTGGTCAGAAAATGAGCTTTATATTCTAGGTCATAAGAGTGACAGATGTTGTCTTACCAAGGTTCGGAGTCCTTCGATCCTAGCGTGGAAATTGAGCCTTACTGCGTTAGTAATACGGGTTTGAGGTAGGTTAAGGTATAGGAATGAGTCACGGAGGCCTAAGTGACCCGATTCGCACGCATAGAATGGTTAAGCGCGGTGTTATATGAAGCGGAATTTATAACCTCTGTATGTACTAGTTGGAACAGTACCCTAGTTGTCTTCCGGATGTTCGGCATCGGAAGGACGGTTGATAAGGAGTTGTACGCGTAGCTAGTAGAGTAGTTCTCGCGAAACACTAGTAGCATCGAGTGATCAATGAGACCCATTTGAAACAGTTGCGGTTTATGCGTGCTTATAATTTATGAAATAATATTGTAGGAAATGTTTGTATAGCGGTTTAAAATTACTCTGATAAAGACCTAGGTCAACAGCTTTATGCTTCACCAGTAGAAGGTCAAGTGCGAGTAATACTCGCGCCATGAGGCTTCTGTTATGCAGGGTCGGAAAATCGAGATCCCAAGTGTTCAATGTGTCAAACTTATATTTGCGGTTAATCAAAGCTATATATTTCTTGACCGCAAAGACGTGAATCCGTAAATTATTTCGTAACCGTTTGCCCTTTTCAAATTTCATACACTTTTCCTTACAAAGCTTCACCATCCCATTTAAGGTTTTACAAAAGACGTAATTCTTCAGTTTTGGACTTTTTATTTTATGTGACACAAAGCATTTTAAATATTTAGAAACATATTTTTATTGCATTGAGTTAGAAGCTTGATTTTTACCGTTCGTACGGTAAAAATAACAAAAATAAATAATACGGTAAGCTTATATAGTTATAAGCTCACATACAGCAACAACGACCAACGTTTGGTATACATTTCAAGTTGATACCTTAAACCGTTCCTGGGTAAAAGAGTCTTGAAAGACAGACAGTCAGACAGGCAGACGGAAAACAAAGTGATCCTTTAAGGGTTCCGTTTTTTCTAAATGAGGTACGGAACCCTAAAAATTGTAAGTAAAGGGAACACTTAATCCAAAAGGATGTGGTAAAAACCACACCGGTTTTCTCACAATCGATCATGTGGCCCATTTCGGGGTCACGATACCTCAACCTGGTCACTGACCAATGGCGTTGTGACCAAGAAAGAATCAGCGACGCGCACGTATCGATTTTTTTTTATCTTTTAAGACCTGAGTCACTGGCTCTTTCTTGTTTATCCTGCACTATGTCAACGGCCAGGTTAAGGTATGGTGGCCCAGAGAAGGGCCAATGAACGCTGGTAGAAGAACCAACGTCCTGAAACAATTAAAAAGCACCTCGTATAGGCTACCTTCATGAACAGGATATGTATGTAAGGTTAAAGGCCTATATAAGCCACGCACTACGAAATGACCTTGGCCAACGTTGGACTGTCTGAACCGACGACTATAATGTCAATTGCCTTTGTCTTGATCAGTTCGGGAATTATTTTTCCATTTTTAAAGATTTTTAACCTCTAGATAAAGTTCTTTACCTAGAATAGCATATGGGCTGCTTTTTATGTCAGTACCACGCGAGCGAAGCCGCGGGCAGAAGCTAGTCAGTGATACGACAAGCAAGCAAGCATCAATTTATTATTCCACTTAACAACTGTGAACAATTCCAGAGGTGGTTGACTTGCATCGATGATGCACTGGCGGCATTCCTGCTGCGGCCAAGGTCGGCGAGCATCTGCCGTACCGGCCCGACTGGACAGTCGCGAGACTTGCTTACTTGTAACTAAGCATGGCTTGTATTCGAAGTTCCGGTTTTTCAAAACTCCGGAGATTTAGACAAATTCGGTACCTAGTTCTTTTTTCAATAATTAAATATAATAATACAAATATTCCGGACATATCACACACGGTCAACTGATCCCAAACTAGGCATAGCCTACTATGGATACCAGAGACTGATAATACCTACATAATAGATAAATATTTAGCACCCAGACACAGAACACACATCTGTATTAATCACACAAAATGTTTGTCCTGTGCGGGAATCGAACCCGCAATCTCTAGCACAGAAGGCAGAGTTACTACCAACTGAGCTATGAGGCTAGTCGAGTTCGAAAGAAACAAATATTTTTCTAAAAGTGCATTCAGACCAACAACCGCATTTAGTATTTAATATTATTTTATAGCATTTTCTCACATTTTACAATAGTGAATATTCCATACGTGACAGGTTTGAAACCCACTACCGCTTTAAGAATACGATAAGATCCTCACGATGTTTTCAGTTTTAAGAAAAACTCATAGTTGCACGATCGGGTATGAGCCCACGACCTTCGGATCGAAAGTCCATACCTCCCACCCACTAGGCCAACACTTACCTGCACAATAATAGGCACAAAATGAAAAATCTAAGAGTATAATGGCAAACCGCAAGCGTAATCTACAGTAATGGCTCGCCATAAAGTGCATAGCGAGTTTTTAATAAAGGTCGGCTCATTCACTAAAGAACTTTATAAGTGGACATCAATATAATCGTTAAATCGAAAGAGCATAGCTTCATAAAGATGTGATGAGCAAAATGATCAAGTAGAAGCAAGAACTCATAAAATTTATTAATGGCAATGAGCATACAGCTGATAGTTAAATGCATCAACAGTCAGAGATAACCACATTGATGCAAGTTATCATCTATCATCTTCCTGCCCTTATCCGACATCATGTGGGGTCGGCACAACATGTATTCTTCTTCCATTTCCCTCTATATGTCGTCATCTCAGCACTCACTCCTTTCTTACCCAGACTTTCACACCAACCATCTTTTCCTTAAAACAAACTCAAAGTAGGTACCCAAAATTCAATAGAATAAGGAAAGTTAGAAGGAAAACGAGGAAGAGGAAGACCAAGGAAAGTTACATGAGCCAGATAAAAGAGAAGAATGCCGTCATATTATTATCGTGTAAGAAGGTGAAGGAGCTCGCACTGGAAAGATCAGAATGGAGGAAATTGCATCAGTACACCGAAACAATCTAAGCTCTTAAATTTAATCATAATAATAGAAATAAAACATTATTGTCTACGAATTTAATTTGATGATGTTTACAACCGTGTTTAGCCCATAAACCGCCATCAGCATCGCTCCCTACAATGCATAAACAAGCTTATAAAAGCTCAATTGAACTGTGCTTAAGTAGACAAGCTCAAATATATTTGAACAGCCGCGGCGATAACACCTAAATCAAATTGAATAATAATTGGGTGTTCTTTGTCGACGACTATAAACTCGAGGTTTGAAGAAGTTTGTTCTTAAACGAGCGTTTGAGCATAAAGCGCGTCCCGCTGCGCTCCTCGATAGTACATTTGTCGACTTCTCGGATACCACTGCGGCGGCCATGCAATAAATTCCAGTAGGCAATATACCCCGTGATATATCGACCGGAGTTTTGGGAACCGGAACCATTAGAATGTAGATTGTTAACAAGCTTTCACTTATCAGTTCTCAGCGTATAATAATTTTCAATACTCAGGCGGGATTCGAACCCGTGACTGAAGCTGAACAGCAGCCCGAAGATTTTCGTAACGTTTTGAAGTTTAACTGCAAAAGTTTGACCACAATCTCACCTGATTTTAAGTGACGATGTGGTATATATACGATGTAGCACATTTGCCTAGAAGAAACCTATTCACTCTGCTTTTCAAGATACCCAAATTATAGGTATTCGGAAACACACACACTCTTTGGCAGTTCGCATAATAAAGGGTGAAGTAAAGCGATTGGTGAAGCTAGGTGCTATGTCAAACATGAATATGTTACGTCACTGTACGCCTGGTTGTCCGATGATGGAATGGGGATGTGGAGACTAAATCATAGAGTTCAAACGCATACTCTCCGAAATGTATCCTATGACTATTGGTTGTTATTTATTTATTTATGCATATAACGTTAACAGAAATGAATAATGAAAGCTAGTATTTTATCCAGTTAAGGCGTGGAAGGTATACCAATATTTCCCGAAAAGCTGGTGTTATCACGAACGAACAAAATGCCCTTTGAGTGTGACTCACTCAAGGTAAATGGGTTTTTCCGGCCGATCCAAATGTTGGAAGCTATCAGAGCCTTTAAGGTATACCTTACTATACTTTAGTAGTACATCTATTCTAGATGATTAATACAGCGTCAGGTGGAACTTTTTTACTAATTTTCAGGAAGCTGTAGTGCTAGGTACATTATTTAGACGGATACAGACCGCCTGTAGGGCCTGGAATATTATTTAGACGGAGTAGGCTTTCCCAGCACCTATACCATACTCTCAGCTTAGTCAACTTAATCCACAGGAAAGACATGGTTAATACATGCGGTGCTGACTAAGCCGCGGGGTCCTCACGATGTTTTCCTTCACCGTTTTAAGCACGCGTTAATGCGCATATAAATTTTTCAATCCACTGAGGCACGACTGCGATTAGAACCTAGGACTTCGGATCGAAGCCGAGTACCTCCCACTGGCCAACATGGCTTATATACCTTGCTTGGCTTATATAGCTTGACGACCTAACTGGCGTAGCGGGCGAAAGCCCGACTGAGACGCAACGGGTGCGGTTCTCGCTGCGGGACAAATGTTTAAAAATATTTGTTCCGGGTCTGTGTGTTGGTACTATGGTACTCGTAGATCCTGATACCCACGACACAGGGAATCCTAGTATGGGATCAGGACTATGTATGTGACTGTTGGGTGTTATACTGTACGATAAGGATAATACGTATCATAAACTTGCGTGGATAAAAGCTCAACGCTATAAATACAAAAAGTTTAAAGTAATAAAGTTGACTCCGCAATGACTCTCACACAAAGCACTTACTAGTTTTTATCGCCAATGTCCGTACGTAATTCAGGCTATAGATTTAATAGTTTTTATATAGTTTTTAAAGTGATCTCCTTACATTGTTAAGTGAGAGTAGAAAAGTTCCGTACTATAATTTTGTCGCATTAACAGTGCCAAGACTCAAGACCGTTCGTCATGCCACTCTTTGGGGGCGGCCTATGTTCAGCAGTGGACTTCATCAGGCTGATGATGATGATGATGAAAAGTGTCAGTTATCAATGTGATTGGGCTTATTCTATGAACAAAAAGACTAACTATTAGCGGGGCATTTTAAGTCAGGAAGATCTCTACATGAGTACCTACATTGGTAAGGAACATAAGTACTAATGTCAAAAAGCGTTTATTTTAATAAAACCACAAGGATCTTTGAAATGTCTCAGAACACAAGCTATGTAGATAGATAAATCATTTATTCGACAAATGATTTATCTATCTATCTACTGTAGTTAAGAAGCTAACTCTCTAACAACCTTAAAAATTGTATATGATCGTCTGTCGTCATCATTACGTTGTAAAAACGGCGCTTCACAAACATAAGTAACAAAAAGTGATGCTCCGTGATGATTTTTTAATTTATTTGGGATGTCTTGCCAAGGGTTTAATGACTAAAGCTCACAACAAAAAAATCTGTAACGGTATTGAAGGATAAAAAGGAAAGAGACCCGAATGAATAAAAAATAGTTAATGCTAACCAATGCAAGGATAGCGGTGAGGTAACAAAACAAATGAATGAAATGCATTCATTTTTGAAGATTTTGATTTTATCAATCCGAATATTATAAACAAGGTGATTCATAATATGTATGGTATCCCGAAAGGGTCATATTTTACACCTAATTGGCAATGACTTTTGTGCTACGGCTACGGTTTGGAAATTCGAGCTTTTTAATTGAAAGAACACTAAGCAAAAGAGTAAAAACAGATGAATTGAAAATTTAGATATTTTGACAATAATTTATTCAGCGCCATATACCGTAAAAAATATATACAATAATGTGACGGACTGAGCATTTGCTACAGAAGTCCAATGGCCGTTTTAGTTGTAGCGCTGGTTTTCAGTGTCACCCCAATGAGTAGCACAGCAGCTACTGCGACACGCATCCACAATAACTCATCAATCCTACTAATATTATAAATGCGAAAGTTTGTGAGGATGTTTGGATGTTTGTTGTTCAATCACGCCCAAACGGATTTGGATGCAATTTGGCACAACGATAGATAATAATAAATATTCCGGACATATCACATACGGTCAGCTGATCTCAAACTAGGCATAGCCTGTACTATGGGTACCAGAGACTGGTATACATAATATATAAATATTTAATATAAATATAATTATTAATAGTCTGGAATAGCATAAGGAATAGAAGCAGCGGGCGGAAGCTAGTTTAGAATAAATTCTATTATGCATACATCATGAGGACGTTGACGTCGAATCATCAGTCACGTTATTCCGACATAAATAAAATATTGAAAGGGATTTATCTATTTGTATAACTATCGGAAGTTATCTAGGGTCGGCCTTCGAGGAAGCGGCGGTTTATCGGCAAACGTCGAATAGATAAGAAAAAAAAAGTTATTGAAAAACGCAGAATTTGTCCACATTTAAAGACCTCGATAGGCAGGACAATATTGTCTCAAAATATTAAAACCGAACATAAGGTTCATACAACCATATAAGATAAGGTAAATAAGAAAAAAACGCAGAATTTGTCCACATTTAAAAACCTCGATAGGCAGGACAATATTGTCTCACAATATTTAAACCGAACATAAGGTTCATACAACCATATAAGATAAGGTAAATAAGAGCATCTAATCGGATCGGTGCGATACTAAACGCCCACTTAGACCATAACAATACAAATTCCCCCAATCTGAGATAACTTGTTCCAAGAATCCGTTGAGGATCTAAATTGCAAAAACGGGTTCCTATAAATCTTAATAAAATAAAAGATCTCTAACTCTGCATACACGATGCCTATAAAACGAATGCAAAGTGGTAAAAGCAAGAATGCCAGCCATGATGGCCTTCGGGGGCGGCCTAAAACCTCTTAGTTACTTGTGGCATTTTCCTATCAGGTCAGTGTACAAGGTGATTCATAATATGTATACTAATCATACCACTACATATTACTAGCTATCAACCTATTTCTCCCCAATTTCTCATTCAATGGCTACTTTCAAACTTCCTCTGATGTACTCATTCCGTATTTTGTCCATTCTAATCACTCCACACATCCATCTGAACATTCTCATTTTCGCAGCATGCACTCTTCTTTCATCCGTCCCTTTGGTCAGACAAGTAGATTCAAAACGTCTCAGCAAAAACTCTCGATGACTTGTATGATGCCGTTATATCAATCACTGTAAAAAAATGTCACTTAAAGCAATCACGACAATAATAAACACGTTTTTGCCCAAAAATACTAAGTTCTCAGAAGCGGAGACGGCGAACAGGAAAATGAAAAGGAGTACTCACTTGGGTGTCGTACAAGCTGAGTGATGTGGCAAATTCCTGCAACAAAACATTAAAGTTAATAGACTGAAGACCGTTCGTCGTGGCACTCTTTCTGTGTCTATGTCCAGCTTTTGTCGGAATTCATCAGACTGATAGTTGTGATGATGATTCAATTCAATTTGTAATTACAAAAAGGAATTAAAATAAAAAATGTTTTTTAAATTTTCCGGACACATTCACACGGTCAACTGATCCCAAACTAGGCATAGCCTGTATGGGTACCAGAGACTGATATATATAATAGATAAATATTTAACACCCAGACATAGAACGAACATCTGTGTTTATCACACAAATGTTTCTCCAATGCGGGGATCGAACCCGCGACCTCTAGCGCAGAAGGCAGAGTTACTACTAACTGAGCTACGCGGCCAGTCAATTATATAATATAATAAATAAATAATTTTCCTACTTTCTTTCCTTGACGTGTACTAATAGTATAAATAAATGAGTTTATGAGTTTATAACGTGCGCTGATCTTTGGTTGACGTCTTTGATGATGATGATGATGGTGCTCCGAAATACTGGCCCCTAAACTTATGGTCTGGTGGTTTAAATAGGCATTACGGTCATTCGAGTTTCTGGTCACACGTTGTATAGTTATTTTGTTTAGCTCGGCGTGACATTTTAACAAGCTGATTCATTTTGAACGACGAAATGTGATGCCCATCATCATCGTCCGCCATTTTATTCCAAGCAGCCATTTTTACGTTTCGTAACTTATTTTTAGATTCATCGGATTTGGGATTTATCATTAGCCCAAGAGTACCTAAACCATGTTGTCTTCACTCAAGATTAAAATGGCTATTTAAATAACAACGTCCGCTTTTACTCTGCCAAGAAAGATTTATTTCACTTTTACTACACTGGAAATAATAAAAAAATTTAGAATTTCTACACTAACGGAGCTGTGTAGTCATCAAATAATGCAGTAAATAAAATACCGGCATTTATTGCTTACGGCTTTGATGAACACAAAGGAGTATAGATCTATTGATTAGAATTCCTTAGTTGATTGTTCATAAATATTGCACTTGGCTGGTTACCTACGATAAAACTAACTAAATGATAGTGCAACTTAGACGCAGGTAGAAATTTCCAACTACTAATTCAATTACCCAGCAAGACCATCAAATCAAGCTTAGTCACCGTACTGATCGTATATGGAAACTATGATGGTCAAATTTATTAAGAAACTAATTTTCTCTTCGCGTCGTAAGCTAAGATTAACTGCGGCTTGTACGTCATGTTAGCTATATTATTATTACAATAGACAATGATATTACCAACCAGTTAAATAAATCTGTAAGTATTAGTATCCAATATTTATTAAGTAAGTCAGTCAATGAATATTTCCAGTAATAAAAAGATTTGGATGAAAAAATTATGTGTATGAATATAGTTTGAATCTGACCGCATGCCAAGCCGCAGGCTAAACTAGTACAATGGGAATAATTACGCGATACCAAACGGATCGTCAAAAAGGTGCGGTCAAGCTTGTAGCACTTCAAAACGCAAACTGGGAGCTGCGACGTGGGAGTTGTCAAAATCCATTGTTTTTAACAGTTCCACAATGGGAATTTGACAAACACCGATTACTTTTATCAGTACTAATGAATGAATAATGTCATGGTGATATAATTCTTTGATTAAGTCTAATTAAATAAATTGATTAATTCTAATTTAACCGATTTATTAAATCGGAATTAAATTGTTGATAACTTCGAATTAAATTAATTAACTAATTCGAATTAAATTAATTGATTAATCCGAATTATTAATTGATACATTCGAATTAACTTAATTGATTAATTCGAATTACATTAATTGATACATTCGAATTAAATTAATTGATTAATTCGAATTACATTAATTGATTAATTCGAATTAAATTAATCGGTTAAATCTGACCAAATTAATTATTTAATAATTAGATAGATAGATAGAAAATTCTTTATTGCACATCAAAATAGTACAAAGGTAGTACATAGTACAAAATGCTAAAAAGCATTATCTTCCAGATAACCTTTTGTGTTTGTGGACAGAAGATGTGAAGGTAGTGCACAGGAGAGGGAACAGTTGAGATCATAAAAACGAAAATAAAAGGAATTATGATACTTACTAACATTTTGAGAGAAATAGAAATAGGGTTTTTAATACATACTAGTTTAAAAATAAATAAGATCAATACATAAATATATAATGAGACCGTGGTCCCTGCTGAAGAATAGACTCCTCCATTTCTACCCGAAAGTAAGGGGTTTCAGTTAGGGCAGCAGCGAGCCCTATTTCCACAGAGATAGCTCTAACTGCGCTCGCAAACCCGCGTGCCCAGCGTGGTGAGTATGGGCACATTCTCCCCCACATGATAGGAACTCGCTTTGGAAGTCTGTGGGGAAGGCCATCTTCAGCAGCAGACGTCGATGTCAGTGGACGTCAGTGCAAGTTCTACTATACATACAGTATAGATCGTTAACCGTGCGGCCATGGCACGGTATGTTTGAATATTTGGTACCTATCACATATTCAAATGTGACATCATCGGAGTGAAAATTTCACAGTGAGCTGCGCTGTATTCTGCGGTGCGGTGTCGATAAACTAGATCGCTTTAAAAAGAACAACAAAAACTCGCGATCAATGCTCCGTATTACTAACCCAAGAATAATTTTATTGTATTATAACAATGTACTTGAGTATCTATATAATTATAGTGTTAGCTTACAGCTACATTACCTATCACTCGCACGAAAAAATATTAGTACAGTAATACTCGTAGTATTAGTATGTAAACCAGTCGCCAGTTCTGTCGTATAAGTCTCGGTAGGAATTAGCAAATTGTCCGCCCATGATTCATTATGAATCACGTCTAAAATGCATTTATTTATATTAGTTCGTGGAAAACTAATAAAAACCAGCAGGATAACGTTTGTGTTATAATATCATCGAGAAGTCAAAACGGGAGTCGCCGTAGATATTTTTAGACAGCGCGGCGTAATGTCAAAACACCGGAAAAATATTTTTTTTGGCGTCCCAAGAAATATATTCGTGCCTTCGTTAAAGTTAACACAGTATTAAAACTTCATAGGATAAGCAAAACTAGCACTTTTTGGCATTCCCGGTCTATGATAAATGATATATAGCAAAGTCAAAACGCCAACGCGACGTATTGTCGAATCGCTGAACTTAAAATTATTTCCTTGCAGTGGTAAAATAAACATTAGTTTCGTTTCGAAACTCGTAACACAAGTAAAGCTAGCCCCGTCCAGTGATCAAGTTTCACGGAGGTGCAATTTCTGAGGGGATCGCCATTCTTGACCGACCCGTTCTTTAAACTATCTGAGGCTAATATAATGGTGGCCGGCGGCAGCACCACCCACTTTAATCACAACTTTGAAAGGCAGTTTTTCATTGATACAATCTGAAGATTGGTGCAATCTGACGCCCGGATAAGATCTTGACATAGGTTTTAAGCCGCTTTTGCATAATTAATAAGAAGTGCTAGTGATGTAGCTTGCCTAGTTGTTCGTAATAGATCGGCTAAGTTACGCAACTATCAGCGCGCTCATCAATTGGATGGGTGACCGCTAGTAGCATAGGTTCTTACAAGAAAATTTATCATTTAAAAGAGACTGGTTCTCATCGTGACTCAGATCGGTGACCCTGAAATTATCAATGGTGAAATAAAATTCTGGCAGGCTCGATATACATATGAAGGGACCAGCTATTCTAGCATTGGAAGTCCAGTGTTCTGCTGAACATCCCCCCCCCCCACAGATTTTCAGAGAAACTTCCTATCATGTGGGGGGAATTTTCGGAAATTATGAATACCTTGTATTATTATATTTATAGATAAGCTTGCATTTATGTCATACAATAATCGCCAGTTCATTTTCGCACGACCGCAACATTCAAAGGCGAAGCGATACTCGCACTTCGACATGTCATTACCGTAAGTGTAGTAATCCACACTTACGATCATCGCATGTCGAAGAGTCAAGTCTAACCACTATGCTACTTTTTCATCTTTTTTCGAGAATCGCATCTCGTGGCGAGAGACTGTCGCTTTACAGTTACATAACAAACTGGTATAAATAAACAAAGCAATAATCATACGTCAATAGAGTCATCGAACTGGTAATACGGAGTAATTCGATTTTAATTCATAAAACCACAGAATAACCAGTTAGTTTGACAAGAGTAAACAACTAGTAGAGGCAGTATGTATAATCATTGAAAAGCAATACTAGCGTTTTAGAAGTGATACTGCCGCCATCAAACAGTTTAGAATAAAGGTTCTCGAATGGCGACCACGCACCGGACGACGTAGTGTTGGAATGTCCCTCACCCGATGGACGGACGACGAAATTGTGAAAGTTGCGGGATGTCGGTGGATGAGAAGACTCAAGACAACGATCGCCAATGGCCTCCACCAAAAAGAGTGTAATGACGCGTTCGTCATTTGGTGGAGGCCTATGTTCAGCAGCGGACTTCCTTACGCGTATGATGATGATGACTGCCATCAAAAAAGAAGCAATAAAACGTTCTGATAAATCGTGTGACGTACCTTTATATGCCAACCGAAAGCTCACAAGTGACAACCGAAATTAACTCGCTAATCCCGCAACTTTTAGCAAATTTTTTTTCTGATGAGACAGAGCAACGAAGGATATGTCAGCGCCTGAAATCAAATCCATCTTAAGAGTCGATAAGACAGAATATTGCCTATTTTCAACTACTACTATTCCGAACGTACATTTCATGTGGTGCAACAAAGTGTTATCTTTATACTCATACAGGCTGGTTCAACGTGTATGCAAGTTAAAAAAAAACCTTTAAAACAACATATTCGCTAAAATAAAACGAAAGTGCTAGCAATTTTCTGTTACGGGACCTCACAAACGAGTTGCGTTTCTATACACTAGTATTTTTTATACACTTCATGGTTCGGTTATTCGATACACTATTATTCTATAAGCAATGTGGCCATACATCATATAATAGATGATGACGCGACAACGCCTCCTAATTTAATTTTAACCACTTCTTTACGGGGTCGTTCACCTAAATTCCACAGAATTTGAACTTGTGACCTGGGCTTCCTCGGCAAATCGTTTGAACTTCATACACGCACGATACACGTAGTTATACAACTGACAGTATCTCAACTTTACTATGTAGTTAGTATTCTGTACGTACTCTAAGAATTAGTAAGTATAAGTGGCTGTAGGCAGGCCATATAGCTCGCAGAACCGTTAACAATTAAACAGAGTTGAACCTCAAATGTATTTTTATTTGAATTTATAAATGGTATAAAATAGTACTCCACGCGACCAATCAGGACAGTTTTTTAAGGTCGAGTTTTTTAAGGACGCAGTGTTAGAAGGTTCCCCACCCGATGAACCGAAGACATTGTGAAAGTTACGGGAAGTCAGTGGATGGAAAAGGGTCAGGACCGTTCTTGGCACTTTTTGGGGAGGCTATGTCCAGCACTGG
Source organism: Anticlea derivata (assembly GCA_947579855.1). NCBI lineage: Eukaryota > Metazoa > Arthropoda > Insecta > Lepidoptera > Geometridae > Anticlea > Anticlea derivata. Next base: position 10,691,845 of record OX388270.1, read on the forward strand.
ACATCTACAGGCTGATGATGACAGCTCTGTGAGGTCAGTGTTCACGAAGTTAAACGGTTGTTTAGCCAAGACGTACATAGACAAAGTTTTGCAAATTTTTATACAAGATGATTCGTAATATGTATGCTATCCAGAAAGGGGTTTATTTTACCCAATTGGCAATAAAGTTTGTTCTACGACATTCGGAAATTCATAATTTTTATGAAAAACCTTACCGTACCTTCTGATAGCAGATAGATATTATAGAGCGTGCTTCATATAAATCGAACCTGTGAAACTTCTGTACATAATTATTCTTAATTCATAAGTTAAAGGCCAAAAAAGTGCTCCTGTGTGCGTCGTGCGGCGGGAAGCGTAGAAGAAGTAACAGTACCAACGGAAGTTGAGATTCTGTTTCTCAAAACTCTGTAAACATAGGCGGTCCCACAGACTGAACTATGAACTCTGACTCAATTCAATAACGTGGAAGGCAGTTCCGAGAAAGGATGTACTTGCGCCAGACTATGACTAAGATTAATGTAGAAGCTGCGTCCTGCTTGCTACAGGCAATGATTGGAGCATGCAACCCAGATCAATTAGAATTAATGATATAAATAAATAACAACAAATGCATACATAGTCCTGACCCCACACTAGGATTACCTGTGAGAACTAGTTTCCGAACGAGAAGAATGGCTATGTCACCATTACCCAAATTGGCCCGATTTAATTTGAATGGTCTAATGGCCATATTAAGAAAGCAAGGTTCACATTGTACATTTCCATGAAACTAATTTCCGAAATTCCACTCCTTATTAAAAGGCAGAAGGTCCGAAGGTCCGATGAAATTGTGAAGGCAGTAGGCAGTAGTCTACATATAACAGCAGCGATAGCGAAACTAATCCACGCAGAAACTTGAACTCATTCCAATAGCATGATGATCTTAACAATGTCCAGATTGTACCAGTTTCCGAGATGAGTAGCGTCATCAGAACCAAGAATTGGCCCCATAAAATTTGAATGGCGTAAGACTGACCTTGGCGAGTTTTGGGATGAATCACCCACCGCCTACAGAGGCACATTGTTAGGATTTGTCACTTCGTAAGAGATCCTTGAGATTAGACAAACGCCCATCGGACCAGAAAACAGGTTCGTATGAGTTAGTGGCCAAACTGGCCAACTTATGTGGCCAGGACTAACGTTAAAGTACTCTCCGAAGCTTGGAAGCACTCAGTTGTCAATGGCACTAGCGGCTCTTTTTACATTTGCTGACGACGACGTTCAGACGCTTGTATGTACAGTCGCCTGCACTAATGTAAACATTTAATAATCTTCAAAATGATGCAACGGTATAAACAAAGTTTTATAAAAAAAATCTCAAATGTTATTACCATCTACTAGTGCCATTTTCATCATTACTGTGTATCTACCATCACCATTTGTATTGTAGCATCATTTTGAAAATTATGAATTTTTTACATCTCAGTGCAGGCGACTGTACTAGGTTCGAATGTTCTGTGGTTGAGACGTTGCTTAATAACCGAAAAGATCTGAATCTGAAACTGCTCAGCAATTGTACGGCAATGAGGTGATACAACGCAACGGCACGTTTGTCGATTGTCATCTAAAACGATTTCGCAAACGATGAACGTTTGTCTAAGACCCTGGTGGGACTTTGAACGGTCATGTGTGAAGGACTGTTTTAATTTTTAAATGCTATTTACGGTTATGATGTACAATGTCGGCATTTTTTATGGTTTCCTGTTGGCTGCTTGTGTTAGTATGACGTGCATAAAATCGGAGAGTTCAAAGTAGGGGGGCCAAGAACCACGAGCGGCACTTATAAAATATTAACTTGTCAATCTTACTACCTACTTATAAATGCTAAAGATTGGGTGGATGGATGGATGTTTGTTACTCATCACGCCAGAACGGCCGTACGGATCTGGATGAAATTTGGCACAGATATAGATTGTAGTCTGGAATTTAGAAAATCAACATAAAAAAACTTCTTGTTAAAATCAGTTCAATTGATGTCAAACTCCTCGTACGTTTAATAATTCGTTATTAAAGGTGATAACAATACCAAACAGCTAATATGGCAAACTTCGGGGAAAAATCTGGGTCTTTTTTGAATTTTCTCTAATATTCTTTTTTTTGTTGATATAATCTTATCCTTCCATGATTATTTTATGGGAGCGTATGTAAAGGTCATCTGCTCTATCAACACGTAACAGGAAGGTGTCGAGGAGAGTACTTACGTATAATTTCATCTCGGCTACGTTTGATGCCTCAATAAAATTATCTTCCAGACGTGATCCAAACACGGTTATCCACACTTCGTATTCAACAAGACCACAGAGTCACGATTACCCATTCCGTCCACACAAATTACCCATTATTCGGGAAACCTCCATTCGGTACACTCAGCCTGTTTCATGGAAGTACCATTTAGATCCTAATCAAGGTACACGTGTTTACAGGAATCCATGAGATTTGAAGGTGTGAAGGGTTGAATTTGTACGCTCAACCGCTTTGCTTTATTAATTTAGTTACAGGATAATGGCCAAGAATTTCAGAGATCTTGAAGCGTATCTTCCAATATCCAATTCTTGGGCGAAAACTTTTCAGGTACAGCTGATTGGCTCACATTTTAAATTATACTTAAGAGGAAATGTATTGTCTACTCTTAAAATGTTCTTTTCCCCAAATAATGTAAACACGAAACATATTGCCAGCTCCATAAGCATAATCAACCATGCGTGAACATGTCAAAGTTCAGTGTCGAACGGGACGTGCCGGCCCATGGGTTTGAGGAAGGGTTTAGTCGATTGGACACAGGAGACCGGGGTCGACATAATAAAAAATAAATAAACATTGCCTCTCTGCAGGGGGCGCCGGAGCCGCTAGGTGTGAACAAACAGACAGACAAACAAATCGCTTACTTATTTTACACAACAATCGAGGCACGAAGGCCACCCGCGGCCGAATGGCGTGATCGCGGTGATATTGAATGAATCGACTACAAAAAACGGGTATCTAAACTGTTTTGTCATCACTATCACACGTGAGAACCATTGTTGGGACAGTAATAAAACATCTGAATAAATTAAGAAACTTGACAAATTGGTTACGAAAGTCGAGGACGTACGGGTATTATATCAGGGATTAAGACGGGAAATATTTAGGTATAATTGGATGAACAAGATGACCGAAATCATCATCATATGTAGAAATCCACTGCTGAACATAGGCATCCCCCAAAGAGTTCCATAACGAGCGGAGAAATGGAAGATAAGATAAGGCTTACACTAGACTAGAATGGTTTAAACTAGACCCAAACAGCGGCCAAGAAATGCTCAGCGTCACCTGAAGATAGCAAGAGAAAACATATACATGACCATAAAATCATCAGGATACATAAATTATCGATCGAAGTTGATGACAAATTCTCGATATGACAAATCAAGCAGAAAATTACTCACACAGAAAAGCCGATAAACGACAAGTATACGTATTAATTCACACACGCCGCATACACATTAATTGTTTATCAATTACGCCGTAAGCAAACATTGTGATCAATTTGTTGCTATTTACTTGTAGCGATTGCGTCTGTGTCGCTGCCAACTGGCAAGATATAATTATCTTGATATCTATCTATTTCAAGGTGTGTATGTCCATCTATCTAGCTAGATTTATGGTTCGCGATGTTTAGGTCTGTTTGTTTGTTTGTATATTGGTCAGGTTAAGGTCTGGCCGGGCTCACTTTCATTAACTACTAAATTTATAATTACCTGCTGGGTTTCATCTGTCACAGAAGAGCCAGTAGATATTGTCTAAAAAAGGTATTGTAGTTGAGAGCTTTATGTCTGAACTGAACTTAAAACTTTCTGTAAACGAGTAAAATTAAGTAAAGTCTGATCGAGATAAAAAAATCAAAAGAAAATCATTAAGGAAGCGTTTATTTAAGCCTGAAAGCATTGCACTATTCAATATCTTTTAGGAGGAAACAACTAAGACCGGGAAAAGTCGCAGACGAAATGTAGTTAACAACACTCGCACGTTCAGACCATCAATCTACTACATCTGCAGAGCATATTACCTGGCAGACGAGACACATGTCCTAGTTCCACGTAAATAATGCCTACTAATCACGATCGGTACGGTTGGTATTTGGGAAATAAAAAGCACGAAGGCGTAGCAAATCGAATGAGTGACAAGGGATCGCAAATTGCATTCTTTGTACGATCAAATCTGTGATCGAATGTATTTGTTTCGAGTACGGGTCCGAACCTTCGTATTAGGAAAATAAATTCTGAAAACGAGAAATAAATGATCGAGCGACAAAATTGCTTTATCGTCTAATCGTTAAAGCAATCTTCAGTATTCAGAACACCAGATCCCATTAGTAACTGAATACAACAGAATTTCAGGACTCAGAAAAAAATCAACAATTTTTTTTATCGATGTTGAAGCTTCAGCTTGATCAGCAGCCAGAGGTTTTCAAAATGACTTGCTGGAGCTCAATATGTTTGTTGCATCTGTCTAATGCATATTAATCTATGCGTCTGTCGCCTAGGCATTACGCAAACCGTGCAAACAAAAAGCAAAGTGGAACGACCGACTGCATGCCCTTGAACTTGCCCACGTGCCTACGAGCGGACAGCATTAGAATTCACAGTGAACCACTTCTAGAAGCGAGAGGAAACGACAGGTCGGCAGTCGGTACGGAATGCATTATTATTGGTTAAGCCCATCGCTCGGAGAGGCTACCTAATTGTTCACATTTGCAATTCATGAGAGCGTTTGAATATTTGTTGGAATGGTCTGTGAAATGTTTGGCTAACTTTATTGAATTTTGCAATTCTACCTAAATTACGGGGAATTCAGAGTTAGATTAGATTTTACATCTAAAAACATATGATATTTACTGGCTCATAGATACTTACTGGCGCTAAACACAGAAACACAAAATACTTCTATATAAATGGTATCAATGGCCTAAAATTGCACAACCAATTTTCCAACTTTACTCCTGCCTGACACCGTGTATAAAATGAATTTCAGTGCCGTTCTATGAAAAACAATGAATTGATTAAATTCAAAGAAAGTTTCTAGAGAACTAATTTGGAGTCCAGTTAGCTATCCCTCATGTAGTAATATTTTAATGATACAATTCTATAACACATGTTGTGGTGAAGAAGTTCAACATGAGAAAAATCTGGTGATACAGACTGTCTGTGACTGGTTTAGTTCCAGTTTTTTTCATTTTATTTTTAGCGAAAATCTATAAATTCGCACCAGTTCTATAGAATACTTTAAATAGATCAAGGAAACCACAAAATATAAATTTCACTTTTTCTGCTGAAGCGAACGTGACATGCCCGACCTTGAACCCCGCATCGTAGACTTGGCAAGGCTTCGATAATGGAGACTATAATTCAATGACATTTTGTAATGGGGTTTCTATATGATGAGGATATCAAATTTATTAGAATCAGAGCCCATAAAGTGGCACTAGAAAGATTAATTTGACTAATAACATAATAAACAGTGACTGGATTATAGCTACAGATAAATATTTGGTAACAGATGACTGAAAGAAAGACAAATTAATAATATCTATGGACAACAATAATGACATTGTATACTCCGTTTAAGAACTGATGTTCCTACAGACGCTGTCGAAAGGGATACTACTATATAACAACGAAAGAACAGTCAATACAAACGAGAATCCAATCAAAACTTCATAAAAATTCCAAGCAGTCACTCAAACTTCGATCGCTTTCTAATTTTAATCATGATAAACTACCACACTCCCTTAAATAAACAAGCCGACCACGTACATTATTATGATGATTACCATTTCCATAAAAATAATCATACATTTACGACTGCTAATTAATCTTTTCATTCCCTATGCTTGTTTATTTTAGATTCCGTCCACGCGCCACGGTTCCTGTCGCCAGAAGCCATCAGATCTTATCTCCCTGCTTCGGAAGCTTGGTCATCACGTAGTGTTAGACGGTTTCCTATCGTCCTACAAGCCTGTGCTACTCGAAATCGGCTTTGGTGTAAACTGAGCTTCATTGTGCTGATTTTAGATTCAATATGGCTCGGACGTGCACACTTCTTCCTTCTGGTTTCGTCACCTGTCGCACCCCGGCTTTTAGTTTATCGGTGTGAGTGTGCCACTGATTTATATGTTGGTTTTAGTGTAGTGTGAGTGAAACTCTTCTAGGTATTACTGTTTATTTCTCTGTTCTATCATCCTACTCCTACCAGTGTCGATGAACTCGACCTGGCACGATTTATGTTATTTTTGGCACTGAACCCAGCCAGGGTCAAATGAAAATATATCTTCTGTATGAGTAATGTAATTGAAATATTGTTATTTATGACGCACTTGGAGACCTTGAATATGAGGTGCAGTTCGTTTCAGGCCATACTTAACACAGAAAAAGGCGCTACATCTATTAAAATAAGGTTTTAGAAAACGTTTTGCTTAGATATTACATGCATGCAATAAAATGTGTGGTTTAGACCTAGACATAAATGAAGGGTATGTGTATGACGCATAAACTACAACAAATTATTATTTAAATCACTATGCCTGCAAGATTACCACAACCACTTTTGCTAGATCGAGAGTCTGTAGACAGTACATATTTTTGTTTAATGAAGACTACATAATTCTTATATTAAATCCATTCTACTGAAAATTGAAAGAACCTAATAAATAACAAATGAAGAAGATCCACAAAATCGCTCAAAAAGGGTTCACTACGGCAACACAAAGACAAACACCATACCTACTGTACAAAGTTCCGCGAAATGATTGATAATCCCTAAGCCAAGGTGAAACATCCATAAATTCCAAGGTGAATCCATAGTAGAAATACCAAGGGCTGACCATCCTTGAACCCTGGTCGATACAGGAACGTAATAACGTATTTATACGTCAATCGATCGGCTTTTTTCATTACCAAGGTCGCGATGAAAATAGATTCATGGCGTTTTTACTGCCGCTTGCGAAATGAAGGATTCCAATGGCATTTAAGTATGCCTTTGTTAAAGTAGGTGGGGGGGGTGGGGTGGGACTCTGCTTGTGAAAAACGTCATACAGTTTAGCAACTCTGTTCATATCGGTCAATTGACCGGTCATCAACTTAAAAGTACCAACTTAAGTGAGCGAAAACTCTGTAAAAATCTTATTACTCTAGCATTCTATTATATTATTTGTTTTTGTTAGTATGTTCTTCTTAGTTTCTGCTATTTTTGTTATTTTTTCTACTTTTAATTTGTGTGAGTCCAAAATAAACGTCTTTTGATTTCTTTCTATTACAAAATACCCGACTATTTAGATGACAAATTCAATTTGACAAAATAAAGGATTCAATTACAAAAGACATCGACACTCAATTGGCTTTAGAAGAACAAAGACGTGAACCAGTAGAATTCCACTCATAAAACAGTATTCAATTGGTTAAAAAACGTAGATTCAATGTTGTTCTCTAATGATGAACCAAATCAAATGGAATTCACAGTCTAAATAAACGCAAAATCACAAACATATTGGCCGGTCTACGTGGAATGGCTTTACGTTCTTTAACCAGTTGAGTACAGTTTTATGAGTTTAATTCTACTGCTTCACGCCTTTGTTGTTCTATCGCCGATTGAGAGTCAACACGTCTTTTGTAATTGTATCCGTCTAACAAAATGTATCAAATTCAATACATCGACGCATCATTTTAAATTCCTTATCATATCTATGGTATTGAAAGAAATGAAAGCACCTCGGAAAACTAACACAACATTACATAGTTCGCGATATACATCGGATCCGTATCAGGCGGCAAGGGCAATGAAAGCGTAATGGTATCATCATGTTTCACAAAGATATATATCTACTGTGGACTAATTCAGGGCAGGGGTTGACTAAGCCCTATAATCTGCCTGTTCGATAGAACCAAACGATCAGGATCAGATTTGTTCCTTGTTTGCGAGTTGTAGTTAGATATCTTAAGTTTCTGATATCCAAAACATTGGGAGTTCTATATGTGGGGTCCACACTATAATTGCGGCTATTAGGTGTTCATTTAGCCGTGTTGGCTAGTGAGAGGTACTCGAATTTCGATTTGAAGGTCGTACGAATACCCCGAAATCTAAAAAATAAAAAAAATAGCACCTGCTCAAAACTATGAAGGCAAAAGTGGTGAGGAAACTCCGCACGTATTTGCCATATCTCTACTATTCTTTTTTTTTTTTTTTAAACAACAGAAGTGGCAAACAAGCACACGGCCCACCTGTTGGTAAGCGGTTACCGTAGCCTATGAGCGCTTGCAATACCAGAGGCATCACGCACGCGTTGCCAACCCCTCCCCCCTCCCCCCTAAAGAGCTCTGGCAACCCTACTCATCGCAGGAACACAACACTATTTGAAGCAAATTGTGTTATTTGGCTGTGATCTTCGGTAAGGCGGAGGTATCTCTCCAGGCGGGCTGCTCCAATTCAGAACGAGAAAATCTCGCTGTGCCCTACCTCCTCCTAAATCCTATTCTATCCTATTCTTGTATCACTGATTCTTTCTTGGGCATCCTTTATTAGGTCAGTGACCAGGTATGGTGGCCCTGAAAAGGGCCTATGACCGTCGATGAAAGAATCAGTGTAGTGAAAGGATTAAAGTGCGCCTCTTAGAGGCTCCTTTCGTGCACATCTTTACTATGAATAAGGCCAACTAGGCTGCTTTGATCATTTAGAAGACATTTCACAGTGCAAGTAAAATGTAAGCAATTACATCATTTGTAGGACACCTGGCCAGATCATAAGATGGCTGGAAGATAGCTTGATAGAGCATTGACCGATGGGGGTTGAGAGAACTCAGCAGGAGTTCCGACAAGATGTCATTGTAAATATCACTCAAAGCACCTGGCATCACAAGTGGGGTTTATTTTTGTCCCATCTTGCACTTAACGGGTAAAAATAGAAACTCCAGCGCAAACACAAAGTCGGCAAAACTTGACTTAACTTACATACTTATGCTGACCCTGGTTGACACAATAGGAGATATCTTTTCCACTGAATACACTGTGTAGCTTTACCGTTAACAAGAGGCCATCAAAAAAAAACTACTCAGATTTCACTAGACCAAGTTTCCCCCGGAGGATACCCTAGCTACGTCCACGTACACCGTCAACATTGTTGTGACAAAATTGCTATATCCGTCGTCACGTAACGTGAAATTAAAATATACCTTTGTACTTGTAATTACATAGGGGGTTATTTCATCGTGGATAACTTTTCCTAGGATATTTGTTTTGTGAGGTAATGTTAACGTAATAAACGCGAGTACGAATTGGGAGTGGGCAGACCATATAGCTCGCAGAACCGAAAACAGTTGAGGAATAAAGGTTTTCGAATGGCGACAAAGAACCGGAAGACGCTGCCTAGGAAGGCCAAGACATAGTTAAAATTGCGGAAAGTCGGGGAATGGAAAAGGCTCAAGACTGTACGTCACGGAACTCCTTAGAGCCTATGTCTAGCAGTGGAATTCAACAGGCTGACAATGATGATGATCAACCGCGAGATATATTAGATTTGCGATTTCATGAATACCATATGTGATGATGTAGCATCAATCTCTTATCACAACACAACTATTTTGAGCCTGTGGGTTCGCTCGGTGGTATATATAACAAGCCTATATTATGCTATTCTAGATACTCTTACTACACCAAGTTTTAAAATTATTTGAGTCGTTATGGCGTGGTTTAATCACAAACATATGGAGGGGCCTATTCTTCACCCGGTGCCACCACATTCAACATACACTTTTCATAAAATTATGCTACTACCTACCCAAAACCTGTAAGATATAAACATCCATTCAAGAAAGGTGAATTCACTTTCTATTCGCAAAATATTCTGAAGTACTACGTCGCTTTAAAGCCCTCAGGGACTCAAAAGTTCCGTGACCTTCAAGCTCCCACCGAATGTTTGACCTTGACGGTGTCAAAACAACCTGCCCACGTATAAACGACATGAACCTACATAATAAACGAGCTTTTTGCATTCAATTTTGACCTCTGTGCTCAGGGCATTAGACTGCACGAGGTGCAGATAGACGGACGGAAGTCCACTTCCCTTATGTAATAGTGCTTGATAAGTAGGAACTTCGGAAGTTGAATAACATTTCATTTCCAATAACCCATTCACGTAGAAACTATGTGATATGTACCTACGTTTAAATAGAGTTACATTTGAAGTGCGTTAATTCAATTCTTCAAGAGCAGAGTGAATAGCTTTCTTCTAGGCAAACGTGCAACACCGTCAACCACATCATCACTTAAAATTTGGTGAAATGTGGTCAAACGTTAGCATACGCTTGAAGCCCTCGATTCAATTGAGCGACGCGCTGTTAGGCTCATAGGAGATGACTCGCTTGTGGAGGCTAACCTACAGAGCCTTGAACAGACTGTCAGTGTTCTACAAGTACCACTTTGGTGATTGGCGCAGGATTTGCATGACCTCATCCCTCCCTCCCCCTTCCACCACCGGACAAGCAGACGCACAGGTAAATACCACCCTTACCTGGTCGACATACCATCGTGTCGAACCAAACGTTTCTGCTCCACTTTTATTATAAGTACAGCCAAAGAGTGGAACGATCTGCCTGCGTCTGTTTTCCCGAAAGAGTACAATCTGCAAGTCTTCAAATTTAGGGTCAATATGTTCTTTCTGGGTAAGCGTGCTCCATCATAGGCCACATCACACTTGCATAAGTGAGATGGTGGGCAAACGCTTAACCATTATCAATTAAAAAAAAAAGCCTATTTTGTATTTTAAAAAAAATTACGTGCGTTTGAAATTCAAAACAAGTCTGTATGTTTTGTTTTATACAACTAAGGATGCAAACAAGCATACGGCCCACCTGTTGGTAAGTAGTTAGTTACCGTACCATATGAACGCTTGCAAAACCAGAGGCATCACGCACTCGTTGCCGGAGGAACCTACCTACAGGCGGGCCGCTTCTACTTATAATGAGAGAATCTCGCTGTGCCCTATCACCTTCAAAAGACGAAACATAATCTGATAAAATGTTAATCATTGACTTATCATCATCAAGTGTAGGACGGCCACCGCTGAAAAAAGCCTCCCCCATAGATTTCCAGCTCGACCGGTCTCGTACAGCCTGCACCCAAACAATCATTTGATTGTGATCGATTGGGTGGCCCATACAGCTAAATTGATGATGATGGTGGTAATAAAAGCTAAACAGTCACACACGAGCGCTGTCTGTCTTCTGTCATTACTCCGCAAGTCCATTATGATCTACTTTCCTTAATAGTGGTCCAAAAAACCAGTTCGTGCCGGATGCGGCTCCTCATTCCGAACCAAACGAAGTCTGCGGCACTTCGAATGAGCTTTGAATGTAAAATGAGCTTTATCCGGTTGATGCTAGCTCGAAAATAGCTTGGATACGCGCAATTTTGCTCATCAACGCTGAATGGAATTCAGTTGTCTTTATTTAATTTATTTTAATTATGATTATGGAACTCTTCAACATACCCGTTTCAGCATCCTAGTTTCAGCCCCTAGTTTCTTAGAGTTTGATTTTTAGGGACTTGCGATATATTTGTGCTATATCATACACCCTCGTATGTCAAACTCAAAATTGACTATATTCAGTATAGGTAAAAATCATTTTGCAACTAATTTTATATGGCATATCAAGGACGTATCGCATGTCATTTGCACATGGGTTCAGAAGATAGTTAACAGTCTCAGGATTTCTGTTTCTCTTACAAAGAGCTTACGACTCCTAATGTAGACTTTAGATCTAATATAATTATTGTAATTAGACCTTTGAGGATGTCCCGAGTGTAGTCAAACCCAAGCACGACCAAATATTATTAAAGTGTTATTGAAGTGAGAACTCGCCGAAAGTAATGTTTCTTCTGTGGCGCGACGGGCCACCGCGTGATTTTGCATTTACTCCGTTATAGTACAGGGCTGACGCAGCCCTGATTTATTGCTAAGAAACTCATCATCACGCATTATCAAGCACAACCTGACTTCACCTATTGCTGGGTCTAGGAATCCCTTTCTATGGGCCATTCTCCTCAATCCTGTGCAAGCCTCATCCAGTTGCGGCCCGCGATGCTTGCGATATCGTCTGCCCGACGCGCTGCTGGACGACCGACGTTCCGATATCCAGTTCTTGGTGCCATTCAATTAACGCCTTACTCGCTGGAGTAAGGCGTTTATTTAATGGCACCCAAGAACTGCTGCACCAGCTGTCATGACAGTGTTGTGCCTGTCCAAGGAATGGAGTTGGGCAGGCTTCGATACTTATAAGCAGCAAATAACGCTCATTTACAAATATGTGAGGCTGAAAATGAGGAAATAAATATTTTATTATTCGAAATACTTGCTTCCTTGCTTGGTTTATAAACTTTCTAACTTTGTGTTTAAGTCCGTCGGTATATTCAGGATTGGTCTTTGAATCTAAAACACTCTCAATCTAGCGGTAGCCCTGCCCCGTCTTATTGTTCAGATATCTACAAATCGATCGCAAGGTCAATGACACAGGATCGATAGGTAACTTCTCGTGTCGATGTTTTTGCACTAGTGAAGCATGCTTCAGCGAAGCGATGACGACATCCTGCACATGTTGAGACCTGGGACTTGATGACCCATGGTATTTCCTTATAGACTCGTATTTGTAAAACAAATTTTAACTGCAGTAACAATTCAATTTATAATATTAGTAGGATAGTGCTGACACGCTCGCATTTGAATGGAAATAAGGTGTCACAGTAGGACCACAGATTAAGATATTATTTATACTTCAATCTGGTCACTGACCAAAGGTAGGGCAACTAACAAATAATACATACTACGTCTACTCAAACACAACAAAGACGACCTCCTGTGCTTCCATCAGAAAGTTTAGATAAATGTAGAAACACTAGGAATAATTAACATTTGAATTACAAAAATAGCCTAAAACAAAACATGAAAAGGACTGAAGAATGAAGGAACAGTTTGCTAAAAATAAAACACATTTTTTTCCTATAACTGAGGTGATCGCAAAAAGCGCTACGGCGCCTAAAAACACTGGATTCCCGACAGTAAATACGGCATCTGAAACTATAAGGCGGATGTAAAAAGAAAAAACACGCGGCTTCTTCAACAGAAAGAATCCTAAAAATCCATCTCAATACCGGAATACCTCTAATTCGCAATAAACGAGAATAGAGCAAAAACTTTGAGAGTACGTACTTACATTGCATACATGCTAGCAGGCCATTACGAGCGATGTAGATTAAATAATAGTGAACAGTACGAACGATAATATTATGTTATGCGAAAAAATGCACGGTCGAGCTGTGACCGTTGAAAAAAGCAAAACAACTCAAACGAGGCTGTTTATGTTTACAAACAAAACAACGATAGAAATAGATAATAACGGGACACCTAACGATATTGTAGGGAATAATATTTAAAAATATGGAGAACTACGCTGAATTGCATTTATTGATCGAACGAGCGAAAGAGCTCTCAAACAACATGGACGAATCGACATTGTATATAAATGATAAAACCGCATGGCCTGAAGTCGCTCTGCCCCTCGACAGCTAAAATGCCATTTTGCAGTGTCTTTACAGTTTTTGCTTGCATCATATTTTAAGTATTATTTAATTATATAAGCATTAGGTACATATTTCATCAAGTGTAGCGTGTGCTGCCCTTAGATCATTTATTGAAGCTCACATTTGTCTTCATTTTTTTCACATTTTTATAAGCTCTTATTTAGTAAGGATTATTATTAGATTACTTTTCTCTTGAGCCTAACCTAGTTCGATCGGCACCACACTGAAGCTTTAAATTCCATTTTGTGAAAAAGGATCATCGAAAAAAATGATAGGCACCAAGCCGTGTTTGTTGCCTGATTCTTCTAGGCTTGGTCGCGAGGAACAGGCATAGCTTCACCTAGTTTCTAAGACGTTTCAAAGAGATCCTAGTGATTTTATTGAAATAAATGCCTTTTGACTTTGACTTTTGACTTTGTATGTTTGTATGTTTATTTGTTCGAGCTAACTTTACGCGGACGAAGTCGCGGGTGAATTAAACAGAACTCCCACATCTTTGTGGGAGTTCTGTTTAATTCGTAAAGAATCGAAGCGTAAAGATATGATGGTTGGACCGTTTTTTAACAGACATACCGCCGGCGCCGTATTATTTTTCCATGAATTGATTAATACAGAGACAAAAAAAACTGTATACAAATAAATATGAATATCATAAATAAAAATGAATATCATGGAATATAACAAGGACGTATCTTTAATTGTGTCAATTTGTGTCTAAACGTCTAAAAGAGAGGTAAACTCAATAGTATCAATCAACAACCCTGTTGTTACAAAAAAGATAAAAAATAAACATGTGTACGCATAGACAGACATATCTCACGACGACTGAACAGTTCTCATAAATATCAACCTGTTTCATAATTATTCATTAATACCTTTAAAACTATGCACCTTGTGATGTGATACTTAATATTTCCTGTTAGAAGCACACGTCGTAAGTAGGGATGTCTGTCCAATCATGATAACATCAGAAAAATAGGTCTATTGAGAGTGTGATAGTGAACCTCTATTTAAATAACCTATTATTTCTATATTTCTAAATTACCTAAGATATGTGAAGCCAAATTCGTATAATAGTAGATTGTGCAAGAAGAGTTAATATGACAGCAGGCATAGTAATACAAGCATGCATAAAATCACGCCTGTTTCTCAGAGGGGTAAGCAGAGACCCCCGGCTTCGCTTGCTACGATCCTGACATACCTCTTTTGCTTCGTTCACTCTCATCACATTCCTAATGCATGCTCGTCGGTTTAGGGTACTTTTGACATGACCTTCTTCCAAAACGTCACTGATTTGGTCAATAAACTTACGCAGAGATCTTCCTTCCAACGGTCCCATTCACACTCGCTTTATACGCTTGTTTCGTCACTCTCTTTTTCGTCGTTCGTTTTCGTTCAACCTCTCTCTCTTGACCAGTTTGGTCATGTAGAGAGGATAAACGAAAGATCTAAGCATGCATTTCTCAATCCTCATCACTATGTCGTCTTCACAACGCTCTCTTATTACATTGTTCCTCACTCTATCTTTCGAAGTTACTCGACACATACTTCGTAAAGCTAGTAGTAAAGAAATAGCTGTGTTTCTAAACGCAGGATCATTTTTTTTACAGCTAATTTTAACCTGTCTCTGATTAAACAACGGATCTAAAAACGCTGACAACCCTAGTAGCACCTAGTATACCGTGCTTGATGTTTCTTGGGAATAACTATGCTTGCGGGCACGCGATAAAAATGCGTCTGCGCACTAATGAAGATCCACCAAGGGCTGGTATTCATGAGCCGGCGCTCAGCGGCGCGTGCTCGCACCAACATGGCCGTCCCTTAAGCGATATGTCGACTAAGTAAGGTCAATTCAGGTGGCCAGCCATAGAGCTGGACGGCTAAGGCTCCATTTACGGAGTTCATAGGCCGTCCAAAAGTCCTCCGTCATGGCTTAGTAACTTTTTTTTTATTCAACTAAGCTGGCAAACAAGCTTACGGCCCAACAGTTGGTACTTAACAACTTGTGGTAAGTGGTCACCGTAGTCTATGAACGCTTACAATAACTAGGGGCATGACGTGCGCGTTGCCAATCCCTGAGACGTTCGTTGGTAAGTCTCATGTGCCTGTAATATAAATATACCTCACCCTTTAAACCGGAACTCAGTATTGCAAGTATGCTTTACCTAGTTTCTAAGACGTTTCAAAGTGATCCTAGTAATTTGATTGAAATAAACGCCCTTTGACTTTGTCGTTATAGCCACGGGATCGGCATCTTACGTGCACAGAATCGCTCAGTTGTAAATGCCTAGAGTTCTCCTCTCAAGTCAAGTCAAGTCAAGTCAAAAGGCATTTATTTCAATAAAATCACTAGGATGATCCCGATGCTGATCGAGCTGCACGTTGCTCAACTTATTGCTCATCATCTCATCTGTTAGGAACAACACAAGCTAAGGCACGTGATCTACAGTATCCAAGCAGATATAGCCGAGAAGTTTCTCTAGACATTTAGACTAAAACGTCCAAGAGTCGTGTTGCGACCGATCGCTGGTTTAGTAGACAGCCGACCCAACTCTAAGCTAAACAGCGTCATGGCAGATGAATAAACTTTAATGTTTATTGTGGAGTTTATTGCGTTTGAACTGGATAATATATCCGAACGACTGTCAGTAAATTCATAACGTTCTCTTTGTTAGCCGCTTTAAGTACAGGTGAGGCGATATGTTTAGCGCAAAATATTTTACGTGTTTCGAAGATTGGATTCCGTTCTGACTTTATGGCTGAGGCTAGAGGCCAGGTCTATCCTCTCCTATCCTACTTCCTGCTAATATTATACATGCGAAAGTTTGTGAGGATGTTTATATATTTAAATGTTTGTTGTTCAATCACGCCGTAACGGCTCAGCCGATTTCGATGAAACTTGAAATAGATAGAGTTCTTTAACTAGAATAGCATATAGGCTTTTTATCAAGGTACCACGCAAGCGAAGCCGCGGGCGGAAGCTAGAACTTCATATACTCGTCGAATAAGTATGCATGAAATATTTCAACTTCACAATAATGCTCGAAGCTTTGCAATTACACCAATGTTATGTTAAAAATAAGATTTGGCTCACAAAATTACAGTGAGACTGAAGATTTATTTGTAGCTAGTGTTGAATTTAGACGCGCACACTTTCACACTTACCTATTTACAAAATATGTTAAAAATCATGTACTGCTTGCTTGCTTGTCGTGTCACTGATTCTTTCTTGACCATCCTGTATTAGGTTAGTGTGCAGGTCGAGGTATGGTGGCCCTGAAAACGGCCTGATCGTCGATAAAGGAATTCGGAGGAGGTAGGGTCTAAATTGGAGTAGCTCGCCTGGGGAGGTACCTCCGCCTTACAGAAGATCGCAGCCAAATAACATTATTTGTTTCAAATAGTGTTGTGTTCCTGCGGTGAGTAAGGTTGCCAGAGCTCTTTAGGGGGGGGAGGGGTTCGGCAGGCAACGCATTAGCAATGCTCCAGGTGTTGCTAATGTCAATAGGCGACGGTAACCACTTACCAACAGGAGGGCCGTAAGCCTGTTTGCCTACGTATAACATAAAAAAAAAAACAGTGTAGTGAATGTATTAAAGAGCGCCTCTTAGATCTCTATCTAAGTTCCTTCGCTCCTTTCGTTCACAAAAATCATACTTATTATTAGCAGTTGCTATTCTATTCTATTTTCAGCCGTTTTCATCCCACTGCTGGGCAAAGGCCTCCCCCCTTTCTCTCCATACCACACGATCCTGTATCAACCCAGTCTAACAGAAATCGGTCGAGCTCATCCTGCCATCTGCGTCTCGGTCGGAAAAATATATCATTATATTTTTGTTAAATTCACGAAATGTTTCGATAAAGTTCGCTTAAATCAACAATCAAAGAAAACTTGCCCTAGCTAGTAGGGGCGATAGAATCACAGGCAAACAATAGCGTCACAATGCTGTGTAAGCACACTCCACGTGTCGAGGAGACATTTAGTGGAGGACTTGAGTCGAGTGCGGCCTCTTTACGGTTTCGCGCCATTTTGCGGAGGAAGTGGATTAATTGGAAAAGTGTGTGGGTAGAATGTCTGATGTGGACTTTGTGAAGACAAATCGAAAGTTCTGGGTGTATTTATCGACAAGGTGGTTCATAATATGCATGCTATCCCGAAAGAGGCGACAACGACTTTTGGAAATTCAACATTTTCCATTGAAAAAACTCTGATTATCTTAAGCTGATTTGGGGTCAAAATTGTTCAAACTAAATTATTCAGCTTTTTAGGTAGCAATCTTTATGTTACACTTCTCTTACGTTTAATATTTACTTACCAAGGTGGTAAAAATACTAAAACCAGTTAATTCGAAAATTTTAGGGACAAAACCAAAAACAAAATATTTGAATATTTTGATATATTTTTTCTCTAATATAATAATTAATAAAACGAATTCTCTTTGTTTATAGAATAAGCTCCATTCAGAATGGTACACATAGTATGTATGAATCACTTTGTATTTGTGAAATGCAGGTTTACAGTCATATTCTGCACCGGACCCGTGGAATTTGGCTTTTGAAGTTTATTTTTGAAAACTACAGTGGTCTTAGTGCGGACAACGAATTTAATCCTTTATTTTTTATTGTACCTACACAGAAAAAACACAAAAAGCCAAATGAACAAAAGAGTTTTCTACTAGCAAACCTTTAGAGGCTAGAAAGAAGTGATTATAGAGATAAGGTTCGTGTACAAAAAAACTAATTTTAACCACTACTGTCTCTAAAAACAAGTTTGAAACACACTTTGATTTAATTTTTTTGAAACCATCTTACACTAGCGCACCCTCAACTGGCTCGAGTTCCGACACCTCCCCTAAAGAAAGCCGATATCAACAAGGGACGCACAAATTGAAATAATTGAAGTAAACGTGCCTTAACTGATGTAATTACTGCTCCTGTTAAAATTAAACGAGTTATATTTCCGAAAAAACAAAAAAGAAACACCGCATTATATAAAATTACTACCTGTCGTTTTGAACTTATCATTAACTCAAGAAAATTGTTCCTGGATCAACGAATTAATGAGCATCATTAAATATTGTGCTCCAATTTGACCCTTAAATATAATAGGAAAGGATCTACGGAATTGTAACAGGACAAGTGCAGCTTTACGACCGAAAATTAATTTACAAAATACACCGCTGTGTGTTGTTCAACCAGACAGAAACAATTTTGGACTCTAGATCTACTGTGATAAGATTGACAGTAATTTTTATACAAAAAGTAAATATTGTTTATGGTTGTATAGCGGTACAATTACCTTAAGGGCACGTGCGCATGTAGTGTTTAAATACGTTTGAATTACCCCTTATTCGTATAATAGACCGTTGTGTGGTAAGGCAAATGATAGTTATAGGTTAGATATATTGATAATTAAACGAGCGAGCGAAGCGAGCCAAGATCTCTCAAACAAGTTCGACGAATCGGCGTGGTATGTTTGTATGTATATTTATTTGTTATAGCATAACTTTTGAACCGTCAATCCGATCTGCATGGAATTTAGTAGCTCAACAGATTGCAATATCAAGATTTGCTGGTAAGAGTATGAGTTAAATCGGCCAAGCGGTTGCTAAGATATAGCGACGACTAAGGGATAATTATTTTTATTTCGCCACAATATCTACCTACTGACTGTATAGTCACTTAAATAAAATAACCAACAAAGGTACCCCGATTTTTGATCCTAAGGTCGTGGGTTCAAACAGTAAGTATTCTAAGAGGCGGCCATGGGCTTGCAACCTTTGAACTGGCTTCTGCAAATGTTTGAGAGTGCCTCTGGCTACCCCCTTAGACATCTTCAAGGATTTGATCGCCTGGAGATCTGAGAGGCTGGCTACCATAAAATGGCCTGGGGATAAAAGTCCTGAGCATATTACTTTCTTTACAAAACTTTATAAAGATGTTATATCTGTGTTTTATTTACATAGCTTTCACCTGCTCGCCCTTTCAACACTGAGCTCTGAAAGTGTTTTGGATTTAATTATGACCAATAAAGTGAATACCGTGGAACTACCATAGACAGGTGTGTGTAGGTCACCTGCTAGTCTACGGATTTCGTAATTTATTGGCTCCTATAAAATAATGAACGTTTATTAAACCGCAGGATGCATTTTTAGTGATATTTTGGAGCCTCAATACGGTTGAGAGCGATTGTGGTTTTATGTCGTTATCAAAAGTGTTTTGATTATATATAAATACATATTTAGTATTGGAATTCATAAAAAAATAATTAAAATGTAGTTATTTCAATACTAGCTTGCACCCGCGGCTTAGCTTGCTTGATACATAGATAAAATAGCCTATATGCTATTCTAGGTAAAGAACTCTTATCTATTTCAAGTTTCAACGAAATCGGTTGATCTGTTACGGCGTGATTGAATGAACCACGAACATACAAACATCTTCACAAACTTTGAAATGTATAATATTAGTAAAAAAAACCACAAAGATCAATTTGACACGTCTTAAAATCTTTTTAATTGTAAATTAATAACAGTAAGAAAAGCTTATTTTTTTCGAAGAAAAGCAACAATGGTTTCAACCACAAGTTTCGAACTCGTAAAGGTGCAGAAATGCGAGAATAACAAAATTGTTTAGCTATTTACAGTTGAACGTGTTATATAAGTGATGCGGTAAGAATAATTAACCGGAATAACCGAAGGCAAGGTATAAATAACTGCAGTTGATAATGCAAAAAACCGATCTAATTGACAAAAACAAAAAATCTTAACTACTGACATAAAAACAAAAGTCATAGGAAATGATCGCGTAGATATCATCTCACCAAATAACTACGGAACTCACAAAATAAACGCCAAGTGTGAGTTTAACTCAGAGGGCGAGGGTTCCGTAACAAAATTCAATCTTAATTTTCCTGTGGCGATATGAGTTTTTATATCGGACCTCGCAGTTAATTAATCACGCCGTAACGGGGCGCAACCGATTTCGTTGAAACTTGGAATAGAAGAGTTAAAGCTCTTTACTCTTTATGTAGGTACTACGCGATGGTGCGGGCGTTAGCAAGTCCTTTATATATATGGAATCTGGAATGGAATCCATAAAATGGAATGTTCTTACCAAAAGGTACGGAACCCTCAGAATAGAACGACAAAAACTCAAACAAAGTAGGACATTAAAAATCCATCTTCGGCCATATTAACAAATGTTAGATACTCATTAAGGAAAGGGCGGAAGAATTTATTTCTTATCTGTCACCTGTCTTATTTGTAGGAAAGAGAAATCATTGTTATTGATGGAACATGTTGTTCTTCTTCAAAACTGATATGTTTAGAATTTTAAAACGATAAAGCAACAATAACCAACAAAATAATATACGTCACATACGAAGAGGTAGTGCTGACCCCGCACTAGGATTCCCTGTGTCGTGGGTATAAATTACGAGTACCATGGTACGCCACACCCAGACCCGGAACAAATATTTGCAGATCTTTCAAACATCGAGGTCCGAGGTCATTATATGTAGAATTCATATACGAGTATAGTGTAGTCATCAGCCTGTAGAAGTCCACTGCTGTACAAAGGCCTACTCAAAGAGATCCACGACGAACGGTCTTCAGCTTTTTTCATACACCGACATCCCGCAACCTTCACATCCCGGTCCTTCGGGCGGGGGGCCTTCCAACACTGCGACGCCCGGTTCGTGGTCGCCATTCGGGGACCTTTACTCCATCTGCGATATTATTTAAGTATCTAGGTAAAATAAATAAGCAATTTTATCTAAGTAAATTGCAGTCTCGATCATCCGATTAGGCGCAAACAGAACACTGGTGGAGAGGTGGTAGTGGCCCCGCCTTCCGATCCACCGGTCGTGGGTTCGAATCCCGGTCGTACGCCAAAGGATTTTCTATACGGAAAATTTACTTGCACTTCACTATTGCTCTTAAACGATAAAGGAAAAGATCGTGAGGAAACCGGCATGTCCTAGAACCTTAAAATTCGAAGACATGTGAGGTGTGCAGGAAAGCGACTCTAGGGGGCGCAATTTAATCCGTTCACTACACTGATTCTTTCACCAACGGTCATAGGCCAGACATAGACTGACCTAATACAGGGTGACTAAGAAAGAATCAGTGACACGACAAGCAAGCGAACATTAATCCTTACTTCTAATCTGTTCAATCACTTAGATGTGATCGAGAACTTTAACGTTAAATCTAATAACATAAGACTTCTTACGACAAAAATAAAACTCTTGAAAAGTCTTCCCAAGTATGAGGGAATTTCTGGAAACCCAGCATCTGACCACGAAATAATCAATGACACGACAAACAAGCAAGCAAAGAAATCTAAATTCAATCGGCCGCGTACAACTAAACTGACCATCAAACAAAAACTTAATGACACGAAATTAGGAAACCCTTGCAGGTGATAGCAATTACATAGACACCGATGGTGTGGACCACCTTACCCTCCAGCTGCCTTCATTAAGTCAAGTGTCATAAACGACACTTCGGATATTGTCTGTCTTACAATAGACAATAGGTTCTATTCTCCTAATATTATTACAAGTATGTATAGAGCAGGAGCTCGGTGCTAATTTGATCCAGTTGAACATTATCTAAGTTGCGTCTTTCGCTAGTAATACGTGAAATGGCGTAAATGGATTTGGAAGGGAATTTGATAATTGGAAAGTTATATGTCGATTAGCGGAACAAATGTATAATAAATAAGGGGAGATTTTGCCGAAATAAAACGTATTCATGGCTAAATGCACATAAGAAAAGCCTTTTGATGATTTAAGGGTAGAACCTTTTACTACGGGACGCTGAAGTGCCTGGGGCAGGCTTAGTATGAAGTAGGTTTGCCCAGCACATATAACATCCTCTTAGGTGGCCAAGACATGGTCAAAACGTCCGAAGTTGACTCAGCCGCAGGTCTCTTTACTATTTTAAGATTTTTAAGCACGTGTTATGTGCACATAGGTACATTTTGCGAATAGAAACGTCATTGATCCCGTTCAAATCCCGATTGAAACCGACCTTCTAATAGAAATTCTAGGTACATACGAACAGGCCAACACGGTTCTTAAAGTGTAAATAATATTATGTAGGGACTTAGCACTCGAGCTCCGTCACTAATGGGAAAGCCCGTAGCAACAACTTTGGAAGCTTTCATTGCAGTCCACAAAAGGTGCGATCACAATGGAGACCGTTCCTTTTGTGACGGTTTCTTGGTAGGTTTTGTTGTTTCTGATAAATATTCTTTGGAATTCCGGATTGTTCAGAATGGATTTCGGTTACGTTCAAATATTAGATTTTAATTAACTTTAGAATACTAAGATTACTTCGTTTTTTTACAAAGCCTGTCAACCAGCTGAACGATTTTTTTTTCGAAGTTTATTTAAGTTGCGTCCTAAGTGTACGTGTGTAAGTGTTTCAATAGAAACGGAAAGTTTACTATTTTAGGGCCTTTGATCTGATCTCGGTCTGAGTCGTTTTCCTCAATGCCGTCAGGGACGTGCCGTGACGTAATTCTGGACGATGCTGCGCCATCGACGTCTGTTGCCGGGGATATATGGCTTTGTGAAACGTTCTGGGGAAATACCTAACAACTTGAAAGAGTTCTTATACAATGTGAGGATGGATGATGATGATGAAGTATTGTCAAAGGTTCAACATGTCACGTCATCTATCGCTCTTATTTGGTGCTCTATATAAACTTTTATTGCGTAAACAACTTTTGATGGAAAATGTCGTCATGTCACCTCTCAGAACTTGCTTATTTGAAGTGATTTCAAGTAAACTTTTAGCTTCGGAGTTTATCAGCTTTGCTTTAACGATTTCTTAGCTTTCCGCATTTCATTGTTCTCTATCATCGGAGATCGTAAATCAGAAATGACAGCGACAGAGACATTCATTCTTCCGTCGCGATTGTTTTTGAAGTGTCGCCTTTGTTGACTTTAAAAGGTACGTGAATGAATACTTTACCTTGAAACTTTTCAAGGGGTCGGTAACTGCAATCGACTTGTATTGTTCTGCGAAATTATCAATAACAATCTCATTCATAACATTTAAGGAGCATTAAGATTTTTTTGTAAAATGTTATTCAACATATAAACCCAAATATTCCGACAAATCACAAACGAATCACAAAAAGACAGAGCGAGAAATAATGAACAACTCCAGATATCGTGCACGAAATTCGCGCCAACTTTTTTTCCGACGAGAAGACGAAGGTAAAATCTTTTTAGGCGCCAAAACGCCGCCTTTCCGAGAACAGGAATGAATGAAAAAAGCCATAAACCAAAAGAGCTGGTATCCGACAAACGGTTTCACGTGCCAATGCCGATGCACCGAAATTGTAGGCTCAACAATTTAACGACGGCAAAAAGTTGTTTTTTGTTTCTTATCTCTCAGAGCCGCTAGCCGTGATCGGGCAACTCCGCTGTGATAATATTTACAAATTGAAAATGGACACTAAAGCCAAGGCCAAACGGCCATATGTCATCTAATATGTATTTAATTTTTTTATTATACATACAGCTAAAACAAAATTATGAAATAATAATATAAACACATGAAAAATTTAATGCAGCTGAGGGCTATTTACAAGTTTCCAGTGATAGCAAATTAATTAAGTTTTAGATGCAGTGGTAATGGACGATTAACAAAAATACAGAAAAGCAAACTAAATTTAAAATACATGCACACACTTAAAAAAAATTAAAATTAAAGTAAGTAAAAAAGAAAAGTAAAGTTTGTATTAGAATAAAGCTAAGTAAGTAGTGGTTTAAGTTTAAGAAATCTCTGAAAAGAATTTGACACTTAACAGTCGTTTGAGAATGATAGCAAAAGTTGTAAAAATATCAATATCAATATCTTACAAAAATATCCTTACGTCTATTCATTAAAGTTAATTTTGAGTTTGACAGTTAAGAGCATGCGATAAATCTTAACGATATCGCAAGCCCCTAAAAGCCAAACTCCAGATTGACGTTATTCAGTAGACGTAAGGATCATTTTGAAATAAATTTTGAATAGCATATCGCACGCCTTTTGAGCACGTCCTAATGCCTAACATAAAAAAAATACACGTGTGTATTGATGATTACCGTCCTCGGCTCTCATAAGACCCTCAATGACGCCACAGCGGTAATCACCAAACTTACACACTAATACAGCAATGTACTATTAATTTAAGTATTGACAAGTCAAGACAAGTAAGAAAAGCAAGTAAAAGTTACCGGGACCCACACGAACACACCATTCTTGCATAATTTTGACTGCGTAGGTAGACTTGAAATCAAAATTAGAGTATAAAAATTTCTCAGCTCGCTCAGCACCATTTATCATTTTCAAAAGTATCTCATGATTTCGATCGCGTATTGATGGCGGAATAATTGGCTCGGCTGCGCAAGAGAGCCACCTATGATCCTGTACATCATTTGTTGAGCCGATCAGAGTTTCGGCAATAATTACGGTAATGTCATTAATACAGTCTACGGGCGGACTGACAAGCCGACATCGACATGCCAGAATCTGAAGCAATAATTACGTGAGAATCAGGTTCTGATTTCGCGAATGCCGAGACCAAAAAAAGCATTATAAGGGTCGATCGATTTTTTGCGTTGCTTTTGCATATTTGTTTCGTTGCTTAATGTGCTGGTACTGGTTTATTGTCCCATTTCGGACGGGTAATTTGGGCCCGTAAATTGTGGCAAGCAACTGATAATAATGACATTACAAAAGCTATTGCAGGCAATAAATACAGGTTCCTAGATGTAGTATACATCTTCAGGCTTGCTTGCGATAACGCTATCGCTGCATACAATGGTGCGAGGTTTTATTGAGACGATGTAATGCCGAGTTGAAACACATACTTACTCGTAGCAGGCTTTGCATAGTTCAATACTAAAATAATCACACGAGTATTTATAATATTTTGTACATATTTTTGTACATCGATTACAAATACCGGAACACTCGGCAACCCCTTACTTTTTGCCCCTTAATTTAGCACAAATGTTGAGCCACTTGGTCCTTATTGTAAAGCAATCAAAAGCCAGCGCTGATATAAACCTGATCAAATAACAATTCATAATTCACACAATATAATTTTACCCTTCACGTACCCAATAAAAAACAGAGTAATACGATAGATATAACTCGCGTACCTATTCACCCGATCGTGGAACAATAAGGTGATTAGCGCCCCTTCGGATAATGTTCACCAACCACATAACCTGGATTTCATGCTATAAATATTGCATGGTTAATGTAGCAGATTTAATCATCATCATCATCATCATCAGCCTGTAGAAGTCCACTGCTGGACATAGGCCTCCCCCAAAGAGTTCCATGACGAACGGTCTTGAGTCTCCTCCATCCACCGACCTCCCGCAACCCTCACAATGTCGTCGGTCTATCGGGTGGGGGGCCTTCCAACACTGCGTCGCCCGGTTCGTGGTCGCCATTCGAGAACCTTTACTCCCCAACGGTTGTCGGTTCTGCGAGCTATATGGCCTGCCCACTGCCACTTCAACTTACTAATTCTGAGAGCTATGTCGGTGACCTTAGTTCTTCTACGGATTTCCTCATTTCGGATCTTATCACGCAGTGAAACTCCAAGCATAGCTCTCTCCATAGCCCATTGCGCGACTTTGAGCTTGTATATGAGGCCTATAGTTAACGACCAAGTCTCAGTGCCATAAGTCATCACTGGCAGATTTAATATATACGTTTGAATTCAACGAAAAACCTTGGCGGTAAGGTTGGTATCCTCAATGAAGTAGCCTCTGGTCATGGAGAGAACATGCCTGGCCTATTTATACCAGGGAATATCAGCCGATATACAGTCCATTAATGCGATGGTGAACTTCGAGCTCGCGTCCCCTTTTCAAATGATCGAATTACTCCAAACTTAGTTACTGATATATTCGGAAGAAGGTGCACTGCTTTTAAAAATGGTTCGCCCCCAAATTTAACGTGCTTATTACGTAATTTTTCGATCTTTAAAATGGAGTTTACATCCCTAAGGTCTTATGGACTTCGCTGAAACGAAACATAATTTTAAGTATTCAATTTTAAAAGACGCTTACCTAACACAAGATGACCAAGAGTCAGTGTTAAGATTGAACTATAATAGATTCAATTAATAGAGCAGAGAACGATCTTCCTAGAAATAGTAATCAAATACGAACAACTGTAAACATTTGCAAGTTATCGATGCAGGTAACAATCGCTCCTCGTTTGCTCAAATCAATTCCATGGAAATAATATATAAGTAAAAGTGAACTCCGAACTTTGATTGCAAATACTTTAGACCGCGATCACGTAGAAAGCTACCAAAGCGGAATAAACCGGCGCATGAGATTCACGCCCATTAAAAGGGTTAGAGTTACAATGACTTTGTAGTTCAGGTAAGATTGAAAATTAGTTATAGATCTGGTAATTGTACCTATTTATTATAATGTACCTACTATTAACATATGACATCGCCTTAGGGATAAAAAAAAACCTGTTAGAATGTTATACTGTATTCTAAATAAATAAATAAAAATCTTGCTAGAAATGCGTTTTTCAAAATTTATCTGAATTGTGCACAATCATCAAAGCACCAATTTTTACCGTACATCGCGAGATCTCAGTTTGGAGCGAACCACTTAAAAAAAACTGAGTGACTGTTTGACTGAACTGACTGAAGTGATTGATTGGCGACAAATGCCCTATTTGAATACAGACTGGAGATTATAAAAATTCCAAAATTTTTCGAGTTACTTAGTAAAGTTGGAATGGACTAACTTAAGAGGCTTAACAACATGCAATATAATGATGTGTTGTCCAGTACCTAAAATGCCTAGTAAGCGGGTTGAAGCCGGTACAGGCACCAAAAACCTGCTATCTACAAAACTTTCAAGTCAAGCGAAGGGAATGCTCGAATGCATTATTTATCGTGTCTCAAACTTCGCAGTTTAAATGGAAAGTTGGATTTTATCTTGTAAGGCGACACTGCTGATTGTACACAAAGTTGGAGAGAGAAATGAAAGCATAAAATAATTAACTTGTCGATTCAGTAAAGAGTAAATAAACTGGGAAATAACCTGCTTTTTGAAAACTTGAGGACAATCATAGTTATAGGTATAGTCATAGGTGGAATCATGGAACGAGTTAGGTGTCGGGTGATTTGTTATCAGGTTTCAGCCTTAATTGAGCTAGGCCCACCTAAACTGCCAAATAATAATACACAATACAGCGTACTCCGTTACAAGTTAAATTCAAATTATACAATAAACATAGAGGTAGGTACAACCATAATATTTTTATTAAAAAAAAAGCTGTTTTTGACTTGTTATCGATTTCATAACGAATTATTCAAGTACGAGAACTTCGACATCAAGCCTACACAACCTAAAATTGAGTTGAACTGATTTGAAGCCAGAATATCAGATTTTTGCATTTTCAAAGATTTTTTTAATTTTCTAATAATCTTAGACCAAACACTATTAGTAAGTGGGTGTTGAACCCCTTTCGGCTTACTATACATATTATGTAAAACCGTGTCATTATATTATGGCAGCTGTGTGAACTTTGCTGGCGTACTTGGCGGTTGATATGTAACTTAAAATTAAGCTTGATGTATGAAAACTTCTTGCAAAAAAGAAACAGACTACACATATCTAGGTCCCAGCATGAACTCCGTTACTAGGCAACAATCTTAACTAATCACGGCGATCCAACATATCAATTGTCTCTTACACAATAGGATGTTCCATACTACGGTACGGAATTAGAGCGGCAACGGCCAGGCCCGATTAAGACGTGTCCCCCGAACAAAAAGTATATAAGGAACGGACTCGCGCACGCCTTAACGACTTACGTAGCCGATGGTTACACCGAATGTGCATTAATGATCGAAAAATGTTATTACTGAACTATGGTATTTCCGATTTCATGCTAGACTGAAATTGAAGAGAAAATGTAAACTTACAGGAACTGTTTGTACACACTGCACATACAAATGAAGTACTCGTAGCTAACGGTCACAGATCAAATGCATATTACTATCATACAAGTAGATAAATACTACTGAACCTCGCATTTTCGTACGATGAGCTTATTTCTAGATACCGTTATCGCATATTAAGGGAGTCTTGAAAACCACCATCTTTCGGAAGAATAGGTAGAAGAATATCTTAAGAATCTTCATCATCGGCCTGAGGAAGTCCACAGTTGAAGAGAAGGCTTTATCAAAGAGCGCCACGACGAACTATTTTGAGCCTTTTCCTTCCACCGACTTCCCACAACCGTACGGAGCCCTCCAACACTGTTTCGTGGTCGCCATTCGAGAGCCTTTATCATTATATTCCCAACGGTTGTCGGTTCAGCAAGCTATATGGGCCACCGACTACTACTACTTCAACTTGCTCATTATGAGAGCTACCTATATGCACTGGTTCTTCTACGGGTTTCCTCGTTTCGGATTTTATCACTTAAGAACCTTTGATGTAAGAAAGTTCATATTTTACATATCAGTGTGACTGCCGCGGCACAGCAAGATATTTTCGGCCAAGCGACACCCTACACGCACCGTAATAGACACCAACAATCTTCGGAAGACACTTGACTTATATGGCGAGGACAAGTTATATCACGATTGAAACGAGAAACTGATGGATGACTGGAGATAGCTGCTCAGAAACGAGTTTCCGGGAAAAGATTAGGCTTTTGCATCTGAAGCTATATTTGACTGTGTCCCTTTCAACTAATGAGTCTTCGTTCTTTCTTATTTATATTTCACCGTACGAGCTGTTAATACAAAAGTTGAAAAATAAAACATATAAACTTTTTTTCAGGAGCATTGGTTCATTTCGGTCACTGACGTGACAATCGGAACAGCACTCACACTCCTGTCAGTCAGACTCAAGCAGTCTTTGTCTTTGGAATACTTCAGTGCCCACTAATTTCAAGTGTATTTCTCAATCTATGTGAACACTATTTAAGGGCAATGTTCGTTTCTAATTGAAAATCTTGAAGTACCATAAAACGAAGTCAAGTTAAAATAAGCACTTTGTACAGATTATCTTGATCTTTAGTATGTCTCTAATTTGGATAACAGAATAAGTAGATTACTAAGCTTTAGTAACTAGGTCGCTAACTATTGGCCTCATACACAAGCTCAAGTCGCCCAACAGGCTATGGAGAGAGCTATTCTCGGAGTTTCGCTGCGTGATAAAATCCGAAATGAGGAAATCCGTAGAAGAACCAAGGTGACCGACATAGCTTTCAGAATTAGCAGGTTGAAGTGGCAGTGGGCCGGCCATATAGCTCGCAGAACCGACAACCGTTGGGAACAAAGGTTCTCGAGTGGCGACCACGAACCGGACGACGCAGTGTTGGAAGGCCACCCGATGGACCGACGACATTGTTAAGGTTGCGGGAAGTCGGTGGATAGAAAAGGCTCAAGACCGTCCGTCATGGCACTCTTTGGGAGAGGCCTATGTTCAGCAGTGGACTTCATCAGGCTGATGATGAGAAACTAGGTGCCAATCAAATTGCCATTACTGGCAAGTGATTCGTAACATGTGTACTGTCTTAAACTTACACATGTTGTATGAGTAAGTTTAATATACCTATATTAGAATATACCTAGTGGATACGGATTACCATCACCTTGTATGCGCCGCGCAGGAAAGGCCGCGGGCAGAAACTAACTAGTTATAATTACGAAGAACTAATCAGGTCTGCCGAATATTGCATTCACCTTGACACCCACAGACAAGAATGCAGACGGCCAACGACCGACCTTTCCATTGACAATGAATAACTGTCGATGTTTTCAAAGCTCGCGCCCGTCTACGTGTTGCTTAGAATTTGTACTTAGTTGATGGCTCTTATACATCTAATGTGGATGGAATGAGGCCTATGTATCACACCTTATGATAAGGACTCAAAAGTTTATTTGGAAATAATAATTTTACAACATTTAGTAAGTACTAGCTTCCGCATGCGACTTCGCTCGCGTGGTACCTATGAAGAAAAAAAGTAGCTTGCAATCTAGTAAGGCATACGCCTCACTAGATTTGTAAATAAAATTTTGGAAGTATACACTTCCCTGTGTTTACGCGGCCCTCTGGTACAGTCGCGGAAAACGTTATTGAATAGTTTAGTGTAGTATTACATTGGGGTGCATGAATTTACGGTTGTGCGCATAAAAACTTTGAAATTAAATTGTTACCAGGACCGGAGTCGCCGTTTCATAAAAGAAACCTCTTAACTCTGTACCTCGTAGGTTTGGACTGTGTTGGAATTATTTCAGTCATAAGCCATCTTCATCATTACAGCCGTTGGAAGGCCTGTGTTAAACATCGGCCTCCTCCACAGATTTCCAGAGCGACTTCCTATCATGTAGGGGGATACTGACCAAGCTGGGCACGCGGATTGGCGAGCGCAGTTGGAGCTATCGTTGTTAAATAGGGAACGCTGCTGCCCATCCCCTAGCTTTTTTCCCTTAGTCGCCATGCTTATATATCCATGGGTAGGAGATATGGAGGGGCCTTTCTTCAGCCGGGACCACCATGGCCCAAAAACGTAGTAAAGAACGCTTATTTAAATCATTATGCTCTAGAGACTTTTAAAAGCACTCTGTACTCTATTGTTTTTATATAGATGGTATAATAATGTGTTTTTATTTTGGCAAAGAATATATTAAAATTCTAAAATACAAGCCAGTTTCCACAACGCCATTACGTAGAACATACGCATACGCAAAGAATTGGATTGTACGTTACCGTAGCGTAGAGGCATAAAAACGCGGACAGAGCTATTCCACCAACAATAGACACGCAAGAATCTTTACGATGTTTTTACTACGGTATGTGTAAATAAGTAAATATTGCTGTGTTCTTACGACTCGTGGAAATAGAGGTTATTTGTTTGTATAGCTTCGTGGAAAATGTTAAGGTGAGAGTGATGTTCTGGATTTCGTGGAGGTTGATAGTTTTATTGTGGATCGATGTAACTCTATGGTGTTAGTGATTCTACGTTATAGCGTCAGGGGAAAATGCGGGAAAATGTTCATTCATCATGATTATTCCAGCCGTTGGAAGTCCACAGCTGAACATCGGCCTCCCCCACAGATTTCCAGAGCGACTTCCTAGCATGTGGGGGACTTGGCCCATACACCACGCTGGGCACGAGGGTTGGCGAGCGCAGTTAGAACTATCGTTGTTATAATAGGGGACGCTGGCCCATACCCTACCTTTTTCCTTAGTCACCTCTTACGACATCCATTGATAGGAGATATGGAGGGGCCTATTCTTTAGAGGAAGCCGCCAACGGCAATGTATTCTATTCTGAAAATTATCTGCAAGGTGACGCGACGACCGTACTCTACCGAATGGGCCGAAATTGGTTAATGCTTTTTACTGACTTACCAGTTTTGCAGAACAAATTTCACAGTACAGCACGTACTGGGAATTTTTTTCTCATCGTA
The DNA here is from genome assembly GCA_947579855.1 of Anticlea derivata. NCBI lineage: Eukaryota > Metazoa > Arthropoda > Insecta > Lepidoptera > Geometridae > Anticlea > Anticlea derivata. Next base: position 10,723,974 of record OX388270.1, read on the forward strand.
TAGTCTGTAAATAGAGTAGACTTGAATCGAAGGGCAGATCGTCTGCGGGTAATAATATGTTCGCCTAACAGGGAAACGCTATACCGCACTTAATTTTCATAACAAAAGCACATAATAATTCTTATGGAACCGTTAAAAGTATGTTGGCCAAAGATCTATGGAATTTATTCACCCCACCAGTTTCAAGATCGCGTTTCCATGCGCGCACGACAATCGCAAGGGGAAATTATATGTACACTTCAAGTAAATTGAGATTCTGATGTGTGTGCAATAACGTGTTTATTGAGCGGAGACACTTCAAATTTCGAGAAAATTATCGAGATTCTCGAGACTAAGGTTATTGCAGACGAGCCTATTGTGCTTATTTACGTCGCATTTGACGGCATTCATTGCTGCTTATTTTTCCTTCAGCCCGCCATCTTTCTAGCTATGTGAAGAACTGGATCTATACATTTCATAGGTGAGCCGATCACGAAAGAAATCGACAATACTTACATCGTCTTAAATACAAACGTGCAAACGTCTCTGATGGTTTACGATCACATTAATCTGCCGTTAAATGTGTCCAACCAAGGCTTTACAAAATGTATTTCATGTACCTTAGGACGGAACCACTTAAGTTCTAATATAAAAAGCACCTATGTGAACTATAAAGTCTTACAAAGATCCATAATGAACGCACTTGAGCTGTACATTAAATACTTCAATCATCATAAACATTTATAACTACAATGTCAGATTATTGGTAAACAAAGCGCCAATTTACTTTCTCTCCGGTTTAATTGAGTAAAACTGAGTTATATTCTAAACCAATCACAGCATCAATAGAGATATTTAGTCATAGGTAACTTAGGAATCACGATAGCCAATTATATCTCTCAGTTTACCGACTTGGTAAATGAGAACAGCTCTGATATTGCTTTAGTTGTAGAACAAAGCAATCGAATTGTCGAAGGAACACTTGCAAGAGTGGATATTATAACATTTTCTAACCAAGGGGACAGACAACAAATGTAAAAGATCTTAAAAAATAACTAAGTAGAGTTAGTTGTTGTCCCGATGGAACGCTCATATTGTGAAGGTTTCGGGAAGTCAGTGGAGGGAATAGGCTCAAGACCGTTCGTCATGGCACTCTTTGGGGGAGGCCTATGTCCAGCTGTGGATTTCTGCAAGCTGATGATGATGACTACTCATATGTTACTTATGGATGTTTTTTTTTTTTTTTTTTTTTTTTCGAATATAATGTGGTCCGCCTTTAAGTTAGACTTAGTCTAAAACTTAGAAGTTAAGAAAGAGAGATTTATCCGAGAAAAAAATTAGAAACATTCTAAGTTCTCAACTTATTATTCCCATTTTGTAGCCCCCAGTCCAATTGGTCACAAAAACACGGTGCACGGTACTGGGGGTTCATTTTGTAGGGGTTTTCGTTCCAAATTCAGCCGCATTGATATATCGCCAACAATGCAACGGCGATGATGAATTATCGACAAAACGATACAATTTATGTTTTTTTGCAGTGACCCACATATTTTTTGTGGGTTGCCAATTTCAAAGGTGGGCGAGCTTGAACCCGCATGGGAACTGAAGGAACACATTTTGCAAATGCACAATATGCACATTACTAACGGGCAAATAAATCATTATTTGAATCATACTTATATTATACAAGATAATAAATAAATAATAATAATAAATAACACCCAACAGTCACATACATAGTCCTGACCCCACACTAGGATTTCCTGTGTCGTGGGTATAGAAATTCGACATTTTAATTGAAAAAAAATCTCCGTTTTTATGTGGTCAAATCATCAATTATTGAGCTTTTTTGGAAAGTAATTTTTATTCTTAGGAAGGTTCAAAAAAATTACAGAGTAAATTAAATATACAAGCCGCATATGTTAATCACTAGTGAAGTAGTTTGTGCTATTTCGGCCAATAAATATTAACCCTAGCAACAGTCAAGAATCGTCAAGCAATAGGTAGGTACGTTTAAAGACTCACGTTATCACTCGTAGTTATCGTGTACTGAACCCGAATCTGAAACAAGAACATGGAATATTACAAATCGATTACGCGTTATCGGGCAGAGGGTTATTTCAAAAAAATGTTTAATATTCAGAAGATAAGACTAGGTCTAGACTACACCGCAGCTTGGGTAGGCGGAAGCCAAAATAAAATAAAGACAGTCAAAAGGAAGTAGGACTTGCGCCCTGAGGCTTCCGAATGCACGGGGTCATAAGTTAATGTGGTATAAATTTCCAGTTGATATCTTCAGAAGTTCCTGAGAAAAAGAGTGGATGTTGGTGGATGAAAACTACAGACAGTTGGTGGATGGAAAAAACTCAAGACCTTTCGTCGGTGAACTCTTTGAGGGGGGCATATGTCCAGCAGTGGACTTCGACAGGCTTATGATGATGAAACGATGGATGGAAGCCTAAGTCCCATTGTACTAACTCTACCCTAGCTTAGCTTCTTAAAGCAACGGAGCTAAACTCTGAGTAGACGTAAATCCATTACAATTCATCATCATCATCATCATTTCAGCCGTTCGAAGTCCACTGCTGAACATGGCCTCCCCCACAGACAGAGCAAATTCCAATAATGTGGGGGGATTTGCCCATACTCACCACGCTGGGCATGCGGGTTGGCGAGCGCAGTTAGAGCTATCGTTGTTAAAATGAGGGACGCTGCTGCCCATCCCCTAGCTTTTTTTCCCTTAGTCGCCTCTTACGACATCCGCGGATAGGTAGATATGGAGGGGCCTATTCTTCAGCCGGGGCCACCACGGCCATTACAATTAATAGCCTGGTAACTTGCTTGCGTCGAAACTCAATTCTAGAATTGAGTTTCGACGCAAGCAAGTTCAGTGAAACCTGTCATAAATTCTACCATACACTAAAGCGTGAGTTTAGAATGATCTAGGATTTATTGGTAGTATTGAGCTAAACTAGCGTCGTATGAGGCGGGCCTCATTCGGCCTCAGGAATTTGGGCGTTACGGCATTGAGTTAGTTGCGACACTGTCCTGGCGTATTGCGGCCCGCTGCGGTATTTCATAGCGGGTATGGACAGAAAATAAGGAAGAAACTGAGTTTTGCTCCCCTAAAAACAAACACGGAACTACAAACCAAACAAACTATTGATTTGTGTACACGAGGAGCATCTAAAAGGCGCACTATTTTATTTTATTAATGAAACAAAATCCACAGCTCTTAGGTATATGGTACAACTTAACTAATTCACTTTACTTAAAGCCAATAAGGGATTTTTTTTTTTTAGCTAATACATTTACTAATTACGACCGTCACTGATTTGATACAAAACTAATATTATATATAGATGTATATGCGTGTATACATGTGGTGTGGGTATGTGTACACTATAATCATTTCACTACACTGATTCTTTTAGGCCAAAGGTCATAGGCCCCTTTTCGAGGCCGCTATTCTTTAACCTGGTCACTGACCTAATACAGGATGACCAAGAAAGAATCAGTGACACGACAAGCAAGCATTGATTTGTTCGTTTGTCGCGTACCAGGATTTTACTACAAGGTAAATTTATTTTTTAATAATTTTATTTTTTTTCGATTCATGAATTGTATGCGAATTCCGAAAGCAGCTTCTTCTACATATAATTATTGGCAATAAAGTTTTTTCTACGACTTATGGAATTCGTCATTTTGTCACTAAGCAAAAATCTGCTGTTTTGAGTCAAATCAGTCGAACTCAACTGATCAACTGTTATTAGGTAGCAATCTTGAAGTGTTACTTCACGTACCTACGTAAAAAAATAATATAAGGATGATTCCAGACCAAACCCAGCTACCTTGAAAAATAAAACAAAGAATGCATGAACGGGATCCAAATTTCGAACCCACGCCCTTAACATGATCGGAAGACAGGGTCGGGGCCACTTGCCTCTACGTCATCGGCTCTCTCTATAAACTCGGTCTATTAACTACAATAACATTGTTTGCAATCTGGAGTTACTCGTAAAATGAGTTCTCACTGTGTTGGTATCAAACTTTTCTTATATTTCGTAACCCAAAATCAGTGTTCCCTACTGGTAAACGACCGATAAGCTATCTCCTAGAAGACGTCGCCCACAGATCAGTCACATCGTGACAGGTGACGGATGAGAAGTTCCCATGTTAGATTAATCAGTTTTAACGTGACCTCTCGTATCGACTGCAAGTCCAAACTAGGGCAGGTCATTTTATACTGGACGTTGTGAACATCACTGAGGCTAAAGCTATAATCAGAACCTCTCTTTGAAGTGAATTTTAAAATATTTTTTAGTAATAATATGCACTAATTATGGTCCTAATTTGGAAAAACATGTAAGGCTTATGCTAATGAGTACAAGGTTCCCAGTGCGTGTATGTCAGATCAAAGTTTGAAAAAGGTTTTCCGCTGCATATAACGTAACACGATATTATTATAATTTTAAGTAGTCTTAAGAACCAATTTACATAAAACATTCTGCTTGGTTTCGATTCAATCACTCGCTTATAGTCAAAGAAAACTCCCTTTGAAACGCATTTAAATATGAAGTTCTATTATATCAAAGAGCTGAGGCCTTATTACATCATCATACAGCGTCAGGTGGAACTTTTACTCACTAACTGGACGCTTCCTCACTGTTTTCCTTCTCCGTTATGAGCGTTTTAATGCGGACATACATTTTTAGAATAGAAAAATCGATTGCACTGCCCGGATTCGAGCGAGAGTTGAGGTATCTCCCACTTGGCCAAAACGGCTTACATCACTAAAAGTGCTTTTGCGATCTGTACTACGTCATAGGCCGCAACCTCTTGCTATTCAAGAGGGTAACGTCTGATCAAACTTTCCAGAGGGCCACTTGTAAGTACCTATCTCAATTTGAGCGCATGATATTTTTCTTTACGGTGATGCATCATCATCAGCCTGTAAAAGTCCACCAAAATCTCGCTGTGCCCTACCTCTGAAACCCTTTTTAAACCTTGTATAAATTTATCGTTGAATTTAAATTGAAACGTGATAACCACTATCTCTAGTGCAACGACCCGGGGTTTGGGTGCGCCAGACGATCCGTCATCTTATGCGTCAAAATCAACAGTAGTCGATGAGAGAAAATGGCGTAGACAGATTTATCGGTGTCTAGATTAAGCTAGGATTAAATACTGGTTTGTTTCGTTGAGATTATTTAGTAGTTTTGGGTTATTGCTATGCAAATTATAACAATTTAATTTAATAACTTACTATAAAGTTATTGCTTTCGTAGTCTTTTTAAGAAACGCAAAATCACTGACAAACTCGGAGAAAGAACCAATAAAACGATTCTCATGAGGGGCCGCGTCATTAGACTCTCCTATCCTACTAATATTATAAAGGCGAAAGTTTGTGAGGATGTTTGGATGTTTGTTGTTCAATCACGCCGTAACGGTTCAAATTCAAATCATCAAACCGATTTCGTTGAAACTTTGAACAGATAAAGTTCTATACCTAGAATAGCATATAGGCTATTTATGTAGGTACCACGCGAGCGAAGCTGCGGGCGGAAGCTAGTTTAAATAAATACAAAATTTGAGAAAAAAAAACGAAGATTTTCCCTGAATAAAACTAAAAGCAAACATTTTCCCAAATTCCCCAGCTTATTATAGGCTAACCAATTCTAAAGCTTTCACAATTTGGCTTCCACATAAAGAAACTGTAATTTCGCGTCGTAAAGGCACAGAATGCCCAGCAGTATGGTATAGTCAGCGACAGAAGGAGTTGTGAAGAATTTCACTTATGTAAACATTCATCTTTTCAGCCGTACGACGTCCACTGCTGAACATGACTCCCCCACAGACAGAGCGAATTCCTTATCATGTGGGGGGATTTGCCCATACTCACCACGCTGGGCATGCGGGTTGGCGAGCGCAGTTAGAGCTATCGTTGTTAAAATGAGGGACGCTGCTGCCCATCCCCTAGCTTTTTTCCCTTAGTCGCCTCTTACGACATCCGCGGATAGGTAGATATAGAGGGGCCTATTCTTCCTAAACATTAATCCATACTAATATTAGAATATAATGCAATAGTAAATCTGTTTGTTTGTTATCTTTTTACGACTAAACGGCTGAAGGGAACGTAGTGAAATTTGGCAAGGAGATGGAAATATATCTCCTGAACGACTCGCAATAAAATAGTACTGTTTGGGGTTTTCAAAATTGTTTTCATGAAATCTGAAACGAGAGATGAGGGCTATATCTGAGGCGATACAATATTTCTCCTGAACAGGTAACAGTAACACGGTCTTGTTAACTAGCTGTATTTTATTCAGGTAAGACGCAAGCAAAGCCGCGAGCTTGACCTAGTTTGGTTTATATTTCTAAATGAGAAAAGTGTCTTGACAGACAGACCGACGTATAACATTTCTTTTTTCAAATGAAGTAGGTACACACGTAGCGATAAAATGTACTTTTTTTCGTTGTTTCCCTAATCTCAAAAACACTGTCTGAGATGTTGAAAATAGTTAAGACACGTTATGTAGCAGACTGTACCTGCAGCAGTTCGGTAGTCTATCATGAAGCCAGTTTGGTGCAATGCAGGCTTACGATGTGGCTGCGGAACTCTGTGCCTCGTTTGTCAAATTGTTTGGTGAAGGAGTTAAGGAGACGCGAGGGGCTTTTGTAGTCTTAGATGCGCTCTTAACTGGTCATTCCTGTCATTTCACTAGGTTAATAGTTAATACATACACCGTGATACATTGCCGTTGTGGCCCCGGCTGAAAAATAGGCTCCTCCATATCTACCCACCCGTGGATGTCGTAAGAGGCGACTAATTTTAACAACGATAGCTCTAACTACGCTCGCGAACCCGCCTTTCCAGCGTGGTGAGGATGGGAAATTTCCTCTGACATGGTAGGAAGTCGCTCTGGAAATCGTTGGTGGAAGCCTAGATTCAGCAGTGGACGTCATTCGGCTGAATGATGACGATGAATACATACACACGTCCAGCGAGTGTGTATTTTTTCACTGTTATCGTATGATCATCAGGTCAATGAGATAAGGCAACGTTCAGCGCACGTTGAAAAGCAGTGAGCTGTCTGGCCATAACGAACAGCTGCTAAGCCTTGGCTTAGCAACTGTTTCTTCTCTTCTCCTTCCTTCTTCCTTCTCTTCTTCTCCTTTTCCTCTCCTTCCTTCTCGCAGTCGGGTAAAAAAAGTAAGCTTTCCCCTTTCACCACTCACGGG